>CM019825.1:81122345-81722345 GCA_009763385.1 Coix lacryma-jobi var. lacryma-jobi | reverse complement strand
AGCTTCTCAGTTGATGTCGAGCTTTCTTGCTAGTTGTGTTGAGCCTCTGTGCCTCTGTCTTGAGGGACTAGCATTTTGCTTTGATTTTTCATTTGGTTTTTGCTAGCGGTGTTGAGCCTGTTCTACCTCTTCTTGAGGGCTAGTTTTGCTTTGCTTGGTTGCGTCGAGCCATTGCCCATGCCTTTGGGGACCAAGTTGTCTTGCTCTTTCCACTTGACCTTCTTCGGCTTTGCTATGCTTTTGGGTCATTTGGTTGAGTTCTCTCTCCTTCTTTCTTCCTTCTTCTATCTCCTTATGATTTGTGTTGGTAGTTGACAATGCACTCATCAAGGGGGAGATTGCGGATACATGGGTGTATGCCGAGTCTCTGAGTGATGAGTGCTTGTCAACTGGGATGATGCGCACGTTCTTTGGCTTGTGTTGTGCAGGTGTCGAGCACAGAGACAGTGATCAGAGGCAAGGTGAAGGTCAAGTAGAGACGTGCCGTGCCGAGGGACCGAGAGTGGCGAAGGGCGGACGTGAGGCTTGGACTGAGGGACCGGTGGCCCGAGGATCAGCTATGGAGGCTGACAGCCTGGGACAGCGATGAGCGAAGACTTGCGGTCATGTGTTGCCTGAGTCATGGACTTGGGGACACGTGTCGGTGGACGGGGTGCACGGGCGGTGCATCCCCTCTACAACTTCGGTTTGGTGGTAGAGCCAGAGAAAAACCATCGGGTGGACGGTTTCCAGGTTTGGGCCTCAAAACCTGGGCGCTGATGGTTTCCGAGTTTGGCCACAAAACTCGGGCTGAGGACGGTTTCCAGGTTTGGGCCTCAAAACCTGGGTGCTGCGGGTTTGCTGAGGTTGGGCCACAAAACTCATGCGCTGGTGGGCTGGTTTCCCGGTTTGGGCCTCAAAACCGGGGGTTGACGGTGAAGGCTGGTTTCCCGGTTTGGGCCACAAAACCGGGGGTGCGACGTCCAGAAAAAGGACGCAGAGCGGTGGCGGCACGTGGCGGCAATCGGGAGGTTGCGTCGAGGCAACGCTACGAGTTGTGCGGGCGTGGCCGTCGGATCCACCTACCATCGAGTTGGTCCAGAATAACCTTAGGGTTTAGCTGGTTCGCTCTGTAAGTAGTTAGGGGTAGAGTGGGAATTAGGAATAGTTAGAATTAGGATAAGTAGGGGGAGACACCCACCTCCCCATTTATCTCAGTCATTTGCTATTTTGCCTTCTAGGTTTTCCTGCTCTCCCACTCCCCTACTGTAGCGAACTAAGATCCACAGAGAAGAGAACAATACCTCTATGCCCGTGCGATTTTTAGGAAGTGAGACCGTAATCTCACTTTTGTAGCGTGTGGTAGCCACACGGTTGCAAATTCGTGGTTGTGATTCGCGTTTTGTTCGTGTTCTTCGCGGATTCCTTTTTGCCACGTTTTTCCTATCGATCGATCTTTTTGCTTGGTATGTCTTTTGGAAATCCGTTTGAACCAAGTTGTTCTAGGTCGTGAGGCACTTCTTTCCACCGAAGGAATTCACTTCTAACCTCACGGTCTAGGAGATCGATCGATTTTGGTTTCGGGTCAAGTTTTTCTCCTTACCCCCGAATTTCTTCAATTCAACGATTTGGAGATAGGTTCGAGCCATGATCTCTTAGAGATAGCTCACTATCCTCTTTGTGACTCTTCTCACCAAGTTTGATCCCTAGAGGATTCGTTTTGGGTGAGATTGGTTCAAATCGGTGGACGAGCAGTACTGCTGCAGGGTGACCGGACACTGCTGTCGAGCTGACCGGACGCTGCCTCGTGCGTCCGGTGGTTGAATGCCACGCGGAGTTTTCCTATACCTGACTGGACGCTGGTTCTTGCAAGTGACCGGACTCGCTTCTCTTACTGTTCATTGCGTTTGTCTCCTGCTGACCGGACGCACTGCTCTTGACCGGACGCTCCTCGCCTGTGAGTCCAGTCAGAAACAGTAAGGTTCCAGAGAGGTTTTATCTAGACCGGACGCGTCCGATGTACCCTGACCGGACGCAGGCAGAGTCCGGTCACTGCTGGTTTTGCGTGTTTTCGTTTGCCGTTCACTCGATCGTTGACGGATTTGGTTCCCGTCTTTTGCGTTGGGTTTCTAGGGTTGTGTAGTGTCCCGCTGTGCTTCTCGGAAGCATCCACCCTACATCTAGGGTCGTGGACACTTGCAAGCTCTAGGTTTTCTCTTGGGGTTGATTCTCGGGTCAGTGGCTGAGAGTTTCCAAAAGGAAAATTTGAAGCTCCCATTCACCCTTCCCATCTGGTCGCTTTCTGGTAGCACTTTTGGTCCTTCACGCTTGCGGACTTTGCTGCTTACGCTAAGAAATACCAACAAGCATTTTTGGCACCGTTGTCGGGGAACAGTTGTTGTCTTTAGTCTCCGAACCTAGTTTGCCCGTGTATCTTTGTTTTATCTTTCTTTTCTTTGTTTTCACCTATGGAACAAAACTCTATCGAAAACCTGTCCGCTCCACGGGTCAAGTTCTGTGAGCCACCACAATCATCGAAGCCAATCATAGCTTGTGGCTATGAACTCCGCGCTGGCTTTATAGCCATGGTTCGTGAACAGCCCTTCTCGGGGTACGATCATGAAAACCCCTACCCTCACTTACAGGAGTTTGAGTTACTTTGTGCATGTCTGACAATTGCGGGCATGTCACAAGAAACATTGCGTTGGAAGTTGTTTCCGTTCTCTCTTTCTAAGAGGGCGAAACAATGGTACAACAATAACATAGGAAAAGTTAATGGAGATTGGAAAGAATTGAGGAACAAATTATGTCTCACATTCTTTCCCATATCTCGTATTGCAAACCTATGGCAAGAGATACTCAACTTCTAAAAAAAGAGAAGGAAACGTTAGGTGCAGCCTGGGAGAGATTTACTACTCTTTCACGATCAGGCCCAGACTTGTCTCTACCCAACCACCTCCGATGCCAGTCGCTCGCACCCGCTTCTCTCTTAGCAAGCTCTACGCTACTATACCACTGGTCAGGGCTGCACTGTGCTAAACTAAGAGCCACACTGTAGCGAGGGCACATACTCTCTCTACTAGCTAACCTACTTGCCTAAGCTCTCACTTGCTTGCCTCTTGCTTGCTTGCTTCTGTGTGTATTGCTTCCTTGCTTCCTTTCCTTCCTTGCTTGAAATGAAGTGGTGCCACCAGGAGGGTATTTATAGCCTTGTGGAGTGAGGGGGGACTTATAGGGGGCAGCCAACCGACCTAGGGCAAACCCTAGTGGCGGGCGCCAGCCCTAGGTGGCGGCCGCCACCCCCCTCACCGTTGGATGCACCGTCATTGCTTCAACGGCATCCAGGAGCTCTATGGAGGCGGTTGCATGTCCAGATAACCGCCATTCGGTCATGATCCACGCCACTCCCCTCCTGAGCCATCCGATGCCACTGACCTAGTGACCAAGGGCCAAGATTTGGCCTTGGGGAAGTCACACGGATCGGTGACGTGGCAGGGAGTGGACTTGGGCCAACCCAAGTGGCGGGCGCCACCTAGGGGTGGCGGGCGCCACCCCCCTTAGGCCCAATTGGGCCCTGCTGAGTTGGCTTGGCCTTTGGTGGTTCAAATATCCAAATTTGGTTCAAATCCTGCATTCAAATAAAAATCTATGGACATGTGGAATTCAGTTAGTTTGAAACCTATTTGACTACATTTCATGCCTTTTTGGTGAATTTTAGGGTAACATGTTGATGGTAAAACAGGTGTTTAAGGACCATCAACAGTCACCGTCCAGGTGCTGCACATCTTGAAGGCTGTTTGGTCCTTCCAAATGAGGAGGAGAGGTCCTCCACTCCCCCAAGGCACCTCCACCTATAAAAGGAGGCCTCCACCCTCCTCACAATGCTTCCAAGAGCTCAACAATACATATCACAAGAGGGATCCATGCTGGAAGAAGGAGTAGTGCCACACTTATCATAGCTCTAGTAGCTATCTAGAATAGGGAGTGAGTGAGGTCTGAGCGGGAGAAGTGCCGTAGTTGTCGGCTACCTCCACGAGTGTACTCGGCACGCTTGTACACTTAGCGGGAGGAACACCAGAATTGCTGGTATATTCTTGTTTGTACCTCTACGATCTTGCATACTACTTAAATATCAGAGTTCGTGTTCATCTTGGTTCTAAAGTTCTCATTGTGTTTAAGCTTTTGCTAACTTAATCTGCTGGACCGGCCGTTTACCTTCGGGTGGGTGCTCTAGTAAGAGGGTGCAAGCCCTAGCTACCGCTAGAAGTAGTGGCACTTAGCATAAACGCGGTGTTTAGGCTAAGTGATCACAGGTTGGTTGCATGGGTCTCCACGGTTGAGGAGGTAGGCGGCAGGTGGTGACAGCCCTGTCCATCCTTTGTAATCCACCCACGTTCCGGATTCTAGGTAGAGCTGTATCGGCATAGGTTGGGAAACCAACGTCACCCGTTGACCGAAGTAGGCTTTGCTAGCTACGCTTATATCACATAAGGACCTGTTCCTTAGAAGAACCTTGCTACCCTTGTTACCCTTCTCCGTGTCTTATCTCAGAGGACTAGACCAAGAGACTATAACACACCGTTCCTTGTGAAAAATACGATACCCTGAATACTTCTGGGTGAAGTGCTACAGCGGTACTTCCGTGCGCTTGCGGACTTTTCTGCTTACGCTAAGAAATACCAACAAGCATTTCTGGCACCGTTGCCGGGGAATGGTTGTCGTCTTTAGTCTCTGAACCTAGTTCGCCCATGTATCTTTGTTTTATCTTTCTGTTCTTTGTTTTCACCTATGGAACAAAACTCAATCCAAAACCTATCCGCTCCGCGGGCCGAGTTCTGTGAGCCACCACAATCGTCGAAGCCAATCACAGCTTCTGGTTATGAACTCCGCCCTAGCTTTATAGCCATGGTTCGTCAACAGCCCTTCTCGGGGTACAATCATGAAAACCCCTACCATCACCCGCGGGAGTTTGAGTTACTCTGTGCATGCCTGATGATTGCGGGCATGTCACAAGAAACACTTCGTTGGAAGTTGTTTCCGTTCTCTCTTTTTGATAGAGCGAAACAATGGTACAACCATATCATAGGAAAAGTTAACGGATATTGGAAAGAACTGAGGAACAGATTCTATTTCGCATTCTTTCCCATATCTCGTATTGCAAACCTACGACAAGAGTTACTCAACTTCCAACAAAAAATGAAGGAAACGTTAGGTGCAGCCTGGGAGAGATTTACAACTCTTTCATGATTAGTCCCAGACTTGTCTCTACCCAACCACGTGTTGTTACAACACTTTTGGTTAGGGTTGAATTAGGAGTCTGCCCTACAGCTGGACATTTCCACTGGAGGATCGTTCATGTGCAAAACCCTAGGGGAAGGAGAAGCTCCGCTAGACCTTATTCTAGAGAACACTCCACCTCCTGATCCCCTCCGAGTGGAAGACGAACCCAAGCATGAGGAGGTCTCTTCGGTTAAAACCGAACTTGAGATTCAAACTCAGAGACCCTCATTGCTAAGGGAACCTCCGAAGGAAATTTTCTTCCCTTTAGATTTTCTGTTCTTCGAGGAAGAACGCCTTGACAATTACGTAGATACCTCTAAGCCTTCATACCAGAACAAGCCTCTAGTTCTTGCCACTCCTTTTGAAACTTCTAAAGAAATCCTTCATATAGAGGAGTTGCCTTCCATTATAAGTAGCGATTGGGTGGAACAAGCAGAATTCTCTTCTGAAGAAATTTGGATTAGTCCCTCTTGTTCATTCATCCACGCTAAAATAGCAGAGACTGGATGGAAGTTCTTTACAATCCTATTGTTGGGGTGAACATCATGTCCGCATCTTTCGTGAACACGTTCGCTCACGAGCCCTTCACCCCAACAAATAAGCACCTCAGGCTAGATTCAGAGTCAAGAGTGAATAGTCTAGGCATCCTTCATAGCATACAACATATATAAGTATGAAAATTTCAAGTTGATGCTGGACTTTCATATCTTTGACATTCTAGACTTTGATGCCTTGATCTGGCTCCCCCTATGGAAACTGTTGGAAGAACCTCCAACGACTGGGTAATTTGCTGTCAATATAAGGAGGGAAAACTTTTCCATACCACCAGTTCAAGCCAAAAATTATGTGGCTGAACCCCTCTCTTATACAAACAAGCCCGAAACGGTAGTGTCAGTGAAACCTATGGAGATCCCTGAATTGTCCCTGGATAATGATGCTAAATTTTTCATCCAAAACAAGGACGATTCAGGAGAAACTCTTGATATTCTCAAAGAGGAAACCCTGACACATCCTTGTGCTTATCCCTGTGAATTTGAGGATGATGTTTTCAGTGATGTTGACTTGGGGATTTCTTTCGAGCTTCCCAATCAACATCCTCATGCACCTCAATTGAACATCAAGAACACGGCAAGGATGAGACCTCGAACGACCCCATGGAGGGAGAGCCAGTTCATGAAGAAATCAATTCTACCCTCTCTCCTCTTGAAATAAAAGATCCTGAGCATAGAAGTTACTTCCTTCCCATTCCCCCGAATCCATTCTCATTTGAAGAAACTCCGGATCTGAGCCACAACTCTAATATCTTTGGCAAAACCTACAAGCCTCTCTTAATCCTTGTGCCCAACATCATTAAAAAGGTTGTTATAGATAGTTTTGTTTACCATAAAACTTGCAAGTTTCATGGTGTTTTGCCTTGAGTTATGCAGATCAGGGTTGACGAGGAATGGTGTTGGAGGGGAAACCACATCACCAAAATTTGATACAATTCAAAAGGTTTCCCAAGGTCAAGCTTATTACCATAATCAAAGCATTGCCGGGAGATACCCCAGATTATCAAAAAAATGTATTCTTTTCCAATAATTGCAAGATCATGTTGCCAGGCTAGAATGCACCCTCGGGTATTCTTGTTTAATAACCATTTCAGGTTGAAACTAAGAAGAACAAGGGACAGACGATCCACAACAACCTGGAGCTACATCGACCACGACAAATTCTGATGTTTTGCAGCACACTCAAAAGGAGACCCCGACTTTGCACACTTGGCTTGTAACAAAACCGACCAATTTATAAGAGCACAAGTATGAAATTCTCCGCCGAAGCAGTGAAGTTGCACTCTTGAGCCCATATAAACCCGGTAGTCCGTGAAATCTCGAAGGATTTCAAACCATTCCAACATCAACAACATAGGATCGTAATAATTCAGTGAATACCGATCACACGACAACGTTTACATAAATCCATCAGAGTAGCCACATTAGTTATTACAAACCAAGTATCTAATTTAGTTGCAGAAGCTTAACCTTGAAACGTAGTTTGAAAACACACACACATAGTCTATTACAGTGCCATTCAGTAGTCATGTCCGACAAAAGCAAAAGGGACGGATAGAGCTGGCCTAGTTGTCTCCCAATGCAGGGCAGAGACAATTGAGACTTACCCATCATAAACCAGAAATAATTGACACCAAGGAGTATGCAAGGCTAGAATATGAGTGGAGCTAGTATAGTACAGTATTTTGCGTAAAAGTATAATATTTAAGTAACAAGTTCTCTTATTTACTAGCTGCAAGTTTAGAATAGTGATTAACCTGTTTAACTAGATTAGCACCTGTACTAAAAACATTCATGATAGTTATTTAGTCAATCACCACGATAACAAACAGACCAAATAACAATTGCCAACAGTACCACGATAACTGTCACGTGTTCCATACCTTCAGTATCAAGACAGAGCAGTGTTCAAGTCAAGTGCTCACTATCCAGGAGCGATGGCGATTATAATCGATTCCTAACCAGCTGGTGATTTTATTTTCCACAAAAACCACACTCACAGATCAGGTGAGCTATAGATAACCACGACACTGTTCCAAGAAGCCGCGGACTCGACTGCCACCAACATACGCGGAGGCAAGCCCGACTGCTAAGGAGTTGGACTTAACCACCATCACCCGGGTCTTACTTTTCGCGCCCCCGCGTCCCAATACCCCCCCTTCGTGGCATCGGCAGATGCGTGGGGTTCGAGAGCCGACCTGGAACAATGAGCGGCTTCACGGTCGGAACGAGTTATCTCACATACTGGCAATTTTCCGTTAAAGGTCGAATAACCACCTATTACTTGCGGGTAACATGAAGGTTGCCCGACTTCTACCGGTCTAAGTATGGCTAAGCATAAAGTCGTGCCTACAACTAACCGGGTAACAAGGATAATATATCAATGGTATCAAGCAACTCCTATACTTAATACAACAATCATAATACGAGTAAGTTAATTGTAAACCGAAGGGTAGTTAGAAATGCTCCGGGGCTTGCCTTTCTCGAAGGTGCTTGGTTGGTGATTCGGGCACTCAGGAAGGTCCTCTTCAGGCTCCTCTCATGCGACTTCTGGCTCCTGACTCTGAGGCTGCTGCTCCTCTGGTTCCTCCGCTGCGACTTGCTCCTCTACCAAACCTGTATGTTGCATATGCTAGGATGAGCGATGCAACATGCGCATAGGAGAGATGCACCACAATCGAACTTGACCGAATACGTGCATATCTCTTCTCCAGTAGTGTATAGCACTCTACTTAGAGAGTAGCTATGCTCGACATGCAAGGTTCTGTTAACATGAATGCACTAAAAAGACCATTTTTACACCTGTTGGTCCCACATAAACAAAGTGCACACCATTTACTTGCCTAAACCAATTGACTCAATTAAAGCAAGCTTACAACAACAACCTATAGCTAACAGCTCTAGAAAACTCTACAAAAATTACTGCAGGTAAACAGCATGGAATAAAGTTCACTGTATAAATTTCATGTCATTTGGACTTAAGCATTGTTCTCTATGAAAAAGACAAACAACATGGTGAAAAGTTGCTTTGAACTACACATCATAGTGAAAAGTGTTAAACAATAGATTTCATATTTTTCTTCAGAACTTCTTAGCACAAGAGCAGTCTACAAAAATTACCAAGCTCATAACATTTATATTTTATTTACTAAAAATCATACAAGAAAATAGCATTTAAGCAATATTAATACTAACTTCAGATTTCTACATAGGCAAACACTACTTATCATTTTTCCCTAGTTCTAAATCTCATAACCAACTCATCAAAACAAGAACCACATTTTTTTGAGCAATATACGATTTATCGTGCATTTAACAAGATATCAGCACAAACATAAATTAATTATAACTGCATATAAAATTATCACAAACTGGACATATCATATTTTTCATGGACAGATCTCAACAAGCCAAAGCTAACAAAATTTGTTTCACATTATTTGGACGAATGCAACTCTAGATATGATTTAAACAAGCATTATTCACATATTCTGAAAAACATTTAACCAAAACAACCAAACCCTAAATACTACGGGAACCCAACTCAGCTGCACCCAAGTGGCTGACCACTGGGTCCTTGAGTCAAACCGACCCCACTCGTCATCCTCACAGAACAGGGGAGGTCGTTGACCTCGTCGGAGCTCGCCGACGGCGGCTTCTCCAGCGAAACCAACTCCACCACCGGACTCCTCTCGACTTTCCGCGACGATTGGTACCACTTACTAGCCTAGCATTGCAACGAATAGAGCTCGACAACGGAAATGACGGCCTTGGCGGCGCGGCTTCACCACGCCGGCCAACTCCGGCCAAGCCGAGGCGAACCATCCCCCGTTTCTCACTCCCAGACCTCCACGAACCTAGCGCGAGGCAAAGAAGCTAGGACTTCTACAGCTGATAGTCGGAACCGTGGGCACGCCATCTCCGGCGAGCATGGCAGACGGCAACATACTGCGACAACCAAACCCTAATCGGCTAAACCATCTTCCCCAACACCTCTCTCGAGCCTCACTGACCCACGAACGCAAGTTAGAACGGAGGGAGGAGCATGGAAAAGTGGTTGGCCATGGCGGACTGAGCTCGGTGGTCATGGCGTCCATGGCGGAAGCTCATTCCTCGGCTTACCTAGGGCTTTTTGGGAGGTGCTGGCTATGGCGGACGATGTATGAGCTCAAGGCGAAGCTAGCTGGGTGGTTGGTTGGGCGGTGGCGTGGCTAAACGGCGGCGAACGCTCGACTTCCTCTTTTCGCCCAAGCGACGGCGAGAGCGACACGGACAAAGGCAGAGAGGGGGAGGAGCGGTCTGGGCTTGGGAGAAGGCGTGCGTGAATGCTTAAGCTCGCCACGCCACGCGTGATGCCTTACCCGGCCGTCCAGCGCGAGCCACGCGGCGCGCGATGCCTGGCGCGGTCGGCCATGACCGGCTCGGGTTTGAACTGAATTGATGGATTCAGTTGGCCATCAGGCCGACTGACAGCCCATCTTCGCGTGTGATTAACTCCTTAACAACTCAATGAAACGTTAAACTTACTGTTCCATTGAGAAGAGCTACGTGAAAACTACAACTTTGATTATAAGCTTGAGCACTGGTTTGGCTTGGATTGTTCTCGGGAAAGCGCTAAACATGGTTAGGCCGAACTGATGTTGCCCCCAGGACTAAGAAATTTTCTAGGTCTGAAAACAACACTGGTGTCGATGGTATGGAAAAGGGGTGCCCCAAAACCCCGATCAAGAAATAACACAACCAGGGCCAAGAAGGTAGCCGACACTACTTGGCCCGCCAAGCCAAAAGCCCAACAAGAGGGAGTGCGCCGCTGCGGTCCAACAATCTTAGCGTTTCACTCGAGCCCTCCAAGCCAGGCCTCGAGCGAATGCATGTTCTCCACGTTACCCGAGCCCTCCGAGCCAGGCCTCGGGCGAACGCTTAATCTCCGCCCCGCATGAGCCCTCCGCATCAAACCTCAGACAAACTCCTCGCCATATACCCTCGACCCTCCACGCAAAGGGGTCGAGCCCCAACCACAAAGACTTCCTAGCGAAGGAAGCAAGCCTCGATCGCACCATACCTACCACTTGTACGACCCAAGTAGAGGCATTAAATGCACTCCACCTGCTCCAGTCTAACTCATATGGCTACAACAAGCACCATGATGGGTTGTACCATGGTTAAATCAAACTTTAACCGCTCATCCCCGGGAAACGAGCATGTCGCACGGGACAGACGCCCCATGCCGCGCACTGTAC
This sequence comes from Coix lacryma-jobi var. lacryma-jobi, assembly GCA_009763385.1. Taxonomy (NCBI): domain Eukaryota; kingdom Viridiplantae; phylum Streptophyta; class Magnoliopsida; order Poales; family Poaceae; genus Coix; species Coix lacryma-jobi. The sequence goes on along the minus strand of CM019825.1, from coordinate 81,711,295 downwards.
CTCTCCAGGGCACCCCTCGAGGTACGTTCGTCACCACGTCCCAAGCATGGCCTAGAGCTCGACCCCCTCCGTGCAGCCTCAGATCCAATCGCACAGGCCTCGACCCCGCCCTCAAGAATGACTCCGCCAGGATCAGTCAACGTTCCTACAACTCCCGATGTGACGTCTTCACACACGTTGGTGTATGGGCTTCGTCCTTCCCCGACATCGCCGAGCACGTCGCCACAGGGCCGAGCATGTCTCCACAGCAGCGCCGACATGACCGGCATCGTCATCACTAGACGTCATCACCTACGACAGCCCTAGAACTGTGTAACCCTGTGCCTCCTCTTTGCCTATAAAAGGGGACGTCAGGGCTTAGGATAGGGCAGGTTCCTTCAAGTTCCCACAAGCTCTCAAGCTCTCCACCATAGCCTAGAACTCTAGAGATAGTTCCCTAGTTCTAGTTCCTACTTCCATACGCCCTGTTTTTTCCTATTCACGCTTGTATTCGCCCCTGTACAAGCACTTCGGTGCAAGATAATACAATCTCTCCCCCCGTTGGACGTAGGGCCTTCTCTTGCCCGAACCAGGATAAACCGCCTGTATACTTCTTGCATCACCATCCGGATCAGGGAACACGCGCACGCAAATTCACTTGCCGGTGTAGACCCCCGGGTCCGAAACACCAACAGTTGGCGCGCCAGGTAGGGGAAGCGCGTGTCTCTAACGACCTCCCGCAGTTCCGGATGGCAGATTTCCTGCGTGACGGCTACACCTCCGCCCAGCCCCGGAGGCACGGCTCATATATGGCCGAGCGCTGCTCGCCATGACTGGAGAAGCACTCGGAGGCTCCACCGGTCCCTTGCGCGGGCCATGGCTCTTCTCGGATCCCGCAAAGGGACCATGAAGGGCCACCATTAGTGCACACCTTCGTTTGCTGATGTTACGTCATGCCTCGTTTCGCCTCCGCGCGCCGCTCTCCCTCTCCGTTTGCTGATGTTACGTCAAGTGGAGAGGAAGAGCCGGCCCCAGGAGGAGAAACATGAGGCATGGGGAGGAGGTTGGCTCTGCTTCCACTACCCTCCTTCTAAGCTCGCTCGAGCCTGCCAACGACATGCATGTCGCCCAAGAATCAACGCAGCTAAAGAGGATGTTGAGTGGAACGGAACCAGCCGCCTCCTCCAACGGGCTGCCACGGAAGGCGGCGGAGGTTTTTCGGGAGATCATCAACCCGAAAACGCCTCCCACGCCCTCTGTAGCATAACTGGGCAAGCCGAAGAACTTGCTAGTTCTTCGCCCGAACTGCATCACCACCGGCGAGCTGGTGCTACAACTCCAGTTTGCAGGGTTGTCGTTTCCTCCAGGATCGGCAGAAAGGTGACACGCAGCAGGGCAGGACGAGCCCGACAGTCCCACCTCTACCTTCCTCGGACAATGAGGAAAATCATTCATGACAGAAGGTCCCCGCGACTCGTCGCCGTCGCTGGAATCGTGCCTATCGTCTTCGTCTTCCATCAACACGACGACGCACACACCACGTCTGGTTCTCCGACACGTTCAGGACACCGCCCTGGAAAGGGCGTGCTGAACGAGTCAGAGAAGGGAAGGGAAGGGACTGAGCCCAAGGACAAAGCAGGCATCAACCCTGATGACCCTTCGCCGCTCGCAAAGAAGATAGGATCTCATGGATTCAACACTGAATCCCTCTCTTTCTCTCCTTTGTGTACCTCTAAGTGCCGCCAAAAGGGCACCAGCAATGTATCTCTGTAATCCAGGAAACAAAATAAATGAGCTCCCTTCGTTCCAAAAGGATTGTTGTTCGAACAAGGATAGAAAAAGTCACCTTAGCCTACGATCCAAGAACCATGGGCGTGCACAGATCTCGCCACATCCCCAGAACGAGATTCTCTGCAAAGGGCCCCTTCGAAGAATACCCTTGTTAAAAAATCCAAGAAAGGGAACCAGAAGGAAGAGGAACGCACGTCCCAACTTAGCCTACAATGCCGACGGCTCACAAAGATACGTTCCTATCTTTTTTCTATTCACGTTCGTTCTATGATAATATGATAAAACAACTCTTCGAGAAATCTCTGAGAAAAGTCTCGTCATTTTGCCTATAGGCGTTGCACCTTTGTTCTCGAGCACGGGGGCAATGTCAACCGTGTCCTCTTAGGGAAGCTAGCCGAGATCCGGCCGCGATCGCCCCCAGGGGCAAGCAGCACCCCTAGATTGAACTAAGAACTCGGAAGCGGACAAACTTCCCCGATGCCCAAACAAAGGGTATAACAAAAAATATGCGGAGCGATAAGACCATGCAAACGCCCACTTTCTCGTCTTCCCTCGGGACAGCGAGCAGTCGAGCAAAAAGCGAAACAAAGCCCCGAAAGACGACATAAAAAAGAGGCATTTGCGTGATAACCTTCTTAAAAAGGAAAGGTACAACGGGTTTGGAAAAGTCATGCGATGGTGCGCTAATGCATGTCTTCGCAGGGAAAAACCAGGGCACTTGAATCTTAGGCAAGAGCTCAGTGTGAAGACAAGCCGTGCAAGGGCGGCACCACTGTCGGACGAGTCACTGACACCCCGGCAGGGGTAAAAGTACACGAAGACTCGATACGGACCGAACAAGCCAAGGCAACCCGCCTAAAAGACCATCGGTATTTCAAAGGCTCCCGCGGAAAGGTCTCGTCCGGTCGCTGATGCAGCAGGTGGCCTGACGGCGCGCTTCGCTAACCGCCTGAACTCTGACCCTCAAAAGAAGAGCTTAGCGGTGATTCGTTCCCAGCGAATCCCGCAATAGTGTGAAAGCCTGCCAAAGCCCAGCGGTGTCACGGACAAAACAGGGCCACCCTCCTCGAGCTCTGGCATTGACGGTTGAGCCAGAAAGCCCAACCGTCAGGCGAGGCACGCCAAGCTAGAGGCCTAGGGGCTTGGTCATGACCAATAGCTCTCGAAAGAAGGATGGTTGAGCCCACCCTAGGAGCGCGAACCTTTTACAAAGATGGCGAACAGGATCGACGCCAACTAGTACTCAAGCTCAAGCGTCCGATGGGTCACTGTGAGCAATGCGCACGTACAAAAGGAAAACACCCTCAGCGACTCAAGAAAAGCAATGTCAACAGTGTAACACGCTAAGGAACGCATCTTCGAAAAGAAGAGCACGACGTCAATACCGGTCGCGCCATCAAGCCCCTACGCCCACAAAACGGAGCGGCACGTGCCAAGACAGTGGCCGCCGATAACGTCCCACGAATCGGGAAGACAATCCTGCCAATGAAAGTTTCAAAAGGCAAAGGAGGGCTCAAGTGACATCGACCGAATGATGGATACGAGAAGGCTCGACGGCCGATGAGCGATTACATAAATATTCACAAGTTTTTATAGATAGAAAGGTGTTGACGATAATTATAGCATAAAAATACATATAAAAATATCGTCAACAGGCTCGAAAATAGAGAAGAATGACATGACATAGACATGTTTTATCAATAAAAGGTTCCACTTGTACTCTTAGTATTTGATTTGCAGGTATAACAGAATATGAAGGAAATGGACACCTGGACCCACCCAAGGTGGGGTCGGCCGACCCCACCATGGGAGCTCCTCGGGCTTGGTGATGTGGCACTATCCAAGTGAAGCTTCACCAAGCTACTTTCCACCATCAGATCAGAAATGTGTTTGCATTCAACGGTGAAAGATGAGAAGCACATGGATCCATGGGCCACACAAGAAAGCAAATGCAACCAACATATGACACCATGCTCCATGACATGTGGGGACATCAGGGGACACAAGTTGGTGGGCCAGCCCTATCATAGGGGGGTCGGCTGACCCCCCCATGGTGGGCCCTGGCTACATTGTTCAGCCTGATGACATCAACACCTTCTAGAAGCAAAGTGGTGGGCCCACCTGTCATTGGCTGGGGTGGGCCGACCCTAGGGTGAACTCCATCCAATGTTGGTTGTTTGCACATGTTTCACATGTGAAGAAATCAAGGCCATCCATCCATGGCGGTTACAATGACGGTGGATCCAAGGGATGAGAGATGGGGAGCACGCAGATCGATGATGTGGCGCAGAGTAGACCCTACTCCACCTTCCCCTATAAATAGAGGCTTCATCCACCCTCTCAAGACATGGTTCATTAGAGGATTCACTTCATATGAGATACAAGTGTTAGCCTTCTAGTTGTAGTGTAGTCTAGTGTGGGAGTTAGAGTTGAGTCGGGCGAAGCCTGGGGCTCCGGAGTCATCTTCTGGGAGTCTGGTATTGCTCTTGTATCTTTCTCTTTCCAGAATTATTTATTATATATATATTCTTCTTCTGCATTTCAAAGTGTTATCCTTTGTGCAATATTATTCTTGCAATAGTATTGTAGTGCTCTAGTTAGTCTTGTAATAGTTATATACTAGATTGTGATCCTTGCACAAACATCTTGGTTGTTTATCATCGCCCGTAAAACGGTGCTTTAGTTAATCGTATATTAGCTAGAGTAATAAGGATTAGCATAAGCGTGGTGCTTAGGCTAAGACTTATCTTTGGTTGCCGCTGGCTTGCACGAACAGTAGGGGCGCATGGGCAAAAGGTGACAGATTTTGCCTGGCTACCTAGATCCCCTCACGTGAACTCAGGCTAGTTTTTAAAAGGTAAGGCGTCCATAAGCCAATTATCCGCTTGAGTATTGGGTTAGGTGAAAAACCTTCTATCCCACTATTCTCTCGTTTATCCCGGGCAACCAAGTTGAAGGTAATCAATCCTAGTACTATCTACTATTTGATTAATCAGAACACGGGAGTGGATTAAGAATTTCACAGGAACCTTTCTCACTCGTTGTCCTCCCACCTAGCTATACTACACTAGTTATCTTTAATTATCTCAATTAATTATCCTGAATCATCACCTTCCTTTTACCCTTCGTTTATCACCCTCTACATTAGTTGTAGCTGATCTAAGATAGGATCCATTTCCTTGTTAGTCTTTCTAGTCATCACTTCCTTTGGGATAAAATAAATACGATACCTTGGAATACTCCCGGGTGAAGTGCTACATCGGTAATTTCTGTGCGCTTGCGGAATTATCCAATAGTCATTAGTTTTACCAACCAGACACTTCTAGCGCCGTTGCTGGGGTTAGGCTCCATAGTCTACTTCTAGTGATTGCGTTAAGAAGTGCCAACAAGCATTTCTAGCGCCGTTGCCGGGGATAGATTAAAACTCTATTCTTAGTAGCGACGCTAAGAAATACCAACAAGCATTTCTGGCGCCGTTGCCGGGGAAGCATAGCCTAGAAATTTTTAATAAGAACGAATCCGAAAATCTATCTTTAGTTTAGTATCAATTAGTTGTAGGGGGTTTACCCCTCTGCCTTTGCTTCTCTATATTGTGAAGCAAGGTAGTGTATGAGTGAGTACCAATTCAAGGCAACCACATTAGAAAACCCTGAGATATCCCGAAGGAGAATTAGACGACGTCTAGTGTCCCATCGGAGATTCAGCTCACACTTGGATTCACTCAAGGAAGGAGGCTCAGCACTGTCGTTCAAGCAGCCAATGGCTAACCCCTCAGTCTCTGACTTCTCATCTCCCTCAGTCACCCAAATAACTTTAAAACTAAGAGTAGAAGTAGAAGAAGTAGACTTTGAGCTTAAGCCATCGCTAATCTCTATGGTGCAAGCCACTACATTTAGTGGAAAGCCACAAGAGGATGCAAATGCACATCTCCAGCACTTTCTAGAGGTGTGTGGCACCATTGCCATCAAAGGGGTCACAGCTGACGCCATCCGTCTTCGCTTATTCCCATTCTCTTTGACTAGGAAAGCGAAGCAATGGTTTACGCTCAACCCGATGATGTTAACACCTGGAGAAGGTGTGCCAATGCATTTCTCACAAAATTCTTCCCAATGGGCAATACATCTGCTCTACGGGCCAAGATTTCGAGCTTCCAACAGCAGGCAAATGAGACTATTCTCGAAGCATGGGAACGTCTTCAGGAGTACATCCGAGAATGTCCACATCATGGAATCAAGGAATGGCTCCTAATTCAAGGTCTCTATCATGGGCTAACTCCAGTAGCCCGTAGTCACCTTGATGCCGCTGCAAGAGGATCGTTCACCTCCCTGAATATCACTCAAACCAAGAATCTCATTGAGAACATAGTGACAAATCAAGGGTGGAGTGGAGAACGTCCTCAACCTAAGAAGTGAGGCATGAACACCATTGAAGAAGTGAATGCCATCTCCAACAAGATGGAGCTCGTGATGAAGAAATTGGACGAACGAGCCAAGTTCAAGAAAGATCGAGAGGCCATCCAACAGTACGCCTCAGCACATGCATATAAATCAAATCAAGAGAGCGAGGTGCAAAATGTAAGCCATGAAGTTGTGTATGCCACCAACAACGGGCAACCTCAACAAGGAGGAACGACTTCGTGCTTCAAAGGCCAAGGTAGCCCCAATTGGCCTTCACTTAAAGATCTTGCCATAAAGCAAGCTAAAATCAATGAAGAAATGAATAAAAGATGGCTAGCTAATGACAAGATTCTTGAGTCTTTAACTTCTAAAACTGATTCTCTTTCTTCTTCTGTCAAAGATCAATTGAACTTTAATAAAATATTAGAGTCTCAATTAGCACAAATAGCTGCTACTATTCCATCTTCTGTAAATTCTTGCAACACCTTAAATGCGGTGACCACGAGAGGGGGTAAGACCACTCATGATCCACCAAATCCTAATATAACAACAAGGAGGAGTATGAGAAAAGACAAGGAAAATGAGGCAGAAGAAGAAGAAGAGGAACAACCATCCAAGGAAGATGACACCAAGTTCCATGGAAAGACGGCTCCACACGAGGTCTACGACACCAGTAGATTGCTGCCCTTTCGAAGGACGAGGAAACAAACAACCGACGAACAATTCGACAAATTCGTCGAGGTAATTCGTCAGTTGTATGTCAATATTCCATTACTTGAAGCAATGCAAGTTCCAACCTATGCCAAGTACCTAAGAGACATCTCAACAACATGCGCCCGCTGCCTACAACTGAGGTAATTAAACTAACCGAAGAATGCAGCGCGGCTATATTAAACCAAGTGTTGGAAAAGAAGAAGGATCCTGGGTGTCCCACCATTGAATGCTCCATAGGAACACAACATTTTGAGCATGCACTGTGCGACTTGGGAGCAAGCGTTAGTGTCATGCCAAAGGTAATCTTTGATAAACTAAGCCATGCTGTTTTGTCCCCTACATCAATATATTTGCAGTTAGCGGATCAATCAATTCGCCATCCGTCGGGGATAGCAGAGAATATTCCCGTCAAGATACGTGAATTCTTCATCCCCGTGGATTTCGTGGTGCTAGACATGGAAGTAGACAAGAAGAATTCACTCATCCTCAAAAGGCCATTTCTCAGCACCGCCAATGCACATATTGATGTTGGAGCCGGAGAAATTCAGTTCAATATTAATGGGACCCAAGAGAAATTCAACTTCAAACCCAAACTTGCACAATGCTCACTAATCATGGCCGTAGATGTGGAGGTAGTCAGTCTCATGTATAGTACAAAGAAGAAGGCCAATCCAAAACCACGGGCAAAAAGCAAGCGAATATGGAAGAAAAAGGTGACACAACCGGCAACACTTCCGAAGAAAATTCCTGCCCCGGTCAAGGGACCTGCTATAGGAACCAGAGGAAATCACTCTTCCATCAAGGTAAGTACACTAATACTTAATTTAACTTTCATTTACTCCATTTTTTCATTAATTTCTCACTACCTTTTTCTGTTGACTTTAGTTAAAATATAAAACTAACTTAATCATCCAGTTCAACACCACTGAAACTTGGACACCAGGTGGGCCCAAGGGGGGGTCGGCCGACCCCACCCTGGTGACCATCACCTTCCAACTTTTGTCTATGTTAAATCTATGCCATGCCATGATATGCTCCTTTCGTTACATAGCCAATCACATAGCATGTCACTTCACTTAGCCTATTTGATCTTTCAAATGAACCTAGCATGGCAACCTCTCAACTTCTTTTCCCAAAGCATACACATGTCTTAGTGCACCTAGATTATGGACAACATCTCACAGGGTGTATGGTGGGGTCGGCCGACCCCACCCTGGTGCTTGTCGCCTACCAACTTGCATGTCATGAGATGCTCCCCATGCAACATTTGCTACATCCACGACAACACTTAAGAAATTGCACGATAATCTACATTGCTCTAATTCAACATGTAAATAAAGCTAGTATGCTAATCTTTCAAAATATTTTCAGTCACTCTGTGTGCACTTTCATATTCTAGTACTAGTATTCTCTGCTCAGAACAATTTAAGTGGGGATGATGGGGTCGGCCGACCCCATGGTAGGCCCCACCTCATCTCACCTTCTCGCATGAGCCATCTAGATAGAGATGCAAGAATCAACAGACATATACTTGTCGACTTGTATTCTAGGACCTAGAATAATGATCCCTCTCTCATCTCTTGCTTAAATAAACTTGATGAGAGGAGTGCACATACTCAATCATTCATGAGTAACCTGAGGAAGTAGGTAAGTCTCTTCCTAATTTCACTCATTCTATCACTCCTTGCCAACCTTGGTTAAGACATTTGCTTAACTCCTTAAGCAAGCCACCATTTGGACAGTGCACCTCGTGAGCACACCATGCACATCATGCCAACTAGCCAAGGTCATGTCTTGCTCCCTCCTTTTGTTCTTTCTTCCGCCCATCACTCACTTCAAGAAAGAAGAGCAAGCATCCAAGGAGACATGTTCTTTTGCAAAGATGCTAGGCAAGGATTGACACCCACTAACTCAAGCTTGGCACATGCAAATGGGGGGAGTACCCCGGGGTCGCTCGACCCCTTGTCTTGCAACTGCAACTCTCTCTCTTCCCTCCTTTTTATTCACACACTCCTTCCTATGTTGCTTCACCAGAGCCACCAGTAGAAAATCTCGACACTCTCGTTCGTTGTTTCAGTGATCAACACTCAACGAAATCAAGAGAGGTAATTGGCGGGTAAGAAGGGTTGTCACTTACCACTAACCTCTCTTGCTCTATTAGTGTTCATCATTTTACCAGGCATGAAGAACCCACTCAAGTCCGCTGCGAAGAAAATGCGCACAGCTCTCAGCAGGAGCTCATCATCAAGACCCTCTCAACCCACCAGCTCCAGTGGGCAGTCGGTGCATGACACAGAGGACTCGCAGCAACAACCCGACGAAGAGGCGTAGCCCCTGAGGATTCAAGACCCAGGAACTGGGTTATGGCTAACCGCTCAAGAATTAGCCACTCTCAACTCCATCCGCAACCGCAACTTCGAGCACACCAAGGTATTCGATCCCGATCTCCTCTACTGCACAGGTATGGATGAGGAGTTCTCTGATGTTTTTTCTGCAATAGGTTGGGGTGATTTCTGGGATTTTTCTCAGTATCCGTGCAGCAAGCTTCTTACTCTAGAGTTCATGAGCACCGCAAAAATAACTCAAACTACCATCTATTTCCGGTTGTGCGGTAATGAATTTAATTTTAGCTGGGATCAATTTGCAACATGCCTGGGCTTTGTTAACTGTGCAACAAATATTGAGCTAGCCACGCCAGACTTTGACAAATTAGAGTTTTGGTATGATATAACTGGGGATAACATAATTGGGAAAGCACAACCACGCACAAGTCATATTTGTCACCCCAATTTAAGATTCATGCATAGGTGGATAGGCATCACGTTGTTTCCTAGAGATGACATAAGAATTGTTAGGGAGATTGATGCTAGGATTCTATATGCCATGGTTAATCAAATTCGAATAGCTCCGGTAAAAGCCATGGTACAACATTGGTTAAGTGCACCATCAAGATTAGGATCTTTTGATTTCACATCCATAATCACAAAATTTTGTAGTCATGCAAACATTCTTGATGGGTTTAATGATTTCATAAGAACTCCTAGAACCATCTTAAGAAAGGAGCACTTCATCCAAGCACTTGTCATTTCGAGTGGTCCCAACAACACCATTGAATTCAAGTTCCGTAAATCGGAAACAAGACTTACTTTGCCAGGTCCGGAATTAAAATTATATGGGGGCCAACCGTTAATCCCTAACATTCCTGGAGTGGGAGGTCGTCAAAGTTTTTCAGGACCATACACACGTGGGAAGTCTCAGGCAGCTCAACGCCAAGACTCTGATGATGACAGCGACTACGAGAGAGACGCCATGCACACTTCACAGCCCGGAAGTAGACGCAGGTCTGGGGTTCAGAGTGCCCGAGTTTCTATGTCTTCTTCGCAGGAAACCAGGTCCCGCAACGAGCGTCATGACATGGAGCTGCTTAATAACCAGTTCGCCATGCTGCGCACCAGCCATGAAGCCATACACAACACTGCAGTCCAAACCCAGCAGCAGCTCATGAGTCTCCAGGAAGCTAGTGGCCGAAACTGGGCCAACCTTTATGCACACCACAATATCCCCGTACCACCATATATTCCCCAGTATCCACCACAGCATCCACATCCATACCCGCCTCCGCAATACCCTCCACAGTATCCTCCACAATACCCGCCATACTATCCACCATATCCACCCAGTGAAATACAAAAATCATAACAAAAAGACAAGCTTGGGGGAGATTCTCTCCCCCACTAAGGTAAGTATTCTATCTTAGCATTTTTATTATTTCTTTTATCGTATCCTAATAATATAAATAAATAAATAATAAGAAAATGCCAAAACAAAAAAAAATTCTCATGCTTATTTATGTTTTCTCATATGTCATTCATGTCTACTTTTCTTGGAAATGATGAACAGTTGCTCTGTTAATATTTCCTTAGTGCCTAGTATACAACTTGCTATTTTCTAAGTATGGATCACTTAGCTCACATAAGACCGCCATGAACTTGAACACTTTTGTGGGTATGCAAGTGCTAAAACTAAGTCTAAGTTGTTGTGAGACATGATATAGTGAGGCAAGAGCTGCTAAAATATTATTCTAAGCATGCATGATTACCAAAGAATTTATTCTTAAAATAATCAAAACCTTAATTGTTCCTCAATGGTGATAAGTTCCTACCACAGCCTTACATATATGATGTAGTGAAAAACCATCCACATAAGCTGCTTGCTTAGTGTTGAGTCTTGTTAAGTCTTGTTGATCCGTGTTAAGAGGTTTTTCATACTCCTAAGATCAAGATCACGTACACACACCATATATACATCCTTGCTGCTTCTACACTGGAAGTACGCACAAACATGCCATTTATCCATTACACAAAAATAGAGTGCTTCATGTTTTTAGTATATCTCTCTCCAAGTATGAATCAATAAATGAGACACAAAAGGCTAGGCAAAATAAATATTTATGGCTATATGAGAGTCCATGCAAAAAAAAACAGAAAAAAAATGCTAGCCATGTCTCAATAAAAAAAGAGAGAGAGAGATCTTATCAAATAGAGAAGCACTCTAGTCCACTACATATCACACACTTGCACATCTTGATCTGGGGGTATGACACTTCTGGGGTATGACACTTCTCTTCTTGGATCCAAGCTTTAACTTGACAATACATGCTCAGTAAGTATGCTATTCTTTGTCACTCCTACCTTAAGCTCCATATAAACCTTTTTAGAAGTAAGATGAATTAGAGAAGCCAACACTTACCATATGCCTTGGTGAGGAATCATACACCCTTTGAGTGACATAAGAGAACCATATGAGAAACATTAAGATTTCTTGTGAAAATATTGCAAAAATCTCCGGTATGAAACTTGCAAAGAATGAGAAAGTAGTGCTTGAGTTTAACTGTCATGTCTCTCAACTTCCCAAGATAAAGGAAAGGCCATAATCCCCATGAAAGACTAAGGTAATATGGGTGAGTTTTACTTAGCTAAATTTTCCATGCTTAAGAGAAATATCTTGTTGCATACATGGTACTCTTGAAATATAAACATTGTAGCAATTCCTGATCCACCGAGACTAAGTTTGATTATTTGCTCGGGACGAGCAAAGGTTAAGCTTGGGGGATCTTGTTGACGATAATTATAGCATAAAAATACATATCAAAATATCATCAACAGGCTCAAAAATAGAGAAGAATGACATGACATAGACATGTTTTATCAATAAAAGGTTCCATTTGTACTCTTAGTATTTGATTTGCAGGTATAACAGAATAAGAAGGAAATGGACACCTGGACCCACCCAAGGTGGGGTCGGCTGACCCCACCATGGGAGCTCCTCGGGCGTGGTGTTGTGGCACTATCCAAGTGAAGCTTCACCAAGCTACTTTCCACCATCAGATCAGAAATGTGTTTGCATTCAACGGTGAAAGATGAGAAGCACATGGATCCATGGGCCCACACAAGAAAGCAAATGCAACCAACATATGACACCATGCTCCATGACATGTGGGGACATCAGGGGACACAAGTTGGTGGGCCAGCCCTGGGTCAAACTAACCTAGGGGATCGACAGCTCGAGGTCCACCACGGCTAAGAACCTTCACCTCAACTCGGATTGGTTCAAAATTGCAGGAATACCGACCATATCCGACGCCACGTATGACAAGCAACACGAAGTCAACCAAGTCCTCGAAGGAGTCTCATTACCCCTTCGAGGCCTCGGAGGCTACCCCCGCAGGGACCGCTCGCGCGTCCCCCACAGAGCAATTTTGGAATACCTTACGAGGCTACGACCTCGTGACCCCCAGCTCGAGCGCCAGCGCTCGAGCCGGGGCTCGGGGGCTACTGTCGATGGTATGGAAAAGGGGTTCCCCAAAACCCCGATCAAGAAATAAGACAACCAGGGCCAAGAAGGTAGCCGACACTACTTGGACCGCCAAGCCAAAAGCCCAACAAGAGGGAGTGGTCCGCTGCGGTCCAACAATCTTAGCGTTTTGCTGAAGCCCTCCAAGCCAGGCCTCGAGCAAATGCATGTTCTCCGTGTTACCCGAGCCCTCTGAGCCAGGCCTCGGGCGAACGCTTAATCTCCGCCCCGCCTGAGCCCTCCGCGTCAAACTTCAGACGAACTCCTCGCCATATACCCTCGACCCTCCACGCAAAGGAGTCGAGCCCCAACCACAAAGACTTCCTAGCGAAGGAAGCAAGCCTCGATCGCACCATACCTAGCACTTGTACGTCCCAAGTAGAGGCATTAAATGCACTCCGCCTGCTCCAGTCTAACTCATAAGGCTACAACAAGCACCATGATGGGTCGTACCACGGTTAAATCAAACTTTAACCGCTCATCCCCGGGAAACGAGCATGTCACACTGGACAGACGCCCCATGCCGCGCACTGTACCTCTCCAGGGCACCCCTCGAGGTACGTTCGTCACCACGTCCCAAGCATGGCCTAGAGCTCGACCCCCTCCATGCAGCCTCAGATCCAATCACGTAGGCCTCGACCCCACCCTCGAGAATGACTCCGCCAGGATCAGTCAGTGTTCCTACAACTCCTGATGCGACGTCTTCACACACGTCGGCGTATGGGCTTCGTCCTTCCCCGACATCGCTGAGCACATCGCCACAGGGCCTAGCATGTCTCCACAGCAGCGCCGACATGATCGGCATCGTCATCACTAGACGTCATCACCTACGACAGCCCTAGAACTGTGTAACCCTGTGCCTCCTCTTCGCCTATAAAAGGGGACGTCAGGGCTTAGGATAGGGCAGGTTCCTTCAAGTTCCCACAAGCTCTCAAGCTCTCCACCATAGCCTAGAACTCTAGAGATAGTTCCCTAGTTCTAGTTCCTACTTCCATACGCCTTGTTTTTTCCTGTTCACGCTTGTATTCGCCCCTATACAAGCACTTCGGTGCAAGATAATTCAATCTCTCCCCCCCCGCTGGACGTAGGGCCTTCTCTTGCCCGAACCAGGATAAACCACCTGTATACTTCTTGCATCACCATCCGGATCAGGGAACACACGCACGCAAATTCACTCGCCGGTGTAGACCCCCGGGTCCAAAACACCGACAACTGGTTTCTGCCTTGAGAGCCCTAAAACACCAAGTTAGACCCATTTTCATGAGTTGACTTAAAAACAACTTTTGTTGTACTCTAAATTCTACACACTTTTGGTTAAGGGAACTCAGCCATGCAAAGCTTCTATCAAGGAGGTCTTTGTTAGTCAAACAAAAGGACTCCTAAAGCTCCATTAGGTCAACTAGGGTTTAGAGATTTGATTAGCCAAAATGACCAACATAAACATGGCCTCATTTTGACTTCTCAACTTGGTTAGACTACTAAGAAGATCAAACCACTCAACAAACAAGCCAGACAAGCATCACATCATTGTATGTTTATATGCAACTTGTGACATAGAATGACACTTTATATGAAAGATGAAGACAAAATGTGAATGCTTCTGCTCATGGGATGATTATGCAAGATGAGATGATGATGACATGCTAGCTTAACACTAGAAGTGTTACAACCCTTCCCCCCTTAAAGAAATCTCATCCCGAGATTTACTGACCATTGTTCATCAAAAATTGGATAAACCTTCTGAAGGTAGTCTTCTGTTTCCCATGTTGCATCTCTATCATCATGATGACTCCATAGAACCTTGTATACTTTTACAACACGGTTACGAGTCACTTGTTCCTTGCTGTCCACAATCTGCACTGGTTGCTCTTGATATGTCAAATCTGAGGCAAGCTCTAACTCTTGAGGCTTTATTCTTTCTTCTGGGACATGCAGACATTTCTCCAGCTGTGATACATGAAAAACTGGAAAGATCGAGCTCATAGCTTCTGGTAACTGAAGTTGATAGGAAACTTCTCCCTTCCTTTCTAGGATATGGTATGGTCCTACATATCTGGGTGCAAGCTTTCTCTTGATACCAAACCTTTGTACTCCTCTCATTGGCGATACTTTTAGATAAACGTGATTACCCTTTTTAAAAGTTAGCGGTCTTCTTCTTTTATTAGCATAGCTTTTCTGTCGCGACTGTGCTATTTGTAAGTGTTGGTGAATGATCTGAACCTTTTTTCAGCTTCTTCAACAAAATCTATTCCAAAATACCTTCTTTCACCTAGTTCGACCCAGTCCAACGAGGTCACACACTTACATCCATACAAAGCTTCAAACCGTGCCAAGTTTGCAGATATTATGAGCAGGGAATTTGAGATGAGCATGATGGGCGAGTTGATGTTTTTCCTCGGGTTGCAAATCAAGCAATCACGAGAAGGGACGTTTGTGCACCAGGGCAAGTACACCAAGGACATATTGAAGAAGTTCGATATGGGTGAGGCCAAGCCTCTTCCAACACCCATGCCGACCATGACGGCCTTGGATGCGGACAAGGATGGAGAAGCTGTAGATTAGAAGGAGTACCAGAGTATGATCGGGTCACTGCTGTACCTGACGGCGACACGCCCGGACATTCAGTTCGTGGTGTGTCTTTGCGCACGATTTCAGGCGTCGCGGCGAACTCCTCACCGTGAGGCGGTCAAGCGCATTATGAGGTACTTATGTTTCACACCTGAGTTTGGGATCTGGTATTCTGCTTCTTCCACCCTCTCCATTTGCGGTTACTCGGATGCTGATTTTGCTGGTTGCCAACTTGAGCGCAAGTTTTTGGGTGAGCACTGGGACCTGTCAGTTTTTGGGTGAGCACTGGGACTTGTCAGTTTTTGGGTTCTTCTCTTGTATCTTGGTCTTCTCGCAAGCAGTCTAGCATCGCACACTCTACCACAGAGGCTTAATATGTTGCTGCGGCTAGCTGGTGTTCCCAGTTATTGTGGATGATGGCCACTTTGCGTGATTTTGGTCTGAGCTTTTCTGGAGTTCCATTGCTTTGTGACAGCACGAGTGCAATTAGCGTTGCTAAGAACCCCGTGCTGCATTCTAAGACCAAACACATTGATGTGCGCTTTCATTTCTTGCGAGACCACTATGAGAAGGGTGATATCGACCTTCACCATGTCGATACTCATCTTCAGTTGGCAGATATTTTCACCAAGCCTTTGGACCAATCAACCTATGCTAGGTTGAGAGGTGAGCTTGGTGTGTGTTTCCCTTTTTAGTTGGGGGAAACATTTTCATTATTTTATCATAGACTGACTTCTTTTATTTTCTTCTTGTTCAGCTGTTGCATTTCATCATTTTTGCATCTTTCTCTTCTCGAGCTTCATGTCTATAATCTGTAGAATGAATCTATGCTCTAATTAGTGTATGCTCTAATGATATATGATGATGCTTGTAGCCTAGGCTCTTTTTGATCACTGATACATGTTGTGAGCCGAGCTACTTTTCTGAACTGTGAATATGCTTAATTCAACACAAAATTTGAAACATGTTCACCATTGAGATTGGCAACTAGCATGTGTAGAATGTGTTGAAGTTGCTTATGCTATTCCTATATGCTAGGTTGCTATGTCTCTAGTTTTGAGTCTTTCACTTGCTTTGTGTGTTCATATTCTATTAAAATTTGAACCATGTCTAAGTGAATTGAAAAGATCGAGATGGGATTTTGACAGCACATCACGGTATCGAGACAGTTTCTCATTGCACTTTGAGTTAAACTTGAGCCGTGTAGTGTAAGATCGAAACCGTTCCTTCAAGCTTCTGATTGCTTATGCATAGGCTTAGCTCGGTTGAAAAGTTAGGCAATGTCAAGTTTTCAACCTCTCGCAATCACATGCTGAAATTTCAAAATTTTGTAATCACCGCTGCAACTCCGATAAAATTTTGAAAGCACAAGTCTATGTTTCATTCTACAGCATGATGATTGAACTTTGCTAGGGGTAGTTCACCTTTTATACATGTTTAGCACTTGTGTAACTTCCTGTCTATACATGTTTGGTGCTATTTTGATGGTGAAACCCTTTTCTGAATGGATTAAAACTGCTCACTGTGCTCATATGTTCATATTTCGTATTTTGTGATCAGTTTGAGCCTTTGCAGGCATTTATGCTTGTTGTTGAATCGTTGGTTCATTAATCTTTAGAGCATCTATTCTTTCTATCGACTATATACCTGAAGCTGCCAACCTGCATTTGTGACTCATATGCATTTGCCTTGTTGTGTGCATTTTCAACTAAGGGGGAGAAATTTGACAAATCATGTCCCTAGTTGTGTGCACTATTGAAGGGGAGCTTGCTCACTTGTTTTATTTGACAAGTTTTGTTGGTCAATTGGTTCGGAGCGTTTTTCAATTGGTTTGGAGCAGTTCTGCTAGTTGTGCTAGTTGTGTTGAGCCTTTGCCTCTTTCTGGAGGGACTAGCTTGTTTTTGTCTTCCTTGCTATGACTTTCTCGCTAGTGGTGTTGAGCCCGTTCTGCCTCTTCTTGAGGGCTAGTTTTGCTTTGCTTGGTTGCGTCGAGCCGTTGCCCATGTCTTTGGGAACCAAGTTGTTTTGCTCACTTCATTCGACTTCTCTTGGCTTTGCTTTGCTTCTGGTCAATTGATTGAGTTTGCTTCCTTCTTCTTTCTTTCTTTCTACTTCATATGATTTGTGTTGGTAGTTGACAATGCACTCATCAAGGGGGAGATTGTGGATACATGGGTGTGTGACGGATCTTGAGATGATGAGTGATTGTCAACTGGTATGATGCGCATGTCCTTTGGATTGTGTTGTGCAGGTGTAGAGCACAAAGATGGTGATCGAAGGCAAGGTGAAGGTCAAGTAGAGACGTGTCGTGCCGATGGACCCGGAGCGGTGAAGGGCGGACGTGAGGCTTGGACTGACGGACCGGTGGCCTGAGGATCGGTCGTGGTGGCTGACAGCCTGGGACAGCGACAAGTGAAGACTTGCGGGTGGACGGGGTGCACGGGCGGTGCATCCCTCCACGGTTTCGGTTTGGTGGTTGAGCCACAGAAAAACCACCGAGTGGACGGTTTCCAGGTTTGGGCCTCAAAACCTGGGTACGACCGGTTTCCGAGTTTGGGCCACAAAACTCAGGCTGAGGACGGTTTCCAGGTTTGGGCCTCAAAACCTGGGCGCTGGCAGGTTTCTGAGTTTGGGCCACAAAAATCAGGCGATGGACGACAGGTTTCCCAGTTTCGGCCTCAAAACTGGGGGAGGTCCATGAAAAGGACGAGCGGCGCAGTAGCGGCACGTGGCGGCATCTGGTGAGGTCGCATCGAGGGGAAGCTACCTGATGTGCGGGCATGGCCGTCGGATCAACATCAACCTCGAGTTGGTCAGGAATACCCTTAGGGTTAGCCTGCTCACTCATTAGCTGTAAGGGTATAAGGGGAATAATTGTATTAGGCTATATAAGGAGAGGCCACCCCTCCCTCCAGACTATCTCAGCCATTGCTATTTTTCATTCTAAGGTTTTCTGCTTCCCATTCCCTCCTATACCTACCGAGAACCACAGAGACGGTGAACAATACCTCTGTGTATTTGGGTTTTGCGGAAACGGGACCGGATTCCCGTTATCTCCTCGTGTGGAGAAGTTTTGGCTGGAAATTGAGATCGAATCGCTTTCTTGCTTGTGCGTTCTTCGCGTTTTCGTTTTTGGCTCTCATGGAGATTTGCCTCGTTCTTTCTCTCCGTTAGTAGGTTTGCGATTCCGCTTGAACCACTTTGTTCATGAACGAATTTGCGATCTTTGGACCGAAGGAATTGCTCTCTAACTTCTTGAGCCATCAGATCGGGCAATTTCCTCATGGGATCGTTTTCTCTCCTCCCTTCCCCCGAACTTCTTCGATTCATCGATTTGGAGATAGGTTTGAGCCATGATCTCCTAGAAGTAACTCACTATCATCCTTGAGACTCCTCTCACCAAGTTTGACCCTTAGAGGATTTGTTTTGGGTGAGATCGAGTTGAATCGGTGAATGAACAACAAGGTTTCGGGGTGACCGGGCGCATGAGTCGGGCTGACCGGATGCTAGGTTGTGAGTCCGGTCGTTGAACACATTCACAACATTTTCTTCGAGACTTGACCGGACTCTCTCCTGCTCAGTGACTGGACGCAGCGTTGCTACTGTTCACTACTGTGTGTTTTTATCGGACGCACCTGGTGTTGTGACCGGACGCTCTATGCCTGTGAGTCTAGTCCAACACAGAGAGTTCCCAAATCGATTTTGTGTTGACCGGACGCGTCCGATCACTATTGACCGGATGCAGCAGTGAGTCCGGTCAGTACTGATCAGCGCGCTTTCCTCCGTAGTTCGATCGTTTGTTGTCAGTTTTGATTTCCGGCTTTTGTGTTGGGTTTCTAGAGTTGTATAGTGTCCCGCTGTGCTCTTGGAAGCATCCACCCTACATCTAGGGTCGTGGACATTATCAAGCTCTAAGTTTGCTCTTCGGGTTGATTCTCGGGACAGTGGCAACAGGTTTCTAAAAAGAAATTTTAAAGCTCCCATTTCACCCCCCTCTGGACGCCTTACTTTAAGCACTTTCAGTCCTTCATCAAGCAATCCCGGGAAGGGACGTTTGTGCACCAGGGCAAGTACACCAAGGACATAGTGAAGAAGTTTGATATGGGTGAGGCCAAGCCTCTTCCAACACCCATGTCGACCACGACGGCCCTGGATGCAGATGAGGAGGGAGAAGCCATGGACCAAAAGGAGTACCGGAGTATGATCGGATCGCTGTTGTACTTGACGGCGACACGCCCGGACATTCAGGTCGCGGTGTGTCTTTGCGCACGATTTCAGTCATCGCCGCGCACCTCTCACCGTCAGGTGGTCAAGCGCATTATGAGGTACCTTTGTTTCACTGCAGAGCTCGGGATTTGGTATTCTACTTCTTCTACCCTCTCTCTTTGCGGTTACTCTGACGCTGATTTTGCTGGTTGCCGACTTGATCGCAAGTCCACTTATGGGACTTGTCAGTTTTTGGGCTCTTCTCTTGTTTCTTGGCCTTCTCGCAAGCAGTCTAGTGTCGCTCAGTCTACCACAGAGGCTGAATATGTTGCTGTGGCTAGCTGCTATTCCCAGTTGTTGTGGATGATGGCCACTTTGCATGATTTTGGTCTGAGTTTTTCTCGAGTACCATTGCTTTGTGATAGCACGAGTGGAATTAGCATTGCTAAGAATCTCGTGCTTCATTCTAAGACGAAACACATTGATGTGCGCTTTCATTTCTTGCGAGACCACTATGAGAAGGGTGATATCGACCTTCGCCATGTCGATACTCACCATCAGTTGGCAGATATTTTTACCAAGCCTTTGGACCAATCAACCTTTGCTAGGTTGAGAGGTGAGCTTGGTGTGTGTTGTCCTTTTTAGTTGGGGGAAACTAGTTGGTTATTGTATCATAGACTGACTTCTTTTGTTTTGTTCTTGTTCAGTTTTTGCATTAGATCATGTTTGCATCTTTACTTTTTCGAGCTTCATGTCTATAATCTTTAGAATGAATCTATGCTATGATTAGTGTATGTTCCGACAATTATGATGATGCTTTTAGCTTAGGCTCTTCTTGATCACTGATACATGTTGTGAGCTGAGCTATTTTTCAGAACTATGAATATGCTTAATCAAACATAAAATTTGAAACTTGTTCACCATTGAGATTAGCAACTAGCATGTGTAGAATGTGTTGAAGTTACTTGTGCTATTCCTATATGCTAGGTCGCTATGTCTCTAGTTCTGAGTCTTTCACTTGCTTGGTATGTTCATATTATGTTAAGATTGAACCAAGTCTAAGTGAATTGAAAAGATCGAGATGAGATTACTTGACAGCACATCACGGGATTGAGACTGTTTCTCATTGCACATTGAGTTAAACTTGAGTCGTGTAGTGTAAGACCGAAACTATTGCTTCAAGCTTCTGACTGCTTATGCATAGTCTTAGCTCGGTTGAAAAGTTAGGCAATGTCAAGTTTTTCAACCTCTCGCAATCACATGCTGAAAATTCGAACTTGTGTAATCACCGCTGCAACTCCGATAATATTTGAAAGCACAAGTCTATGTTTCATTCTATAGCATGATGATTGAACTTTGCTAGGGGTAGTTCACCTTGTATACATGTTTAGCATTTGCTTGACTTCCTGTCTATACATGTGTAGTGCTATTTTGATGGTGAAATCATTTTCTGCATGACTTAAAACTGCTCACTATGCTCATATGTTCATATTTCGTATTCTGTGATCAGTTTGTGTGGCAGAACCTCCTGAATTAAGTGGCCTACATGCACCCATCATTGTCCTAAAGACTTCTGATCGGAGTGCACGAGTTCCAAATGACTCAAGAGATCTGTCGGGTGTCCTCGGGAAACCCGAATCATCCACGTTACATTCTTTTCAGGAATTCCCTCGTCAAGCATCACAGTATTACAACAGTTTTATAGATAAGATAAATGAGAGTAAAAGCGGAAAGAGTATATAACATAGATTGAAACTTATGTTTAAAAGTTTACAACCCAGAAGTATTTAATACATAAAAGGTTCAGAACTTTATATTACATATACCACACAATTTTTGGTTACTTGCCCAAGGTCAAACATCAGTGTCCTCATCACTCTCCTCCACAAGAGTGAAGAAACATTGACCACCAAAAGGATGATCAATGAACTCACCTGCAACAAAGGGTAACGAACCCTGAGTACAAAAGTACTCAACAAGACATAACCGTCTAGAAAAGAGGAGAAGACACAGGTATGAAGGTTATAGGGATCCAAGGTAAGGCTTTAGCAAGATCAAAACATTTCTTTTGCATAAAAGCTTACTAATAGAAAAACCCTACTTTCAAGTTTTAACTCAAGATTAAAATTTCATAACTATCCAAAGATTCTCAAACTTTCATAAGCATACCACATCTTTCGTTGTCATTTCATAAAGATCCCATTCATTACTACGGTGCGGGTCAGTGGATTGAGGCTCCATATCCGAGGAAACACGGCGATTCGAATCGTTTAAACCCAGCTGGGGATTCAGTACCACACGACATATGTAGAACTTAATCTTGCATACGTCAACCCTATCTATAGATCCTCCCATAAAAGAACGGGTCCAACGTCACCCGAGAGTACAGTACACCTCGAACCCGACTATCTCGTAGCCCCGAGGGTACACGCTACTCCCACCATCTCTCCACTCCCAGTACGCGGTTGGCCATTCTCAAGTATCGGAATAGCTATAGATGAGGCTTACCACCGCATGTGGGCTGTACTCAAAGGTCTCAATCACAGCAGGCCAGCAACGATAAGGTCCTATGTTGAGTAACCTTGCAACAAGACTCCATTCTTGATGTAAGTTACTATCGTTATCATGTTATCTCAAGATTCATGATTTCCATAACATAGCAACCATTTTTAAAAGCACCTACTATAATGAAGTAGTAAAGCATGGCTAAGCATACTAAGCATTTTCATAAAACGGGTATCAAGGTTAAGTATTGAAATCATCAAGGTTGGTAATGCATCAAATAGGGTTCACTCAACTCCTATTCACTTAATGCATCATATTAACTCAAGTGATATCAATAACTTTATAAAATACAAGGATAGGTTTAATGTCTGGGGCTTGCCTTGGTGATTAGCGAAGTCCGGAGACTCAGAAAAACCAGAAGGATCCAAACTCTCAGAAGAAACCCACTGTGGATCCGGTTCTTCCGAAACGAGATCTACACGTAGAAGTGCATATGCATGATCAATGGGATGCTTATGACGTGATCATGGTAAAGATGGAATTTTTCTAAGCTGTAGACATTTATTCGTACAATCTTTTATCACGGTATAGTTGCAAACCAACAAAACCAACTTAGCAATTAAACTATATATTATTACTAAGCAAATTTTTATTATCTCTATTAAACAAGGTTATGTAACTAACAAGCAACAAAAGGTTATTTGCATAAAGGAATCCATAACCAGGGAGCAAATCATGCTAGTTTTCCACTGGTTGTCAAACAATTCCAAAAATCACACAAATACAAAGCGATTAACTATTTCTATTTATTTTATAAGTCATTTTAATTAGCTTTTACTTATGAACAAATCATACTTATTCAAATAGAGCTGAAATTAAACATGAAGATAGATATCAATGACATAAACTCACATGTCAAATTTCATGATTTTTGGAGAAACACAGAAAATCACATAATTCATCAAAGTTGCATTTATTAATTAAAGTACAGATTTAATTGTCATAGTAAAAGTACTCAAAACACAAGTTTTATAATTTTTATATTAGCACAGACATGCTATCATCTAACATGTCAAATTTCACAATTAACAGAGCTATAGAAAAATTATAGCAAAAATAACAAAACTAGCTACTGTGCATAACACTAGAAAAAGAAAAACTCAAATCTAGCCCAAACTGGGCTTTCGGCCTGCTCCCTGCGGATACATGGGTGTATGCCGAGTCTCTGTGTGATGAGTGATTGTCAACGGAGATGATGCGCATGTTCTTTGGCTTGTGTTGTGCAGGTGTCGAGCACGGAGACAGTGATCGATGGCGGGTGAAGGTCAAGTTGCGACGTGCCGTGCCGACGGACCGGGCGCGATGAAGGATGGGCGTGCCGTGCGGCGGACGTGCCATGCCGATGTATCGGACGGTGAAGGGCGGACGTGGACTTGGACTGATGGACTGGAGGCCGGAGGATCAGCTGTGGTGGCTGGCAGCCTGCGACAGCGACAAGCGGAGAAGTGCGATCAGGTCGGTGGAAGGGGTGCACAGGCGGTGCATCCCCTCTACGACGCCGGTTTGTTGGTAGAGCCCGGGAAAAACCAACGGTGGACGGTTTCCAGGTTTGGGCCTCAAAACCTGGGTGCTGGGTTTCCAGGTTGAGCCACAAAACCTGGGCGCGACGGTTTCCAGGTTGAGCCTCAAAACCTGGGCGTGGGCCGGTTTCCGAGTTTGGGCCTCAAAACTCGGGCGCGGACGGTTTCCGAGTTTGGCCACAAAACTCGGGCTGGAGGCTGGTTTCCCGGTTTGGGCCTCAAAACCGGGGGCTGATGGAAAAGGCTGGTTTCCCGGTTTGGGCCGCAAAACCGGGGGTGCAGAGTGGTGGCGGCACGTGGCGACGATCTGAAGGTTGCGTGGAGGCGACGCGGAAGACCGTGCGGGCGTGGCCGTCGGATCTACCTACCACCAGCGGGTGGACTAGAATAGCCTTAGGGTTAGGCTGGTCCGCTCTGTAATTAGAGTAGAGAGGGGTAGAGTAGGAAATAGACTTAGGCTAGGTTAGTATAAGTAGTCTAGGGGAGACACCCTCCTCCATATCTCAATCTCAGTTAGAGCTTTCATTTCCTAGGGTTTCCACTCTCCCACACCCCTGCTTTAGCTAGTTGAGATCCGCAGAGAGACTCCACTCTGTGTACCGTTGATTCGAGGAAGTGAGGCCGTATCCTCACCTTGGATCCCATCTCTTGGTGTCAATTCGCGTTTTGATTTCATGTTCATCATGTTCTTCGCGGATTGCTTTGTGCCTTGAGTTTTCCCGTCGCTTGATCTTCGTGCTCGGTTCATCTTTCACGATTCCGTTTGAACTGAGTTGCTCTAGATCGTGAGGCACTTCTTTCCACCGAAAGAAATCATCTCTAACCTCACGGTCTAGGAGATCGATCAAGTTTTAGTTTCGGGTCTCTTTTTCTTCTTTCCCCCGAATTCCTTCGATTCACCGATTTGGAGTTAGGTTCGAGCCATGATCTCTTAGAGATAGCTCACTAACCTCCTTGTGACTCCTCAGATCGAATCCCAAGCCTAGAGCACTTGATTCGGAGGAGATCGGGTTGAATCGCCGGAGTTTCAGTGCAGTCGCGGGGTGACCGGACGCTCTGTCGGGCTGACCGGACGCATGCTTTCAGAGTCCGGTCGTTGAGCACGGCGCCAAGCTTTTCTGCGTACTGACCGGACGCTCTCGACCGGACGCTCTGTTTGCATTTCGACCGGACGCTACGCTTGCACTGTTCCCGTGTCATTGTCTCATCTGACTGGACGCTCAGTGAACGACCGGACGCTTGAGCTCCGTGCGTCCGGTCGCGAACAGAGAGCTCCCAGAGCTGTTTTCTGACGACCGGACGCGTCCGGTCCCTGCTGACCGGACGCAGGCCAGAGTCCGGTCGCTGCAGTTTCGCGCGTCTTCGTTCGCAGTTCGTTCGTTCTTGATTGGATTTGAGTTCCGTCTTTTGGGTTGGCTTTCTAGGGTTGTCTAGTGTCCCGCTGTGCTTCTAGGAAGCATCCACCCTACATCTAGGGTCGTGGACATTAGCAAGCTCTAGGTTTCGCCTTTGGGGTTGATCTTGGGACAGTGGCATCTAGTTTCCGAAAGGAAATTATTGAAGCTCCCATTCACCCCCCCTCTGGTCGCTTTCGGGTAGCTTCTCGGTCCTTCAATTGGTATCGGAGCTGGTTAAGGATCTTCCACCTTAGCCGGTTCCAGATCCACCGAAGGCGACATGGATCGCGGCGTGGGCAAACCGCCGTTTTTCGATGGGACGAACTATGCGTATTGGAAGATACGCATGTCGGCCTATCTCCAGAGCATGGGCTCTTCTGTTTGGGAGATTTGCAACAACGCCAACTACGTTGTCCTGGCTGCTCGTGTCTCTCAGCTTCAGATCGATGAGCACGAAGCCAATAGCCGGGCGCGTAACGCTTTGTTCTCCTGTTTGAGCGTGGGTGAGTTTGATCGCGTTTCTCACCTCTCTACGGCTCGGGAGATCTGGGACACCCTCATGCGTTTTCATGAGGGCACCTCTCAAGTCAAAACCCGACTCTACGAGTCGTTCAAGAGAGAGTATGAGAACTTCCGACATCACGAGAGCATAGAAAGTTTATTCGCTCGCTTTCAGGTGATTGTCAACAGGATGAGGGCTAACCGAGAGCAGTTGCCATTTGACGATCATGAGCGTGCTTTGAAGCTTTTGCACACTCTTGACCGTTCGGTGTGGGATTCTAAAGTTCAGGCGATCATCGAATCCCCGAACTATGAGACCCTCACCTGCGACGAGCTCTTCAGTAAGCTCAAGTCCAGTGAGATTGATGCTATGGCGAGGGCTTCTTTTGAAAATCCTTCTCGCCCGTCCATGGCTTTGGTTTCCGGCTCTTCCTCTAACCCCTCAGCTGGCTTTGCTCTTTCTTGTCTCTTTTCTGTTACAGAGGACCAGCTGGAGACGTTGGGTGACGACGAGTTGGCTTTGCTTGCCAACCGGTTCTCGCGGTTCCACAATAACCGCATGAACCGTCGTCGCGGAGGAGGACGCTCGGGCTGCTACGAGTGCGGCGACCCCGACCACTTCATCGCCGACTGCCCCAAGAAGAAGAACAAGCACTCGGGCAAGGGCGATCATGGGCGCAGGCGCGACTCCAAGTACAAGGAGAAGTACGTTCCCCCAAAGCACAAGAAGCGGGGCGGCTTCGACAAGGAGTACATCAAGAAGAAGTACTTGGAGAAGGCCCAGGCTGAGCAGCGCGCGTTCTTCGCCACGCTCAGCGACGTCGACGGCTCGGATGACGACTCCGCCAGCTCGAGCGATGACGAGTCCGAGAAGAAGAAGAGGATCGAGGACAAGCTGAACGGCCTCTGCTTCTTCGCCGACGACGACGGCCTCTGCACCATGGCGCTCGGAGATGAGGTCGGAGGCGAGCTGGAGCACACGCCTCGGAACGACGACGACGACGACACCTCCCAGGTATCTCTCACCTACGACGAGCTTTCCTCCGAGGTTGAGAAGTTGACTGCTGCCCTCCTTAGCCAAGATAAGTTGCTTAGGCGTGCTGCTAGAGAGCGCAAGGAGTTTAGGCAAAAGTGGGAGGACACGGTGAAGGAGCTTGAGTTCGCTCGATCCACCGTGGTTGTGTCGGAGGAGTTGGAGTGCGAGAATTGCGCCGCGCACATGACGGATCTTCTCACTCTGAGGAGTAAGTATGCTGCGCTGGTAGATGAGGTGGATGAGCTCCGAGCTAGACCGCAGCTGTTGGGTGCGTGCAAGACTTGTCCTGTCTTGCAATCCGAGTTGGCAGAGAAGAATGCCAAGCTTGAGTCTTTTGAGAAGGCCGGCTCGGATAGCACTTGTGTCAAGAGATGTGCTTTGTGTGAGGGCCTGGAGCAGGAGATGGCAAATGTGAGGCATGACAAGGTGCGTACCGAGGAGGAAAACACATACCTTCGGACCGTCTTGTCATGGGTGTCTTGTGGTGAGCCTCAGCTCGGGATGATGATCTCCCAATTCAAGCGAGCTGCTGGGGCTCCTGGTG
This sequence comes from Coix lacryma-jobi var. lacryma-jobi, assembly GCA_009763385.1. Classification (NCBI taxonomy): domain Eukaryota; kingdom Viridiplantae; phylum Streptophyta; class Magnoliopsida; order Poales; family Poaceae; genus Coix; species Coix lacryma-jobi. The sequence continues at coordinate 81,684,224 of CM019825.1, read as the reverse complement.
TAGGTCTTGGCCAGAGTAGTTGATCTTTCAGCTTTTGGTAAGATTGGAGAGTCTAGTGGTCTGAACCCCTGTGAGAAGCCCAACTCCACCACTACTCCCAAACTAACCAAGCTTCCACCCAAAGAGCCTGCCAAGCCTGTCACCAAGGATGGAGTTGTAGTTGAACCCCCCAAGGCTCCACCCAAGAATCCACAATGGCAACCCAAGCCCAATCACCTAAAGAACAAGCTTGACACAATGCCACCCATCCGAGAGGAGTTGCCACAGAAGGGCAAGGGCAAGGTGAACCATACCCACATCCCTGCAAACCAACAACCCCCTTTGCGCGCGGTGAGGTTTCAGTGTGACTTTTGTGGGCGGGATGGTCACCTGAGTGAGTTCTGCTTTAGGCGCAGGAGAGAGGCGCGCCGAGCTAGGGAGATGCAGAACCCGGACATGTTTCACCCAGCTCGTGGTGGACATGCTCCGAAGCCTCAGGGGAGAGCTGCTAGGTCTGGAGGGAAGCATACCCAGCCTAGGCAGCAGGAGAGAGCCCCTAGGAGGGAGACTAGGCCTAGAGGTCCAGCACCTCAGTTTGTTAGGCCTAGGCAGGAGAGAGCTCCGAGGAGAGACGCTAGAGCAGTTGAGCCCCAGGCTCCTAGGCGTAAACCTCGTAGAGAGCGTGCCCGACGGGGTCCTGCTTTTGCAGGTAACGGACCCCGTGGCGGAGGCTTTGTTGAGCGCTTTCCCCCACCGCAGTTTGAGTACCGCGGTGAGCGCTTCTTCCCCAGCGGACCACGTTTTCCTCAGCGTGGTGATCGCTTCCCTCGTAGACATGCTAGGAATGGTTTTTTCACTAACCCTTCTTTTGAGCAGCCGGCCCAACACTGGTTTTCCCCTTATTTCACTAACCCCAGTGTTGGACCGTATGCTCACCCTATGTCTTTCTTTTGATGTAGGTAAGACGGTTGGAGGACGTTTGGTTGGTGGATTCCGGTTGTTCGAGGCACATGACCGGAAACACCAAGTGGTTCTCCAGCCTTAGCCCAGTCGCCGGAAAGGAGTACATAACCTTCGGCGACAATAGTAAAGGTAAGGTGTTGTCTCGCGGATCGGTGCGGGTTAATGAGCACTTTGTGTTGCGCGATGTTGCTCTTGTTTCTAACCTGCATTTTAACCTTCTTTCTGTTTCGCAACTTTTTGATGATGACTATGAGATTCGTTTTAAACCGAACCTTAGTCGCATCTTAGATCCTCAGGGCGATCTTGTATGTCTGATTTCGCCCTTTGGGAAAGTCTTTTGTGCGAATTTCTCGGAATCGTTTGGTTCTTCTCGCTGTCTTTTGGCTAGTCCTTCTTCTTCCGATCTTTGGAAGTGGCATAGGAGGCTCGGTCACTTAAGCTTCGACTTGCTTGCAAGACTTAGCTCACTTGGCCTAATCCGAGGATTGCCCAAGCTTTCGATGGAGAAGGATCTAGTTTGCCATTCTTGCAGACATGGGAAGATGGTTGCTGCTCCCCACCATCCGGTGACTAAGGTCATGACCTCGCACCCCGGAGAGCTTTTACACTATGGACCTTGTTGGTCCGGCTCGGGTAAGCTCAGTTGGTGGGAAGTGGTATGTGCTTGTTATTGTTGACGACTTTTCGAGGTATTCGTGGGTCTTCTTTTTAGCTGAGAAGACCGAGACTTTCTCATTCGCTCGCGAATCTGATTTTGCGTCTTCAGAACGAGTTCCCTTTGAACTCGATGCGAGCTATTCGGAGTGATAATGGTTCCGAGTTTAAAAATTCGGATTTTGAGAAGTTTTGTAACCGCCTTGGTTTGGAGCATCAGTTTTCTTCTCCCCTATACACCACCTCAAAATGGTGTTGTAGAAAGGAAGAATCGGACCCTTGTTGAGATGGCCAGGACGATGCTTGATGAGCATAGGACTCCTAGGCGTTATTGGGCCGAAGCTATGAACACTGCATGCTACATTTCGAATCGCATTTTTCTGAGAGCGTTTTTGAAGAAGACCTCTTATGAGTTGCGTTTTGGTCGCCAGCCCAAGGTGAGTTATTTTAGAGTCTTTGGTTGCCACTGTTTTATATTGAAGAAAGGCAACCTGGACAAGTTTGAGTCTCGTTCTTCTGACGGTGTGTTTTTGGGTTATGGCACTCACTACTCGAGCTTATCGTGTACTTAACCTTGACACTAACCGAGTCATGGAGACATCAGATGTCACCTTCGACGAGACTCTTGTTTGTCCCTCTTCTCGTTTTGAGCGTGCAGGTGATCATGAGGTTGGAGAGCCTCTTTTTGATGATGAGGACGAGGGTGCTGAAGATATAGATGATCCAGCACCCCCTCCACCTGCCGTGCCGCAAGGGGCGGCCTCGACGACGACTCACGGCCCCGACACTTCTTCTTCCTGGGGACCGTGGGATCCTCCACCTCGCGCGGTACCTTTTGTACCCGGGGTGGAACCAGCTACTATTGAGGGGGAGGTTACTTCTTCCCGGGAGGCGCCACGACACATCCAGCGCCAGCACCCCCCTGAACAGATGATCGGCGACATCGACGAGCGGGTTACTCGCTCCAGGTCACAGCACATCTCGCACTTTGCTCATTCTGCTTTTGTTGCGTCTTTTGAACCCCGAGATGTTGGACACGCATTGACGGATCCGGATTGGGTCAATGCCATGCATGAGGAGCTAGAGAACTTTGAGCGAAATCGGGTTTGGGTTCTAGTGCCACCACCTCCTGACTGTAAACCTATTGGGACAAAATGGGTATTTAAAAACAAGCAAGGAGAGGAGGGCCACATTGTGAGAAACAAGGCCCGGCTTGTAGCGAAGGGTTATAGTCAGAAGGAGGGGATAGATTATGAGGAGACCTTTGCTCCTGTAGCTCGTTTGGAGGCTATTAGGATACTCTTGGCTTATGCTGCATCCATGGGTTTCAAACTTTTTCAAATGGATGTCAAGAGTGCCTTCTTAAACGGCTACATTGAGGAGGAGGTCTATGTCCAGCAACCCCCCGGTTTTGAAAATCCCAAGTTTCCAAACCATGTTTTTAAACTCCACAAAGCTTTGTATGGTTTGAAACAAGCCCCTAGAGCCTGGTATGAGAGATTGAAAACCTTTTTGCTAGCTAAGGGTTTTAAAATGGGATGTGTAGATAAGACGCTCTTTCTCCTCCGGCAAGGCAAAGATACTCTCTTGGTCCAAATTTACGTGGATGATATCATTTTCGGTGGTTCTTCTCACGCTTTGGTTGCCAAGTTTGCAGATACTATGAGCAGGGAGTTCGAGATGAGCATGATGGGCGAGCTGACTTTCTTTCTCGGGTTGCAAATTAAGCAATCCCGAGAGGGGACGTTTGTGCACCAGGGCAAGTACACGAGGGACTTGCTGAAGCGGTTCGACATGGGTGAGGCCAAGCCTCTTCCGACGCCCATGTCGACGACGACTGCCCTGGATGCTGACACGGATGGAGAAGCAGTGGACCAGAAGGAGTACCGCAGCATGATTGGATCGCTGCTCTACCTGACGGCGACACGGCCGGACATTCAGTTCGCTGTGTGCTTGTGCGCGCGCTTTCAGGCTTCGCCACGCACTTCTCACCGTCAGGCGGTGAAGCGCATATTCAGGTACCTTCGTTTCACGCCTGAGTTCGGGATTTGGTATTCTGCTTCCTCCACTCTCTCGCTTTGCGGTTATTCCGATGCCGATTTTGCTGGTTGTCGCATTGAGCGCAAGTCCACCTCAGGGACTTGCCAGTTTATTGGATCTTCTCTTGTGTCGTGGTCTTCTCGCAAGCAGTCTAGTGTCGCTCAGTCTACCACGGAGGCTGAATATGTTGCTGCGGCTAGCTGCTGTTCCCAGTTACTCTGGATGATGGCAACTTTGCGTGATTTTGGTTTGAGCTTTACTCGAGTTCCTTTGCTTTGTGACAGCACGAGTGCCATTAGCGTTGCTAAGAACCCTGTGCTCCACTCGAAAACCAAACACATTGATGTGCGCTTTCATTTCTTGCGAGACCACCAGGAGAAGGGTGATATCGACCTTCGCCATGTCGATACTCATCACCAATTGGCTGATATTTTCACCAAGCCTTTAGACGAATCAACCTTTAATAGGTTGAGGGGTGAGCTTGGTATGTGTTTCCCCTTTTAGATGGGGGAAGCATTTTGAGATGTACAGACTGACTCTTTTATTTTGAGACTCTTTTCTTTTGAGTTTCTTGAGTCTTTCCTTTTGGTACCTTCTTTCTTTCAGTTTTGTGTCGGGCATACGCATTTACATTCTGAGCTTCATGTCTATATTCACTAGAATGTAATTATGCTCTTGTTAGTATTGCTCCGATACTTATGATGATGCTTGTAGCTTATGCTCTTTCTGATCACTGTTGCATGTTATGAGCGAGCTATTTTTTTGGAATGGTGAATTATGCCTAATGTATATAAATCTGAAAATGTTCACCATTGAGATATGCAACTAGCATGTGTAGGGTGTGTTGAGTCCATTCCTGCTTTTCATATATGCTAGGTTGCTATGTCTCTAGTTCTGAGTCATTCACTTGCTTGGTTGCTCATAACTTGCTTAAAATCTGAACCAAGTATTGTTGAATTGAAAAGATCGAGATGGGATTGCTTGTCAACACCTCATGGTATTGAGACTGTTTCTCATTGCACTTTGAGTTAAACTTGAGCCATGTAGTGTATGACCGAAACCGTTGCGTTAAGCTTCTGATTGCTTCGGCATAGGCTTCGCACGGTTGAAAAGTTAGGCGATGACAAGCTTTCAACCTCTCGCAATCACATGCTAAAAATGAACTTGTGAACTCTTTACCGCTGCAACTCCGATATGAATTTGAAATCACAAGTATATGCTTCATTCCTATGCATGATGATTGAACTTTGCTAGGGGTAGTTCACCGTGTATATATGCTTAGCACCTGTTTGGATTCCTTCTATACATGTCTAGTGCTATTTTGATGGTGACTATTCTTTTGGCTTAAAACTGCTCACATGCTCATATGCTTCATATTTCGTATAAGTGATCAGTTTGAGCCTTCGCTATTTGAGTGCTTAATTGAGATGTTGGAGCTATACTGATTAGAGCATCTTTGCCCTCTTTTGACTATATACTTGAAGCTCCTAACTTGCATTTTGACTTCATATGCATTGTGGAAGGAGATCTTGTGTTCAGGGGGAGTTTATGTGAAGAGAGTTGCTTCTCCGATACCTTTTGGCCTTGATAAGTGCATTTTCAACTAGGGGGAGAAATTTACGCAAATCATATGCCCTGAAAATCTTTTGTCCTAGTTGCTTGCATTTGTCGAGGGGGAGTTTGCTAGTTGTGTTGAGCCGTTGCCTCTGTCTTGAGGGACTAGCAAACGTTCCTAGCTTTTCATGAGCTTTCATAAGCTTTTTCATTTGGCGTTCAATTGGTATCGTCTGGTGTGCATTCCCATTTGGTTTGGGTTGAATTCCAATTGGTTCGGAGTGATTTTCTTGCTAGTTGTGTTGAGCCTCTGTGCCTCTATCTTGAGGGACTAGCATTTTGCTTCTGTTGTCCTCCGATCTTCAATTGGTATCTGCTAGCGGTGTTGAGCCTGTTCTACTTCTTCTTGAGGGCTAGCTTTGCTTTGCTTGGTTGCGTCGAGCCGTTGCCCATGTCTTTGGGGACCAAGTTTTTGCTTCATCCACTTGACCTTCTTTGGCTTTTGTTAGGCTTTTGGGTCATTTGGTTGGGTTTTCTCTTCCCACTCCTTCCTTCCTCCTTCTTCTTATTCATGATTTGTTGTGGAGTTGACAATGCACTCATCAAGGGGGAGATTGCGGATACATGGGTGTATGCCGAGTCTCTGTGTGATGAGTGATTGTCAACGGAGATGATGCGCATGTTCTTTGGCTTGTGTTGTGCAGGTGTCGAGCACGGAGACAGTGATCAATGGCGGGTGAAGGTCAAGTTGCGACGTGCCGTGCCGACGGACCGGGCGCGATGAAGGATGGGCGTGCCGTGCGGCGGACGTGCCATGCCGATGTATCGGACGGTGAAGGGCGGACGTGGACTTGGACTGATGGACTGGAGGCCGGAGGATCAGCTGTGGTGGCTGGCAGCCTGCGACAGCGACAAGCGGAGAAGTGCGATCATGTCGGTGGAAGGGGTGCACAGGCGGTGCATCCCCTCTACGACGCCGGTTTGTTGGTAGAGCCCGGGAAAAACCAACGGTGGACGGTTTCCAGGTTTGGGCCTCAAAACCTGGGTGCTGGGTTTCCAGGTTGAGCCACAAAACCTGGGCGTGACGGTTTCCAGGTTGAGCCTCAAAACCTGGGCGTGGGCCGGTTTCCGAGTTTGGGCCTCAAAACTCGGGCGCTGAGGGTTTCCGAGTTTGGGCCACAAAACTCGGGCTGGAGGCTGGTTTCCCGGTTTGGGCCTCAAAACCGGGGGCTGATGGGAAAGGCTGGTTTCCCGGTTTGGGCCGCAAAACCGGGGGTGCAGAGTGGTGGCGGCACGTGGCGGCGATCTGAAGGTTGCGTGGAGGCGACGCGGAAGACCGTGCGGGCGTGGCCGTCGGATCTACCTACCACCAGCGGATGGACTAGAATAGCCTTAGGGTTAGGCTGGTCCGCTCTGTAAATACAGTAGTGAGGGGTAGAGTAGGAAATAGACTTAGGCTAAGTTAGTATAAGTAGTCCAGGGGAGACACCCTCCTCCCTATCTCAATTGCAGTTAGAGCTTTCATTTCCTAGGGTTTCCACTCTCCCACCTCCTGCTTTAGCTAGTTGAGATCCGCAGAGAGACTCCACTCTGTGTACTGTTGATTTGAGGAAGTGAGGCCGTATCCTCACCTTGGAGCACAGATCGATGGCTTGATTTGCGTCCTTAATTCGAGTTCGTGGCTGTGATTCGCGTTTTCTTTGTGTTCTTCGCGGAATCCTTTTTCTCCACGATTTTCCCGTCGCTTGATCTCTTTGCTCGGTTCATCTTTTGCAAAACCGTTTGAACCAAGTTGTTCTAGATCGTGAGGCTCTCCTTTCCACCGAAGGAATTAAACTCTAACCTCACGGTCTAGGAGATCAATCGATTTTCGTTTTGGATTGCGTTCTTGCCTCCATGCCCCGAAATTTCTTGATTCACCGATTTGGAGTTAGGTTCGAGCCATGATCTCTTAGAGATAGCTCACTAACATCCTTGTGACCCCTCAGATCGAATCCGAGGCCTAGAGCTTTTGATTTAGAGGAGATCGGGTTGAATCATCAAAGAACTGCGCTGTTTTCGGGAGCATCGGACGCTATCACGGGAGCATCGGACGCTAGGGTCCCTAGCATCGGACGCTCCGGTGACGCGTGTCACGTTTTCGGCGTTTTAGTTTGCATCGGACGCTAGGCATCGGACGCGTCCGTTGTCCATCGGACGCGCCGGAGCCTTTGCATCGGACGCTGGGTGATTACTGTTCACAGCGTCCGATGGTGGAACAGTAAGGTTCCAGAACCGTCCAGTCTGCATCGGACGCTTCCGGTGGTCTGGCATCGGACGCAGGCCAGCGTCCGATGTGACTGGTTTCGCACGGCTTCATCCGCGGTTCGCTCGTTCGTTGTCGGAATTGATTTCCGTCTTTTGCGTTGGCTTTCTAGAGTTGTCTAGTGTCTCGCTGTGCTTCTAGGAAGCATCCACCCTACATATAGGGTCGAGGACATTAGCAAGCTCTAGGGTTCGCTCTTGGGGTCGATTTTGGGACAGTGGCATCTAGTTTCCGAAAGGAAATTTTGAAGCTCCCATTCACCCCCCCCCCCTTTGGTCGCTTTCGGTTAGCTTCTCGGTCCTTCACATGGGCGTTGCTGTAGAGGCGTCCTTGAAGCGTGGGCAGAGTGGAAGCCGTACAGCGCCCATTCCGGCTTGTACAGGACGTAGCGGGGTCCCTCCAGGTCTTGGAGTACCTGTCTTCCAAGAGTGAGAGAGCTTGTCAGGGCTCGAGGGGCGCGGGGCCGGCCTCGAGGTGGTGCCACGGGGGCTCGAGGGGCGCGGAGCCGGCCTCGAGGTGGCGTTTGCAGGGGCTCAAGAGGCGCGGAGCCGGCCTCGAGGTGTTACAGTGCAGGGCTCGAGGGGCGCGTAGCCGGCCTCGAGGGGTTACAGTGCATGGCTCGAGGGGCGCGGAGTCGACCTTGAGGGGTTACAGTGCATGGTATGGCCGAACAGTGCTGTACTGGTGCCCTTTTGCCCATGCTTGTGGTGAAAACGAGACTTGACCTTTACACCGAGTTACTGTGGTACGTGCTGTGCACCAGTGGACATGATCGGAGTAGGTGAAGGCATTAAATGCGTGGTATGGGGCTGGTACGGCTGTCTGTACCGCTCGAGGTCCGTGCGTTAAGGCTCGAAGTGTAGGGGCGCGCTCGCCCGAGGCCTGGAGGGCTCGGGCGAGACGGAGAGCGATCGTGCTCGCCCGAGGCCTGGCTCAGAGGGCTCGGGCGAGGCGGAGAAAGAGCGTTCGCCCGAGGCCTGGCTGGGAGGGCTCGTGCGAGACGGAGATGGGGCGTTCGCCCGAGGCCTGGCTGGGAGGGCTCAGGCGAGACGGAGATGGAGCGTTCGCCCGAGGCCTGGCTGGGAGGGCTCGGACGAGACGGAGATAGAGCGTTCGCCCGAGGCCTGGCTTGGAGGGCTCGGACGAGACGGAGATGGGGCGTTCGCCCGAGGCCTGGCTGGGAGGGCTCGGGCGAGACGGAGATAGAGCGTTCGCCCGAGCCCTGGCTAGGAGGGCTCGGGCGAGACGGAGATTGAGTGCTCGGGTGTTTGCGTTGATTGGGGGTACCCCTTTTTTGTACCACCGACAATAATACAAGTAAAACCAGCTTGCACGGGAAGATACGTGGAGATGGAAGACGCCGAAGGAATTAAGAATATGATTTATACCTTTCCTTATTTTAAGTCGTAATCGTCTAGGATTCGTGTTTCATCCAGGGTATAAATATAAACCCTCGACCATTGTAAAACTATTCACAACCATATCAATACAACCGGCCCCGTGCCATCCTTCGAGTCCCTAAGTCGTGTCGTCGAGTTCTTCGAGAGGAATCATCGATCCGTCGACCTCCGTAAGTACCGGCAACCTTGTTATCATGTCTAGTATCATGCGGTGGATTTAGATATGATGCAAGTAGTCTCGTACGTTAAGCTTAGTATCGTGCGGCGGAATTAAGCTTATGACGGGAAGTTTTTGCTTATGCCTTGTATCGTGCGGCGGATTAAGTCATGAGTAAAAATAGTTATCGGCTCTGTTAGATTTGGCAGATCTAATAGATTCATTAAGTTATCATGTGTTATATGTTTTATTTATTTATTTCACACAACACTCTTTGCTCAATCTAGATTGATCTTTGTTCGGCCTTGCTGCATGAGTTTACTCGTGCTTTCGTTAATCATAAGGTCATGATGGCCGAATTAACTTTCAATCCAGATTGTTACATGTTGTGGGTTCATGCTTGTCGACTATGTTTAGGCTTTGATAGATCTGGGTACCGTGCGGCAGGTATAGGTTTTAGATCAGTTTAATCATGCTTTGCTTGTATGTTCCTTCTTCATGGACCCCAGTTCGGCTAGTTTGCCGATTTTGGTTAAGCTTACACGAGTGACGAGTTTTTATAGATCTGCTCAGATATATGCATGCTTTTAGCTTGTTATGATTAGATTGTATCATGTGGTGGATTGATCTAATTATAAAAAGTAGCATAGACTTGTAGCAAGTGGTATCATGCGGTGGATTAGCTTCGCTTAAGTTTATGCTTGATGGGCTTATGAAGGCTATACGTGCGGCAGATTAGTCGGATTAGCCTATGCATGTGTTATTTGAATAGATCTATTCTTGCAAGTCGCTTGTTTATAATATCTTTGACTTCGTCTAAAGCATGTCTTTCTTTTTGCATTCGGCAGTTAATATGATTCACATACTCTGTTCTCATGCTTGCCGAATGACTCTGTAAACATGCTCTGACAGACAGCTTCTATAGCTGTGTGCTGTCACCATTGGCTTTCGAAGCCGTACATATGGAACTGCTCGGTCTCACCCAGCATGTTCCAAGGTATTCTCACACTTTTATCCCATGTTGGTTTTCAGGTCAAATCGACTGGCACGTTTCCGGATTCGGAATACTCCGGGCACCCGATTGAAGCTAGCCTCGTTCGGCTTGCTGTGTGTCCTGGCGCAAGGTGTCACTTTTTGCGTCAACAGCTGGGGTCAGCCGACCCCAGGGTGAACCCCATCCAATGTCGGTTGCTTGCACATGTTTCACTCGTGATGAAATCAAGGCCATTCATCCATGGCAGTTGTTATGGCGGTTTGATCCAATGGCCAAGGAAGGAGAGCACGCGGATCGCTGACGTGGCACTGGAGTAGCCGCTACTCCACCTCCAAGCTATAAATACCCCCCTAAAGCTCTTCATTTGTATGCATCCAAGGAGAGAAAGCCTACTTAATTAGTAGCTTTAGTGTTAGAAGAGAGGGAAGGGAGTGAGGAGTTCCACGGAGGAGTCCCGGCCTGTCGGGAATCTTCTCCAAGGTGCGCCTCAGCGGATGCGATTCTTCTTGTAAGTGTTACATCTGAGTCCTTCTAGTATTTAATATTCTGGTCTGGTAATTTAAGTTTACAGTTCTTTTACTTGGCACATTGCTTTACTTTGTTGAAGTGCTCTAGGCCTATTAAGCTTAGCTTTAGAGTAGTAAGATTAGTGTAGACGTGGTGTCTAGGCTATATCTTGCCAGTGTGGACTTCTTGTCGCACTTGTGTAGACGCCTGGTGGTAGGGTGACAGACACAGCCAGTGCTTGGAGTTCCTCTCAAGTGTTGTAGGCAAGTTGAAAATAATAGTTGGGTAGCAGCATTGCCGCCTCAGTAGTTTAGGTGGAAAACCTTTTAATCAACTACTGTTTCGTCCTTCGCCCCCAGTAAGGAATGAGGTGGTAAACCTCAGTACTCTTAGAAAACCAATACCAGATATTGATATTAGGAAGACCTCTCTATCCCAGTTATTATATACCCTTTGATCATCCTTTGACGACCCCACTTCTAGTTAATCCACTCTCACGTTCCCTGTGGAAATACGATACCTGGAATACTCCCGGTGAAAGGCTACAATTGACTACCGTGCGCTTGCGGTATATCCGTTTGCCACTTCTGGTGTCAACAAGCATCTCTGGTGCCGCTGCCGGGGATTAGGCTCCATAGTCTAGTTCTAGTGGTTGCATTAAGAAGTGTCAACAGACGGTTCCGCCACACCCCCTTCAATAGTGCCCACAACTAGAACATGATTTGTCAAATTTCTCCCCCTTAGTTGATAATGCACTATCAAGCATATTTCTCCCCTCCAAAATGCATGAGTCAAAAATGCAAGTTAGCAGCTTCAGGAATATAGTCGATAGAATGAAAAGATGCTCTACAAAGTGCTGATCCGATGACTCAACATCATACACAAAATGCTAGCAAAGGCTCAAACTGATCAGTAAATACGAAATATGAACATATGAGCAGTTTTAGCCATTCAGAAAAGGATGTTCACCATAAAACTAGCACCAAACATGTATAGACAGGAGGTCAAACAAATGCTAAACATGTATACAAGGTGAACTACCCCTAGCAAAGTTCAATCACCATGCTATAGAATGAAACATAGACTTGTGCTTTCAGATTTTATCGGAGTTGCAGCGGTGAAAATACACAAGTTCAAAATTCAGCATGTGATTGCGAGAGGTTGAAAGCTTGTCATTGCCTAACTTTTCAACCGAGCTAAGCCTATGCAAAAGCAATCAGAAGCTTAAAGCAACGGTTTCGGTCTTGCACTACACGGCTCAAGTTTAACTCAATGTGCAATGAGAAACAGTCTCGATACCGTGATGTGTTGACAAGCAATCCCATCTCGATCTTTTCAATTCACTTAAACTTGGTTCAATTTTATGACAGAATATGAACATACCAAGCAAGTGAATGACTCAGAACTGGAGACATAGCAACCTAGCATATATGAAAAGCACAAGTGATTTCAACACATTCTACACATGCTAGTTGCCAATCTTAATGGTGAACAATTTTCAAATTTTAAGTTCGTTAAGCATATTCACCATTCATAAAATATCTTAGCTCATAACATGTATCAGTGATCAGAAAGAGCATAAGCTACAAGCATCATCATAACACATCGGAGCATACGAGACAGAGCATAGTTACATTCTACAGATTATATGCATGAAGCTCGAAAATGCAAAGATGCATGATAAAATGCAAAGACTAACCTACCAAAAACAAAAACAAAACAAAACAAAAGAAGTCAGTCTATGATTGTCACACCCGGTTTTAAGAACAAACCAGGTATACACCATATGCGAGCCCAGGAAGTCAAATCTCACATATAGTTACAAATAAAGGGTAATATCGAAAGACAATGCTCATATATAACATATAACCACAAAGAACATAACCTTAAGGAGCAGACAGTGGGAAGACACTCCGATCTTCAGATGGAGACACCAACTTCACAGGGAACAACTGACTGGTTGACCACAAGCCTAAGCTTCTCCAAAGCTTAACACTCTGAGGTGTGGGGAAAAGCAAGACTGAGTCCATGTCGAACTCCACAAGTATAGCAACAAGTGATATAGATCCCAAGATTCATGATCAATGCAACATAAATAATGAATAACATAGAACGGTAAATAATGAACATGTTAACCAACAAAAGTCATAATCTTAATGTAAAAGTCTTCAAGGCCACTCGTGTCCTTGAGCAAGGCTGATATATCAGTTTAATAAACTTTGCGCAAAGGTGTACACTTTTCCCGCGAGATGTGAATTGCCCTTTCGCCAGAGGGAGCCAGCCTCTTAACCCACTTCGAAGGAAGGTCGACAGGGTTCATGATGAAGCCTTTCAAAGGTTCGTCTAACAAATTAGGGCCGCTAGGTTTCATTAGTCAGTCTGGGTGATTCAACCAGTCGCAGGGATCCCCAGTCTGCTATCCCCCATCTGCGCCACAAGGGTAACCTCTAACAAGCTAGAAAAGGTCCTCATACTGAGCTAAAGCTAGAGCCATATAACCCTCAACAGTTGCACTGTAAATCCTGAAGGTTCTCGTACAGATAATTTCTTAAGTTGCTAATAAGTCATTTTTATCATTCGTTGCATACATTAATTAAGTAACATGATCATGATTGCGAAAAGAAAACCCGATTGCTATACTTGCCTTAACTCAAGATCCTTCTTCTGTTGACTTGTAGATTTCCAAAAGTTGACTCTTGATCACGATCTCTGGATCACAGACTTCTTCTTCTTGATCACCAGCGTAAAACTCACCGACTGGACATACGATCACAGAACACCACACATGCATCCAATACCATTCATGCAAAGCAAACATAGCCTATGATTAGAACAGTACACCAATTATAAGAAAAATTAGATAAAGAGTTTTAAAACAGATCTACGATTCGCTACGAACACACAAACGCGAAAATCAGGCTAATCGGAGTTGAAACGGAAAAGATACGATTTAAACAAGTTACAAAACCCTAATTACTAGATTAGATTTAACTCAAATTTTACTTAGAGAAAACAATGTTTAAATTTATATTATTAGAAAGAACTTTTCGAAACGAATCTAACGCAAGTTGAACGGACTAAATCGGAGTTAAAACAAAGAAGTTAAATGGGTTTAAAGTCAGTGGCAAAACTGGAAATAAGTTGAATTGATTTTGCAGATTTAAATAAATAAAACGAAATTGAAATTCGGATGAACTATGCCTCATTAAGAAGAAAACACAGGGGCTTGGATGGAAGTTGTCTCAGACTAAGTGAATAGGACCAGGTGGACTGCGGGTTGAGGCATAAAAACTTGAAGAGCTCTTTAGTAAATAAGCCATCGAAAGGGTATTGGCCTCTAGTGATCGTAGGATCTGAGATGGAGGGATCAGATTACATCTGGGAGCTCAGGGCGGCGCTGTCAACCAGAGTTGGGGAAGAGGATGGCGTCTGCGGTGGCGCCATGGCCGGCGGCCGGCGGTGCTGCTCGGGTTAGGGCTAGGATTGGGTATAGAGCTCGGGAATTGGTGGAATCGAACGGTAAGCTCATAGCGGACTAACCTAGGGCAACAAAGGGAACTAGAGCGACTCGGGGACGACGAGTAGCACGGTGAGGCGGGCAGCGGGTCTCTGCAAAGCGATGACGAGCAATTTGAGCGTCGGACAGAGGGTAAAACAAGGGGAAAAGAGGTCTAGGAGCTTCAGTAGCTTGAGCCAGAGCTCGGAGTGTTGCTTACCATGGCCAAAACACGGCGGAGGGCGAAGGCGTCAGTGGCGGAGCTCAGGGTTCGGCGCTGGATCGATTTAGGGCAAGGGAGGCTCGGTTTCTTGGACGAGGGAAGGTGGTGGAGGCTGGGGAGTCTTATAGGGACTCGGCGTGGTTGATACGGCAAGAGGGAAAGACGGCGTAGCCGGGGCGGACTCCATTGGGAAGGAGTCCGGCTCCTCAACGATCGAAGGTAGGAGACGACTGACGAGCCGAGCCCGCCTGCCAGACAGAGAGGATGGGGGCAGGTGCGGAGCCAAGGTGGCTGACAGATGGGCCCGCGATGTCAGTCACAGCAGGATGGAGAGGCGCGCGCAGGCGCCTTTGCGGAGCTGGGCCGGCAGCGCGGTTGCGGCCCAAGCCGTAGAGAACGGAGGCGCGGTGCTGCGCAGCTGAGGGGAGAGGAGTGGGCCAGCTCCAGGCCGTGCGTGAGAGGAAGCTCGGGCCGGGAGCAGGCCAGTCAGGCCGAAATGAGGGAGGAGGAGGTGCCAGTTAGGTGGGCTCCAAGGCCAGATTGTAAGGGGAGAGGGAGAGAATGGTTTTGCCTTTTTCTTTTATTTCAAAAGCTTTTGAAAACCTTTCAAAACCAAATTTGAACTCTTTTCAAACTTTTGATTTGGATCTTTGAGAGAAAACAGAAAGCTTTGAATCTTTTAATTTTAACTTTTCCAATTTTTTTTTGAAAAAAGTAAAATTTCTTTATTTTCAATCCCTTTCTAAGAGAATCGTTTTTAAATTGTTTCCAAACCATTTTGAATTCAAATTAAATTTTAGTTAAAACCACACATCACAAAAACTCAAATGCACCAACATGAATGCACGAACATGTTTCTAAACCCTAGGTTAAAATTTAATTTAGAGATTTTTTTTATTTCCCTATATTTTATGAGCACAAAAATTCATCAATAAATCATTTTAATTCTAATTCCAAAAATGCAAATTTCAGGGTGTGACAATGATACAATAACCAAAATGTTTTCCTCGTCTAAAAGGGGAAGCACACACCAAGCTCACCTCTCAACCTAGCAAAGGTTGATTGGTCTAAAGGCTTGGTAAAAATATCTGCCAACTGATGATGAGTATCGACATGGCGAAGGTCGATATCACCCTTCTCAAAATGGTCTCGCAGAAAGTGAAAGCGCGCATCAATGTGTTTGGTCTTAGAATCCAGCACGGGGTTCTTAGCAATGCTAATAGCACCCGTGCTGTCACAAAGCAAAGGGACTCGAGAAAAGCTCAGACCAAAATCACGCAAAGTGGCCATCATCCAAAGCAACTGGGAACAACAGCTAGCCGCAACAACATACTCAGCCTCTGTGATAGACTTGGCGACACTAGACTGCTTGCGAGAAGACCAAGATACAAGAGAAGAGCCAATAAACTGACAAGTCCCAGAAGTGGACTTGCGAAAACATGAAGTGAACTATCCTACACATAATTTGGAATTGGCTGCAGTTGTACATGCTCTGAAGATCTGGAGACATTATTTGCTTGGTAATGTCTGTAATATGTACACTGATCACAAAAGTCTTAAGTATATCTTCACGCAACCTGAATTGAATATGAGGCAGAAAAGATGGCTCGAGTTAATTAAGGATTACAATCTGCAGATTCACTATCATCCTAGCAAAGCAAACGTAGTAGCCGATCCTTTGAGTTGGAAATCGCACTGTAATACTTTGAAGTTACTACCAGAAGATGAGTTCAGTTTAATGCATCCTGCAGTGCTACATGACCTTGAGTTACACAGCACGTTGGTTGATCAGATCTCAGAGAGACAGAAAACTGATAAGGGGATTCATCATATCAAGGAGAAGTTAAAAGCTGCAACTGAACCAGTTAAGCATTTTCGATTTGATGATAACGGAGTTTTATGGTTTGACCAGCGCCTAGTGGTACCTAGGATAGAGAACTCAGAAATCGAATGATGGATGAAGCACATTTGTCTAGGTTAACCATTCATCCTGGAAGTGCTAAAATGTATCAAGATTTATGTCCTAGATTTTGGTGGACTAAGATGAAGAAGGAAATTGCTGCTTATGTGGCTAGGTGTGACACATGTTGTCGGGTGAAAGCTATTCACCTGAAACCAGCCGAAATGCTTCAACCATTGTCTACACCCGAGTGGATGTGGGAAGAAGTGAGTATGGATTTTATCACCGGTTTGCCCACTACTCAGAAAGGGAATGACTCGATTTGGGTAATTGTGGATCGTCTTACTAAGACAGCACATTTCATTCCAGTCAAGACCAGTTATAAAGCACCAGACTATGTAGAGATTTACTTGAGTCAGATTGTTTGACTCCATGGTGTACCAAAGATCATAGTTTCGGATCAAGGACCACAGTTCACTGCACCATTTTGGGAAAAACTGCAAAAGGAATTAGGCACGGAGTTAGTCCAAAGCTCGGCTTATCATCCACAAACGTCAGGACAGACTGAAAGAGTGAACCAAGTGTTGGAAGATATGTTAAGAGCCTGTGTAATATCAGCAAAAGGTTCTTGGGAGAAATGGTTGCCTTTGGCAGAGTTCGCTTACAACAACAGTTACCAAGAAAGTATTCAGATGGCGGGTTTTGAAGCCCTATATGGTAGAAGATGCAGAACACCGATAAATTGGGTTGAACCGGGAGAACGTCGGTACTATGGAATTGATTTCATCAAAGAAGCAGAAGAATAAGTTAGAATCATTCAACAACATATTGCAGCTGCACAATCTCGACAAAAGAGCTATGCTGATAGACGACGAAGGCCGCTTGAGTTCAATGTCAGTGATTATGTCTACTTAAAGGTTTCACCCATGAAAGCTGTTAAGCGCTTTGGAGTCAAAAGAAAGTTAGCACTGAGGTTTGTGGGGCCTTATAGAGTCATGGAAAAGAGAGGAGAAGTAGCTTATCAACTACAGCTGCCAGAACATTTGAAGGCTATATTCCCTATATTCCATGTGTCACAATTGAAGAAATGTCTTCGAGTACCTGAGGAAGAAGTGCAACCAGCCAAGATCAAGTTGCAATCCAATCTTACTTACTCTGTACAGCCGCAACGAGTACTCGACGAAAAAGAAAGAGCAACTCGCGGAAGGATCATCAAGTAATACAAAGTAACATGGAATGAACAAGATGATCGGGATGCTACTTGGGAGACGGACGACTATCTAAAGGAGGTGTACCCATAATTTTATGAAAAATGGTTAGTAACTCAAATCTCGGGGCAAGATTTCTTTAAGGAGGGGAGGGCTGTAACACCCTAGGTGTTAAGCAAACCTAAATGCATAACTTGGCATAGCATGAGCATGGCATGTCATCATTTCATGTGCATTTGTGAGTATGAATGTTTAAGTCCTTGCCTAGCTTCTATTATAGCTATGTTTTGCTTTCGGTTTTTGACCAAGTGCCTTAAACCAAAGTTGTAGATCTTGATGAAAGGAACAACTTTGCTTAAAAGCACTTTTTCAGAAAAGTTGTTTAATGTAGATTTCTTGCATTAGAAAAAGAGGCTAGGAGTAAAATTCTTTTTCTAAGCAGTATTTGGACTTGAGCCTTAAAGATGAATTGTTCCTTGTAAAATTCTAAACAACTTTGCTTTTAGGACTTTTTCCTAATTCGGCTTAGTTTGGGAGTTTTAGAGCAGAGAAGAAATACACAAAAACCTCTTTATTTTAAACCACCGCGGGCCCCACCTGTCAGCCCCTCTTTCTTCTCCTCCGCGCGCGCCGCCCGCCTGCACGCCGGCGAAACCGCCCCGCCGCCGCGAGACCGCCTCGCCGGTTGTCCAAACCATCGTCGCCGCCGCCCGTGGTTTCTGCTAGCCCCGACACATCACCCCACCGCCCCTCTGCCCAACTGCCGCGTGGGCGCCGATTCCTGGCGCCGCCGCGCCGGTCGGAGCGGGCCGATGGGAAGTGGCCAGATGCAATGCACCCACGCGCTGCATCGCTTTTGCCTCCTCCTTCACTCCCGCTTGCAACCAGAAGCTCCCTCACTCGCTCACTCACGCGCTTGTCGCCTCCCTCTGCTCCATCTTCTCCAGTTTGCAACGCCGCCGCCACCCGCCGAACCCCGGTGAGCGATTCCTCACTGCTCGAAGCGCCGCCGCCCGATTCCTTCCGTCAATCTCTCCGCCCTAACCTCCTCTCTCATCAGCATGGGTTGGTTTCGCCTCTTCTTCTCTCTAGCCGACAGAACGCCGAGTGCCAGTCTTGGGTTCTCGCCATGGCCGCCGCCATGACCAAAGCATGGTCCGGCCGTTTCTGGCCAAACCACCTCCAACTGAGCCCCATTCTCACCTCCTCTACCTCCGTAGTTGCTTAGGGTTAGATGGAGACCTCTCTCCTGCCGTGTTTCGGTCGGAACCGAGCCATGCCACGACCATGTTGGCCGCGGACCACCGCCGTGCGTGGCACCGAGCAATGCCGAGGTCGGCAAGGCTCGATAGTTGCCCTGGTAGGTGGCTTAGGGTCTCCTCGAGCTGGTGCTCGCATCGCCGAGCCTCGGGATAGCTAGGCGAAGCCTCGTCGTTGAGTCGCCGCGCCGCCGCTCTGCCATCGCCGCCGTCGAGCTTGCTCCGGTGAGCCCCTGGCCAGGAGACCTAGCTGACCGTGTCCGCCTCACGAAGGCGAGTCCAGCAGTATAGATGGTTGCGCCGGAAACCTCGTCGCCGGCGAGCTAACGCCGGTCAGCGCTGGCGAGTGCGCTGTGCCTCTGCCGCGTGGGTCCGGTTGACCACCGACGCGTGGGCCACCTGACCAGTGGACCCCACTGGTAGTGAGTGAAAGAAAGAAAGGGAGAAGTCTGGGTGCAATAGAGCTCGGGAAGTACGGGTGTGTCTAGCAGTTTTGGTTGTGTCTATGGGGGAATTAGCTCGGGTGTTCGTAGCGTTTTAGGTCGGGTTTTCTTTTAAATCAGTTTTGCAGAAAATGGTTTAAAGGCTTCAAAACTTATACAAGGCTCATTTTAAGTCCAAATGGTGTGAAACAAATTTTGTTGTGTTAAGAATGAATAAGGCTACTTGTTAAAAATATTGAATGCATATTTTGTGATATTTTTGTATGCAGTATAAATTAATTTAGGAATTTGCTATTAACTTAGAAAATGCATAACTAATTTTGTGTAGCTCAGAAAAATGTGATTCCAATTTTGTTAGGTTTGTGTAGATGAGTAGTTTCTGGAAAAAATGTAACATGAAGATGCTCTATGGAATTTATTGGCAATGACAACTAAAATGATTAAATGCTGTTTTCTTGTATAATTTTTAGTAATTAAAATATGAGGAATATGAACTTGATAATTTTTGTAGACTGCTCTTGTACTAAGAAGTTCAGAAGAAAAATATAAAATTTGTTGTTTGACACTTTCTGCTAGGATGTGTAGTTCAAAGCACCTTTTCATCCTGTTATTTGTCTTTTTCATAGAGGAGAATGTTTAAGTCCAAATGACTTGAAAATTTAACATTGGGTTGATTTACATGTTGTTAACCTGAAGTAATTTTTGTAGATTTTTCTAAGACTGTCTGTGATAGGTTGCTGTTATAAGCATGATTAAATAGGATTATTTGGGCAAGCAAGTGATAAATGAACTAAATAAGTGGGTGAAATTATGGTGATTAAGTGTCTTATTAACTATTTAGGGAGGTTAAAATGAATTATCTAGTAGTAAGGTAGTTAGGAGTTAACTGGATGACGTTGACTACCTTGTGAAAGAGAATGCAGTAGACGACATGTGCTTATCTCATGAGTTATCATTAACCCTGTCGCATCCCATCTGCATTCTATGTGCGTTCATCCTATTTATACATATTATGCATCATACAAGATCGGCAGAAGAGACCCAGAACCCACCACAGCAGGAAGAGCCGAGCCAGGAGGAGATTCTGCCCGAGGAGACCGGAGGAGCCGACGCCGAAGAACTGCCCGAGTGCCGCGACCACCGTCCGTCTGACTTTGAGAAAGGCAAGCCCCGGAGCATTTAACTCCTATGGTTTTTGCAAATGGTTTATAAATTAACCTGATAATGATTGTTGCATTAGGTTTATAGGAATTGATTGCTACCGTTGATGCATTATTACTATACCTTGTCCACCGCAATTATTATCTTGATATCCCTGTTTAGGTCTAGGCTTGATTTATATGCTTAGCCCTGCTTAGACCAGTAAAAGTCGAGTGATTCCTGTCTCCCGCATATAGGTGGATACTGATCATGATTAGCCTGTGCTATCATGGAGATAACCATGTGATAATTAATTTGAGACCGGGTGGGATGTAAGAGCAGCAAGACATGGGTTCTGTGTGCTAGTAGTCTCCCGTTTGTGTCGCATAGGACCCGTTTCGGGAGGTGTCCCTTCAGTCAACTTGAACGTGTCGATCACTTAACGAAGTAGGTGTGGGTGCCTCCCATGAAGCCGAGTAAGGTTATTCGAGCCGGTGATGGAGATGTTGATGCCTAACACCCAGGGCCTCAGCTGTACCATGGGCAACTATTCTGAAAACCCTGGAATGGTCCGAGGGCAGGCATGGCCTGATCGACCTGGCATGACCGTGGGCAGCTATAGCTTGAGCGACCTGGCACTGAGATAACCCCCAGTGTAGAAGGGCCCATGGCCGTCCCGCGCGTTGTGTTCTCGAATTTCCTGAGTGGCAGCTTACGACTGCCATGGCCGGATGTGTCAGGCGAGTGTGAGACATTTTATCCCAACTGGTAGGAATCGATTATAATCGCCATCGCTCCTGGACAGTGAGCAATTGACTGTAGATCATTGCCCGTAGAACTTATGGAACTAAAAATGGTTATGATATGGAATCTGAAAGGCTATTGATGAAATAGTCACTCTTGCTTGAATAATTAGTCAAGTGTTTGTTATAGTTCAGGTGCAAATCTAGTAAGGTATAATTAATTATTAAAAGTGTCTGCCAACACCTAAGTTAAGTTTTGCTTACAAACGAGCTTTCATGCAAAAAGGGTATGTGTAGCCAACCCCACATATAGCCTACATGATCCTTGGTGTCTCATTATTTCTAGTTTATGACGGGTAAGTCTAGCTGAGTACCTTCTCGTACTTAGGGTTTTATTCCCTTGTTGTTGCAGATGGACAATGCTTCTATGGCTACTATGAGAACTTCCTGTACCCGGTTACGGGAGATGACTAAACCATGGGCATGGTCGCTTCTTATCTTACCTGATGCTTTTGTGGACCTGATCAGGCTAATGGCACCGTATTGAGAACAAATGAACTTATGTTTAAAACTTTGTTGCTTCCACTACTATTTCCCAACTATGGTTTGTAATATTGTTTCGTACTCCGATGTATTTGAACTATGTGCAACTATGATGTAACTTGTGGACATGTTCGCTGAACTATTACGATCTTGGCTGATGTTGAAATGATTTAAAATCCTTTGAGATTTTCGGACTACCGGGTTTGTACGAGCTTAAGTACTTGATAATCTTTGCGATAGCAAAGATTTCGGTGCTTAATCTGGTATAAATTGGTCGGTTCTGTCACAATGCAAAGATGCATGATGAAATACAAAGACTAACCTACCAAAAACGGAAACAAAACAAAAGAAAAGAAGTCAGTATATGATACAATAAACAAAATGTTTCCCCCATCTAAAAGGGGAAACACACACCAAGCTCACCTCTCAACCTAGCAAAGGTTGATTGGTCCAAAGACTTGGTAAAAATATCTGCCAGCTGATGATAAGTATCGACATGGCGAAGGTCGATATCACCCTTCTCAACATGGTCTCGCAGAAAATGAAAGCGCACATCAATGTGTTTGGTCTTAGAATGCAGCACGGGGTTCTTAGCAACGCTAATAGCACTCGTGCTGTCACAAAGCAAAGGAACTCGAGAAAAGCTCAGACCAAAATTATGCAAAGTGGCCATCATCCAAAGCAACTGGGAACAGCAGCCACAGTGACATACTCAGCCTCTGTGGTAGACTGGGCGACGCTAGACTGCTTGCGAGAAGACCAAGAACCAAGAGAAGAGCCAATAAACTAACAAGTCCCAGAAGTAGACTTGAGATCAAGTCGGCAACCAGCAAAATCGACATCAGAATAACCACAAAGGGAGAGAGTGGAGGAAGCAGAATACCAAATCCCAAACTCAGGTGTGAAACAAAGGTACCTCATAATGCGCTTGACCGCCTGACGGTGAGAGGTGCGCGGCGACGCCTGAAAGCGCGCGCAAAGACACACCGCGAACTGAATGTCCGGGTGTGTCGCTGTCAGGTACAACAGCGACCCGATAATGCTTTGGTACTCGTTCCGGTCCACAGCTTCTCCATCCTCGTCCGCATCCAGGGCCATCGTGGTCGACATGGGTGTTGGAAGACGCTTGGCCTCACCCATATCAAACTTCTTCAGGATGTCCTTGGTGTACTTAGCCTGGTGCACAAACGTTCCTTCTCGGGATTGCTTAATTTGTAGCCCGAGGAAGAATGTCAACTCACCCATCATGCTCATCTCAAACTCCCTGCTCATAAGATCTGCAAACTTGGCAACCAAAGCGTGAGAAGAACCACCAAAAATGACATCATCCACGTAAAACTGGACCAAGAGAGTGTCATTGCCTTGCTTGAGGAGAAAGAGTGTTTTATCCACACATCCCATTTTAAAACCCTTAGCAAGCAAAAAGGTTTTCAACCTATCATACCAGGCTCTAGGGGCTTGTTTCAAACCATACAAAGCTTTGTGAAGTTTAAAAACATGGTTTGGAAACTTGAGATTTTCAAAACTGGGGGGTTGTTTCACATACACCTCTTCTTCTATGTAGCAAAAGCCATTTGAAAAAGTTTGAAACCTTTGGATGCAGCAAAAGCCAAGAGTATCCTAATTGCCTCTAAACGAGCTACAGGAGCAAAACTCTCCTCATAGTCTATTCCCTCCTTCTGACTATACCCCTAGGTTACAAGTCTGGCCTTGTTTCTAACAATGTGGCCATCCTCTCCATGTTTGTTTTTGAAAACTCATTTTTTCCCAATAGGATTACAGTTTGGAGGAGGTGAAACCAAAACCCAAACCCAATTTCTTTCAAAATTTTCTAACTCCTCATGCATGGCATTGACCCAATCCGGATCAGATAAAGCGTGTCCAACATCTCTGAAGGATCGAGAATGCAATAGCAAGGCGTCCAGAGGGGGGGTGAATGGGAGCCACAAAAATTTCCCTCGAAACTTTGGCCTATTGTCCCAAAATCAACCCCCGAAAGCTTTGATCGAAACCATGATGCCCACGACTCTTGGAAGAGGGTGGATGATCCCTAGGATCACAGCGAGGCACCACAAAGCGATAGCAAACCAAACACCAAAAGCACCAGCACAAGTTCGACCCTCAAAAACCGAGTCCCGAACGTAGATGGAAGGCTACGTCGAGAAATCCCCAAATACCGATGCTAACGAGTAGCAAAGATACCTAGAGAGGTTACTTGGTCAACTCTAGGACCAAACAAGAAGTCCAGAAACCAAGCGGAAAAGCCGGGAGACCAAATGCACTGAAAAGCACAATTCTGCAAGTTTCCGGACTATCCGCGGGTACGGTCCCGGACTGTCAGGCTCAATCGCGGATTGTCCGCGAGGGGATGGCGGACTGTCCACCGGCAAAATCCCCGAAACAACACTGCTGTTGAAGTCCCCTGAACCGTTCCCGGACTATCCGCGACCTTGAACTGCGAACTGTCTGCCGGTCACTCAAAAGCCAAAACGCCCGAGGAACACAGCCACTGGTCAGGCTCGTCCCCGATGCGCGGACTGTCCGCGCCCTGGTGGCGGACTGTCCGCCACTGCCCAGAGAAGGCGATTTTGATCGCCCTTCTCACAAATCTCTCCAAATCCGATCCAAATCAAAATCCCTTGTTCCCAAAATTGGAGAGGATGATCACGAGGTAGTTGGGAGACTATCCCCAAGAAATCATTCGCTCAAATCAACTCAATCAACGGGAAAACAAAGGGGAAGGTGTATGAATCGAAAAAGCACTACGAAAACGAAATCGAGCCGATCTACTTGTTCGTGAGGAGTTAGATGAATTCCTTCGGTGAAAATGATCTTCTCACTATAAAGAACAAGTTGATTCAAGTGGAATTCGAAAAGACGCAGTAGAGAGGGAGATCGAGTGACGGGAAAATCGTGGAGAAACGAAGAACGTGAAGAACACGAACAAAACGTGAATCAAGTCATCAATCTACAACCGTGTGGCTACCACACGCTACAATAGTGAGATTACAGTCTCACTTCCTCAACATCTCCAGTACACAGAGGTATGATTCTGAGAACACAAGGTTGATATGTGCCCTTGTGGTTCTCTTCCTGAGTGATGAGTGATCAATCAACGGGCAACATGTCTCTTGGCTGTGTTGATGTGCAGGTGTGGAGCTCGAGCAGTGGTCGAAGGTGAGGTGAAGGTCAAGTAGGGACATGCCGTGTCGACGGACCGGGAGCGGTGAAGGGCGGACGTGGAGCTTGGACCGATGGACTGGGAGACCTGAGGACCAGCTGTGGTAGCTGGCACGTGGCGTTGACAAGAAAGAGTACATGGGGATGTGCGGTGCATTGGCCGAGTCGGGAGGAAGGTGATGGCGTCGTGACACTTGGTGGGAGGCCGAGAAGGAAGGCGAATGCACTGTGCCCGGCGTGGTGGCTGGACATGCTC
The DNA here is from genome assembly GCA_009763385.1 of Coix lacryma-jobi var. lacryma-jobi. NCBI lineage: Eukaryota > Viridiplantae > Streptophyta > Magnoliopsida > Poales > Poaceae > Coix > Coix lacryma-jobi. The sequence goes on along the minus strand of CM019825.1, from coordinate 81,659,280 downwards.
TGGCATCGGTGCTGGGACTCGGGGTGTGCGAACCACATCCCGTCTACGGCACGAGTTCAGTAGCTGAGCCTCTAAAAGCTACCCTCGACGGTTTCTGAGTTTGGGCCTCAAAACTCGGGGTGGCCGGTTTCCGAGTTTGGGCCTCAAAACTCGACGTGGACGGTTTCCAGGTTTGGGCCTCAAAACCTGGGCGCGCGGGTTTCTGAGTTTGGGCCACAAAACTCAGCCTGAGGACAGGTTTCCCGGTTTCAGCCTCAAAACCGGGGGGAAGCTCAGGTTTCCCGGTTTCGGCCTCAAAACCGGGGGGAGGTCCGCAAAAAGGATGGTCGACGCGTGGCGGCGTGGAGAGGCTGGCGCGGCGGCGCAGCTATCCGTGAGGTAGGCATGGCGGTCGACGGGGCGGCACGTGGCGGCATCCTGAGGCTTGCGTCGAGGCGAAGCTAAGGATGAGGTGGGCGCGTGGCCGTCGGATCGGCTATCAGCAGAGTTGGACCGGGATACCCCTTGGGTTGGCCGCTTCGCTCTTGTATCTAGGGGTAGAAAGGGGATTATTGTTTTAGGGTATAAATAAGAGAGGCACCCCTCCTCTCCCTCCATCCTTGTAGTCATTTGTTCCTGAGCACTCTCTCTCTAGCCCCTGCTTAGGTTCTAATCATACCTCGCTGCAAGCGATCTGCAGAGACGGGAATCATACCTCTGTGTATTTGGATCTTTTGAGGAAACGAGACCGTATTCTCGTTGTCTCCTCGTGTGGAGGAATTTCGGCTGAAATCGAATCGTGTTCTGTGTTCTTCACATTTTGGTTTTTCATCTCTCGGAGATTTGCCTTGTTCTTCCTCTCCACGAGATGATTTTCGATTCCACTTGAATCAATTTGTTCTTGGTAGTGAGCTCCTTCTTTCTGCTGAAGGAGTTCTCCTATAACCTCACGAATCCATAGATCGGGTCGATTTCGTGTTCGTTCTTCCTCTTCCCCCCTTTCCGGTGTTCCTCGGATTTCTCTCGATTGACTTGGATTGGTGCGATGATTTCTTAGGATTAGCACCCAAATACGTAGAGGAACACCTAGGAGGAGTTTGATCGAAGTCCCTTTTGATTTGGTGAAGTTTCGATCGAATTTGCCTTTTGTCCCGAGCGTTTTTGTGCTCTGTGTTCATCCGCGGACAGTCCGCGCCCCCAGCGGCGGACAGTCCGGGACTCGGGGCTCGGCAAGGTCAGAACTGCGCAGCGTGATACTGTTCTCGGTCAAGTGACCGGCGGACAGTCCGCCAGTGACCCGCGGATAGTCCGGGGTCACATCGGACGCAACACAGCATTGGCATTGGACGCTTGTGGGTTACTGTTCACGAGACCCGCGGACAGTCCGACGTTCAAACCGTGGACTGTCCGGGACTCAAACAGGGCTGGGGCAGAACTGTCTGTTTTGGGAAACTTTGCCGGCGGACAGTCCGCACCTCTAGTGGCGGACAGTCCAGTGTTCAGCGGACAGTCCGGGACCCTGACCCCGGACAGTCCGCGATACTGCTGCTTGTGTTGTTTTGTTCCTTAGCTTTGGCAGTTTGTTTTGGGGTTTCTTCGGGGGTTCCGCTGTACCACTAGGACATCTCCTAGGGTACCCACCTACTTGTAGGTCGTGAACTCTCTGGTCGTTTCGAGTCTTTGCTTTTTGGGTGACTTTCTGGGACAAGGGCCAATCTATTCACGAGTTGAATTTGAGGCTTCCCTTCACCCCCCCTCTGGTCGCTAATCTGGTCCTTCAATTGGTATCGGAGCCGGTTAAGGATCTTCTCTACCTTAATCGGTTTCGGATCCTAAGGGCGACATGGATCGAGGGAATGGCAAGGCTCCTTGGTTCGATGGAATGAACTATCCCTATTGTAAGATTCGGATGCGTGCTTATCTCAACAGCATCGGATCTTCTGTCTGGGAGATATGCGAGAACGCTGAGTACGTAGTCCTTGCGGCTCGTGTGGGTCAGATCCAGATTGACCAGCACGAGGCCAATTCCAAGGCTCGTAACGCTCTTTTGGCCAGCATCTCCCTTCCTGAGTTCGAGCGTGTCTCTGAGCTTGAGACGACACGAGAGATCTGGGTGAAGCTTCAGAGCTATCACGAGGGGACCGCTCAGGTCAAGACCAGACTCTTCGAGACGTATAAGCGCGAGTATGAGAACTTTGTTCAGTTGGAGGGAGAGATGATTGACGCCATGTTCGCTCGTTTCCAAACGATTGTGAACAAGATGCGTGCCAATCGGGCTAACCTACCCTATGACGATCATGAGAGGGCTCTCAAGTTGCTATACGCCCTAGATCGGAGGGTATGGGAGGTGAAGGTGTCGACCATCATAGAGTCTCCATCCTATGACACCCTTACCATGGACGAGCTGTTCAGCAAGCTCAAGTCCACCGAGATCGATCACCTGACTCAGGCCAAGCTGAAGAACCCATCTTCACATACCATGGCTTTGGTCTTAGGCACAGGTGGATCGACTTTCTCTGCTGACGCTTCACCTCTTCTGTTTTCTCTGTCATCTTTGCTTACAGTCACGGAGGAGCAGTTGGAGGCGTTTGGAGACGACGAGCTCGCCCTCGTCATCACCCGGTTCTCGTGGTTTCAGAACAACCGCCTGAATCACCGGCGTGGTGGCGCACGCGAGGGCTGCTACAAGTGTGGTGATCTAGACCACTTCATGGCGAACTGCCCCAAGAACGACAAGAGCTTCCCCAGCAAGAACCGCAACTCCAGGCACAAGGGCAAGCCAGAGTACAAGGCCGGGAAGAAGAAGAAGGGCGTCTATCGCCGAGAAGACATGGAGAAGGCTTTCGACGCCGGTCGGCATGCTTTCCTCGCCACCATCAGCGACGGCGAGAAGACCTCTGACGGCGACTCCAGCGATGATGGGTCCGAGCACAAGACAGAAGAACGCTTCAACGGACTCTGCTTCCTCGGCCACTCCTCCAAGGGCTTGTGCACCATGGCCCTGGATGAAGAGGACTCCAAGTGCCAGGCAAAGGACGCCGATGACGCCAACAGCGACGACGACGACGACGACGACAGCGCCTCTCAGGTATCAAACTCTTCAGTTGTCGATCGTCTCACTGATGAGCGAGATAGGTTTGCGGATCTAGTCGGTGTTCTGGAGAAGAGGCTTACGCAGGTTTTCCAAGAGCGCGGTGAGTTTAAGGCCAAGATGAAAGAAGTTCTTAAGGAGCTTGAGTTCGCTAGGTCCGAGGTGAAGGTGGTCGATGAGGAGGAGTGCGAGGAGTGCACGATGCATATGACAAACTTTGCCACCCTGCAAACCAAGTATGCCTCTTTGATTGAGGTGTATGATGAGCTGAAGAGTAGGCTAGACTTGGTGGGTGATTGCAAAGAGTGTCCCTCCCTGAAGAAGGAGCTGGAGGAAGTGAAGGCGAGGTCTTCTTTGCTGGGTGCGTGCAAGCTTTGCCCTAGCTTGCGAACTGAGTTGGCAGAAATCAATGCCAAGCTTGCTGAAGCCATGAAGGCCAGCTCAGTTAGCACCTTGTCCGCTCCATGTGAGCGATGCGTGGGGATGGAGCTTGAGATTGCCAACTGTCGACATGCCAGGATGCAAACCGAGGAGGAAAACACATACCTTCGGTCCATCCTGAGTTGGGTGTCATGCAGTGAGCCGCAGTTGGGCATGATGATCAGTCAGTTCAAGAGGGGAACTGATTGCTCGGGAGTAGGCTTTGCTTTAGGTGGGAAGGGCGCTAGTACCTTTGGCAAGATCGGTGAGTTTAGCAGTGTGAACCCGAGTGAGAAGCCATCCGCTGTCCCTAAGCTCACCAAGATCACCCCACCTGAGCCTCCCAAGCCTATCACCAAGGATGGCATCCTTGATGAACCTCCCAAGGTTCCACCTCGCAAGCAAGTGTGGGTTCCCAAACCTAACCATCTTAGGAACACACTTGACACCCTTCCTGACGTCTCTAGTGATCCCCTTCCGAAGGGCAAGCAGCCAGCCAGAGTGAACAACCCTCGCAACCATAGGAACCAACAACCCAAGAGAGTGGTGAGGTTTGAGTGCGAGTACTATCACCGTGAGGGTCACCTAGCTGAGTTTTGCTTTCGGAGGAAGAGAGACGCTAGGAAGGAGTTGGAGCTGAACAACCAGGCCAGGCACCACCCTCTCCATGGTGTGCAAGGTCGGGGAGTTCAGAGGCAGGGCGCTAGACCTGGAGGTGCACCCCCTCAGGTAGCTAGGCCCCAGGCAGCTAGACCACGGGGTGGTGGTCGTGCCCATCGCGGTTCCGGTCGTCCTCAATACGACTGTGAGCCAAGTGTAAGAGGCTTTGCTGCTCAATCCCATAGCAAACCACCTTTTCAGTATGGTGGTGATCGCTTTGCTCAAATGGGACAAGTAGGTCAGTTTGGAGGTTTTCCGTTCCATAGCGGACCACCCTTTCAGGTTGGTGGTGATCGCTATCCACCCATGGGACGAGGACAGCTTGGTATTGCTACTAACACTTTTTCTGGGCCTATGACACAGCACTGGTATCCTTCGCTATCCACCCATGGGACGAGGATAGCTTGGTGTTGCTACTAACACTTTTTCTGGGCCTCTGATGCAGCACTGGTATCCTTCTCAGTATACTAACCCCAGTGTTGTGCCATACGCTCACTTCCTGCCTTCCTATTGATGCAGGAACTTCGGTTGGAGAACATGTGGCTCATGGATTCCGGGTGTTCGCGCCACATGACCGGAAAGAAGGAATGGTTCTCCAGCCTTAGCCCCGTGATGCACAAGGATTACATCACTTTCGGGGATATTAGTCGAGGTAAGGTTGTTTCTCATGGAGCTATTCGGCTCAATGAGAACTTTGTTCTTAAGGATGTTGCTTTGGTTTCAAACTTGCATTACAATTTGCTTTCTGTTTCGCAACATCTTGAGGATGATTGTGAAGTGCGCTTTAAGAAGGGTCTAAGTCGTGTTTTAGACCCTCGAGGAGATCTTGTTTGTTGGATCGTCCCTTTTGGCCTTGTTTTCAGAGCCGATTTTTCTCATTCTTTCTGCTCTGCTAGATGTTTGATGGCTAGTCTTTCTTCTGATTTGTGGAAGTGGCATAGGAGGCTCGGTCACTTGAGTTTTGACTTGCTTGCAAGACTTAGCTCACTTGGCCTAATCCAAGGATTGCCCAAGCTTAAGTTTCAGAAGGACCTTGTTTGCCATCCCTGTCGTCACGGGAAGATGGTTGCTGCTTCTCACCCACCTGTTAATCAGGTGATGACAAACCGACCCAGCGAGCTGTTACACATGGACACAGTTGGTCCAACTCGGGTTTGCTCAGCGGGTGGGAAGTGGTACGTTCTAGTGATCGTTGACAATTTTTCGAGGTACTCTTGGGTATTCTTTATGGAGGGTAAGGATGAAGTTTTTCCTTTTGCTCGTGATCTGATTTTGAAGTTGAAAACTGAGTTTCCCCCTGATACCATTAGAGCTATTCGTAGCGATAATGGTACTAAGTTTGATAACTCTCAGTTTGCTTCTTTCTGTTCTTCTAATGGAATCGAGCATCAGTTCTCTTCTCCTTATGTCCCCCAGTAGAACGGTGTTGTTGAGCGCAAGAACCGGACCCTTGTTGAGATGGCCATGACGATGCTCGATGAGCATAGGACTCCTAGGCGTTTTTGGGCCGAGGCAATCAACACCGCCTGCCATGTTTCAAATCGCATCTTTCTTCGGGCATTCATGAAGAAAACTTTTTATGAGTTGCGTTTTGGTCGGGTACCCAAGGTGTCTCATTTTCGGGTGTTTGCGTGTAAGTGCTTTATCCTGAAGCAAGGCAATTTGGACAAATTTGAATCTCATTCTGCTGATGGCGTGTTTCTTGGTTATGCTTCGCATTCGCGTGCTTATCGAGTTCTTAACCTTGAAACTAACCGGATAGTGGAGACCTGCGAGGTCACATTCGATGAGACTATGCCTTGTGGTTCTTCTGCTTTTGATGTTGCAGGAGAACAGGAGCTGGGAGAGACCATCTTTGTGGAGGAGGAGCAGGAGAATGCTGATTGGGGTGATCCCGAGCCAACTCCACTGGCTGCCCCCGTCGACCCTGCGACGACTACTTCAGCTCGAGGACCCGATCCCACTACATCTTCTTCTTGGGGTCCTCTAGAGCCACCTCTTCAGTGAGCACCAGCTGCAACTGAGGGAGCGACAGCATCTGGCGAGGGTGAGGCGACTATGGCGAGGCAAGCGCCCCGGAGTGTTCAGCAAGTTCACCCTCCGCGCTAGATGATCGGCGGCATCAACCAGCGAGTCACGCGGTCGTGAGCGTATGAAATCTCACACTTTGCTCATTCTGGATTCGTTGCTTCTTTTGAGCCCAAAGATGTTGGACACGCACTTTCTGATTCTAACTGGGTCAATGCCATGCATGAGGAGCTAGAAAACTTTGAGCGAAACCAAGTCTGGACCTTAGTTCCACCTCCACCACAATGCCACCCTATAGGTACCAAATGGGTTTTCAAAAACAAAGAGGGTGAGGATGGGATAGTAGTGAGGAACAAGGCTAGGCTAGTAGCCCAGGGTTTTTGCCAGAAAGAGGGGATAGACTATGAGGGAACCTTTTCCCCTGTAGCCCATTTAGAAGTCATTAGAATCCTTCTAGCCTTTGCTGCTTCGAAGGGTTTTAAGCTTTTCCAGATGGATGTCAAGAGTGCTTTCTTGAATGGGTATATAGAGGAAGAGGTTTATGTTAGGCAACCCCCGGGTTTCGAGCATCCCAAGTTTCCAAACCACGTTTATAAACTTTCAAAAGCTTTGTATGGTTTGAAACAAGCCCCGAGAGCATGGTATGATCATTTGAAAACCTTTCTACTCTCCAAGGGTTTTAAAATGGGACGAGTCGATAGAACTTTGTTTCTCCTCAAGCAAGGCAATGACACCCTGTTAGTCCAGATTTACGTGGATGATATCATCTTTGGTGGCTCTTCTCACGCTCTTGTTGCAAAGTTTGCAGATACTATGAGCAGAGAGTTTGAGATGAGTATGATGGGTGAGTTGACCTTCTTTCTCGGGTTGCAAATCAAGCAAACCCGAGATGGGACGTTCGTGCATCAAGGCAAGTACACGAAGGACATCCTGAAGAAGTTCGACATGGGCGAGGCCAAGCCTCTTACGACGCCCATGGCGACGACTGCTGCGATGGACGCGGACCAGGACGGGGAGGCTTTTGACCAGAAGGAGTACAGGAGCATGATCGGCTCGCTCCTGTACCTGACGGCAACGAGGCCGGACATACAGTTTTCTGTGTGTCTGTGCGCTCGTTTTCAGGCGTCCCCTCGGACTTCCCACAAGCAAGCAGTCAAGCGCATCATGAGGTACCTCCGATACACTCCTGAGTTCGGACTTTGGTACTCTTCTTCTTTGACTCTTTCGCTTTGTGGTTTCTTCGATGCGGATTTTGCCGGCTGTCGGCTTGAGCGCAAGTCTACTTCTGGGACTTGTCAATTTCTTGGCTCTTCTCTGGTTTCGTGGTCTTCTCGCAAACGGTCGAACGTAGCCCAGTCTACTACAGAAGCCGAGTATGTTGCCGCTGCTTCTTGTGCTTTGCAGCTTCTATGGATGGTTGCTACATTGCGTGATTTTGGTCTAGATTTCAGTCGGGTCCCTTTGCTTTGTGATAGCACTTCTGCCATTAGTGTAGCAAAGAACCCTGTTCTTCACTCCAAGACCAAACACATCGATGTTCGCTTTCACTTTCTTCGTGATCACTATGAGAAAGGCAACATTGATCTTAGGCATGTAGACACCCATAACCAGGTTGCAGATATTTTCACCAAGCCTTTGGATCTCTCAACTTTTGCTAGGTTGAGAGGTGAGCTTGGTGTGTGTTTCCCCTTTTAGATGGGGGAAGCATTTTGATGTACCATAGACTGACTTTCTGATCTTTTTGTTTTTTGGGTCTTGAGTCTTTTAGTTTTGTTTTTGGCTCCGATTCTGACTTCATCATATATGCATCTTGCATTTTCGAGCTTCATGTCTATATTCCTTAGAATGAATTTATGCTCTGATCAGTGTATGATTCGATGATATATGATGTTGCTTGTAGCTTAGGCTCTCCCTAATCACTGATACATGTTGTGAGCTAAGCTGTATTTTTCAGAATGATGAACATGCTTAAAGAACTTAAAATTTGATACATGTTCACCATTGAGATTGGCAACTAGCATGTGTAGGATGTGTTGAGGTCACTCGAGCTATTTCATATATGCTAGGTTGCTATGTCTCTAGCTTTGAGTCTCTCACTTGCTTGGACTGTTCATATCTTGCTTAAAATGAACCAAGTATTAGTGAATTGAAAAAGATCGAGATGGGATTGCTTTGTCAACACATCACGATATCGAGACTGTCTCTCATAGCACTTTGAGTTAAACTTGAGCCGTGTAGTGCAAGACCGAAACTGATGCTTTAAGCTTCTAATTGCATATGCATAGGCTCAGCACGGTTGAAAAGTTAGGCAATGACAAGCTTTCAACCTCTCGCAATCACATGCTGAATTTGAACTTGTGTTAATCACCGCTGCAATTTCTCCGATAAAATCTGAAAACATAAGTCCATGTTTCACTCTATAGCATGATGATTGAACTTTGCTAGGGGTAGTTCACCTTGTATACATGTTTAGCACTTGTTTGACTTCCTATCTATACATGTTCAGTGCTATTTTGATGGTGACACCCCTTTCTGAATGGCTTAAAACTACTCACTTGACTTATGCATTCATATCTTGTATTCGGTGATCAGTTTGAGTCTTTGCTAGCATTTTTGCGTGTTGCTATGTAGTTGGATCAGCACTCCTTAGAGCATTTATTCACTCTCTCGAGTATATACCTGAAGCTGCTAACATGCATTTTTCATTCATATGCATGTGTTTGACTCCGATAGGCATGACCTAGCTCGGTTTTGCTCTTTTGAGCTCTTTTTCCCGCTCTTATTGATTGCAAATTGCCCCCAAGGGGGAGAAGTGTCTTTGTGGTGACAATTTGCAAGTTATGCTTCTATTGTTGAGGGGGAGTTCCTTGAGTAAGGGGGAGTCTTCTTGCCTATGTTGCTCTGAGTCGGCTTTTATTTGATATCGATCGTTTCAGCTAGTTGTGTTGAGCCTCTGTGCCTCTGTCTTGAGGGACTAGCTATTTTTCATCATATTTTGATGGTTCTTGATTGGTATCGGGCTTACTGCTGGTTGTGTTGAGCCTCTGTGCCTCTATCTTGAGGGACTAGCAGTAGCTGCTTCTTATGCAGTCTTCATTTGGTATAGAGCCTTCAGCTAGTGGTGTTGAGCCCTTTCTGCCTCTTCTTGAGGACTAGCTTGTTTCTGACTTGGTTGCATCGAGCCGTTGCCCATGTCTTTGGGAACCAAGTCTTGTGTTCTGTTTTAATCGAGTTTTGCTTCTTGATGAGTTGTTGCTCCGATCTCTGGCTTGGTTGTGTCGAACCTTTGCCCATGTCTTTGGGGACCAAGCTTCGCTTATCTCGATTTGTTCTTCTTCGGCCTTTTCTCTGGCTTTTGGACATTTCGAGTGAGTTTTTCTCCTTCTACCCAATTTTGCTTTCTTTCTATTTTGGTTACAGTTACTATGAGTTGACAATGCACTCATCAAGGGGGAGATTGAGAACACAAGGTTGATATGTGCCCTTATGGTTCTCTTCCTGAGTGATGAGTGATCGATCAACGGGCAACATGTCTCTTGGCTGTGTTGATGTGCAGGTGTGGAGCTCGAGCAGTGGTCGAAGGTGAGGTGAAGGTCAAGTAGGGACGTGCCGTGCCGACGGACCGGGAGCGGTGAAGGGCGGACGTGGAGCTTGGACCGATGGACCGGGAGACCTGAGGACCAGCTGTGGTAGCTGGCACGTGGCGTTGACAAGCAAGAGTGCATGGGGATGTGCTGTGCATCGGCCGAGTCGGGAGGAAGGTGATGGCGTCGTGACACTTGGCGGGAGGCCGAGAAGGAAGGCGAATGCACTGTGCCCGGCGTGGAGGCTGGACATGCTCCGGCATCGGTGCTGGGACTCGGGGTGTGCGAACCACATCCCGTCTACGGCACGGGTTCGGTAGCTGAGCCTCTAAAAGCTACCCTCGACGGTTTCCGAGTTTGGGCCTCAAAACTCGGGGTGGCCGGTTTCCGAGTTTGGGCCTCGAAACTCGGCGTGGACGGTTTCCAGGTTTCGGCCTCAAAACCTGGGCGCGCGGGTTTCTGTGTTTGGGCCACAAAACTCAGCCTGAGGACAGGTTTCCCGGTTTCAGCCTCAAAACCGGGGGGAAGCCCAGGTTTCCCGGTTTCGGCCTCAAAACCGGGGGGAGGTCCGCAAAAAGGATGGTCGACGCGTGGCGGCGTGGAGAGGCTGGCGCGGTGGCGCAGCTATCCGCGAGGTAGGCGTGGCGGTCGACGGGGCGGCACGTGGCGGCATCCTGAGGCTTGCGTCGAGGCAAAGCTAAGGATGAGGTGGGCGCGTGGCCGTCGGATCGGCTATCAGCAGAGTTGGACCGGGATACCCTTAGGGTTGGCCGCTTCGCTCTTGTATCTAGGGGTAGAAAGGGGATTATTGTTTTAGGCTATAAATAAGAGAGGCACCCCTCCTCTCCCTCCATCCTTGTAGTCATTTGTTCCTGAGCACTCTCTCTCTAGCCCCTGCTTAGGTTCTAATCATACCTCGCTGCAAGCGATCCGCAGAGACGGGAATCATACCTCTGTGTATTTGGATCTTTTGAGGAAACGAGACCGTATTCTCGTTGTCTCCTCGTGTGGAGGAATTTCGGCTGAAATCGAATCGTGTTCTGTGTTCTTCACATTTTGGTTTTTCATCTCTCGGAGATTTGCCTTGTTCTTCCTCTCCACGAGATGATTTTCGATTCCACTTGAATCAATTCGTTCTTGGTAGTGAGCTCCTTCTTTCTACCGAAGGAGTTCTCCTATAACCTCACGAATCCATAGATCGGGTCGATTTCGTGTTCGTTCTTCCTCTTTCCCCCCTTTCCGGTGTTCCTCGGATTTCTCTCGATTGACTTGGATTGGTGCGATGATTTCTTAGGATTAGCATCCCAATACGTAGAGGAACACCTGGGAGGAGTTTGATCGAAGTCGCTTTTGATTTGGTGAAGTTTCGATCGAATTTGCCTTTTGTCCCGACCATTTTTGTGCTCTCTGTTCATCCGCGGACAGTCCGCGCCCCCAGCGGCGGACAGTCCGGGACTCGGGGCTCGGCAAGGTCAGAACTGCGCAGCGTGATACTGTTCTCGGTCAAGTGACCGGCGGACAGTCCGCTAGTGACCCGCGGACAGTCCGGGGTCACATCGGACGCAGCACAGGGTTGGCATCGGACGCTTGTGGGTGTTCACGAGACCCGCGGACAGTCCGACATTCAAACCGCGGATTGTCCGGGACTCGAACAGGGCTGGTGCAGAACTGTCTGTTTTGGGAAATTTTGCCGGTGGACAGTCCGCACCTCTAGTGGCGGACAGTCCGGTGTTCAGCGGACAGTCCGGGTCCCTGACCCCGGACAGTCCGCGATACTGCTGCTTGTGCTGTTTTGTTCCTTAGCTTTGGCAGTTTGTTTTGGGGTTTCTTCGGGGGTTCCGCTGTACCACTAGGACATCTCCTAGGGTACCCACCTACTTGTAGGTCATGAACTCTCCGGTCGTTTCGTGTGTTTGCTTTTTGGGTGACTTTCTGGGACAAGGTCCAATCTATTCACGAGTTGAATTTGAGGCTCCCATTCACCCCCCCTCTGGTCGCTAATCCGGTCCTTCAGATTCTCTGCGGATCTCAGTAGCTACAACAGGGGATTGGGAGACCAGGAAACCCTAAGTGCAAAGAGCAAATGACTAAGATAGTTTGGGAGGTGGGTGTCTCCCCCTACTTATCCTAATCATAATCCCCACTCTACCCCTAATTATTTACAGAGCGACCCAGCCAAACCCTAAGGCTATCTTGGACCAACCCGAAGATAATATTGATCTAACGGCCACGCCCACACAACTGGTAGCGTTGCCTCGACGCAACCTCACCGATTGCCGCCACGTGCCACCTCCGCTCTGCCCGTCCTTTTTCCAGACTCCGCCCCCGGTTTTGTGGACGAAACCGGGAAACCAGGCCTTCACGACCAACCCCCGGTTTTGAGGCCCAAACCGGGAAACCAGCCTCCAAGTCCATCCCCCGGTTTTGAGGCCGAAACCGAGAAACCCGACGTCCGTCGCCTGAGTATTGTGGCCCAAACTCAGAAACCCACCAGTGCCCAGGTTTTGAGGCCCAAACCTGGAAACCATCCTCAGCCTGAGTTTTGTGGCCCAAACTCAGAAACCCGAAGTACCCCCAGGTTTTGTGGCCCAAACCTGGAAATCGTCCACCCGATGGTTTTTCTCTGGCTCTACCACCAAACCGATGTTGTAGAGGGGATGCACCGCCCGTGCACCCCGTCCACCGACATGTGTCCCCAGGTCCTCGACCCGAGCAACACCGTGCCCCGCAAGTCTCGGCTCGTCGCTGTCCCAGGCTGTCAGCCACCACAGCTGATCCTCAGGCCACCGGTCCCTCAGTCCAAGCCTCACGTCCGCCCTTCACCGCTCCCAGTCCGTCGGCACGGCACGTCTCTACTTGACCTTCACCTTGCCCTCGATCACTGTCTCCGTGCTCGACACCTGCACAACACAAGCCAAAGAACATGCGCATCAAACCCGTTGACAATCACTCATCACTCGAGACTCGACATACACCCATGTATCCACAATCTCGGCATTCAAAATCAGCAACAAATGCAGAATGAGCAAAGTGAGAGATTTGTTGTGACCTTGACCGAGTGACACGTTCGTCGATGTTGCCGATCATTTGTTGAGGTGGGTGTTGGCGCTGAATGTGTCGTGGCGCCTCTCGAGCTGATGTGACCTCCCCCTCAACAGTAGTTGGTGCCTCCTCGGGTACAAGTGGTACAACCCGAGGTGGTGGGGGCCGTGAGTCGTCGTAGTCGAAGCCGATCCTAGCGGCACAGCAGGTGGAGGTGGTGCTGGGCCATCCATCCCTTCAGCACCCTCTTCCTCGTCATCAAAAAGAGGTTCTCCAACCTCATGATCACCTGCACGCTCAAATCTAGAAGAAGAACAAACCATGGTCTCGTCGAAGGTGACATTAGATGTTTCCATGACTCGGTTAGTATCCAGGTTAAGTACACGATATGCACGAGTGTGAGTTCCATAACCCAAAAATACACCGTCAGAAGAACGAGACTCAAACTTGTCCAAGTTGCCTTTCTTAAGTATAAAATAGTGGCAACCAAAAACTCTAAAATAATTCACTTTGGGCTGTTTTCCAAAATGCAACTCATAAGAAGTCTTCTTCAAGAAAGCTCAGAGAAAAATGCAAATGGAAATATAGCATGCAGTGTTCATAGCTTTGGCCCAATACCGCCTAGGAGTCCTATGCACATCGAGCATCGTCCCGGCCATCTCAACAAGGGTCTGATTCTTCCTCTCTACCACACCATTTTGTGGCGGTGTGTAGGGGGAAGAAAACTGATGCTCCAAACCCAAGGAGTCACAAAACTTTTCAAAATCCGAGTTCTTAAACTCAGAACCATTATCACTACGGATAGCTCACATCGAGTTCTTAGGGAACTCATTCTGAAGACGCAAAATCAGACTGCTAGCAAAAGAGAAAGACTCAGTTTTCTCAGATAAAAAGAAAACCCATGAATATCTCAAAAAGTCATCGACAACAACAAGCACATACCACTTCCCACCAACCGAGCTCCCTGAGCCGGACCAACAAGGTCCATATGCAAAAGCTCTCCAGGGCGCTTGGTCATAACTTGATTCACAGGATGGTGGGGAGCAGCAACCATTTTTTGAAGGACCGAAAGTGCTACTAGAAAGCGACCGGAGGGGGGGTGATGAGGACATCGCCAAGTTGGACTCACCGACGCCATGGTCTTCCCCAAGTTGCAATCCGACTCCAACTCAGTTTTCACGTCACCCTCGGAATTCAGGAGCAGTCCCGAGTAAAATCAACGCCCCGGATGCATACGGACTCCGTTTTCGACGAACCAGATATGCTTGGAAAGATAATTTGATAAGCTAACCAATGGCTTTGGAATCACGTCAAAATACGTCCGGAGTCAACGGGAATCGTCGAAACAAGTCAGCGTCCAGAATCTGCCAGGGAGCTGCGTCACCGTATTTTGGTCCGTTGGGCCGTGTATCGTCTTAGAGCCCATTAGGGGGCGCGTCCAGCAGGGGCGACGACCTAAACCCTATATTTAGCCGCCGCCGCCGTCGTTAGGTCTTGGGTTTTGTTTTGAGTTTAGTTTTCCACCGAGAAACTGAATCGTTCATTGTAACTGTGGTGACAAATCCTTTTACAGTGATCCAGGGCCCCCGTTCTTGATCTCCTCCACTGTGTCGATTAGTCCTTTGGAACCGAGTTCTTGAACCCCTCTAATATATTCGTGATATTCATATCTGCAATTTCAGATTGCGTGCTTTACCTTCTTGCTTGTGTTCTTCGATTCGCTTGCAGGATTAGCCTTCTTGGCGAGGTCAATCAAGTTGTGCTTGGTTGATAACCAACGGAGCAGTGGTGTAACGGTTGCAGGGTTCGAATCGTGTCTGATTTGAAGCCGGATCGCCAACGTCGAGTTCTCCACCAATCGAACCTATCGCTACCTCACGGAAGATCGGGCCGTCCTTCATCAATTGGTATCGGATTTTTCAGGTTTCCCGCGAGGTATAATCTCGTTTGCCCTTAGATTCATATTTGTTATTACCTACAGTCCACAAAAAGCCAAAAAATATTTCAATTTCCGCTGTCCTATCGCCTTTTGTGCCTTTGCAATTTCGTTTCAGATTCGCTTTGTTGAGTTTGTGTCCGTGGTCGAGTCTTGTTGCTGGTTTAGGTTGTGTTCGTCGTCGTAGTTCATCGTGCCCGTTGCTGTTTCTTTGTTTTCGCCGCTATCCCATCCACCGTTCCTAAACAACAAGTCGAAGCCACCACATTACTCGACTTGCCCGCTAGCCGCCTTGTGTAATTTCTCGCCGCCGCGCAAACCCTAGACAGGTTGCCAACCGCTCTAATTTTTGCCTGCATCGCAGCCCTCCTTACATCATCTGGCATCTACCTTCTGTTGTTAGTCACAAGGACGCATGATCTTGTGATCGGTGTTGGAGTTTCGGGTCGCTTTGCCTTAACTGCCGCTGCCGAGTTGCTCTTACTGCCGATTTTTGTGTGTGCCTTCCAGAAAACATAACTTGAGGTACATTCGGTAAAACAGACATAACTTTTCGCTCGTTTGTCCGAAAAATCTGAAATTTTTTGTGGCGATTCTTGACACCGTTTGGACCTCACCCAAACTCGGCTTCGCCCTGTTTGGTCCCTCCAAATTGCCAAAAAAAAATCGGGAAAATAAATAAAAAAAATTGACAAGGTTTCAGCACGCTTTTCAGAGAACTTGCTGATTTTGTGTAGACCACATCCGACCTCAGTTGCAGGCGCCAATTTTTGTGGTTACATCTTTTGTGATCCTTGTTCAAGGAAAAATAAAAAAAAATAGTGAAAAAATAAAAAAGTTTGATTCCTACTAGTACCTTTTTGGAAAATCAAGGGAAAATTCAGGACAAAGAAAAATTCAGATTCTTTGCTTGTTCTGTGAGTTCTTTCCATCGTTCTTTGTTTCATCTTGTTGCGCTACGTCTACACACGTCTTAGCCAGCAATTGTGACTTGTGCTTTGGATACTTATTGAACTTTGCTAATCTGCTTTCGTTAATTGCTAATCCTTGCTGTCATATTGTGCCTACCTATAGCTCCACATATACTTCTGTCAGCACAGGTTTATCTTGCAACTGTTACCCACGCTCAACAACAGATTGCTTCGTCACTTTGGTTTGATCTTGTTTGGCGTTGGTAAGAATACAGGCAAGACGGTGGTAAGCCGCCTGTGATTTTGCATTCCAGTTCCACTTCTACCACCACCACTTGGTTCCTTTAGTTGATAGGGATAATCCTTTGCTGTTGTATTTTTTCTATCTTCTAACAATGGCAGGAATTCCGACGGACTTCAATGAGTGCGTGTCCAAAGGCGAGCTTACGACATTCATGAATGAACAACGCAATCTTATGACCGAGCTGACACGCAACGTGAACAATCTGGTCAACCGCATTACGCAGCTTGAGCAACGCCCTCAACCAAATCGTGATGACGAAGATGCGGATGCTTTTGGTGATGACGATGCGGATGCTGATGCTGGTCCTCGTCGCCGCCTCAACTTCAATCGTCGCGGTATGGGAGGTAATAATAATAATAATGATCCTTTTGCTAAAATTAAATTTAGCCTACCTTCCTTTGCTGGTAATATGGATCCAGAGACATATTTAGATTGGGAACTTACTGTTCAACAAAAATTTGATTCTTATAATGTTCCTGCTGAGCATAGAGTTAGACTTGCTACTAGTGAGTTTACTAATTTTGCTTTATTCTGGTGGAGTGATCTTTGCAATGCTAATAATGCTGCTGCTGTGCCTCAAACTTGGAATACTTTAAAGCAACGCATGAAATCTCGTTTTGTTCCTCCTTATTACCAACGTGATCTACGTTTGAAACTGCAAACTTTAAAACAAGGTGATAAAGGAGTAGAGGCATATTATCAAGAATTGCTTATTGGTTTAGCACGTTGTGGTATACATGAAGATGATGATGATGCTAGTGCTAGATTCTTTGGTGGTTTAAATCGTGATATCCAGGATATTCTTGATTACAAAGATTGGACTAGGTTCAGCCAATTATATCATCTTGCTCTTAAAGCTGAACGAGAAGTACAGGGACGCAAACAACACCAACCTTTTAGGTATAACACTGGGAGGACTTTTCAGCAACGTTCCGAGCCGGAGACGCCCAAGCTTCCTGCTGCACCACAGCCGTCTACACCTTCCGAGGTAAGTAAATTGTCTAGTGTGCAGATTCCACAATTCAAGAAAGGTGCCACTTCGGGTGCTTCTACTAGATCTTCCTCGTCTAGCTCTACAATCATTTGCCACCGATGCAAAGGCATGGGACATGTCATGAAGGATTGCCCCAGTCGTCGTGCTTTCATTGCTACCGAGGATGGATATGTAAGTACTAGTGATGTTGAAGATGATTTAGCTCTTGCTGCTAACATTGCTGCAGATTCCATCGAGGACGATCACGACAAGGAGACCATCACCATTGACTCTGTGGCTGCTGCTGCGGATTATCCTAGTCTTCTTGTGCAGCGAGTGTTGAGTACACGTGTGGGACATGAAGAAGAAGAGATGAAGATCCAACGCCACAATTTGCTCCACATGTATCTCATTGTGCAGGGTTGTCGTGTTCTCACCATCATTGATAGCGGGAGTTGCAACAACTTGGTGAGTTCGGATTTGGTTGAGAAGCTTGGCTTAACCACACGACAACATTCGTATCCATATAAACTTCAATGGTTCAATAATAATGGTATGACTAAGGTAACTAAATCAGCACGCATTAGCTTTTTCACAGGCTCTTATCATGATACTGCTGATTTTGACGTTGTCCCTATGCAAGCTTGTTCTATTTTGTTAGGTCGCCCATGGGAATTTGATAATGATGCTTTACACCATGGTAGAACTAATACATACACTATCATACATAAGGACAAGAAAATTACTTTGCTGCCTTTGTCTCCTACGGATATTATTAAACATGCTAAAGAGATTAAAAATAAAAATAAACCTCCAACAAATATTGCTAACAATAATGAGATTAAGTTAAAAGGAGGTGTTTTTCTTGCTACAACTTCTACTGCTGCTGCGTTATGTGATACTAATGATGCTCCTTGTTATACTATGCTTTGTCGACATGTTAGTGTTGCTGCACATGATTCTATACATTGTGTTTCGCATTGTGCGGTCACTAACCTTTTGCAGGAGCTTGGAGATGACATGGAGTCGCGGACAACTCCAATTTTAGAAGGAGGGGATGATGAGGACATCGCCAAGATGGAGTCGAGGACGACTCCAATTCAAGAAGGGGAGGATGATGAGGACATCGCCAAGTTGGACTCACCGACGCCATGGTCTTCCCCAAGTTGCAATCCGACTCCAACTCAGTTTTCACGTCACCCTCGGAATTCAGGAGCAGTCCCGAGTAAAATCAACGCCCCGGATGCATACGGACTCCGTTTTCGACGAACCAGATATGCTTGGAAAGATAATTTGATAAGCTAACCAATGGCTTTGGAATCACGTCAAAATACGTCCGGAGTCAACGGGAATCGTCGAAACAAGTCAGCGTCCAGAATCTGCCAGGGTGCTGCGTCACCGTATTTTGGTCCGTTGGGCCGTGTATCGTCTTAGAGCCCATTAGGGGGCGCGTCCAGCAGGGGCGACGACCTAAACCCTATATTTAGCCGCCGCCGCCGTCGTTAGGTCTTGGGTTTTGTTTTGAGTTTAGTTTTCCACCGAGAAACTGAATCGTTCATTGTAACTGTGGTGACAAATCCTTTTACAGTGATCCAGGGCCCCCGTTCTTGATCTCCTCCACTGTGTCGATTAGTCCTTTGGAACCGAGTTCTTGAACCCCTCTAATATATTCGTGATATTCATATCTGCAATTTCAGATTGCGTGCTTTACCTTCTTGCTTGTGTTCTTCGATTCGCTTGCAGGATTAGCCTTCTTGGCGAGGTCAATCAAGTTGTGCTTGGTTGATAACCAACGGAGCAGTGGTGTAACGGTTGCAGGGTTCGAATCGTGTCTGATTTGAAGCCGGATCGCCAACGTCGAGTTCTCCACCAATCGAACCTATCGCTACCTCACGGAAGATCGGGCCGTCCTTCATCAATTGGTATCGGATTTTTCAGGTTTCCCGCGAGGTATAATCTCGTTTGCCCTTAGATTCATATTTGTTATTACCTACAGTCCACAAAAAGCCAAAAAATATTTCAATTTCCGCTGTCCTATCGCCTTTTGTGCCTTTGCAATTTCGTTTCAGATTCGCTTTGTTGAGTTTGTGTCCGTGGTCGAGTCTTGTTGCTGGTTTAGGTTGTGTTCGTCGTCGTAGTTCATCGTGCCCGTTGCTGTTTCTTTGTTTTCGCCGCTATCCCATCCACCGTTCCTAAACAACAAGTCGAAGCCACCACATTACTCGACTTGCCCGCTAGCCGCCTTGTGTAATTTCTCGCCGCCGCGCAAACCCTAGACAGGTTGCCAACCGCTCTAATTTTTGCCTGCATCGCAGCCCTCCTTACATCATCTGGCATCTACCTTCTGTTGTTAGTCACAAGGACGCATGATCTTGTGATCGGTGTTGGAGTTTCGGGTCGCTTTGCCTTAACTGCCGCTGCCGAGTTGCTCTTACTGCCGATTTTTGTGTGTGCCTTCCAGAAAACATAACTTGAGGTACATTCGGTAAAACAGACATAACTTTTCGCTCGTTTGTCCGAAAAATCTGAAATTTTTTGTGGCGATTCTTGACACCGTTTGGACCTCACCCAAACTCGGCTTCGCCCTGTTTGGTCCCTCCAAATTGCCAAAAAAAAATCGGGAAAATAAATAAAAAAAATTGACAAGGTTTCAGCACGCTTTTCAGAGAACTTGCTGATTTTGTGTAGACCACATCCGACCTCAGTTGCAGGCGCCAATTTTTGTGGTTACATCTTTTGTGATCCTTGTTCAAGGAAAAATAAAAAAAAATAGTGAAAAAATAAAAAAGTTTGATTCCTACTAGTACCTTTTTGGAAAATCAAGGGAAAATTCAGGACAAAGAAAAATTCAGATTCTTTGCTTGTTCTGTGAGTTCTTTCCATCGTTCTTTGTTTCATCTTGTTGCGCTACGTCTACACACGTCTTAGCCAGCAATTGTGACTTGTGCTTTGGATACTTATTGAACTTTGCTAATCTGCTTTCGTTAATTGCTAATCCTTGCTGTCATATTGTGCCTACCTATAGCTCCACATATACTTCTGTCAGCACAGGTTTATCTTGCAACTGTTACCCACGCTCAACAACAGATTGCTTCGTCACTTTGGTTTGATCTTGTTTGGCGTTGGTAAGAATACAGGCAAGACGGTGGTAAGCCGCCTGTGATTTTGCATTCCAGTTCCACTTCTACCACCACCACTTGGTTCCTTTAGTTGATAGGGATAATCCTTTGCTGTTGTATTTTTTCTATCTTCTAACAATGGCAGGAATTCCGACGGACTTCAATGAGTGCGTGTCCAAAGGCGAGCTTACGACATTCATGAATGAACAACGCAATCTTATGACCGAGCTGACACGCAACGTGAACAATCTGGTCAACCGCATTACGCAGCTTGAGCAACGCCCTCAACCAAATCGTGATGACGAAGATGCGGATGCTTTTGGTGATGACGATGCGGATGCTGATGCTGGTCCTCGTCGCCGCCTCAACTTCAATCGTCGCGGTATGGGAGGTAATAATAATAATAATGATCCTTTTGCTAAAATTAAATTTAGCCTACCTTCCTTTGCTGGTAATATGGATCCAGAGACATATTTAGATTGGGAACTTACTGTTCAACAAAAATTTGATTCTTATAATGTTCCTGCTGAGCATAGAGTTAGACTTGCTACTAGTGAGTTTACTAATTTTGCTTTATTCTGGTGGAGTGATCTTTGCAATGCTAATAATGCTGCTGCTGTGCCTCAAACTTGGAATACTTTAAAGCAACGCATGAAATCTCGTTTTGTTCCTCCTTATTACCAACGTGATCTACGTTTGAAACTGCAAACTTTAAAACAAGGTGATAAAGGAGTAGAGGCATATTATCAAGAATTGCTTATTGGTTTAGCACGTTGTGGTATACATGAAGATGATGATGATGCTAGTGCTAGATTCTTTGGTGGTTTAAATCGTGATATCCAGGATATTCTTGATTACAAAGATTGGACTAGGTTCAGCCAATTATATCATCTTGCTCTTAAAGCTGAACGAGAAGTACAGGGACGCAAACAACACCAACCTTTTAGGTATAACACTGGGAGGACTTTTCAGCAACGTTCCGAGCCGGAGACGCCCAAGCTTCCTGCTGCACCACAGCCGTCTACACCTTCCGAGGTAAGTAAATTGTCTAGTGTGCAGATTCCACAATTCAAGAAAGGTGCCACTTCGGGTGCTTCTACTAGATCTTCCTCGTCTAGCTCTACAATCATTTGCCACCGATGCAAAGGCATGGGACATGTCATGAAGGATTGCCCCAGTCGTCGTGCTTTCATTGCTACCGAGGATGGATATGTAAGTACTAGTGATGTTGAAGATGATTTAGCTCTTGCTGCTAACATTGCTGCAGATTCCATCGAGGACGATCACGACAAGGAGACCATCACCATTGACTCTGTGGCTGCTGCTGCGGATTATCCTAGTCTTCTTGTGCAGCGAGTGTTGAGTACACGTGTGGGACATGAAGAAGAAGAGATGAAGATCCAACGCCACAATTTGCTCCACATGTATCTCATTGTGCAGGGTTGTCGTGTTCTCACCATCATTGATAGCGGGAGTTGCAACAACTTGGTGAGTTCGGATTTGGTTGAGAAGCTTGGCTTAACCACACGACAACATTCGTATCCATATAAACTTCAATGGTTCAATAATAATGGTATGACTAAGGTAACTAAATCAGCACGCATTAGCTTTTTCACAGGCTCTTATCATGATACTGCTGATTTTGACGTTGTCCCTATGCAAGCTTGTTCTATTTTGTTAGGTCGCCCATGGGAATTTGATAATGATGCTTTACACCATGGTAGAACTAATACATACACTATCATACATAAGGACAAGAAAATTACTTTGCTGCCTTTGTCTCCTACGGATATTATTAAACATGCTAAAGAGATTAAAAATAAAAATAAACCTCCAACAAATATTGCTAACAATAATGAGATTAAGTTAAAAGGAGGTGTTTTTCTTGCTACAACTTCTACTGCTGCTGCGTTATGTGATACTAATGATGCTCCTTGTTATACTATGCTTTGTCGACATGTTAGTGTTGCTGCACATGATTCTATACATTGTGTTTCGCATTGTGCGGTCACTAACCTTTTGCAGGAGCTTGGAGATGACATGGAGTCGCGGACAACTCCAATTTTAGAAGGAGGGGATGATGAGGACATCGCCAAGATGGAGTCGAGGACGACTCCAATTCAAGAAGGGGAGGATGATGAGGACATCGCCAAGTTGGACTCACCGACGCCATGGTCTTCCCCAAGTTGCAATCCGACTCCAACTCAGTTTTCACGTCACCCTCGGAATTCAGGAGCAGTCCCGAGTAAAATCAACGCCCCGGATGCATACGGACTCCGTTTTCGACGAACCAGATATGCTTGGAAAGATAATTTGATAAGCTAACCAATGGCTTTGGAATCACGTCAAAATACGTCCGGAGTCAACGGGAATCGTCGAAACAAGTCAGCGTCCAGAATCTGCCAGGGTGCTGCGTCACCGTATTTTGGTCCGTTGGGCCGTGTATCGTCTTAGAGCCCATTAGGGGGCGCGTCCAGCAGGGGCGACGACCTAAACCCTATATTTAGCCGCCGCCGCCGTCGTTAGGTCTTGGGTTTTGTTTTGAGTTTAGTTTTCCACCGAGAAACTGAATCGTTCATTGTAACTGTGGTGACAAATCCTTTTACAGTGATCCAGGGCCCCCGTTCTTGATCTCCTCCACTGTGTCGATTAGTCCTTTGGAACCGAGTTCTTGAACCCCTCTAATATATTCGTGATATTCATATCTGCAATTTCAGATTGCGTGCTTTACCTTCTTGCTTGTGTTCTTCGATTCGCTTGCAGGATTAGCCTTCTTGGCGAGGTCAATCAAGTTGTGCTTGGTTGATAACCAACGGAGCAGTGGTGTAACGGTTGCAGGGTTCGAATCGTGTCTGATTTGAAGCCGGATCGCCAACGTCGAGTTCTCCACCAATCGAACCTATCGCTACCTCACGGAAGATCGGGCCGTCCTTCATCAATTGGTATCGGATTTTTCAGGTTTCCCGCGAGGTATAATCTCGTTTGCCCTTAGATTCATATTTGTTATTACCTACAGTCCACAAAAAGCCAAAAAATATTTCAATTTCCGCTGTCCTATCGCCTTTTGTGCCTTTGCAATTTCGTTTCAGATTCGCTTTGTTGAGTTTGTGTCCGTGGTCGAGTCTTGTTGCTGGTTTAGGTTGTGTTCGTCGTCGTAGTTCATCGTGCCCGTTGCTGTTTCTTTGTTTTCGCCGCTATCCCATCCACCGTTCCTAAACAACAAGTCGAAGCCACCACATTACTCGACTTGCCCGCTAGCCGCCTTGTGTAATTTCTCGCCGCCGCGCAAACCCTAGACAGGTTGCCAACCGCTCTAATTTTTGCCTGCATCGCAGCCCTCCTTACATCATCTGGCATCTACCTTCTGTTGTTAGTCACAAGGACGCATGATCTTGTGATCGGTGTTGGAGTTTCGGGTCGCTTTGCCTTAACTGCCGCTGCCGAGTTGCTCTTACTGCCGATTTTTGTGTGTGCCTTCCAGAAAACATAACTTGAGGTACATTCGGTAAAACAGACATAACTTTTCGCTCGTTTGTCCGAAAAATCTGAAATTTTTTGTGGCGATTCTTGACACCGTTTGGACCTCACCCAAACTCGGCTTCGCCCTGTTTGGTCCCTCCAAATTGCCAAAAAAAAATCGGGAAAATAAATAAAAAAAATTGACAAGGTTTCAGCACGCTTTTCAGAGAACTTGCTGATTTTGTGTAGACCACATCCGACCTCAGTTGCAGGCGCCAATTTTTGTGGTTACATCTTTTGTGATCCTTGTTCAAGGAAAAATAAAAAAAAATAGTGAAAAAATAAAAAAGTTTGATTCCTACTAGTACCTTTTTGGAAAATCAAGGGAAAATTCAGGACAAAGAAAAATTCAGATTCTTTGCTTGTTCTGTGAGTTCTTTCCATCGTTCTTTGTTTCATCTTGTTGCGCTACGTCTACACACGTCTTAGCCAGCAATTGTGACTTGTGCTTTGGATACTTATTGAACTTTGCTAATCTGCTTTCGTTAATTGCTAATCCTTGCTGTCATATTGTGCCTACCTATAGCTCCACATATACTTCTGTCAGCACAGGTTTATCTTGCAACTGTTACCCACGCTCAACAACAGATTGCTTCGTCACTTTGGTTTGATCTTGTTTGGCGTTGGTAAGAATACAGGCAAGACGGTGGTAAGCCGCCTGTGATTTTGCATTCCAGTTCCACTTCTACCACCACCACTTGGTTCCTTTAGTTGATAGGGATAATCCTTTGCTGTTGTATTTTTTCTATCTTCTAACAATGGCAGGAATTCCGACGGACTTCAATGAGTGCGTGTCCAAAGGCGAGCTTACGACATTCATGAATGAACAACGCAATCTTATGACCGAGCTGACACGCAACGTGAACAATCTGGTCAACCGCATTACGCAGCTTGAGCAACGCCCTCAACCAAATCGTGATGACGAAGATGCGGATGCTTTTGGTGATGACGATGCGGATGCTGATGCTGGTCCTCGTCGCCGCCTCAACTTCAATCGTCGCGGTATGGGAGGTAATAATAATAATAATGATCCTTTTGCTAAAATTAAATTTAGCCTACCTTCCTTTGCTGGTAATATGGATCCAGAGACATATTTAGATTGGGAACTTACTGTTCAACAAAAATTTGATTCTTATAATGTTCCTGCTGAGCATAGAGTTAGACTTGCTACTAGTGAGTTTACTAATTTTGCTTTATTCTGGTGGAGTGATCTTTGCAATGCTAATAATGCTGCTGCTGTGCCTCAAACTTGGAATACTTTAAAGCAACGCATGAAATCTCGTTTTGTTCCTCCTTATTACCAACGTGATCTACGTTTGAAACTGCAAACTTTAAAACAAGGTGATAAAGGAGTAGAGGCATATTATCAAGAATTGCTTATTGGTTTAGCACGTTGTGGTATACATGAAGATGATGATGATGCTAGTGCTAGATTCTTTGGTGGTTTAAATCGTGATATCCAGGATATTCTTGATTACAAAGATTGGACTAGGTTCAGCCAATTATATCATCTTGCTCTTAAAGCTGAACGAGAAGTACAGGGACGCAAACAACACCAACCTTTTAGGTATAACACTGGGAGGACTTTTCAGCAACGTTCCGAGCCGGAGACGCCCAAGCTTCCTGCTGCACCACAGCCGTCTACACCTTCCGAGGTAAGTAAATTGTCTAGTGTGCAGATTCCACAATTCAAGAAAGGTGCCACTTCGGGTGCTTCTACTAGATCTTCCTCGTCTAGCTCTACAATCATTTGCCACCGATGCAAAGGCATGGGACATGTCATGAAGGATTGCCCCAGTCGTCGTGCTTTCATTGCTACCGAGGATGGATATGTAAGTACTAGTGATGTTGAAGATGATTTAGCTCTTGCTGCTAACATTGCTGCAGATTCCATCGAGGACGATCACGACAAGGAGACCATCACCATTGACTCTGTGGCTGCTGCTGCGGATTATCCTAGTCTTCTTGTGCAGCGAGTGTTGAGTACACGTGTGGGACATGAAGAAGAAGAGATGAAGATCCAACGCCACAATTTGCTCCACATGTATCTCATTGTGCAGGGTTGTCGTGTTCTCACCATCATTGATAGCGGGAGTTGCAACAACTTGGTGAGTTCGGATTTGGTTGAGAAGCTTGGCTTAACCACACGACAACATTCGTATCCATATAAACTTCAATGGTTCAATAATAATGGTATGACTAAGGTAACTAAATCAGCACGCATTAGCTTTTTCACAGGCTCTTATCATGATACTGCTGATTTTGACGTTGTCCCTATGCAAGCTTGTTCTATTTTGTTAGGTCGCCCATGGGAATTTGATAATGATGCTTTACACCATGGTAGAACTAATACATACACTATCATACATAAGGACAAGAAAATTACTTTGCTGCCTTTGTCTCCTACGGATATTATTAAACATGCTAAAGAGATTAAAAATAAAATAAACCTCCAACAAATATTGCTAACAATAATGAGATTAAGTTAAAAGGAGGTGTTTTTCTTGCTACAACTTCTACTGCTGCTGCGTTATGTGATACTAATGATGCTCCTTGTTATACTATGCTTTGTCGACATGTTAGTGTTGCTGCACATGATTCTATACATTGTGTTTCGCATTGTGCGGTCACTAACCTTTTGCAGGAGCTTGGAGATGACATGGAGTCGCGGACAACTCCAATTTTAGAAGGAGGGGATGATGAGGACATCGCCAAGATGGAGTCGAGGACGACTCCAATTCAAGAAGGGGAGGATGATGAGGACATCGCCAAGTTGGACTCACCGACGCCATGGTCTTCCCCAAGTTGCAATCCGACTCCAACTCAGTTTTCACGTCACCCTCGGAATTCAGGAGCAGTCCCGAGTAAAATCAACGCCCCGGATGCATACGGACTCCGTTTTCGACGAACCAGATATGCTTGGAAAGATAATTTGATAAGCTAACCAATGGCTTTGGAATCACGTCAAAATACGTCCGGAGTCAACGGGAATCGTCGAAACAAGTCAGCGTCCAGAATCTGCCAGGGTGCTGCGTCACCGTATTTTGGTCCGTTGGGCCGTGTATCGTCTTAGAGCCCATTAGGGGGCGCGTCCAGCAGGGGCGACGACCTAAACCCTATATTTAGCCGCCGCCGCCGTCGTTAGGTCTTGGGTTTTGTTTTGAGTTTAGTTTTCCACCGAGAAACTGAATCGTTCATTGTAACTGTGGTGACAAATCCTTTTACAGTGATCCAGGGCCCCCGTTCTTGATCTCCTCCACTGTGTCGATTAGTCCTTTGGAACCGAGTTCTTGAACCCCTCTAATATATTCGTGATATTCATATCTGCAATTTCAGATTGCGTGCTTTACCTTCTTGCTTGTGTTCTTCGATTCGCTTGCAGGATTAGCCTTCTTGGCGAGGTCAATCAAGTTGTGCTTGGTTGATAACCAACGGAGCAGTGGTGTAACGGTTGCAGGGTTCGAATCGTGTCTGATTTGAAGCCGGATCGCCAACGTCGAGTTCTCCACCAATCGAACCTATCGCTACCTCACGGAAGATCGGGCCGTCCTTCATCAATTGGTATCGGATTTTTCAGGTTTCCCGCGAGGTATAATCTCGTTTGCCCTTAGATTCATATTTGTTATTACCTACAGTCCACAAAAAGCCAAAAAATATTTCAATTTCCGCTGTCCTATCGCCTTTTGTGCCTTTGCAATTTCGTTTCAGATTCGCTTTGTTGAGTTTGTGTCCGTGGTCGAGTCTTGTTGCTGGTTTAGGTTGTGTTCGTCGTCGTAGTTCATCGTGCCCGTTGCTGTTTCTTTGTTTTCGCCGCTATCCCATCCACCGTTCCTAAACAACAAGTCGAAGCCACCACATTACTCGACTTGCCCGCTAGCCGCCTTGTGTAATTTCTCGCCGCCGCGCAAACCCTAGACAGGTTGCCAACCGCTCTAATTTTTGCCTGCATCGCAGCCCTCCTTACATCATCTGGCATCTACCTTCTGTTGTTAGTCACAAGGACGCATGATCTTGTGATCGGTGTTGGAGTTTCGGGTCGCTTTGCCTTAACTGCCGCTGCCGAGTTGCTCTTACTGCCGATTTTTGTGTGTGCCTTCCAGAAAACATAACTTGAGGTACATTCGGTAAAACAGACATAACTTTTCGCTCGTTTGTCCGAAAAATCTGAAATTTTTTGTGGCGATTCTTGACACCGTTTGGACCTCACCCAAACTCGGCTTCGCCCTGTTTGGTCCCTCCAAATTGCCAAAAAAAAATCGGGAAAATAAATAAAAAAAATTGACAAGGTTTCAGCACGCTTTTCAGAGAACTTGCTGATTTTGTGTAGACCACATCCGACCTCAGTTGCAGGCGCCAATTTTTGTGGTTACATCTTTTGTGATCCTTGTTCAAGGAAAAATAAAAAAAATAGTGAAAAAATAAAAAAGTTTGATTCCTACTAGTACCTTTTTGGAAAATCAAGGGAAAAT
Source organism: Coix lacryma-jobi var. lacryma-jobi (assembly GCA_009763385.1). Taxonomy (NCBI): domain Eukaryota; kingdom Viridiplantae; phylum Streptophyta; class Magnoliopsida; order Poales; family Poaceae; genus Coix; species Coix lacryma-jobi. Next base: position 81,631,245 of record CM019825.1, on the reverse strand, counting down.
TCAGGACAAAGAAAAATTCAGATTCTTTGCTTGTTCTGTGAGTTCTTTCCATCGTTCTTTGTTTCATCTTGTTGCGCTACGTCTACACACGTCTTAGCCAGCAATTGTGACTTGTGCTTTGGATACTTATTGAACTTTGCTAATCTGCTTTCGTTAATTGCTAATCCTTGCTGTCATATTGTGCCTACCTATAGCTCCACATATACTTCTGTCAGCACAGGTTTATCTTGCAACTGTTACCCACGCTCAACAACAGATTGCTTCGTCACTTTGGTTTGATCTTGTTTGGCGTTGGTAAGAATACAGGCAAGACGGTGGTAAGCCGCCTGTGATTTTGCATTCCAGTTCCACTTCTACCACCACCACTTGGTTCCTTTAGTTGATAGGGATAATCCTTTGCTGTTGTATTTTTTCTATCTTCTAACAATGGCAGGAATTCCGACGGACTTCAATGAGTGCGTGTCCAAAGGCGAGCTTACGACATTCATGAATGAACAACGCAATCTTATGACCGAGCTGACACGCAACGTGAACAATCTGGTCAACCGCATTACGCAGCTTGAGCAACGCCCTCAACCAAATCGTGATGACGAAGATGCGGATGCTTTTGGTGATGACGATGCGGATGCTGATGCTGGTCCTCGTCGCCGCCTCAACTTCAATCGTCGCGGTATGGGAGGTAATAATAATAATAATGATCCTTTTGCTAAAATTAAATTTAGCCTACCTTCCTTTGCTGGTAATATGGATCCAGAGACATATTTAGATTGGGAACTTACTGTTCAACAAAAATTTGATTCTTATAATGTTCCTGCTGAGCATAGAGTTAGACTTGCTACTAGTGAGTTTACTAATTTTGCTTTATTCTGGTGGAGTGATCTTTGCAATGCTAATAATGCTGCTGCTGTGCCTCAAACTTGGAATACTTTAAAGCAACGCATGAAATCTCGTTTTGTTCCTCCTTATTACCAACGTGATCTACGTTTGAAACTGCAAACTTTAAAACAAGGTGATAAAGGAGTAGAGGCATATTATCAAGAATTGCTTATTGGTTTAGCACGTTGTGGTATACATGAAGATGATGATGATGCTAGTGCTAGATTCTTTGGTGGTTTAAATCGTGATATCCAGGATATTCTTGATTACAAAGATTGGACTAGGTTCAGCCAATTATATCATCTTGCTCTTAAAGCTGAACGAGAAGTACAGGGACGCAAACAACACCAACCTTTTAGGTATAACACTGGGAGGACTTTTCAGCAACGTTCCGAGCCGGAGACGCCCAAGCTTCCTGCTGCACCACAGCCGTCTACACCTTCCGAGGTAAGTAAATTGTCTAGTGTGCAGATTCCACAATTCAAGAAAGGTGCCACTTCGGGTGCTTCTACTAGATCTTCCTCGTCTAGCTCTACAATCATTTGCCACCGATGCAAAGGCATGGGACATGTCATGAAGGATTGCCCCAGTCGTCGTGCTTTCATTGCTACCGAGGATGGATATGTAAGTACTAGTGATGTTGAAGATGATTTAGCTCTTGCTGCTAACATTGCTGCAGATTCCATCGAGGACGATCACGACAAGGAGACCATCACCATTGACTCTGTGGCTGCTGCTGCGGATTATCCTAGTCTTCTTGTGCAGCGAGTGTTGAGTACACGTGTGGGACATGAAGAAGAAGAGATGAAGATCCAACGCCACAATTTGCTCCACATGTATCTCATTGTGCAGGGTTGTCGTGTTCTCACCATCATTGATAGCGGGAGTTGCAACAACTTGGTGAGTTCGGATTTGGTTGAGAAGCTTGGCTTAACCACACGACAACATTCGTATCCATATAAACTTCAATGGTTCAATAATAATGGTATGACTAAGGTAACTAAATCAGCACGCATTAGCTTTTTCACAGGCTCTTATCATGATACTGCTGATTTTGACGTTGTCCCTATGCAAGCTTGTTCTATTTTGTTAGGTCGCCCATGGGAATTTGATAATGATGCTTTACACCATGGTAGAACTAATACATACACTATCATACATAAGGACAAGAAAATTACTTTGCTGCCTTTGTCTCCTACGGATATTATTAAACATGCTAAAGAGATTAAAAATAAAAATAAACCTCCAACAAATATTGCTAACAATAATGAGATTAAGTTAAAAGGAGGTGTTTTTCTTGCTACAACTTCTACTGCTGCTGCGTTATGTGATACTAATGATGCTCCTTGTTATACTATGCTTTGTCGACATGTTAGTGTTGCTGCACATGATTCTATACATTGTGTTTCGCATTGTGCGGTCACTAACCTTTTGCAGGAGCTTGGAGATGACATGGAGTCGCGGACAACTCCAATTTTAGAAGGAGGGGATGATGAGGACATCGCCAAGATGGAGTCGAGGACGACTCCAATTCAAGAAGGGGAGGATGATGAGGACATCGCCAAGTTGGACTCACCGACGCCATGGTCTTCCCCAAGTTGCAATCCGACTCCAACTCAGTTTTCACGTCACCCTCGGAATTCAGGAGCAGTCCCGAGTAAAATCAACGCCCCGGATGCATACGGACTCCGTTTTCGACGAACCAGATATGCTTGGAAAGATAATTTGATAAGCTAACCAATGGCTTTGGAATCACGTCAAAATACGTCCGGAGTCAACGGGAATCGTCGAAACAAGTCAGCGTCCAGAATCTGCCAGGGTGCTGCGTCACCGTATTTTGGTCCGTTGGGCCGTGTATCGTCTTAGAGCCCATTAGGGGGCGCGTCCAGCAGGGGCGACGACCTAAACCCTATATTTAGCCGCCGCCGCCGTCGTTAGGTCTTGGGTTTTGTTTTGAGTTTAGTTTTCCACCGAGAAACTGAATCGTTCATTGTAACTGTGGTGACAAATCCTTTTACAGTGATCCAGGGCCCCCGTTCTTGATCTCCTCCACTGTGTCGATTAGTCCTTTGGAACCGAGTTCTTGAACCCCTCTAATATATTCGTGATATTCATATCTGCAATTTCAGATTGCGTGCTTTACCTTCTTGCTTGTGTTCTTCGATTCGCTTGCAGGATTAGCCTTCTTGGCGAGGTCAATCAAGTTGTGCTTGGTTGATAACCAACGGAGCAGTGGTGTAACGGTTGCAGGGTTCGAATCGTGTCTGATTTGAAGCCGGATCGCCAACGTCGAGTTCTCCACCAATCGAACCTATCGCTACCTCACGGAAGATCGGGCCGTCCTTCATCAGGGGGTGAATGGGAACTTTAAATTTCCTTTCAGAAACTTTAAACCTCTGTCCCGAAAATCAACCCCAAGAGCAAAACTGATGCGCGTGATGTCCACGACCCAAGAGAATGGGTGGATGTTCCCTAGGAACACAGTGGGACACCACAAAAATTCCCCCGCCCAAGTTCACGTAGGTCAACTAGTGACAGGATGAACTTTGGATAACCTCAACCTCCCCCGAGCAACGCGAGGGGGATTCAGGCTATTTTGTAAAGCGAGAAGCCCGATTTCTGTAGAGCACGAAGTCGAGAATCCAACGCAACAAGCGGATCTCAAATCGAAAGTTAGACGAACAAACTACGTATGAAAACGTGCAAAGGCACCACTGACCAGACTCTGCGAGCGTCCGGTCAAGACCCACCGGACGCATCCGGTCCAGCAAAACTTGGTTTGGGAGCTTACTGTTTCTGACCGGACTCTTGATAGAGGTGCGTCCGGTCAGTTGTCCAGCGTTCGGTCAGAGAGAGACAAAGCGATGAACAGTAGAACGAGTGAGTCTGGTCACTGGTCAAGCGATGCGTCCGATCAAGATCGTGTGAAGTACAGTGTAGGCAATCAACGACCAGACTCATGGTCCTGCGTCCGGTCACCCCGTCGAGTGAGTCCGGTCACCCCGAAAATCTGTTGTTCGTCCACCGATTTAACTCAAACTCTCCCAAAACGAATCCTCTAGGGATCAAACTTGGAGAGATGAGTCACAAGAAGGATAGTGAGCTATCTCTAAGAGATCATGGCTCGAACCTATCTCCAAATCGAGGAATCGAAGAAATTCAGGGGAAGGGAGAGAAACTTGACCCGAAACGAAAATCGACCAATCTACTAGCTCATGAGGTTAGAGGTGAATTCCTTCAGTGGAAAGAAGTGCCTCACGATCTAGAACATCTTAGTTCAAATGGATTTGCAAAAGACGCACCGAGTAAAGAGATCGATCAACGGGAAAAACGTGGAGAAAAGCAATCCGCGAAAAACATGAACAAAACGCGAATCACAACCACGAATTTGCAACCATGTGGCTACCACACGCTACAATAGTGAGATTACGGTCTCACTTCCTCAAAATCTCACGGGCACAGAGGTATTGTTCTCTTCTCTGTGGATCTCAGTTCGCTACAGCAGGGGATTGGGAGAGCAGGAAACCCTAGAAGCAAAGAGCAATTGACTGAGGTCCTTTGTGAGGTGGGTGTCTCCCCTTACTTATCCTAATTCTAATTCCCACTCTACCCCTAAGTATTTACAGAGCGACCCAGCCAAACCCTAAGGCTATCCTAGACCAACTTGTGGTAGATGCTGATCCGACGGCCACGCCCGCACAACTAGTGGCGTTGCCTCGATGCAACCTCACTCATTGCCGCCACGTGCCGCCACCGCTCTGCCGTCCTTTTCCCAGACTCTGCCCTCGATTTTGTGGCCAAAACCAGGAAACCAGGCCTTCACGTCCACCCCCGGTTTTGAGGCCCAAACTGGGAAACCAGCCGCCAAGTCCATCCCCTGGTTTTGAGGCCGAAACCAGGAAACCAGCCAGCGCCCAGGTTTTGAGGCCCAAACCTAGAAACCGTCCTCAGTCTGAGTTTTGTGGCCCAAACTCGGCAAACCCGCAGCACACCCAGGTTTTGTGGCCCAAACCTGGAAACCATCCACCCGATGGTTTTTCTCTGGCTCTACCACCAAACCGATGTTGTAGAGGGGATGCACCGCCCGTGCACCCCGTCCACCGACACGTGTCCCCAGGTCCTCGACCCTAGCAACACCGTGCCCCGCAAGTCTCCGCTCGTCGCTGTCCCAAGCTGTCAGCCACCACAGCTGATCCTCAGGCCACCGGTCCCTCAGTCCAAGCCTCACGTCCGCTCTTCACCGCTCCCGGTCCGTCGGCACGGCACGTCTCTACTTGACCTTCACCTTGCCCTCGATCACTGTCTCCGTGCTCGACACCTGCACAACACAAGCCAAAGAACATGCGATCAAACCCGTTGACAATCACTCATCACTCGAGTCTCGACATACACCCATGTATCCACAATCTCCCCCTTGATGAGTGCATTGTCAACTACACACACAAATCATAATGAAATATGAGGAAGAAGGAGAGGAGAGAACTCAACCAAATGACCCAAAAGCATAGCAAAGCCGAAGAAGGTCAAGTGGAAGAAGCAAGACCACTTGGTCCCCAAAGACATGGGCAACGGCTCGACGCAACCAAGCAAAGCAAAGCTAGCCCACAAGAAGAGGTAGAACAGGCTCAACACCGCTAGCAAATACCAACTGTTACCAGCTTAAGAGAAAGAGCTCGACACCAATTGAAAATCTGAAAAGCGAGTGCTAGTCCCTCAAGAAAGAGGCAAAGACTCAACACAACTAGCAAAACGCTCCGAACCAATTGGAAATTTCATAAACTCATCATGAGCAAACTCCCCCTCAATTAGTGCACACAACCAGGAAAACTCCCCTTGGTTCAACTCGGAAAGCACAAGATTAACTCGGAAAGCACAAGATTTTTAAAAAAAATTCTCCCCCTTAGTTGAACACAGGACTCATGATTTGTCAAATTTCTCCCCCTTAGTTGAAAATGCACCATCAAGCACAAATGCATCATCGAGTCAAATCTCTCTCCCTTAGAAAATGCACCATCAAAAGTGCCAACAAGAGAAGTTCTCCCCCTTTCAAAATGCATATGGGACATACTGCAAGTTAGCAGCTTCAGGAATATAGTCGATAGAATGCAAAAAATGCTCCGCACAATATAGCTCCAACGACTCACTGAAAAGAGTACAAGCTAGCGAAGGCTCCAACTGATCACCAAATATGAAATATGAACATATGAGCAATGTGAGCAGTTTTTAGCCAAAAAGGTATTCACCATCAAAATAGCACTACACATATGTATAGTCAGGAAAACAAGCAAGTGCTAATCATGTATACAAGGTGAACTACCCCTAGCAAAGTTCAACCATCATGCTATAGAATGAAGCATAAACTTGTGAAATCAATTTTAATCGGAGTTGCAGCGGTGATATTGCACAAGTTCAAAACTTAGCATGTGATTGCGAGAGGTTGAAAGCTTGTCATTGCCTAACTTTTCAACCGAGCGAAGCCTATGCATATGCAATCAGAAGCTTAAAGCATCGGTTTCGGTCATACACTACACGGCTCAAGTTTAACTCAGAGTGCAATGAGAAACAGTCCCGATACCATGATGTGTTGACAAGCAATCCCATCTCGATCTTTTCAATTCACTTAAAACTTGATTCAAATTTTAAACAGAATATGAACATACCAAGCAAGTGAGTGACTCAGAACTAGAGACATAGCAACCTAGCATATATGAAAAGCACGAGTGAATTCAACACATCCTACACATGCTAGTTGCATATCTCAATGGTGAACATTTTTAAGTTTTATGTTTGTTAAGCAGGTTCACCATTCAAAAATAGCTCAGCTCACAACAAGTATTAGTGATCAGAAAGAGCATAAGCTACAAGCATCAACATATAGCATCGGAGCATACTAAACAGAGCATAATTACATTCTAAAGATTATATACATGAAGCTCAGAATGTAAAAGCGTATGCTGAAATGCAAAAGAAAAACAAAGCAAACAAGAAAATAGTCAGTCTATGATACAAGAACCAAAATGTTTCCCCCATCTAAAAGGGGAAACACACACCAAGCTCACATCTCAACCGATTAAAGGTTGATTGGTCCAAAGGCTTGGTGTTGATTGGTCCAAAGGCTTGGTGAAAATATCAGCCAACTGATGATGAGTATCGACATGGCGAAGGTCGATATCACCCTTCTCATAGTGGTCTCACAGAAAATGAAAGCGCACATCAATGTGTTTTGTCTTCGAGTGAAGCACGGGGTTCTTAGCAACGCTAATAGCACTCGTGCTGTCACAAAGCAAAGGAACACAAGTAAAGCTTAGACCAAAATCACACAAAGTGGCCATCATCCAAAGCAACTGAGAACAGCAGCTAGCCGCAGCAACATATTCAGCCTCTGTGGTAGACTGAGCGACACTAGACTGCTTGCGAGAAGACCACGATACAAGAGAAGAACCAATAAACTGGAAAGTCCCAGAAGTGGACTTGCGCTCAACTCGACAACCAGCAAAATCGGCATCCGAAAAACCGCAAAGTGAGAGGGTGGAGGAAGCTGAATACCAAATCCCGAACTCAGGTGTGAAACGAAGGTACCTTATAATGCGCTTGACCGCCTGACGGTGAGAAGTGCGCGGCTACGCCTGAAAGCGCGCGCATAGACACACCGCGAACTGGATGTCCGGGCGTGTCGCCGTCAGGTAGAGCAGCGACCCGATCATGCTTCGAAACTCCTTCTGGTCCACAACTTCTCCATCCACATCCGCATCCAGAGCCGTTATGGTCGACATGGGTGTAGGAAGAGGCTTGTCCTCACCCATATCGAACCTCTTCAGCAAGTCTTTGGTGTACTTGCCCTGGTGCACAAACGTCCCTTCTCGGGATTGCTTAATTTGCAATCCGAGAAAGAATGTCAACTCGCCCATCATGCTCATCTCGAACTCCCTGCTCATAGTATCTGCAAACTTGGCAACCAAAGCATGAGAAGAACCACCGAAAATGATATCATCCACGTAAATCTGGACCAAGAGAGTATCATTGCCTTGCTTGAGGAGAAAGAGCGTTTTATCCACACATCCCATTTTAAAACCCTTAGCAAGCAAAAAGGTTTTCAACCTATCATACCAGGCTCTAGGAGCTTGTTTCAAACCATACAAAGCTTTGTGAAGTTGAAAAACATGGTTTGGAAACTTGGGATTTTCAAAACCGGGGGGGTCGTTCAACATAAACCTCTTCTTCTATGTAGCCATTTAAGAAAGCACTCTTGACATCCATTTGAAAAAGTTTAAACCCTTTGGATGCAGCAAAATCCAAGAGTATCCTAATAGCCTCCAAACGAGCTACAGGAGCAAAAGTCTCCTCATAGTCTATCCCCTCCTTCTGACTATAGCCCTTCGCTACAAGCCTGGCCTTGTTTCTAACAACGTGTCCATCCTCTCCTTGTTTGTTTTTGAAAACCCATTTTGTCCCAATAGGCTTACAGTCTGGAGGAGGTGGAACCAAAACCCAAACCCAATTTCGCTCAAAATTCTCTAACTCCTCATGCATGGCATTGACCCAATCAGGATCCGTCAAAGCGTGTCCAACATCTCGGGGTTCAAAATCCGCAACAAATGCAGAATGAGCAAAGTGAGAGATTTGTTGTGACCTGGACCAAGTGACACGTTCGTCGATGCTGCCGATCATCTGTTGAGGCGGGTGTTGGCGCTGAATGTGTCGTGACGCCTCCCGAGCAGAGGTGATCTCCCCCTCAACAGCAGCTGGTGCCTCCCTGGGTACAAAAGGTACCGCTCGGGGTGGCGGATCCCACAGCCCCCATGAGAAAGAAGTGTCGGGGTCGTGAGTCGTAGTAGAAACCGCTCCTTGCGGCACATCAGGTGGAGGTGATGCTGGGTCACCCATGCCTTCAGCATCCTCGTCCTCATCATTGAAAAGAGGCTCACCAACCTCATGATCACCTGCACGCTCAAAACGAGAAGAAGGACAAACCATGGTCTCGTCGAAGGTGACATCGGATGACTCCATGACTCGGTTAGTATCAAGGTTAAGTACACGATAAGCTCGAGTGTGAGTGCCATAACCCAAAAATACACCGTCAGAAGAACGAGACTCAAATTTGTCCAGGTTGCCTTTCTTCAAAATAAAACAGTGGCAACCAAAAACACTAAAATAACTCACTTTGGGTTGTCTTCCAAAACGCAACTCATAAGAAGTCTTTTTCAAGAAAGCTCGGAGAAAAATGCGATTGGAAATATAGCATGCAGTGTTCATAGCTTCGGCCCAATATCGCCTAAGAGTCCTATGCTCATCTAGCATTGTCTTGGCCATCTCTACAAGGGTCCGATTCTTCCTCTCTACAACACCATTCTGTGGCGGTGTGTAGGGGGAAGAAAACTGATGCTCCAAACCCAAAGAGTTACAAAACTTCTCAAAATCCAAATTCTTGAATTTGGAACCATTATCACTTCTAATAGCTCGCATTGAGTTCATAGGGAACTCATTCTGAAGACGCAAAATTAGATTGCGAGCAAAAGAGAAAGTCTCAGTCTTCTCAGTCAAAAAGAAGACCCACGAATATCTCAAAAAATCGTCGACAACTACAAGAACATACCACTTCCCCCGAACCGAGCTCACCTGAGCCGGACCAACAAGGTCCATGTGTAAAAGCTCTCCAGGGCGCTGTGTCATGACCTGAGTAACTGGATGGTGGGGAGCGGCAACCATCTTTCCATGTCTACAAGAATGGCAAACAAGGTCCTTCTCCATCGACAACTTGGGCAATCCTCGGATTAGGCCAAGTGAGCTAAGCCTTGCAAGCAAGTCGAAGCTCAGGTGACCTAGTCTGCTATGCCACTTCCAAAGATCAGAGGAGGAAGGACCAGCCACAAGACAATGGGAAATCCCAAACGACTCCGAGAAATTCGCACGAAAGACTTTCCCAAAGGGCGAAATCAAACATACAAGATTGCCCTGAGGATGTAAAATGCGACTGAGATTTGGTTTAAAACGAATCTCATAGTCATCATTAAAAAGTGGCAAAACAGAAAGCAAATTAAAATGCAAGTTAGAAACAAGAGCAACATCACGCAACACAATGTGCTCATTAACTTGCACCGACCCACGAGACAACACCTTACCTTTGTTATTGTCGCCGAAGGTGATAAAATCCTTTCCGGCAACAGGACTAAGACTGGAGAACCACTTGGCGTTTCCGGTCAAGTGCCTCGAGCAACCAGAATCCACCAACCAAACGTTCTCCAATTGTTTTACCTACATCAATAAAAATACATAGGGTGAGCATACGGGCCAACACTGGGGTTAGTGAAGTAGGAAGAATACCAGTGTTGGGCCGGCTGCTCAAAAGAACGGTTAGTAGAAAAACCATTCCTAGCACGCCTATGGGGAAAGCGATCAACGCGCTGAGGAAAACGTGGTCCGCTAAGGGAGGAGCGTCCATCGCGATACTCAAAATGCGGTGGGGGAAAACGCTCAACAACAAAGCCACCGCCACGGGATCCATAGCCCACAACTGCAGGCTCCCGCCGGGCACGTCCTCTCCGCTGCCTAGGCCTAGGAACTTGAGGTTCTGGACCTCTGGACCTAGCAGCACGCCTCTGAACGTTCGGCACATGTACATCATGGAAAGGATGGTACATGTCTGCATTGTTCATCTCCCTGACACGGCGCGCCTCTCTCTTGCGCTGAAAACAGAACTCACTCAAGTGTCCATCTCTCCCACAGTGCTCACAATGGTACCTCACCGCTCTCAAAGGGGGTTGTTGGTACTCACGGTAGTGGGTGTGGATCACTTTGCCCTTCTGTGGCATAAGCTCCTCCTGGATGGGTGGCATGGTGTCCAGCTTGTTCTTGAGGTGGTTTGGTTTGGGAGCCCAAGATTGTTTCTTTGGTGGTGCTCTCGGAGGTTCAACAAAGACCCCATCCTTGGTGTTAGGCTTGAGAGGCTCTTTGGGTGGAATCTTGGTAAGCTTGGGAGTAGTGGTGGAGTTGGGCTTCTCACATGGGTTAAGACCACTCGACTCTCCAATCTTCCCAAAAGAAGAAACATCAACACCCGTAGCAAAACCTACACCTAGACCTCCAGCAGCTCGCTTGAATTGGGAGATCATCATCCCGAGCTGTGGCTCACCACTAGACACCCAAGACAAGATGGTCCGAAGGTATGTGTTTTCCTCCTCGGTTTGCATCTTGTCATGCTTCACATTGGCTATCTCCATCTCCAAACCCTCACAAAGAACACACCTAGCCACACATGTGCTACCTGAGTTGGCCTCTTCAAGAGACACAATCTTGGCATTCTTCTCTGCCAACTCAGATTGCAAGCCTGCACAGGACTTGCATGCACCCAACAGCGAGGACCTAGCCTTCAGCTCATCCACCTCTCCTACCAAAACAGCATACTTTGCGAATACATGGGTGTATGCCGAGTCTCTGAGTGATGAGTGATTGTCAACTAGGATGATGCGCATGTTCTTTGGCTTGTGTTGTGCAGGTGTCGAGCACGGATACAGTGATCAGAGGCAAGGTGATGGTCAAGTAGAGACATGCCGTGCCGAGGGACTAAGAGTGGTGAAGGGCGGACGTGAGGCTTGGACTGAGGGACTGGTGGCCCGAGGATCAGCTGTGGTGGTTGTCAGCCTGGGACAGCGACGAGTGAAGACTTGCGGGCATGTGTTGCCTGAGTCGAGGACTTGGGGACACGTGTCGGTGGATGGGGTGCACGGGCGGTGCATCCCCTCCTCAGCTTCGGTTTGGTGGTAGAGCCAGAGAAAAACCATCGGGTGGACGGTTTCCAGGTTTGGGCCTCAAAACCTGGGTGCGGATGGTTTCCGAGTTTGGCCACAAAACTTGGGCTGAGGATGGTTTCCAGGTTTGGGGCTCAAAACCTAGGTGGTGCGGGTTTGCTGAGTTTGGGCCTCAAAACTCAGGCCTTGGATGGCTGGTTTCCCGGTTTGGGCCTCAAAACCGGGGGTTGGCTGTGAAGGCTGGTTTCCCGGTTTGGGCCACAAAACCAGGGGTGCGACGTCTAGGAAAAGGACAAGGAGAGCGGTGGCGGCACGTGGCGGCGATCGGTGAGGTTGTGTCGAGGCAGCACTACCAGTTGTGCGGGCGTGGCCGTTGGATCACCACCTACCCGAGTTGGTCCAGAATAACCCTAGGGTTTAGCTGGTTCGCTCTGTAATTAGTTGAGGGGTAGAGTAGGAATTAGAAATTAGGATAAGTAGAGGGAGACACCCTCCTCCCTTCCTATCTCAGTCATTTGCTCTTGGCTTCTAGGGTTTCCTGCTCTCCCAATCCCCTGCTATAGCTAGCTGAGATCCGCAGAGAACCATACCTCTGTGTACTGCAGATTTTGAGGAAGTGAGGCCGTAACCTCACTGTCGTAGCGTGTGGTAGCCACACGGTTGCAAATTCGTGGTCGTGATTCGTGTTTTGTTCGTGTTCTTCACGGAATCCTTTTCTCCACGTTTTTCCCGTCGATCGATCTCTTTGCTTGGTACATCTTTTGGAAATCCGTTTGAACCAAGTTGTTCTAGATCGTGAGATACTCCTTTCCACTGAAGGAATTGTCCTCTAACCTCACGAGCTAGTAGATCGGTTGATTTTGGTTTCGGGTCAAGTTTTTCTCTCTTCCTCCGAAACTCTTCGATTCATCGATTTGGTGATAGGTTCGAGCCATGATCTCTTAGAGATAGCTCACTATCCCCTTTGTGACTCATCTCTCCAAGTTTGAACTCTAGAGGTTTCGTTTTGGGAGAGTTTGATTCAAATCGGTGGACGAACAGTGCTGTCACGGGGTGACCAGACGCTGGTGTCGGGGCGACCGGACGCTTGGTCAGAGTCCGGTCGATGAAAGTTTGACTCGCGTGATTTCTGTTGACTGGACCAGACGCCGATTCTTGGAGTGATCGGATGCGCCTTTGTTACTGTTCCTGGGCTTGTCTGAATCGACTGGACGCTGGTAGCCTGACCGGACGCATCTCAATCGTGAGTCCGGTCAGAAACAGTAAGGTCCAAAATCTGTTTTGGCACGACCGGACGCGTCCGGTGGGTGTTGACCGGACGCAGGGTGAGTCCGGTCAGTGCTGTCTCGCGCTGCTTAGTCCGTGGTTCGCCTGTCCGTTGTCGGTTTTTGATTTTCGGCTTTTGCGTTGGGTTTCTAGAGTCGCGTAGTGTCTCGCTGTGCTTCTTGGAAGCATCCACCCTACCTCTAGGGTCGTGGACACTAGCGAGCTCTAGGGTTTGCCTTTGGGTTTGATTGTGGGACAGTGGCAACAAGCTTCCGAAAAGAAAATTTGAAGCTGCCATTCACCCCCCCTCTGGTCGCTTTCTGGTAGCACTTTCGGTCCTTCATACTTACCTCTCAAAGTGAGAAGGTCAGTCATGTGCTTGGTGCACATCTCACATTCCACCTCCTCAGAAACGACCACGGTGGACTTAGCAAACTCAAGCTCCCTCACCGTGTCCTCCCACTTCTGCCTAAACTCCTTGCGCTCTCTAGCAGCACGCCTAAGCAACTTATCCTGACTAAGCAAGGCGACAGTAAGCTTCTCGACCTCAGCAGAAAGCTCGTCGTGGGTGAGAGATACCTGAGAGGTGTAGTCATCGTCGTCGTTCCGAGGGGTGTCCTCCAGCTTGCCGTCGACCTCATCACCAAGGGCCATGGTGCATAAACCCTCGTCGTCGGCGAAGAAGCAGAGACCGTTCAGCTTGTCCTCGATCCTCTTCTAATTCTCGGACTCATCGTCGCTAGAGCAAGCGGAGTCATCATCCGAGCCGTCGACGTCGCTGAGCGTGGCGAAGAACGCACGCTGCTCAGCCTGGGCCTTCTCCAAGTACTTCTTCTTGATGTACTCCTTGTCGAAGCCGCCCCTCCGCTTGTGCCTCATGGGGACGTACTTCTCCTTGCGCTTGCCAGAGTCGTACTTGTGCCCATGATCGCCCTTCCCAGAATGCTTGCTCTTCTTGGGACAGTTGGCGATGAAGTGGTCGGGGTCGCCGCACTTAAAGCATCCTGAGTGTCCTCCTCTGCGGCGACGGTTCATGCGGTTGTTGTGAAACCATGAGAACCGGTTGGCTAGCAAAGCCAACTCGTCATCTCCCAAAGACTCAAGCTGCTCCTCTGTGACAAAAAGAAGTGAAGAAAGAACAAAGCCTCCAGAGGGGTTAGCAGAAGAGCCAGAAACCAAAGCCATAATCGGGCCAGAAGAATTTTCATAAGAAGCCCTCGACATGGCGTCAATCTCACTAGACTTGAGCTTACTAAAGAGCTCGTCGCAAGTGAGGGTCTCATAGTTAGATGATTCGATGATCGCCTGGACCTTTGAGTCCCACACAGACCGATCGAGAGTATGCAAAAGCTTCAAAGCCCTCTCATGATCGTCGAAAGGCAACAGCTCCTTGTTCGCTCTCATCTTGTTGACAATGACCTGAAAGCGAGCGAATAAACTCTCTATGCTCTCGCCAGGCATGTGTCGAAAGTTCTCATACTCCCGCTTGTGCGACTCGTAGAGACGGGATTTGACTTGAGTGGTTCCCTCATGGAAGCGCATGAGCGTCGCCCAAATCTCACGAGCCGTGGGGAGGTGAGAAACGCGATCAAACTCGGACATGCTCAAACAGGAGAAAAGAGCGTTACATGCTCGGCTATTGGCATCGTGCTCATCCATCTGAAGCTGAGTAACACGAGCAGCCAAGACAATGTAATCGTCCTTGTTGCAAATCTCCCAAACAGAAGAGCCCATGCTCTGGAGATAGGCTGACATGCGTATCTTCCTATACGCATAGTTCGTCCCATCGAAAAACGACGGTTTGCCTACGCCGCGATCCATGTCGCCTTCTGTGGATCTGGAGCCGGCTAAGGTGGAAGATCCTTAACCCGCTCCGATACCAATTGAAGGACCGGAAGTGCTAACAGAAAGCGACCAGAGGGGGGTGAATGGGAGCTCCAAAATTTCCTACCAGAAACTTGTTGCCACTATCCCGAGAATCACCTCAAGAGCAAACCCTAGAGCTCGCAAGTGTTCACGACCCTAGATATAGGGTGGATGCTTCCAAGAAGCACAGCGAGACACTACACGACTCTAGAAAGTCAATGCAAAAGCCGGAAAACAAAACCGTCAACGAACGAACGAACGACGGACGAAGCAGTGCAGAAACACCTGCATCGGACGCTGACGCGTTCGATGCAAACAGGACATTTCTGGAACCTTACTGCATAGACATCGGACGCTGCTACAGAGAAACCCTAGCGTCCGATGCTTGACCCCCGGCGCGTCCAATGGCAACGGACGCTCTGATGGTCAGCGTTCGATGCTCCTTAAAACTGTCTGTCAGGTGACACGTGGCATCGGACGCGTCCGCTAGTATAAACCAGCGTTCGATGGTCCCGACACCAGCGTCCGATGCTCCCAGACCAGAACTGTTCTTCCGCGAAAATCACTCGATCTCCCCCGAATCAAAAGCACTAGGGCTTAGACTTAGTATGAGGAGTTCCAAGGAAGTTAGTGAGCTATCCTAAAAGAATCATGGCTCGAACCTAACTCCAAATCGGTGAATTGGAAGAAATCGGGTCAAGGGGCAAAACTTGATCCAAAACGAAAATCAGCCGATCTACTAGCTCATGAGGTTTGAGAAGATTTCCTTTGGTGGAAACAAATGCCTCACGATCTAGAACAACTCTATTCAAATAGATTTGCAAAAGATGCACCGAGCAAAGAGATCGAACGATGGGAAAAACGTGGAGAAAAGCAATCCGCGAAGAACACAAACAAAATACGAATCACAACCACGAATTTGCAACCGTGTGGCTACCACACGCTACAATAGTGAGATTTCGGTCTCACTTCCTTAAAATCTCACGGGCACAGAGGTATTGTTCTCTTCTCTGTGGATCTCAGGTTCGCTACAGCAGGGGATGGGAGAGCAGGAAACCCTAGAAGCAAAAGAGCAAATGACTGAGATAGAATGGGAGGAGGGTGTCTCCCTCTACTTATCCTAATTCTAATTCCTACTCTACCCCTCACTAATTACAGAGCGAGCCAGCTAAACCCTAGGGTTATTCTGGACCAACTCGAAGATAGCTGTGATCCGACGGTCACGACCGCACAACTGGTAGCGTTGCCTCGACGCAGCCTCACCGATTGCCGCCACGTGCCGCCACTGCTCTGCTTGTCCTTTTCCCGGATGTCGCACCCCTAGTTTGGTGGCCCAAACCGGGAAACCAGCCCTCACAACCAACCCCTGGTTTTGAGGCCCAAACCGGGAAACCAGCCGACCATCGCCTGAGTTTTGTGGCCCAAACTCAGCAAACCCGAGCACCCAGGTTTTGAGGCCCAAACCTGGAAACCGTCCTCAGCCCGAGTTTTGAGGCCCAAACTCGGAAACCATCAGCGCCCAGGTTTTGAGGCCCAAACCTGGAAACCGTCCACCCGATGGTTTTTCTCTAGCTCTACCACCAAACCGAAGCTGTAGAGGGGATGCACCGCCCGTGCACCCCGTCCACCGACACGTGTCCCCAGGTCCTCTACCCGAGCAACACCATGTCCCGCAAGTCTTCGCTCGTCGCTGTCCCAGGCTGCCAGCCACCACAGCCGATCCTCAGGCCACCGGTCCCTCAGTCCAAGCCTCACGTCCGCCCTTCACCGCTCCCGGTCCGTCGGCACGGCACGTCTCTACTTGACCTTTACCTTGCCCTCGATCACTGTCTCCGTGCTCGACACCTGCACAACACAAGCCAAAGAACATGCGATCAAACCCGTTGACAATCACTCATCACTCGAGACTCGGCATACACCCATGTATCCGCAGTTTGGGTTTTGCTTAGATTAATCTGTTAAGAACAGTTTCACCGTTTTGTCGGTTTGTGAGACCCCAACTCATGAGCTTAATCATTCATTTGCAATTTGGTTGCATTCTACCTTGTTCTTGCTTGTGTTCTTCGATTCGCAGGCAAGGATTAGCCTTCTTGGCGAGGTCAACCGTGCAACGCCGGTTAGTAACCAGAGGAGACATGGTGCTGTGATTGCGGGGTTTCAGATCGTGTTGTTCGGAAGCCGGATCGACTTGTGTCTCGTTTCCACCAAATCGAGAGTTACCAGAACCTTTCGGAAGATCGGGCACCCTTGTACACATCAAGTGGTAATCAAAGCTTCAGGTATACCGTCAGGTTCACATCTACCATTAGTTTCGAGTGTTTTTCCATCGTCCCATAGTCCAGTGCCATATTTGTTTTCTTGTCCTCGAACCTTCCGCGCCATAGCCTTTGCATATTTCGGTTTTAGAGTTCGTAGTATTGAGTTTGTGTCCTTGGTAAAGGTTTTGTTGCTGGTTTAGATTTTGTTCTTTGCTTGTTTATGTTGATCTCTCCGTCCACCACCATCTCGTATCACCATCCGGTTTGCATCTTGTGTCCACATAAAACCCTGATTCGGACTGTCTTCCATAAATTAGTCATAACGTTTGCGTCCGAACTCGAAACGGGGCGAAATTTATATCTACGGAGAACGTCAGAAAATTTTAGATCCGTTTCATCCCAGCTCAGCTGGGTTTATAAAAATTAGAATTGTCAAATTCGATCAGGAAAATCGAGTTTTTAGGTCCACATGTTTTGACATACCTTTCATAGAACAATCTTAATTTTCTATAGGCCACATCTTTTATCCATTTGAGCTCAAATTTTTCGTGGTTTCTTCTTGTGTGTTTCTTACTGTGAAGAAAATATCAAAAGGTCAAAAGCAAGAAAAAAAGTTTGAACAAGAAAAAAAAGTAAAAGAGAAGAGAAGGAGCACACAAGGAACACATAATAGCTCTGTTATTTGTGGTGTCTTTTGTCTTTCCAAATTGTTGCTATCTTTCATATTTGCTTCCTTTCATCCTTGTTTCACTCCCTTGTTTATCACAACAGGTGATAGGAACATATATATAGGCCAACAACTAGGACAAGTGCTTTGGACATTTATTCAATATTGCTATCTGTTACTGACTTGTGTGCCACATATATATTATTCTCTTTGTTTGCCTACCTAGTTCCACATTCTTCAGAACAACCACGTTTGTGATCCCTGCAATCACGGTCTATGTCTTCTGGGTATCCTTTGCTTTGCGGGTAAGAACACTAGTAAGAGCTTGGTAAGGTGTTTACCTTTTGCTGATCTCGATTGAGAGGCACCACTCCACCCTTTAGTACGATTATTAGGGATAACCTTCACTATTTGTTGCTGTTTTTATGTCCACAATGTTAGTTGATGGAGATAAAACGCCAAAGAGCTTCAAGGAGTGTGTCAGCAAAAAGCAACTACAAGCTTTTATAGACAATGGTCAAAAGGAGATGAAGGAGACAATCATCAAGGCTGTCATTGAAGCCATAATTGAGATGAAACTTGCAAATGCGATTGAGCGGGTGGACAAACATTCATCTAAGTTAACCGACATGGTAAATACCTTGGAAAACTGCCCTGCACATGACGAAGATGCGATTGGAAGCACTGATGGTGATGAGGTGTATGATGCTGATGGTAATGTTGATCCAATGTTGATGATGCAAAACAGATTACAACATCATCTTCTCACTAACACCACAGGTATGGGTGATGTTCCACATCACCACCACTATCGAGGTATGTGTAATAGAGCTTCTGAAGATCCTTATGCTAAGGTTAAATTTACTATACCTTCTTTTTCGAGATATTATGATGCTGAGGGATATCTTGATTGGGAGATGATAGTAGAGCAGAAATTTAGCGCCCACAAAGTACCTAAACAACATAGAATTAGACAAGCCACCAGTGAGTTTAAAGATTTTGCTTATATTTGGTGGACTGGTTTAGCTGTAGATGGTGCCACACCTCGTACATGGGAAGAGCTTAAGGTTTCTATGCGTGATAGATTTGTTCCCCCATCTTATTATAGAAACCTTCGTAAGAATTTGATGCGATTAGATCAGGGAGATAAATCTGTGCAGGATTACTATGACGAGCTTCAAAAGATTTTGTTGGGTTATGCTATAGTGGAGGGATCTAATGATTCTATTGTTCGATTTTATTCGGGTTTGAGACGTGAAATTCAGAATATTGTTGATTATAAAGATTTTGATAATGTCAACAAGTTGTTTCAGTTTGCTATGCTTGCAGAGAAGGAGTTGCAGGGTTGTGAGACTGCGATAAGCAAGCGAGTGGCCGCTTCTGCCGCTGCAACAACATCTTCACTACCCCCACCCACATCCACTCAAGATTCTGGTAAAATTTTAATACATGCTGAAATTATACAACCTGATAGAGAGAGTGCTACTACTAAGAATAAAGAGACTGATATTGAATATGAAAATCACCAAGTACGTAAATTAAAAGATTCTCTTATGTTTGCTACAAAATCTAATATTGCTGAAATTGGTGATGATGTGCTAAATTTGTCCACCACTCATGCTATAATAGAGCAACATTTAGTGGACACCAAATCTAATTTACCTTTGTCACAAAATAATTGTCCAACTAATCATTGTGATAAAGAAGAGTTGTATGATAGTGCTTTCATTAAACATGTGTCACAAATAGCAAATGAGATTGACTCTATTGTTTTGGATCAAAATACTTGTGCTGAAAATAAGTTTTCCATTGCCACTAAACAAGACGAACTAAAATTGTTGTCTTCTTTAAATACTTTGGGATATATTGAGTTTGATACTCTGTGTGCTCTAAGCAATTTGAGGGAGAAATTTTTGTGCCTTGAATTGTCATGGTTATCTAGATATACATATCACTTTATTGGCAAGTATAATTGTAAAGGAGAGTATATGGTACACCGAGTTTATATTTGTTCAAATCTAAAATCTCCTTTTGATAAGCAACAATATGATCAATTAGAGGGCTGCAATAGCTATAATCATGTCTTGTCAAGATCCCCAAGTTTTGTTATAAAACAATATGTTAGATTTCAAGAAAAGGAGCAATATTGGCTACTACCTACAATATGTCCTCTAAGTAAGCTAGGACGGTTTGTTGTGAAGAAGGGGAGGATGATGAGGACATGACACCTTCGGATACGACCGTTGATTATAAGGTGAGCTTGTTTCTACATTTACATAGTGATTTTTTGTACAATTCACTTGGTTTCACATGTACATGTCATTATTTACTTGTAGGTACAAACATATCTCGAAGTCTAAGTCTATCAAAGTTCGTCGGCAACCGATAGTGGTTCATTGGGGAGACCATATCTCATCCATCCAGAGAGCGATTGAGGTCAATGAGCACTTGATGGAAAGCTTATTTGATAAGCTTTTAAATAGATCTGTCCTCACCTCAATATCATATCGACAAGGTCTTCAAATTGTCATGACAATCTGCTACTATTTCTGCAGGGTGCTACGGCGTCGACATGGGCTCATCATGCAACCTTGGGACCCTGGCCCAAGTGAGAGCACGCCCAAAACAAGTGGAGAAGAGCACAAGGATGTTCAAGGATGTCCTCCTCCTTGGCCACCACCTCAGAAGGGCAGCCAAGTCGTCCAACCCAAGATGGAGGCCCAATCCGTGTCAAGTTCGGGTCCATCTCGGAATCCAGGAGCAGCCAGCGGTAAAACGGACGCCCAGGTCACATACGGGCTCTGTTTTTTATGATCCACATATGGATGGAAATATAATTTGATAAGCTAACCAATGGCTTTGGTGTGAGGTTAAAACTCCATTAGAATCAACAGGAATCGTCAAAACAAGTTGACGTCCAGAATCTATCAAGGTGCTGCGTCGCAGTCTTTTGGGCCGTCTGGGCCTTGTAACTTATTAGGGCACCTTAGTGACGTGAGTAGGGGTCTTTGGACACCCCTTAGACTATATAATCAGTAGCCGCCACCCATGTTAGGGTTTGGGTTTTGCTTAGATTAATCTGTTAAGAACAGTTTCGTCGTTTCATCGGTTTGTGAGACCCCAGCTCGTGAGCTTAATCATTCATCTGCAATTTGGTTGCATTCTACCTTGTTCTTGCTTGTGTTCTTCGATTCACAGGCAAGGATTAGCCTTCTTGGCGAGGTGAACCATGCAACGCCGGTTGATAACCAGAGGAGACGTGGTGCTGCGATTGCGGGGTTTCAGATCGTGGTGTTCGGAAGCCGAATCGACTTGTGTCTCGTTTCCACCAAATCGAGAGTTACCAGAACCTTTCGGAAGATTGGGCACCCTTGTTCACATCACTTACACTATCCAACTACTCTAACTCTAGAGCGACTAGAATTAAAGTACTCAAAAGAGAGTCATAAACCTTAAGAATAATAAGAACAATAGCTCAAACTTAAATATAGATGTTGATTACCAAAACAATCGTTGAAGCAAGTTGACGAAGAACTTGAATCCACAGGTACAAGATGAAGAAGTTGATCCGACAGGCCGGAGCTTCTTCTTGATCTCTTCCTCTCTCTCTCTCTTCTAGTTCTAGTATAAGACTAGGTTCTAATCCTAACTAGAGGGGTATCTAGTCTTCTACTTGAAAACTGACTCCTGAAGTCTCTTCTTGGGTTTCTAATTGAAGTGTAGTCTTCTGAAGAGGGACCTTCTGTCTGGCCTGGGGTCTGGGGCCTGTTTATATAGCCCTGAGGGATCAACCGCGATCGTTGGATCAAACCGACTTCACATAGGGCTGTGATTGATCCTCAAAGGCGGTAGAGGAAGATTCCAGAAGGGGGAGGCCGGCGGCGCCCTGGGGGACCGACCGGTGGGCCTACTAGACCGGTTGGTCCCACCTGGAGGTGGCTCGGGATGCCCCGCCTCGTGGTGTCTTCAGGTGTCCTCTAGAGTCTTCTGGAAGATTCCTGACTTGACGAATGCATTATCTCCCGTTGGTTTCCTTCTAGGAGAAGCAATTGAGGGTTGTTTCACTGTTTAATCCCTGCAGATTCACAATTCACCAAAACTTGTGGAATTCATTAGTTTTAATCCCTATACTAAGGTGGAGTTTACATATTTATCCATTTTCATGTTTAATTGACCTTTAATAATAAGAGTTAATTAGTGTCAACAATGCGTATCTTCCAATACGCATAGTTTGTCCCATCGAAAAACGGCGGTTTGCCCACGCCGCGATCCATGTCGCCTTCCGTGGATCTGGAACCGGCTAAGGTCGAAGATCCTTAACTGGCTCCGATACTAATTGAAGGACCGAGAATGCTACCAAAGGCGACCAGAGGAGGGTGAATGGGAGCCTAAAAATTTCTTTCGAAACTCTGGCCTCTGTCCCAGAAAAACAACCCCAAAAGCAATCCGACAAGCGTGATGTCCACGACCCAAGATATTGGGTGGATGTTCCCAAGGAACACAGCGGGACACCACAAAAGCTCACTCGCCCAAGTTCACGCAAGTCAACTAGTGACAGGATGAGCTTTGGGTAACCTTGCGAGGGGGATTCAGGCTATTTTGCAAAGCAGGAGGCCTGATTTCTGTAGAGCACGAAGTCGGAAATCCAATGCAAAAACCCAAAATCAAATCCGAAATAGAACGAGCAAACTGCAGACAAAACAGTGTAAAAACTCACTACATCAGACGCTGGCCAGCGTCCGATGTACAGGCACCGGACGCGTCCGATGCAAAATGACCCGTTCTGAAACCTTACTGCATAGTCATCGGACGCTGGCTACAGTGACAGTTCAGCGTCCGATGCTTAACCCTCGGACGCGTCCGATGGCAACGGAGCGTCCGATGGTCAGCGTCTGATGCTCCTTCAAAAACGTTGTTCTTTGACACGTGGCACCTAATCGTCCAATGTGACGAACTCAGCGTCTGTTGGTTCGCACTAGCCCAACCTCCGCACTTGTGCAGGGGATAGAGCGAAGGCGACCAAGTGTCGGATGCTGTAGCGAAGGTCAGACGGAAGTGGAAGGTGCTCAAATTCTCTGAAAAGATCGTGCCTTACACTGTTCATCCCCTTGGTATTTATAGGGAATGCCAAGGGGCACGGGCCAAATTACAAAAGGGTACAGCAAAGATTCCCCGCCTCCGCGCAGGGAGGAAGGGCAAAAGCGTAAATACACAGCTGAAGCGGAAACCCTAATCGGTCACACTCCAGCGCGCCGCCACCTGGCCCGTGTTCGCCTTCGGGGAGAGGTGCGGCGGTCTTGACCTTCGGCCGCGCTCGCCCTTGGGCCCGCACACCTCCGCCATCTGCCGGACCCCCGGCTCCACTTGCCTCCCGGGAGAAGGACGAAGGTTTTAGCCCTCGGCTGTGCTCGCCGGACCTTCGGTTTCGCTTGCCTTTGGGGCAACGCACACTTGCTGCTTGCCTGGACCTTCGCTCCAAACGAAGGTGGCGTCGCAAGTCAGCGAAGGTTTCCTGCAGTGCGACCGTCGCCTTAGACCTGCACAGGAGTACAACAAAGCGACGAGGGTTGTCCCCGCATCCGGGGGTCAGGGTAACGGTCTCCAATAGGAGAGGGACCTCGCAAGCACACCAGGCGTTGCGCGAGGGCTAATTTCGACCACCAGTTCGGGCGGCGCCTCTGCCGAGGGTCCTTTCCCCCAACAGTAGCCCCTCGTTGTCTTGGATCTAAAAAACCGTGTTTAGGCCCAAGCAGCGCCTTTTAATGGGGACAGAACGGGGCCCTCGGCAGCGACGCCCGCGGCTGCTTTGGGCTGGGCCGTTGTGTTGTTGTTTTATACTATTGAGGCCTGTTTCGTTTTTTGCGCCGCGTTTTTTGGTTGTCGAGCCGACACTGTCGCGGGGGGTGCCTGCTACTTGGCCTATAAAAAGGAGGGGTAGTTGGGATGTGGAGACCTTGTGCCCTCATTTTGCTGTAGCCTCCCTGCTGCTGCTGTCTGCCCGTAGCGAAGGTTGTGTTCTAGTGATTTGCGAGGGTTCTGCTTGTTCGGCGTCTTGCGAGGCTTAGATAGTGATGGCGAGGCTGAAGCAAACTGCCCGCGCCGTTTCGCCCTCTACTGGTGTCGAGGGCATCAGCTTTGAGTTTGGTTTGAGCCGTGTTGGGAGTTCTGAACTGGCGGCCTATTTGAAGCGAGGGTGGATCGAGGAGGGAAAAGCGAGGATCAGCTCTGGAGAGACGGTTCCGAAGCCTGGTGCAGATGAAATTGTCGTGTTTGAGGAGTTTTTTGAAGCTGGGCTACGTTTTCCAGTTGACTCGTTTGTTACTGCCGTTTTGCGGAGGTTTAAACTGAGATTTCACCAGCTAACACCTTCGTGCTTTACGAAGATGTCGGTGTGTGTTTGGGCCTGTCGGTCGCAAGGTATTGCTCCCCAGGTCGAGGGTTTTGTGCGGACACACCGTGTGCACATGCAGCCTCGCAAGGTTTCCGACAGCGAAGGTATTGCGAGGCAGGGACAGTTTGGAGTGTACACCTTTTGCCACCGTGCTGGGTCGGAGCTACCGGTGCAGGCGCAGAAGAACAGGTGGGCCAGCGGATGGCAAGAGTTTTGGTTCTATTATAAGTTTGATGTAGGTTCGGAGCTTTGCGGCGAACTTCCTCCGCTTGGCGATGTGAGTGCCGAAGCTCAGATGAGCCCCGAGGCACACTCCGCTGTTGACTGTTTGAGGGTGGTTGCGCGTTCCCAATGCGCTCGTGATCTGGTCGAAGAATATTGTTGCGCCGACGCGTGGCCGCTAAGCCGGAGACAGGCTTGGTTTCCGGTGGAAGACGATGCGAGGTACGAGGCTCGCGGATTAAAGAAGCCGAAGCTCAATTTGGGCAAGATTTGGGAGAGGGTTTTTAAGAAGTTTCTGAGACGTCAGGATGGTGTTGATGCTATTTACAAACGAGTTCAGCAGAGGGTTGAAAATCTCGTTGGGAAGTTGACCACCCTCGAGGTTAAAGCTATCCACAGCTCAGTGGGGAGCGGGGGTCGTATTAACAGGGTGTTTGACCTGCTTGGGATAGAATATACAAATTGGCCTGCGCCCACGAGCGACGACGCGCCCAAGAAAAGGAAACGCATTCCTGCGGAGGATAGCGGTGTGGTTTCGCGGCCGAAGAGGGGTCGCGGTGGAGGTCGGGGTGGCACCGGCGGCCGGGCAAAAGTTATTTCATCGAAGATTGTTGCGAGCTCTGGTGCCGTAGGAACTTCATCCTCGGCCGTGGCCTCGAGTGGTCGAGGTTTTGAAAAGGTTGGAGGGCGAGCGCCTCGCGTGGGCGGTATCGGGGCTTTAATTCAGACCTCGGAAGATGAAGGCGTTTCCGAGGACTCCGATGAGGAAGAGAAAGAAGGGGAACAGGAAGTCGTGTCTTCCGGCGAGAGCAGTACTTCGTCCAGTAGCGAGGATGACTCCGATGAAGCCGTTTCTGTGGAGGACAGCCGAGGGAAGAGGGTAGCTTCGTCCAGCGCTGTTGATGCGGCTGCACAAGATATTGAGGAAGTGCTGCGGGATGTGGAGGGGGTGAGCCCACGACGGGGGTCTGTGCCCGATTATGCTGGTTCACACATTTGGGTCGAGGGGTCCGAAATTAAGGGTGATGTTGGCCCGGACCAGACCCCTGGAAAGAGGCCGTATGGCGAAGCTAGCCTAGCGAGCCTTCCTTACTATGCGAGGGAGCTGGGTGTTACGGACCCGGCGACTCATTTGTATACGAGTGCGGATCTTCAAGCCACCCGCTTGCCTTGCTCCCCGGAGGAGAGGCGATTCTTGGGCCGTGTATTTGACCGGGTTTGTCTGCCGGAAGTGGAACTTCGGCTCGCCGGCGAGCCTTTGGACAATATCCACGATGATATTGATGTGAAAGTGGCGGAGCTGATGCTTCTCAACCGGTCGGCACGTCGAAGGGCCAGCTATAACCTGCATTATCTGAACGACCGGTTGAAAGACGTGCAGAAAGAAAACAAAGACCTTCGCCGGAGCTTACAAGATAAAGATGGTGAGCTGAGGGTCGCCTTGGAGGAGGCTGAAAAATGGAAGAAGGAAGCGCAAGAGGCTGCGAAGGCCAACGCGGAGCTCATCGCCGCGGGTCAGCAAAAGGATAAGGACTTGGTGTCTATGAACAAGCGCGTGGAGGATTTGTCGGCGGAGGTGGCGGCCCAGGCCGAAGCTTGGCGTGGTAGTCTGTCGAGGGTTAAAACCAAGATGGATGCATGCTTAACTGAAGCCGGGGGTTCAGCTGGGGAGCCACTTCCTGTGGTTGGCGCAGAGGCCTTCGAAGGTTGGTTAAGTAACGAGCTAGATGTGTTCAGCTCGTTGGTTGGGAATGCTGCTGACTTTGGCGGGTATGCTGGGGCGCTGGCGATGGCTGGAACGCTTCGCCAAGCGGACTGCGAGCATCTTCGTAAGATAAAGAAGCCCAACCACATTTTTCCAACCGTCGAAGAGGTTCGACAGATGAAGATTGATGACGCCGAGGTCCGGAATTGTGCAATGCGGTTCCTTCGCCGATTTTGGATTGCAGGCGGCGGTCGGGCTCTTGCCTTCGAGGAGGCTGCCGAGGCTACTCGTCAGGTTTGTGTTAAGGGTGTTGTTTCTTCGGTATTGTTTGATGATTGTGAGTTTGGAGTTGAGAATTGAATTATTTGGTTCTTTTGGTTTTTTTTACAGGCTCGGAAGGATGCGATGCCTTCGCCGCCTACGGCTCAAGAGGCCGGCGGCAGCTCCGAAGGCGCTCGGACTCTCACCTCTGCGGAGGTGCTGCCGGTGGTGGTTGAGGGATATGTGGAAACGACAATCGTCGGCGAGGGTACCTCACAAGATGCGGCTGCCAGTGGCAAAACCGCGCAGGATGCGAAGAATGCTGCTGGCGAAGCTGTGACGGCTGAGGTTGAAGAAGCCCGGCAGGTGTGATCGCGTGGGATTGTGTAGATGGGATGTTTTGGTAGGAGCAATGATGCTTGTAATGACTTCGATGCATGCTGAGACGTTTTATACTGTTTTATGTGAATGCAGGTTCCTGATGGAACCGTGCTTGAGGTTTTTGACGTGACGCCGTTAACACTTAACTACCAGGATGTTTTTATAACTGGTGAGTCCTGGGCTCGTGCGAAGTTAAAACATCCTTCGTTGTCCTTCGAGCGTTTTTGGTGGTCGAAGGTGCGAAGGTACGATTTGAAGAATAGTAGGTCGAGCAGCTTTTGGCGCGGTGCTGACTTTACTGATCGGCAAGCTACGCGTTATTTGTTTGGTTCGTCTTCGACTTCGCAAGCCGTGTTAGATGATGATATCGATGATAGCACTGCGTTGGACTATTTATTCGGGCGAAGCAATCTTGCAGTGGACTCCGCCGGGTCGCTGGTGGTTCCGAAGGAGGAACCGTTGGAGGTTGACGAAGTGCCCCGCACGTATATGTATCGGGCGAGGGTTTTGACTGGTGAGTTGCCGATTGTGCCGGTAACTCCTTTGTTGTGGGGGCCCATTGTTGCGGTTGAGCCGGAGTTCGAGGAATTTAACGGGGGCCCTGATGATTTGATGCTGATAGAAGGGAACGATGGTTCCTTGTAACCTTTTGTAATTTGCATTGTTTTGTTTGTGGTTGTAAAGATGTTCTATGAATTGTCAGGGAAAGATGTAATAGTTGTGTACAACGACACTTCGTTTCTTTTAGCTAGGCTCACGCATTTGCCCTTGTGAGCTTGTTTTGAAAAAAACAGCGACGCCCCCTTTTTCTTTAGCGAGGCTCGCGCGTTTGCTCTCGTGAGCTTGTTTTGAAAAAACAGCGGCGCCCCCTTTTTCTTTAGCGAGGCTCGCGCGTTTGCTCTCGTGAGCTTGTTTTGAAAAAACAGCGACGCCCCCTTTTTCTTTAGCGAGGCTCGCGCGTTTGCTCCCGTGAGCTTGTTTTGAAAAAACAGCGACGCCCCCTTTTTCTTTAGCGAGGCTCGCGCGTTTGCTCCCGTGAGCTTGTTTTGAAAAAACAGCGACGCCCCTTTTTTCTTTAGCGAGGCTCGCGCGTTTGCTCCCGTGAGCTTGTTTTGAAAAAACAGCGACGCCCCCTTTTTCTTTAGCGAGGCTCGCGCGTTTGCTCCCGTGAGCTTGTTTTGAAAAAACAGCGACGCCCCCTTTTTCTTTAGCGAGGCTCGCGCGTTTGCTCTCGTGAGCTTGTTTTGAAAAAACAGCGGCGCCCCCTTTTTCTTTAGCGAGGCTCGCGCGTTTGCTCTCGTGAGCTCTAAGCTAGCAGATGTGATGAGCTTTTTAGGGCTTCGCGCGTCACGCAACTTGGGCGATGCGTTTTGCGAGGGTGCTGCTTTTCGAGCCCCTGGCGCGTTGTGCGAGAGTGCTCTGCTTTTTGGACCCGCCCGATGCCTGAATTAGCCCGAGGCCTAGCTTGGAGGGCTCGGGCGGGACGGAAAAGGTGGGCCCGCCCGAGGCCTAGCTTGGAGGGCTCGGGCGGGACGGAAAAAGGTGGGTCCGCCCGAGGCCTAGTTTGGAGGGCTCGGGCGGGACGGAAAAGGTGGGCCCGCCCGAGGCCTCGCTTGCTTGTGCGAGAATGCTTGACTTTTTGGACTTCGCGCCTCCCCTTTTTAGGCGGAGGTAAGTTTGCTTCTTGCGAGCCCCTGTCGTTTGTGCCAGGGTGCTCGACTTTCCTCCCCTTATCTTAGGCGGAGGTGGAGTTGCTTTTGCGAGCCCCTGTCGTTTGTGCCAGGGTGCTCGACTTTCCTCCCCTTATCTTAGGCGGAGGTGAGTCTGCTTTTTGTGAGCCCCTGTCGTTTGTGCCAGGGTGCTCGACTTTCCTCCCCTTATCTTAGGCGGAGGTGAGTTTGCTTTTGCGAGCCCCTGTCGTTTGTGCCAGGGTGCTCGACTTTCCTCCCCTTATCTTAGGCGGAGGTGAGTTGCTTTTGCGAGCCCCTGTCGTTTGTGCCAGGGTGCTCGACTTTCCTCCCCTTATCTTAGGCGGAGGTGAAGTTTGCTTTGGAAAGAATCAGGAATGTTTTTCAAAGCAATCTTAGCAGGTTGTCATCGAATGTAGCGCTCTTGAAAGAGATCCGCTTTTTCGATGCTTGGGAGTAGAAAGCTGGAGATTTTGCTTTTTTGGGGGTTCTAGCCTGTATTAATGCTTTGGATGCTGCCTCGTTAAAAAACCTTACGCCCCTTCGTAAGGAAAAAGAGTGCAGCTCCTGTTCTTGTCAAGTACATGAATGCGGATAACATGGTATGTGACAAAGATTACATAACGCGAGGGCTCGCTAAGGCTCCGCTATGGGTAGAATTTGCGAAGGTCGTCAATGTTCTAGGTGTGTGGTAGGATATTGCCTTCGCTGTCGGAGAGATGGAAAGAGCCTGGACAATTGCATTCTGCGATCAGGAACGGGCCTATCCACTTAGGCTGAAACTTTCCGGCCATGCTGGCGTTTTGTTTACGGATGAGGACGAGGTCACCCTTCTGCAGGTTTTTGATTCTGACCTTTTTATCTCTCCATTTTTTGGTCTCTTCCTGATACTTGCGAAGGTTCTGAACTGCGCTGCATCTTGTTTATTCTAGCAAGTCTTTGTCAGTTAGCTTGGCTGGCTCATCACTTGCGAGGGTTATTCTTGGTGAAACGTATTTTAGCTCCTCTGGTAGCACGGCCTCTTCGCCGAACAAAAGTTTGAAGGGTGTGAATTTGGTTGCTCTGCATTCGGAGGTATTGTGGGACCAGGTGACTGCAGTTAGCTCGTCTGCCCATTTGCCTTTGGGTCTGCCTTGCAGTTTTTGGATATGGATTGGAAGATTGTTGCGTTGGCTCTTTCGACTAGACCGTTGGACTGCGGGTGTCGGACTGAGGCGAAGCATAGAATTGTTCCGATTTGTGCACAGAACTCTTTGAAAACCTCGCTGTCAAACTGGGTGCCGTTGTCGATGGTTAGATGTTGGGGGACTCCGAAGCGACAAACTATCTGCTGCCAGAAAAACTTTTTTACTGCGAGGGACGTTATGGAGGACAGCGGTCTTGTTTCGGTCCATTTGGTGAAATATTCCACGGCTACCACCGCATAGCGGAGGTTCCCCGGAGCCGTCGGTAGTGGGCCCACGAGATCCATTGCCCACCTTTGTAGAGGCCAGGTTGGGCATATGAGGGTTGTGGGAGCCCCTGGGGCGTTTTGGTTTTTTGCTGTCAGTTGGCAACCTTCGCACTTCTTGACGATGGTTTCAGCGTCTCTCAGCGCAGTTGGCCAGTAGAAACCTTGCCGGAAAACCTTTCCTACTAGTGCCCTCGGGCCATTGTGTGAACCACATATACCTTCGTGGGTGAGTTTGAGAATGTCGTTACCTTCGGACTGTGACACGCACTTGAGCCAGGGTGAGGTTACCGAAGCTTTGAATAAGGTGTTATCCACAATCTTGTACCCTCGCACTCTTTGTTTTAGTCTGTTCTCTTCTTCTTTGGAGCTGGGTTCATGAAGTCCTTTGATGTAGGCCATGATGGGTGCTCTCCAATCCTCGCATTGAATTGTGTTGATCAGCTTGATGCTGATTTCGGAAGCTTCGAAGGCTGACCGAGTGGAAACCTCGTAGAACACGTCCGGAGGGAGCTGTAGCTGCTGCGCTGCTGCTTTGGCTAAGCAATCTGCTTCGCTGTTTTCAGTCCTCGATATTGCTTTTACTGTTATGCCGAGGAAGAAAGATTCTAACCTTCGTACATATTGAAAATACTTTTGAAGCTCTGGATCTTTTGCTTTGTAGTTCTTTTCAATGTGCCCCGCAATGACTTGAGAGTCTGTGTTGATGAGTGCCCTTCGGACTGATAACGATCGCAACCTTGAAAGTGCCAGAATCACAGCCTCATATTCAGCGGAGTTGTTTGTGCACTTGAAGTCCAGCCTTCGTGCGTATCTCAGCTTCGACCCGGAAGGCGAGATTAAAATGGCCGAGGCACCGGCTCCACTTGCGCCCCAGGCCCCGTCGACGTAAACGATCCAAAACTGGTCCTGCTGCAGCTCGCCGGGGCGAGGGTCGGGTGTCCATTCTGCAATGAAATCAGCCAGCACCTGCGATTTGATCGTTGTTCTGCCAACGAAGGTTACAGCATAACTATTAAGCTCCACTGCCCATTTTGCTATTCTTCCAACAGCTTCGTTGTTTTTGAAAATGTTCTCGAGAGGGTACGTCGAAGGTACATGTATTTCGTGCGCCTGGAAATAGTGCTTTAGCTTTCTTGATGCCATGACGACGGCATATGCTATTTTCTCAAGCTCCGAATAATTTCTCTTTGGGCCTTCGAGGGTTTCTGAAACATAATAGATTGGGGCTTGTCTGGTTCTGTTGTTTTCGCTGAGCTCCTTGATGAGGACTGCGCTTGCAGCGTGTGGCGAAGCTGCGACGTAAAGTAACAATAAGTCTCCCTTGCTTGGGCTGGTTAGGGCAGTCAAGCTGGTGAGATACTTTTTCAACTCCTCGAAGGCCTTTTGCTGCTGGGGACCCCAGTTGAATGGAGCGTTGCTTCTGAGTGTTTCGAAAAATGGTAACCCTCGCTCTGCGGATCTTGAGATGAATCTGCTAAGTGCTGCCAAACGACCGGTCAGACGCTGAGCTGCTTTCTTGGTCGTCGGAGGTTCCATGTTCAAGATGGCATCAATCTTCTCAGGGTTGGCTTCGATTCCTCTGGCTGAGACGATGCAACCTAGCAACTTGCCTTCGCTTACCCCGAAAACACATTTTTCTGGGTTTAGTTTCAGTCCGGCGGACCGGAGGTTGCTGAATACCCTTGATAAGTCTGGTATGTGGTTCTCTTTTAGTTCGCTTTGAACGACTAGGTCGTCGACATAGGCGGAGACTGCATGCTCATCCTTGAAAACTTCGGAGGTCATGCGAGCGAAGGTTGAGCCTGCATTTTTCAAACCTTCTGCCATCCTTCGGAAGCAAAAAGTGCCCGAGGGTGTGATAAAGCTTGTTTTTTCTTCGTCTTCTTCATTCATCCAGATTTGGTGATAGCCTGAGAAGCAGTCGAGGAGGGATAGCATTTGGCAGCCTGCCGCTCTGTCGACCAGGGTGCTTATGTTTGGGAGGGGGAAGTCATCCTTCGGACAGGCTTTGTTTAAGCAAGTGAAATCGACGCACATTCTCCATTTTTTATTCTTCTTTTGGACTAGGACCACATTTGAGAGCCAAGTTGGATATTTGACTGGGCGAATGACGCCTGCGTCCAGAAGCCTTTTTACCTCAGCCTTCGCTGCCTCCTTTCTTTCTTCTGACATCTTGCGAAGCTTTTGTTTGATTGGGCGATAACCTGTCTTGATGTTCAGGCTATGCTCGATCATTGATCTGTTGACTCCTTTTAGGTCTTCGGCGGACCAAGCGAAGGTGTCGGAATTTTCTCTGAGGAAGGTGACGAGGTTGCCTTCTGATTGAGGGTCTAGATTGGCTGAGATGATCACCTTTCTTTCGGCATTACCCTCGAAGAGTTGGACTTGTTTGGTCTCGTCCCTTGGCGCCGCCTTCACTCTGTCATTGCGGACCTCGCCCTCGACGCTGATACCGGGGGTTTGAGGTTTTGACAAATTGTGTACATTACGTTGCCCCGGGGCTATGTTCCCTTCAGCTGTCCTTGCAATATCCTGGTCCCCAAATACCGCGACCACACCCTTCGGAGCGGGAAGTTTCATGCATAGGTAGGCGGGATGGATGACCGCATTGAACGCGTTTGTGACCCCTCGGCCAAAAATGGCATTGTATGGGTAGAACATGTCGACGACATCAAATGTTATATGTTCCGTCCTGCAGTTGATTTGGTCGCCGAAGGTCACGGGCAGAGAAATTTTCCCGACGGCTCTCACTTGTTGACCACCGAAACCGTATAGGGGGTTGTCGGCCGGTTGCAAAAGATTTCTGTCAAGCTTCATGCTGTCGAAGGTTGAGGCGAACAAGATGTCAGCGGAGCTACCTGTATCGACCAGTATTTTGGTGACAGTCCACCCAGCGAGGTTGGTTTCGATCACCATGGCATCTGTGTGAGGGTAATCTCTTAGCTTCATGTCACTGGAATCGAAGGTTATGGGGATGTGGGACCAACGGCCGAATTTATGTGGTCCTTCGACGGCCACGTGGTGAACGCGTCTGGCGTGTTCCTTCCTCTGCCGTTTGTTACCATGGTCTTCATTTGAACCTCCGGTGATAGCTAGAATCACACCGAAGGTCGAAGTTGGATTGTTGATGGTCGTTTGGCTCGAGGCTTCGGCTTTCACGGGTTGTGGTGCTGGTAACGCGGGGATTGGCGGTGGTGGTGGCAGGGCGCTGGTGGCTTGGTGGGTTGTTGGAATTTGGTTTTGGGGGGTAGCTGGGTATGTGACTGTGTAAGGTGGGTTTTGGCGTTGGGGGGTGGTGGTTGGCTGATAATGGGTTTGGTTGTAGAGTGGGTGGTGGGTGTAGGGGGGTTGTTGCGAAGGTAGGCCGTAGTTTATGGGGGTATAGTGGTATGTTGGATTTGGTGGGTGGAAGCTTGGTTTCCTTGTGTGGTTTATGGTTCGGGGGTCTGACGGAGCAGGTTTCCTGGATTCCTGGTATTCTTTTCCCTTGGCGAAGCATTCGCATTGTTTTGTTGTGTGCCCCTTTCCCATTCCACAGAAGTGACAATACATTTTGGCAGGATCTCGCTGCTGGTAGCGCTGATTTGGCGGAGGTGGCAAAACCTGCGGGGCTTGGCTGCTCGGATGTTGAGCGTCCCGTGTTTGATGTTCATAGTTTGTTGCTTTGTTGATTGCACCGACGTTGCTTTGCTCTTGGCGAAGGTTGCTTTCTCTCGGTTGAGGCCTCGGCTGTGGCCTCTGCTGAGACCTCCGAGCGTCGGACTTCGCTCTGAAATCCATATCAGCTCTACAGTATCTTTCCATTGTTTCATGCAACTCCTCGATCGAGTTTGCCGGTTTTCTGGCAAATTTTGAGGAGCATGGTCCTGGGCGCAGGCCACTGACTGCAGCGAGGATGACAGCCTCGTCAGATATCCCAGGGGTCCTTGCTCTGATTTGAATGAACCTTCGCCAGTAATCTTGGAGCGGCTCGCGCTCTTCTTGCTTGCAATTGAAAAGCTCGATGGGGTTTAGCGGGGCTGGGGTAATGCCCTTGAAATTTGTACACAGCTTGTCTCTGAGGGTGATCCAGGAATCCACAGTTCCAGGGCGAAGGTTGCTGTACCAAGTTTGTGCGATGTCTCGCAGAATGATGACGAAGGATTTTGCCATTGTTGATCCATCCCCGCCTGCTGCGGCAACTGCCGCTTCGTAGCTCATGATGAACTGGCGAGGGTCGGAAAGTCCATCGTAGCGAGGTAGGTTTTGTGGATTGTAACATGGTGGCCAGGGCTGGGTTTGGAGTGTTTGGGAGAGTGGTGACTTTGGATCATACGGCATTTGGTGTTGCTGATGCCTTCGCTGAATGCGAAGGTTTTGTTCTCTCTCATCTGGTAGAGCTGGCGGAAGTTTGGGTGTCTCACAGGATATTGCTCTGGGTGTGCTGGTGGTGGTGGGGGTGGAGGATGGTTACGATGGCTATCTTGATTCTGTTCCTCGTTTCCCTCTTGCAGCGGGGGTATCTCCTCATCGTTCCAGCCTTCGGCTTCGGCTTCTGCCGCAGCGAGGGATTCCTCCATACGGCGAAGCTGCTCCCTTGCCTCGTCAGCCCTCTGCCTGATTGAGCGCAATCGGTTATGCCTCTCGAGCTGTTCCAGGCGCCTCTTCTTCTCTTGCAGCTCAGCTTCGAGCCTTTCGAGGGCGAGGCCCATCTCCTCTTCTTCTCGCTCTCCTTCTCCCGAGGTGTGAGGGTGTGGCTGCGGCGCCATTCGGACCTGAGGGCCCAGGGATTGGGGTTCTGGGGTGACATTCTCTTCCCCCGAGGGTTGCACAATTTCTTCCGCAGGAGGGACCACCGTCGCTGTCTCTCTGGGCACGCGTAGGTCCCTCGCTGGGTGAGCTCTTCTGTTTCCCGCCATGACAAGATTTCGACTGTCCACTCTTCGTATCCCCACGGTCGGCGCCAAACTGTTGGTTCGCACTAGCCCAACCTCCGCACTTGTGCAGGGGATAGAGCGAAGGCGACCAAGTGTCGGATGCTGTAGCGAAGGTCAGACGGAAGTGGAAGGTGCTCAAATTCTCTGAAAAGATCGTGCCTTACACTGTTCATCCCCTTGGTATTTATAGGGAATGCCAAGGGGCACGGGCCAAATTACAAAAGGGTACAGCAAAGATTCCCCGCCTCCGCGCAGGGAGGAAGGGCAAAAGCGTAAATACACAGCTGAAGC
The DNA here is from genome assembly GCA_009763385.1 of Coix lacryma-jobi var. lacryma-jobi. Lineage (NCBI taxonomy): Eukaryota > Viridiplantae > Streptophyta > Magnoliopsida > Poales > Poaceae > Coix > Coix lacryma-jobi. The sequence continues at coordinate 81,596,259 of CM019825.1, read as the reverse complement.
GGAAACCCTAATCGGTCACACTCCAGCGCGCCGCCACCTGGCCCGTGTTCGCCTTCGGGGAGAGGTGCGGCGGTCTTGACCTTCGGCCGCGCTCGCCCTTGGGCCCGCACACCTCCGCCATCTGCCGGACCCCCGGCTCCACTTGCCTCCCGGGAGAAGGACGAAGGTTTTAGCCCTCGGCTGTGCTCGCCGGACCTTCGGTTTCGCTTGCCTTTGGGGCAACGCACACTTGCTGCTTGCCTGGACCTTCGCTCCAAACGAAGGTGGCGTCGCAAGTCAGCGAAGGTTTCCTGCAGTGCGACCGTCGCCTTAGACCTGCACAGGAGTACAACAAAGCGACGAGGGTTGTCCCCGCATCCGGGGGTCAGGGTAACGGTCTCCAATAGGAGAGGGACCTCGCAAGCACACCAGGCGTTGCGCGAGGGCTAATTTCGACCACCAGTTCGGGCGGCGCCTCTGCCGAGGGTCCTTTCCCCCAACAGCGTCCGATGCCCTCGAGTCCAGCGTCCGATGCCCCCGAAACTGCACAGTTCTTCCGCGGATTCAACCCGATCTCCTCCGAATCAAAAGCTCTAAGGCTTAGACTTGGTATGAGGAATTCCATGGAGGTTAGTGAGCTACCCCTAAGAGATCATGGCTCGAACCTAACTCCAAATCGGTGAATCGGACGAATTCGGGGCAAGGGAGACAAAAACCGATTCGAAACAAAAATCGATCGATCTACTAGGTGGTGAGGTTAGAGGTGAATTCCATCGGTGGAAAGATGTGCCTCACGATCTAGAACAACTCAGTTCAAACAAAATCAAAAATCATTCCTCGGATTGGGAGAACGAAGCAAATCACCGAGAACGAAAAGCAAAATGCGAAGAACACAGCTCAAAATGCGAATCGATCTCGATTTCCAGCCGAAACTTCTCCACACGAAGAGACAACGAGATTACGGTCTCGTTTCCTCAAAATCCAAATACACAGAGGTATGATTCACCGTCTCTGCGGATCTCAGTAGCTACAGCAGGGATGGGAGAGCAGGAAACCCTAAGTGAAAGTAGCAAATGGCTAAGATAGAATGGAGGGAGGGGTGGCCTCTCCTATTATAGCCTAATACAATTATTCCCCTTCTACCCCTACTACTAATGAGCGGGCAGGATAACCCTAAGGGTACTCCTGACCAACTTGAGGTGTAGTCGATCTGACGGCCACACCCGCACATCAGGTAGCTTCGCCTCGACGCGACCTCGCCCGATGCCGCCACGTGCCGCCAACGCGTCGCTCATCCTTTTCACGGACCTCCCCCTGGTTTTGAGGCCGAAACTGGGAAACCTGTCTTCAAGTCCCCCCCCCCCCGGTTTTGAGGCCGAAACCGGGAAACCTGTCGTCCATCGCCTGAGTTTTGTGGCCCAAACTCAGAAACCCGCCAGCGTCAAGGTTTTGAGGCCCAAACCTGGAAACCATCCTCAGCCCGAGTTTTGTGGCCCAAACTCAGAAAACCCGCAGCACCCAGGTTTTGTGGTCCAAACCTGGAAACCGTCCACCGGTGGTTTTTCTGTGGCTCAACCACCGAACCAACGCCGCAGAGGGGATGCACCGCCCGTGCACCCCGTCCACCGACACGTGTCCCCAGGTCCTCGACCCAAGCAACACTAGGCCCCGCAAGTCTCCGCTCGTCGCTATCCCAGGCTATCAATCACCACAGCTGATCCTCAGGCCACCGGTCCATCAGTCCAAGCCTCACGTCCACCCTTCACCGCTCCGGGTCCATCGGCACGACATGTCTCTACTTGACCTTCACCTTGCCTTCGATCACTGTCTCCGTGCTCGACACCTGCACAACACAAGCCAAAGAACATGCGCATCAATCTAGTTGACAATCACTCATCACTCAAGATCTGGCATACACCCATGTATCCGCAGAAACAGAAAGAAGGTTAAAATGCAAGTTAGAAACAAGAGCAACATCACGCAACACAAAGTGCTCATTAACTCGCACCAACCCACGAGACAACACTTTACCTTTGCTATTGTCGCCTAAGGTGCTAAACTCCTTTCCGGCAACTGGACTAAGACTGGAGAACCACTTGGCATTTTCGGTCATGTGCCTTGAACACCCAGAATCCACCAACCAAATGTCCTCCAATCGTTTTACCTACATCAATAAAAAGACATAGGGTGAGCATACGGTCCAACACTGGAGTGAGTGAAATAGGAAGAATACCAGTGTTGGGCCGGCTGCTCAAAAGAACGGTTAGTAGAAAAACCATTCCTAGCACGCCTACGGGGAAAGCGATCACCACGCAAAGGAAAACGTGGTCCGCTAAGGGAAGAGCATCCATCGCGATACTCAAAACGCGGTGGAGGGTAACGCTCAAAACAAAGCCACCGCTACAGGGTCCGTAGCCTGCAAAGCTAGGATCCCGTCAGGAAAAACCTCCTTGAGGCCTAGGACCTTGAGACATTGGACCTCTAGGCCTAGCAACTCTCCTTTGAACATTCGGCGCATGTACATCATGGAAAGGATGGTACATGTCCGCATTGTTCATCTCCCTTGCACGACGCTCCTCTCTCTTGCGCCTAAAGCAAAATGTCGTAAGATGTCCATCTCTCCCACAGTGCTCATAATGGTACCTCACCGCTCTCATAGGGGGTTGTTGGTACTCACGGTGGTGGGTGTAGATCACTTTGCCCTTTTTTGGCATGAGCTCCTCTTGGATAGGTGGCATTGTGTCTAGCTTGTTTTTAAGGTTGTTGGGCTTGGGAGACCACACTTGCTTCTTTGGTGGAGCTCTTGGAGGTTCCTCATACACTCCATCTTTGGTGTTAGGCTTGAGAGGCTCTTTGGGTGGTATCTTGGTAAGTTTGGGAGTAGTGGTGGAGTTAGGCTTCTCACTCGGATTGATGCCACTAAACTCTCCAACCTTGCCAAACGAAGCAGCACTCTCCATCCCCTGAGCAAAGCCGACACCTGGACCTCCAGCAGCACGCTTAAATTGGGCAATCATCATCCCAAGCTGCAGCTCACCACAAGACACCCATGACAAGATGGTTCGAAGGTATGTGTTTTCTTCCTCGGTTTGCATCTTGTCATGCTTCACATTAGCTATCTCCATCTCCAAGCCCTCACACAAAGCACACCTCGACACACAAGTGCTACCCAAGCTGGCCTTCTCAAGAGACACAATTTTGGCATTCTTCTCTGCCAACTCGGATTGCAAGCCTGCACAAGACTTGCAGGCACCAAGAAACATGGGTCTAGCCCGAAGCTCATCTACCTCTCCAACCAAAACAGCATACTTCCCTCTCAAAGTGAGAAGGTCAGTCATGTGCTTGGAGCACATCTCACACTCACCCTCCTCAGAGACTACAACTGTGGACTTAGCAAACTCAAGCTCCCTCACCGTGTCTTCCCACTTCTGCCTAAACTCCTTCCTCTCTCTAGCTGCACATCTCAACAACTTGTCTTGACTAAGCAAAGCAGTAGTAAGTTTCTCAACTTCAGCGGAGAGTTCATCGGGAGTTTGAGATACCTGGGAGGTGTCGTCGTCATCGTCGTTCTGAGGGATCTTTTCCAGCTGGCTGTCGACATCCTTGCCGAGGGCCATGGTACAAAAGCCCTCGTTGTCAGCGAAAAAGCAGAGGCCGTTCAGCTTGTCCTCGATCTTCTTCTTCTTCTCGGACTCGTCATCATTTGATGCAGCGGAGTCATCATCAGAGTCATCAACGTCGCTGAGCGTGGCGAAGAAAGCACGCTGCTCAGCCTGGGCTTTGTCCAAGTACTTCTTCTTGATGTATTCCTTGTTGAAGCCACCCTTCCGCTTGTGCTTGGGAGGGGTGTACTTCTCCTTGTGCCGGCTGGAGTCGTACTTGTGCCCGTGATCACCCTTGCCAAAGAGTTGCTTGTTCTTCTTCGGGCAGTTGGCGATGAAGTGATCAGGGTCACCGCACTCATAGCACCCAGCGCGTCCTCCTCCTCGACGATGGTTCATGCGGTTGTTGTGGAACCGTGAGAACCGGTTGACAAGCAAAGCCAACTCATCGTCTACCATGAACTCCAGCTGCTCCTCTGTGATAGAAAGAAGAGAAGACAAAGCAAAGCCTCCATAGGGGTTAGCAGAAGAGCCAGAAAGCAAAGCCATCGATGGGCCAGAAGGATTCTCATAAGAAGCCCTCATCATGGCATCAATCTCAAAGGACTTGAGCTTACTAAAGAGCTCGTCACACGTGAGGGTCTCATAGTTCGGTGATTCGATGATCGCCTGAACCTTGGTGTCCCACACCGACCGATCGAGAGTGTGTAAAAGCTTGAAAGCCCTCTCATGATCGTCGAAAGGCAATAGCTCCTTGTTAGCCCTCATCCTATTGACAATCACCTGGAAGCGAGCGAATAAACTTTCTATCCTCTCGCCAGGCATGTGTTGAAAGTTCTCATACTCCCTCTTGTGCAACTTGTAGAGACGGGATTTGACTTGAGTAGTTCCCTCATGGAAGCGCATGAGAGTCGCCCAAATCTCCCGAGCCGTGGGGAGGTGAGAAACGCGATCAAACTCAGACATGCTCAAACATGAGAAAAGAACATTACGGGCTCGGCTATTGGCATCGTGCTCATCGATCTGCAGCTAAGTCACACGAGCAGCCAAGACCACTGTTGACACTGGTTATCTATCAAAATTAAAGGATAAATAAATATGAAAAGGGCATGAATTCAATCACCAACAAAGGTTTAGGGTTTTAATTGATAATATTCCATGAGTTTTGGTGAATTGTGATTCTGCCGGGACAAAACCAGAAAACCAGCACAGATTACTTCTCCTAGAAGGAACCCGACGGAAGATAGCTGAACTGATGCATCAGGAATATTCTAGAAGGATATAGAGGACACCAAGAGACACCAGGAGGCCGGGCACCCCGGGAGGCGGCCAGGTGGGACCGACCGGTCCCACCATTAGACCGGTCGATCTCCCCTAGGCCCGATGGCCTCCGTCTTCTGGAAGCTTCCTCCACTGCCTTTGAGGATCCATCTTAGCCCTAAGTGAAGTCGGTTTGATCTAACGGTCGCGGTTGATCCCTCAGGGCTATATATACAGGCCCCCAGGCCCTAGGGAAGATCAGGTCTCTCTTCAGAAAAGTCTACGCCTCATTTAAAAACCCTAGAAGAAGACATCAAGAGTCAGCTTTCAAGTAGAAGACTAGATACCCCTCTAGTTTAGGTTTAGAACCTAGTCTTATACTAGAATTAGAAGAGAGAGAGAGAGAGAGAGGAAGAGATCAAGAAGGAGCTCCGGCCTGTCGGATCAACTTCTTCATCTTGTACCTGTGGATTCAAGTTTATCTTCAACTTGCTTCAGTGATTATTTCGGTAATCAACGTCTATATTTAAGTTTGAGTCATTGTTCTTATTATTCTTAAGATTTATGACTCTCTTTTGAGTACTTTAATTCTAGTCATTCTAGAGTTAGAGTAGTTGGATAGTGTAAGCGTGGTGCTTAGACTTGATAGCTCATAAATGCCTCCTATAACGCCGGTAGTAGTGGTTGTTCGTAAGGGTGACCCTTATAGCCTTGTTGATTCTTCTATAGTCCACTTACCCGTGTGTAGGCTCGGTAGGATTATACATTTGCATAAAAGACTCATACTCTGTTTGTGACCTTTTATGGCAACTTCCCCACTAAGAATAATGCAAACATATCACTCTTAAATTGGAATTAGACAGCTTTAGTGATCCCCTCTATACTTCCAGATTCTCCGTCCTTGTTAGCTACTCAGGGGTTAGACTTTAAGACTTAACACTATCCGTTCCTTTGGGTTCGATATTAAAACTGGGTTACTCCGGTGAAGTGCTACATCGGTAGATTTTATCTGTGCGCTTGCGGATAAAGTAGAGTGTGCGTTAATTTATACCAACAAGCATTTCTTGCGCCGTTGCCGGGGAGCGGTAGATCATCTTAAGTCTTAGTTTAACCTTGTAATCATACTTTTATCTTTTCCTTTTGTCCCAATCTTTTCATCATTTTTGTGTTCATTCTTATGAATGTTGTTTTTGAATTCCACTCTTATCTATCACTACCCCATGAGCGCAAGCTATAACCAGTAGAATCCTTACACCCCATCATAATACCTGGTTATTAGCTATGCCTACCTTTCCGCTGCACTAAGCATAGAAATATAATTGTGAAAATATTCCTTCAGGTATTTTGTCACTAACCTTTCCAGGTTTGGGAGCAGAAAAGAACGAAGGAACAAGAAACACAAGGTATGTCCAACCAATCACCATGTAACATTGAATTACATTCATCCAATCTTGATTTGTGCAAAATCTAAGCTTGGAGAATAGACTTTCTAAGAGCATCTCTTGTCGTGTTGCTATTTTGGTTGTCCCTACCTTTAAGATATGCTCATATATTTTCATCACCATCTGAATAAATCTCTATAATACTTTCATGCTACCCTAATACGCTATATTACATGTTTAGGTTTGGAGTACTTTCATACATCTCTTAAATTAAGCATGGTGCCTAGTTTAGGAGTGGTGATCTTGCTTTCAAAGGCTTTTAATTTAAGCAATTAAGTTAAAATGCCTTCCTAGATCAAATTAGACATGGTGTCTAGGTTGATTTTTGAGCTGATAGTATGCTATAGTGGATGTTGGATATTTTGTTGGACTAACCCCTGCAGGAAAACTTTCAATATCAATTTGGGAAAGTCGGGAGATGAACTCACACTAGAGATGAAGAGACACATGAACTTCAACAACTTTGCACAATGAAGACTCGGCTCATTCATCATGGATGAAAGAACTATGAGTATCAAAGTTTATTATTTTGTCTTCTACTGCAAGTTATCTTTTGCCTTGAATCATGTTAAAGTGCAGCCAACACATAAAATACTAGTCGATGCTAAAATAATCCTAAAAACATCTTTTTATTAGCATAGATGCAAAATACATAAGTTATGGATAACAACCCATGCTTCAAACTCTTGCAATCCTTCAGGTATATATCCACTAACGTTATGCAGAAGAGAGATTTTGTTCATCCATGGTTTGGTATAAATATTGAAGATCCAAAACCCAAACCATAGACACACAAACCTACTCTCAGATCACAAATGGTGCTAGCGTAGCTTTGAGTCTTGCTTGGGCGCTGATGACAAACAGGATACAACTTACCTCGTATGAGACAACCTATGCCTGCAACCATCATTGCCCAAGACATCAAGACAAGAAGTGGGAAGTTATCCTCTTTTCTAATCAAGAGCTAGCTTGGGAGACAAGATGGTACCACTACAACAATAACAAGATCTACATGTCAAACACATGAACATGTTGTTGGGAGTCCATCTACATCACAAGCCAGCCTGGGAGAGACAATTCCGTTGTCTAGATGTGTTTCACAATCAAAGGGGGGAAGGAGAAACCCAACTTCAAACATATTAATCTCCTACCCACCACTTTGATCAATACAAACCACTAGATGCTATCCCAGTCGAGAAGAAGAATATGATCCACCACTCATTCTTGGAAGATCGTTCTTTAGCACCATCAATGTTATCATCTTTGCCGGACCTAGAGAAGTCATCTTTTGGATCTTTCGCTGCATCTTTAACATCTACATCACTTATGAGCAGCCAAAGAGAACCAAGAGAAGACGTCGAAGGGAGAACCAACTGCCAAAAATTGAGGAGGGCATCATGAAGGATGAAGCCACTGCACCACAAGAGTTAGAAGATGGAGAGATAGTACCCGAGCCAGCAAATCAAGAAGAACAGTCGATAAGATCTCCATCATCTAGACACTGTTGAGAGGACAAGTCTCAGTTGTGATATTACAAGACAAAAGACTATCATAGAGGCACTCAAGTAGCAGCTCTAATTTCAAGTCGCTTGTCAACCCAATAATTAAAGGGAAAACAAGAAAGGTTGACAAGAGAAGAAAGAGGATCCGAGGCAGCATACTCGAGGAACAATGCGCCTTCACTGATAAGTCGACACAAGAGAAGAAAGATTGATACCTCTAAAGATGATTCCACTGTGATCTTCCTCCTCTCAATCACACTGTGAGACAAACAAGAGAAGACAAGCCATTCATAAATAACAACCAGCTAGACAAGAGGAGCTTCCACAAGGTGGTTCAGCACAATCAATTTCCAATGACAAAGTAACATTTCAAGGTAAGTAACCATCACTTTAAAATCTTCTTCTTGATTCTAGTATGAACATAAATAAAGAACAAAACATGTTTAAGTTGCACCTCACTTGATCCAACCTAATCAACTCAACATATTTAGTCCTTTGATCTTTGTTCCTAGCTTTACTCTCTTGAATCTCACTGTCTTAACTAAATGAGCTAAAATGTTGTGCATCTAACCTTTGGAAGATGATATATCTCAATCATAAAAAGATCGACACATTATGCATAGATTATCCTTCCTTGGGTTAAATAATTTGATCTGTGAATATTTTAAGATGCTACTTTTATGCTCATCCTCTGATCCTATCACTCATGTTAAGATTGAATAGAACACATAAACAACAAGTTTGTCTTGTGCAACGTGCCTAAGGATAGAGGGGAATAAACAAAACATTTGGTTTTGTTGGTATTTTTCCACCAACAGAGCCCATGCACTTGATCTCTACCTTGTCTTTATGAGCAGGACACACTCTTGAGCAAATATGGAGAATCACTCCCAAATTCTACAGAGTGAAGATCCTAGATCTACAAGAACATGCACACTGAGCAAGATGCTGCCAGCTTCCATAATTAACGCTTCATTTCAAACTGCTGGACGAATGGAGAACATGAGTGACACCATATCAATAGACATAAACAAGAAGGAATGATGGAAGACGTCGTATTCATAATTCGAGGTCATAAAGTCCCCACAGACTTGTTGATCCTCGACATGGGAGAACATGATGATGTCCACCTCATCCTAGGAAGACCATTCCTTTAAGCTACAAGTGCAATCATCTACAAGAGGAAATCCATTTTCACTTTCCTGGAGAAAAAGGTACGATGCTACTTCATCAACTACATACCCAATGAAGCACTCAAGAAGAACAGAAGTGAAAGACACCGCTCTCAAAGCCAAAGAGGACAAGCTATCAAGAATAGAGAGGCCAATCACGAAGAAGAATCTATCGGCACTGTCCCAGAAAAGAAAGGAGAGAAACCTCATGATAGTGAACCACAGGAAGTGAAGACTCAGACCAAGAAAGTATGGAAGAAAATGTCTGCACCTAAGAGGTACAATCAATAACAACTTTCCAAACGTCTGACATACCTTGGGAGGTCTGAACCATGGGATGATCCGGTTCGTCGGACCTAAATATCCGAACCTTCGCCAAAAGGATTTGAAAGGCCAAGAAAAGATTGACAAACAAGTGAATGCTCCATCCACTGTTGGAGCACTATCTCAACAAACATCAACATCAATCAAAGCTCTAATAGAGGAAGGACATATCCACTACCAGTCTGCTACATTGCAAGATCGAATGACTACGTCAACATTCAGCTTGGGGGAAGGCACCCCCATGTATCCACGTAAGTATCTTTATCCTCTTAAGTTTTTTTATAAACAAATTAAACAAAAAAATGTGAGCACATGAAGGCTCACCCATAAAAAAGAAAAGAACAAAAATATGTGGGCAAATGAAGGCTCACCATTAATTAAAAAAGAGACAAAAATATAATGCACCCCCGTTATCTTCGCAATTTAGGTATGTCATTATTATTATTATTATTATTATTATTATTATTATTATTATTATTATTATTATTATTATTATTACTACTACTACTACTACTATTAGTTTTTATTTTATATCTTAAAGTGTGTTAGGTTAAATAAATAAAATAGTGTGTCTAGTTTACTTTAAGAAGTTGATGACCAAAGAAGAACCCTCTCTCTCTAATCCTTTGCATGGAAATGATGAATAGTTGCTCTATCTAATTTCTTTCAAGTACCTAGTCTTCAAAGCATGAGTTCTCCTCATTAATAATGATGCCTTAAAATAAAATTAAATACATGAATGGCAAATACTTAATCTAAGGTCTAGGTAATTGGGATATGACATGTGATGATCTAAGCTGCTATTATCTTGTTCTAAACAACACTAGAATTCCGGAGATTTCTAAATATGAATATGACTAATAATTGCATTGAGTTAAATTAAGCTTTGTGACCCTATGAGATGTAATCTTGCCATTGAATTGAGATCACTTACACATTTCATCCATCTTCCGCATAAATGCTCATAATTATTTGTTGCTACCCTCTCAGAAGTTTGTTGGAAGCATGTGGCTATTAAAAAAAGAAAAAAAGAGAGAAAGATCTGAGGAAATAAAAAGGGACAAGTGTCCGAAACCTCAAAAAGATAGATCCCGAGGAAATAAAAAGGGACAAGTGTCCGGAACCTCGAAAAAAAGTGTTAAAAAAATGGGCACGTGCCCGACAGTAGAATTAGCCTGATAGCCATATGTCTCTGATAAACAGAAGAGAGTGAATATATTCAAAAGAGCATCTGACTCCATTTTTCCATACACATGCACTTCTTGATTCAATGGTTGGTTGACTTTCTCTTTGGATCCATTGCTTAATTTGACAACACATGTATCAAACTTTTAAAAATTAATTAAAACTCCGGGATAAAGGTGAAGTGAAAGAACTAGAAACATAGTGCTTGATTTGATCATTCAATCTTTCAATTACTCGAGATCTAAGGTAAAAGTAATAAGCCCCGTGAAGAATAACATGATATGTTTTGGAGAATTTTTGTTTAACAGCAGGTGTACTTGTTGGAAGTGAGGATATTGTAGCAACTCCTGATCCATTGTTAAGTTTTGGTTTTGCTAAAGGACTAGCAAAAGGGTAAGCTTGGGGGAGTTATTGACACTGGTTATCTATCAAAATTAAAGGATAAATAAATATGAAAAGGGCATGAATTCAATCACCAACAAAGGTTTAGTGTTTTAATTGACAATATTCCATGAGTTTTGGTGAATTATGATTCTGCAGGGACAAAACCAGAAAACCAGCACAGATTACTTCTCCTGGAAGGAACCCGACGGAAGATAGCCGAACTGATGCATCAGGAATATTCTAGAAGGATCTAGAGGACACCAGAAGACACCAGGAGGCCAGGCACCCCGAGAGGCGGCCAGGTGGGACCGACCGGTCCCACCATTAGACCGGTCGGTCTCCCCCTGGGCCCGATGGCCTCCGTCTTCGGGAAGCTTCCTCCACCGCCTTTGAGGATCCATCTCAGCCCTACGCGAAGTCGGTTTGATCTAACGGTCGCGGTTGATCCCTCAGGGCTATATATATAGGCCCCTAGGCCCTAGGGAAGATCAGGTCTCACTTCAGAAAAGTCTACGCCTGTTGGGGAAAAGGACCCTCGGCAGAGACGCCGCCCGATATGGTGCCAAAAACAACCTTCGCTTGATCTTTGTGTCTTCGCGAGGTCCCCCTCCTCTCGGGATCAATTTTCTAACCTTCGGACATATGTTCGACCCTCGGTGCTCCCTTTTGCACTCCCTGCAGGTTAAGGCTTCGCGGCACGGCAGGCGACCCTCGCCGGGTCCCAAGGTCGCTCTACTCAGAGCGGACCAAGCAAGCAGCGAAGGTCGCAGTCCAAGGGCGACCGAAGTCGAAGGTAGACGAGCAAGTCGAAGGACCGGCGAGCAGCGAAGGTCGCGGGTCCGAAGGCGAGCATGAATCAAAGGTCAACGCCTCACCATCCCATTCCTGAAGGCGGTCCGAGTCAGGTGGCGGCGCGCAGAGGAAAAGCTGGCTAGGATTTCAGCCTCTACTGAATACTTACCTTTTTACCCCTCCTCCCTGCGTGGAGGCAAGGAATCTTTGTTGTACTCTTTTGTAATTTGACCTGTGCCCCTTGGTTGTCACAGAACCGACCAATTTGCACCAGATTAAGCACCGAATCGCTGCTTTCACAGAGATTACAGGTACTTAAGCTCGTACAAACCCGGTAGTCCGGAAATCTCGAAGGATTTCAAGTCATTCAACTTTAACCAAGATCGTAATAGATTAGCGTACATGCCCACAAGGTACATTCAGTTCGCACATAGTTCAAATACATCGGAGTTCGATAGTTATTACAAACCATAGTTTTGAATTCAAGCGGAAGCAACATAGTTTTGAAACACAAGTCCTTAGTTCACAATACGGTGCCATATGCCTGATCTGTCCACAAAAGCATCAGGAAAGATAAGGATTGACCATGCCCATGGTCTAGTCACTGCCCTCGACGGGATACAGACAGTTCTCGCAGTAGCCGAAGAAACATTGCCCATCTGCAACAACAAGGGATAGCACCCTGAGTACGAGAAGGTACTCAGCTAGACTTACCCGTCATAAACCAGAAATAATTGACACCAAGGATTATGCAAGGCTGTATCTGAGGTTGGCCACACTTACCTTTTTGCATAAAAGCATTTTATTATTAAATATACCTCATTAGAGCATTAGCAGTCACTTTTATGTAATCAGCCTGATTATCTAGATTTGCACCTGATCTAGAGCAAACACTTGACTACTTATTCAAGCAAGAGTGACTATTTCATCAATAGCCTTTCAGATTCACTAACCATAACCATCATTAATTCCATATATTACTACGGTAACACATGCTCAGTCAAGTTACTCACTAACCAGGAGCGATGGCGATTATAATCGATTCCTACCAGCTGGGGACAAAAATGTCGCACACTCGCCCGACACACCCTGCCAGGCGGCCGTTGGCGACCACTCAGGAGGTTCGAGAACCCAAATCACGGGACGGCCATGGACCCTTCTACACCGAGGGTTATCTCAATGCCAGGTCGCTCAAGCTATTAACTGCCCATGGTCATGCCAGGTCGATCAGGCCCTGCCTGCCCTCGGACCATGCCAGGTCGATCAGAATAGTTGCCCACGGTACATATAAGGCCCTGGGTGTTAGGCGTCAACGTCTCCGTCACCGGCTCGAAACACCTTACTCGGCTTCACGGGAGGTACCCGCACCTGCTCCGTTAAGTGATTGACGCGTTCAAAATGACTGAGGTGTGCCTTCGTCGGGTCCTAATCGACACAGACGGGAGACTACTAGCACACAGAACCCATGTCCTGCTGCTCCTACATCCCGCCCGGTCTCAGATTAATTAACACATGGTTCTCTCCATGATAGCACCAGGCTAAACATGTTTAGTATCCACCTATATGCGGGGGACAGGAAATCACCCGACTTTTACCGGTCTAAGCAGGGCTAAGCATATAATCGAGCCTAGACCTAACAGGGATCACAAGATAATATTTGCAGGTGGACAAGGATAATTAATCAATGCAGCAACGGTATCACACAACTCCTATGACCTAATGCAACAATCATATCAGGTTAACTTGTAAACGGTAATTTGCAAACAGTAGGAGAAAAATGCTCCGGGGCTTGCCTCGCTCGAAGTCGGCGGGGCGGTGATCACGGCACTCCGGCAGGTCCTCAGCGTCTCCTTCCGGGATCCCTTCCTCGATTGTCTCCTCCTGACGCTGCTCCTCCGGCGTGTCTTGGGCTTCCACTACCGACCCTGCATGATGCGGTACATGAATGAATACATGAATGCACATGGGATGCACGGTGATGCAACATGGAGTAACAATTCAGGAGATAAGCACATGTCATCTACTGCTACTCACTTATTTTATTTAACATACTACTTATTAAGTCTTGTTGTCACCACATCAAAGTTGCTTAACGGGTTTATTACCCTCTAATTATTTGTAGAATTAAATCTAGTTAATTAGGCCTATAACAGTAACCTATCCTAAACAGCTTCACAAAAATCTATAAAAATTACTGGAGATTAATAACACTTAATCTAACCCTCTGTCCAAATTTCATCCCATTTGGACCTAGACTTCATCCTCTATGAAAAAGACAAATTCTATCATGAAAAGGTGCTTTGAACTACACACCCTAGCAACAAGTGTCAAACAACAGATTTCTTGTTTTTCTACTGAACTTCCTAGCATAAGAGCAATGTGCTTAAATTCTCAGGTTCATATTCCTCATATTTTAATTACTACAAAATAAACAAGGAAACGACATTTAACTATTTTAAAAGCTACTGTCAAATTAATTCACAGAATAACCTCATATTATATTTTTCTCTGAAACTACACATTCATGCAAATCTAACAAAACTGGAATTACATTTTTCTGACTTATACATAATTAGTTATGCATTTTCCAAGTTATCAGCACTTTTCTAATGTAAATGAATCTACACATAAAAGCATTACCAACAATGCAATTAACATCCTTCACAGGTAGATCTAATCATGCTTAACACAACAAAATTTGTTTCACAGGATTTGGACTTAAAATGAGCCTTGTATGAATTTTTGAAGCCTTTACATGGATTCTGCAAAACAAAACTTAAAAGAAAACTCAACCTAATGTACGGGCTTCGGCCGAGGCACAAGACACGGCTTCGGCACACTCGGCGCGACTCGCCCGAGGCTTCGAGGCAAGGCTTCGGCACACTCAGCGCGATTCGGCTGAGGCCCGAGGCAAGGCTTCGGCACACTCAGCGCGATTCGGCTGAGGCCCGAGGCTCAGACACATTTTTCCGATTCGCCCGAGGCACACTGGCAGCCGAGGCTAACCTATTCAGTCGAGGCTACTGACTCAACCGAGGCTTACTGACTCAACCGAGACTAGCTGACTCAACCGAGCACTTGACTTGGCTCGACTCGACCGAGGCTTACACAACCGACCCGATCGAGGCTCGAGGCGAAGGCTCGGTGCATCCGACTTACCGAGGCCTACGACACCCAAGCTCTTCCCTTTTCTCACTTCCTTACTGCCAGTCGGGGCCCGCTGGTCAGGGCGACCAAGCTTCCGAGGCCAGGCTCAGCACGTTACCGCGCGAGGCCAGGCTCGGCAGTCAACGGCGGAGTTTGGCGCCGTGGTCGTTGACCGGCCCTAGCTCGTCGACGGCGACACTTCTGGCGACACTGAGGCCATCGTTGGGTGCGGGTTTTCGAGACGAACACGACCGACTAACTTGCTGAGCCAGAGGGATACCGGAGCAAGCTCGACGGCGGCCATGGCAGAGCGGCGGCTCTGCGACTCGGCGGCGGAACTCTCCCCGGCGGCTTGCGACTCGGCAAGGTTAGCACTAGCCCACGCAAGACCTAAGCGACCTATTGGAGCAGCTCTCGGGCTTCGGCATCCCCGGCATTGTCCGGCGCGATGCACGGCGGCGGTCCATGACGGACACAGCGCGACTGGCCCGTGGTCCGGCGAACTCAGGGCACGAGAGGGGTCTCCATTTGACTCTAAGCTACTACGGCGGTAGAGGAGACTAGAACATGGCTCAGCCTAGGGTAGCATGGCCGGAGATGACCGGTCCACGTGAAGGTCACGGTGGCGGCCATGGCGGACGCTTGCGGATGGCGTCCGCTGTTCCGGCAGCTAGAGAGGAAGAGAGGGGAAACCAACCCTTACCGGAGAAGGAGGAGGTCACGGCGGAGAAACTGGCGGGAGGAATCGAACGGTGGTGCGGTGAGTAGCGAGCAATCGCTCGCCGAGGTTCGGCGGAAATGGCGGCGGCGCTTCGCTCTGTGAAGGTGGGGTGGAGTGGAGCGAAGGAGAGACTGAGCAATGGAATGCTCTGCTGGCTGCGAACACAGGCGGAGCGAAGGCAAACGGAACGAAGTGCTGGGTGCATTGCACCTGGCCAGTTCCCGTCGGGGGAACTCCCGACCGGACGCGGCGGCGTCAGGCGTCGCGCTCCACGCGGCGAGCATGCACCGAGCTCCCGGGCGACGTGGCGCGTTCGGGCGCAAACCACGGGCGGCGATGACGGTGGTTTTGCCGGCCAGCGAGGCGGTCTCGCGGCGGCGGCAGGCTCGGTCGGCGCAGAGGGAGCGGCGCGCGCGCGGGAAGAAAGAGAGAGAGGCTGACAGGCCGGGCCCACTAGGGTTTAACTAATGAAGTTTGGTTACAAACTTTGATGCTCCATAACTCCTAAACTAAGCCGAACTAGGAATAGGTCTTAACAGCAAAGTTGCTTAGAATTTTATAAGGAACAAATCATCTTTAAGGCTCAAGTCCAAATTCTGTTGTTTAAAAGAAATTTAGTGCTAAACCATTTTTCTAATGCAAGAAATCCTAACTCAAAAGCTTTTTCTGAGAAAGTGCTTTAAAGCAAAGTTGTTCCCTTCATCAAGATCTACAACTTTGTTATAAAGCACTTGGTCAGAAACAGAAAGCATAACAAGGTTACACTAGAGACCAAACAAGGACTTAAGCATTCAACAAACATATGCACATGAAATGATGAGATGCTATGCTTATGCCATGCCAAATTATGCACTTAAGGATTGCTTAACACCGGGGTGTTACAGCCCTCCCCTCCTTAAAGGAATCTCGTCCCGAGATTTGAGTTACTAACCATTCCTTATAAAACTGTGGATATACTTCCTTTAGATAGTCTTCCGTTTCCCAAGTGGCATCTCGGTCGTCTTGCTCACTCCAGGATACTTTGTATTGCTTCACGACCTTTCCGCGAGTCACTCTTTCTTTCTCATCGAGTACTCGATATGGCTTCACGGAGTAAGTAAGGTCGGATTGTAACTTGATATTGGCCGGTTGTACTTCCTCTTCTGGAACTCGAAGACATTTCTTTAATTGTGACACATGGAATACAGGGAATATAGCCTTCAAATGTTCAGGTAACTGTAGTTGATAAGCCACTTTTCCCCTCCTTTTCATTATCCTGTAGGGTCCCACAAACCTTGGCGCTAACTTTCTTTTCACGCCAAAACGTTTAACTCCTTTCATGGGTGATACTTTCAAGTACACATAGTCACCTACTTCGAATTCAAGCGGCCTTCTTCGCTTATCGGCATAGCTCTTCTGTCGGGACTGTGCCGTTGCGATATGTTGTTGAACTATTCTAACTTGTTCTTCTGCTTCCTTGACAAAATCAATTCCATAGTAACGACGTTCTCCTGGTTCAACCCAACTTACTGGTGTTCTGCATCTTCTGCCATACAGAGCTTCAAAAGGTGCCATCTGAATGCTTTCTTGATAACTATTATTGTAAGCAAATTCTGCTAATGGCAACCACTTCTCCCAAGATCCCTTTGCTGAAATTACACAGGCTCTTAACATATCCTCTAAAATCTGATTTACCCTTTCCGTTTGTCCTGAGGTCTGAGGATGGTAAGCTGAGCTATGGATTAACTTAGTACCTAACTCTTTTTGCAGTTTCTCCCAGAATGGTGCAGTAAACTGTGTTCCACGATCCGAAACTATGACCTTGGGTATACCATGCAATCATACAATCTGATTGATATAAATCTCCGCATAGTCCGGTGCTCGATAACAAGTTTTAACTGGTATGAAATGAGCGGTCTTGGTGAGACGATCTACAATTACCCAAATCGAATCGTTTCCCTTCTGAGTGGTAGGCAAACCGGTGATAAAATCCATACTCACTTCTTCCCACTTCCATTCAGGTATTGCTAAAGGTTGAAGTGTTCCGGCTGGCTTCAGATGAATAGCCTTCACCCGACAACACGTGTCGCATCTGGCTACATATGCGGCAATTTCCTTCTTCATTTTGGTCCACCAAAATCTTGGACGCAAATCTTGATACATCTTAGTGCTCCCGGGATGGATAGACAATTTAGAAAGATGAGCCTCGTCCATGATCTGATTTTTCAGTTCCCTATTCTTGGGTACCACTAGGCGATTATCAAACCATAACACTCCCTTATCATCAACTCGGAAAGGTTTTACGGGTTCAGTGGCAGCCCTTAGCTTTTCTTTGATATAATAGATTCCCTTGTCTGTTTTCTGCCCTTCTAGAATCTGGTCAACTAAGGTGCTCTGCAGCTCGATGTGACGCAAGATCACAGGGTGTACGAGACTAAACTCGTCTTCTGGTTGTAACCTCAAATTATTACAATGCGACTTCCGACTCAAAGCATCAGCAACCACATTTGCTTTTCCAGGGTGATAATGTATCTGCAAATTGTAATCCTTAATCAATTCGAGCCATCTCCTCTGCCTCATATTCAACTCCGGTTGAGTGAAGATATACTTGAGACTTTTATGATCAGTGTACATATTGCAGACATTTCCTAGCAAATAGTGCCTCTAGATCTTCAGAGCGTGCACCACAGCGGCTAATTCCAAATCATGCGTAGGATAATTTATCTCATGTTTTCTCAACTGTCGTGAAGCATAAGCAATCACTCTGCCTTCTTGCATAAGAACACACCCTAAACCAACTTTCGATGCGTCGCAGAAGACATCAAACGGCTTCTCGATATCTGGTTGAGCTAAGACAGGGGCAGTGGTTAACAGTTTTCGCAAAGTACAGAAAGCTGTTTCACACTTCTCTGTCCACTCAAACTTCTGATCCTTCTGAAGCAAACTTGTCATGGGCTTGGCAATTTTGGAGAAATCGGGAATGAAACGACGGTAGTAACCTGCTAAACCGAGAAAACTCCGAATCTCCCCAACTGAAGTTGGAGCTTCCCAATCCATTACTTCTTGTACCTTGCTAGGGTCCACAGAGATTCCTTCCTCCGACAGGATGTGACCAAGGAATTGTACTTGCTTCAACCAAAACTCACATTTGCTAAACTTAGCATAAAGTTTATGCTCTCGTAGCCTTGTCAAAACGATCCTCAGATGTTCTGCATGGTCGTCCGGGTTCTCCGAATAAACCAAAATGTCATCAATGAATACCACTACAAACTTATCTAGTTCTGGCATGAATACCGAGTTCATCAAACTCATAAAGTAAGCCGGAGCATTTGTCAATCCAAAAGACATGACTAAATACTCGTATAGGCCATATCTGGTTGAAAAAGCAGTCTTTGGAATATCTTGTGGTCGGATTCTAATTTGATGATAACCGGATCTCAAATCGATCTTGGAGAATACTTTGGCTCTGGATAACTGGTCAAACAAAATATCTATCCGTGGCAACGGATATTTATTCTTAACGGTCACGGCATTAAGCGGTCGATAATCCACACACATTCTCAAGGATTTGTCCTTCTTCTTAACAAACAAGGCTGGACATCCCCACTCTGACACACTAGGTTGAATGAAACCCTTGTCCAAAAGTTCCTTAATCTGAGTCTTGAGTTCGGCTAATTCATTGGGCGGCATACGATAAGGTCTTCTCGAGATCGGTGCAGTCCCTGGTAACAACTCAATGGTAAACTCTACAGCCCGCTTGGGCGGTAAACCCGGCAACTCATCTGGAAAGACGTCTGGGAAATCCCGAACAACTGGAATTTTTGACAGGTCCTCTATAGATAAGGTGCAAGATAGATCAACAAAATCAGCCCCTCGAGGAAGAGAGATACGTAACTTGCTGTTCCTCCTTGGATCGGTCAAGGTAAGAGTCCTATCTGCAGTGTCTAACACTGCTTTCCACATACTCATCCAACTCATTCCTAGGACTACGTCCATACTGAGCCCTGGCAAAACTACTAAATTAGCCCCAAACTTATGCCCTCCGATGTCGATGGTTGCATCACGTACCATCTGCCTAGACAACACACTACTCCCCACAGAGCTTACGCGAAACCCATAATCCATTTCAGACACCTCTTGATCATGCTTTTGTGCAAATGCTTTACTCATGAACGAATGCGATGATCCAGTATCAAACAAAACGACTGCAGGATGATGATTAACAAGGCACATACCAGCAGTCACGGGCTCTCCAGCACGAGCTTCTTCAGCGGTCATGTTGTGCAGGCGTGCGGGGTAATTGGCCTGTTGCTTCTTTGGGTAGGGACAATATCTTGCGAAGTGCCCCTCTTGGTTGCAGTTGTAGCATGGTCCCCGAACTATAGGTTTATTTCCTGAAGAACTGCCTTGACCTCCACGAGCCTGAGCAGCAGCTATCTTGTATGGCTTCTGATTGCGCTGAGCTTGTGGTTGATTCTTATTCTGCGGCGGCCTAAAACGTGCCCCCGACGCTGGTGGTCGATACTGATTTCGCTGAGCTGGTGGTCCTCTGGGTTGTGATGATCCTGATTCAAATGTTCTCTTCCGGGCCTTGCTAGCAGCATGCTTGTTGTTATGATTCTCTTGAATCAGACAGTCACTTAGGAAATCATTGAAATTGGTACGAGAAGATGTACCCACTGACTTTCCCATTTTAGTGTTCAAGCCTCTCTTGAAACTAGCAATCTTCTTAGCGTCTGTGTCAACGAAGTCTGGGATATAGCGAGCCAACGAGTTGAACAGATGATGATACTCTGTGATAGACCGAGTCCCTTGAGTCAGATTCATGAACTCTGCCACTTTCATCTGGGTCAAGCCCGGCGGAATGTAATGACCTCGAACAGCAGCAGTAAACATTCTCCAAGTGATAGGAACATTAGCAGGATAGGTGGTGCGGTGATGTCCCCACCAAATCCCGGCTGGTCCCTGCAACTGGTGCGCGGCATATTCTGCTTTCAGCTCTTCTGAGAGCCTCAGCAAACGGAACTTCTGCTCCAGAGTATGCAGCCATTCTTCTGCCTCCAACGGTTCTGTAGCTTCCTTGAAGATAGGCGGTTTAGTATCCAGGAAATCCTTGAAAGAACTATACTGGTTTAGCTCTTGGCGTTGGTGCCCTTGCGCCAAGTTCTCCCTCAGCAAAGCTTCAATATTGCGCTGACTTCCAAGAAATTGAGCAAAAAGCTGCTCAGCTGTTGGTGGGGGAGGAGGTGGTGGATTGCGGTTTTCTCTAGGGTCCTCATTTCCACCACTACCGCCCGCTCCACTACGAGTTGTCGTCATCTGCATATAGGATAGTAAGTGACCATTAGGTGAAGTTGCAACATTGTAGAGGACAATAAATCATACCCACTGGAATTATTCGGAAAACAAATTCACCAAACAATTACAGAGGTATAATAAATTTCGATCCACATCGCATCAACACATAATAAGATCGCTTAACACATCATGCAATAGATAACATAACATCCATAGTCTTGCCCAACATATGGGACTTTTCAAGGTCTCACACCACATCACATAAGTCTGCCTCACATGCTTACATCCAGCCCATAACACAACAAAAGATCGGGCCCCTGCAACACAAAAGAGCTCTAGGTGCTAAGCATACGGTCTAAACTACTCTCTAGCGATCTCACCAACGTCACCGTCCTCACTAGACATATCTGAAGAGCTACTGGAAGAACTACTCGGCTCCGGATCCTTCTGGGGAAAGATGGGGTTCCTCTCATTCTCCCTGCGGTGGATCTCCTCATGTAGACGATCATTGTAGTCCTGGAGATGATGAAGTTGCAGCTCTAAATCTCCCACTTGTAGCCTGAGAAGCCTGTTCTGCTCAGTCGCACGCATACCCTCGAGACAAACACGACGTAGCGACTCCTCAGTCTCGGCCATGATGGTGGATAAGAAGGTCGTCATACCCTGCTGGTCACTAAGCTGTTGTGCCGTCTCCTGCTCCCTCTGAAGTGCCTGGTCTCTCTCCACTGTCAACTGAGCTAGCTGTGTAGTGAGGAGGTCTATCTCCGTAGTGTGCTCCTCCTGACGGCGATGCTGCGTTGCAATCTCCTCGCTAAGAACATGGTCCAACTGCTCATAGCTGCGGGATAAACAGCCATAAGTAGCCATAAGTGCAGCCATGGCACTCCCTGCTGGTCCGGCACAATGCTCCCTCTCAAGCGAACTACCCTCCAAAATAGTAGCTCCTGGCTGACGCCACACCGCAAGATACGGATCCGCTGTCGGGAAGATACTGGCAGTAGCCTGAGCAACCACCTCCGGATGGTCCTCCATGATGTCCCGAAGAACGGTATAAGCAACCTGGTTGGCTGCATCCCAGGGGGTCCTCCCCTGCAAGGCAAACACCCGACGGCACCAGACGTGATCCCGGTCCTCACGGCTAGGCACGTCGACCTCCACCGTGTACACGTGGCGATCCTCTGACAACTGCACACGGTGCCAGTCGTACTGTGGCTCCTGGCCCTCCTGATATCCCACCAGGTGCAGAACTCTCCAAAGAATAGTGGGCATCCCAAACTCCTCTAGAAAGTCCTCTGATCCCTCATCAGTCCATGGCCCCAGCATGTAGTTAGGCCTCTTGCCTCCCGTGGACTTGCGAGCAGTGCGCTTGGTGCGTACCATCTGTAAGAAGTTTATCCACACAGTTTTTAATTAGTTGAAAACAACTTTTATTAGAAAAACGGGACGGAAACCATAAGGAAGGAAGTTACATTAATGCAAAGTTGTATGATCATGATGCATGAGCGTAACATACGTCCTCACTGCCTAACAATCTAACGGCTAGACGGTGGCATACAACGTTCACTCATAGCGTTAACTAGCGTACTACACGTTCGCAAGTTAGCGTACCTGCAGAAAATCCATTTCAGCCCTTCCCACAGTATGCATATCATGCATTGCCGAAATTAAATCTAATACTGGCTTAGATGCACACCCAGTATACACGTAAGCAGTATATGCACCCATCAAAAACGTATTACTCCCACAATTAATACTTTCACATATACTTGTGTGCAACAGGTATACGTGTCAGCATCATTCAAGCACTCCCCTAGATTGGCGGTTGTCCAATCATGCTCTCACAACTCACTTATTACCTTGGCGTAGAGGCAATTGATCCATACATTACCATTCCGAAGAATAGCATCCATACAATTTCACCCTTGCCGTATGGACGACAGAATAAACAGAAAATAAGTATGATGCACGACCCCCAAAGTTAGTACTTAAATAGCCACCTAAGTTCCTGTTGGGCATAAGGACTTGATCAATGGCACACCTTACTCTTGGTCAAAAAGGTTTTTCAAATCCTAATATAGCTATAAGTTCTTGTCAAATAGGAAATTTTTAATTGAAAATACGGTTTTTCAAATACACTTGTGAACAATAACGCTAACCACGCTCCGATGCCAGCTGTCACAGAACCGACCAATTTGCACCAGATTAAGCACCGAATCGCTGCTTTCACAGAGATTACAGGTACTTAAGCTCGTACAAACCCGGTAGTCCGGAAATCTCGAAGGATTTCAAGTCATTCAACTTTAACCAAGATCGTAATAGATTAGCGTACATGCCCACAAGGTACATTCAGTTCGCACATAGTTCAAATACATCGGAGTTCGATAGTTATTACAAACCATAGTTTTGAATTCAAGCGGAAGCAACATAGTTTTGAAACACAAGTCCTTAGTTCACAATACGGTGCCATATGCCTGATCTGTCCACAAAAGCATCAGGAAAGATAAGGATTGACCATGCCCATGGTCTAGTCACTGCCCTCGACGGGATACAGACAGTTCTCGCAGTAGCCGAAGAAACATTGCCCATCTGCAACAACAAGGGATAGCACCCTGAGTACGAGAAGGTACTCAGCTAGACTTACCCGTCATAAACCAGAAATAATTGACACCAAGGATTATGCAAGGCTGTATCTGAGGTTGGCCACACTTACCTTTTTGCATAAAAGCATTTTATTATTAAATATACCTCATTAGAGCATTAGCAGTCACTTTTATGTAATCAGCCTGATTATCTAGATTTGCACCTGATCTAGAGCAAACACTTGACTACTTATTCAAGCAAGAGTGACTATTTCATCAATAGCCTTTCAGATTCACCAACCATAACCATCATTAATTCCATATAATACTACGGTAACACATGCTCAGTCAAGTTACTCACTAACCAGGAGCGATGGCGATTATAATCGATTCCTACCAGCTGGGGACAAAAATGTCGCACACTCGCCCGACACACCCTGCCAGGCGGCCGTTGGCGACCACTCAGGAGGTTCGAGAACCCAAATCGCGGGACGGCCATGGACCCTTCTACACTGAGGGTTATCTCAATGCCAGGTCGCTCAAGCTATTAACTGCCCACGGTCATGCCAGGTCGATCAGGCCCTGCCTGCCCTCGGACCATGCCAGGTCGATCAGAATAGTTGCCCACGGTACATATAAGGCCCTGGGTGTTAGGCGTCAACGTCTCCGTCACCGGCTCGAAACACCTTACTCGGCTTCACGGGAGGTACCCGCACCTGCTCCGTTAAGTGATTGACGCGTTCAAAATGACTGAGGTGTGCCTTCGTCGGGTCCTAATCGACACAGACGGGAGACTACTAGCACACAGAACCCATGTCCTACTGCTCCTACATCCCGCCCGGTCTCAGATTAATTAACACATGGTTCTCTCCATGATAGCACCAGGCTAAACATGTTTAGTATCCACCTATATGCGGGGGACAGGAAATCACCCGACTTTTACCGGTCTAAGCAGGGCTAAGCATATAATCGAGCCTAGACCTAACAGGGATCACAAGATAATATTTGCAGGTGGACAAGGATAATTAATCAATGCAGCAACGGTATCACACAACTCCTATGACCTAATGCAACAATCATATCAGGTTAACTTGTAAACGGTAATTTGCAAACCGTAGGAGAAAAATGCTCCGGGGCTTGCCTCGCTCGAAGTCGGCGGGGCGGTGATCACGGCACTCCGGCAGGTCCTCAGCGTCTCCTTCCGGGACCCCTTCCTCGGTTGTCTCCTCCTGACGCTGCTCCTCCGGCGTGTCTTGGGCTTCCACTACCGACCCTGCATGATGCGGTACATGAATGAATACATGAATGCACATGGGATGCACGGTGATGCAACATGGAGTAACAATTCAGGAGATAAGCACATGTCATCTACTGCTACTCACTTATTTTATTTAACATACTACTTATTAAGTCTTGTTGTCACCACATCAAAGTTGCTTAACGGGTTTATTACCCTCTAATTATTTGTAGAATTAAATCTAGTTAATTAGGCCTATAACAGTAACCTATCCTAGACAGCTTCACAAAAATCTATAAAAATTACTGGAGATTAATAACACTTAATCTAACCCTCTGTCCAAATTTCATCCCATTTGGACCTAGACTTCATCCTCTATGAAAAAGACAAATTCTATCATGAAAAGGTGCTTTGAACTACACACCCTAGCAACAAGTGTCAAACAACAGATTTCTTGTTTTTCTACTGAACTTCCTAGCATAAGAGCAATGTGCTTAAATTCTCAGGTTCATATTCCTCATATTTTAATTACTACAAAATAAACAAGGAAACGACATTTAACTATTTTAAAAGCTACTGTCAAATTAATTCACAGAATAACCTCATATTATATTTTTCTCTGAAACTACACATTCATGCAAATCTAACAAAACTGGAATTACATTTTTCTGACTTATACATAATTAGTTATGCATTTTCCAAGTTATCAGCACTTTTCTAATGTAAATGAATCTACACATAAAAGCATTACCAACAATGCAATTAACATCCTTCACAGGTAGATCTAATCATGCTTAACACAACAAAATTTGTTTCACAGGATTTGGACTTAAAATGAGCCTTGTATGAATTTTTGAAGCCTTTACATGGATTCTGCAAAACAAAACTTAAAAGAAAACTCAACCTAACGTACGGGCTTCGGCCGAGGCACAAGACACGGCTTCGGCACACTCGGCGCGACTCGCCCGAGGCTTCGAGGCAAGGCTTCGGCACACTCAGCGCGATTCGGCTGAGGCCCGAGGCAAGGCTTCGGCACACTCAGCGCGATTCGGCTGAGGCCCGAGGCTCAGACACATTTTTCCGATTCGCCCGAGGCACACTGGCAGCCGAGGCTAACCTATTCAGTCGAGGCTACTGACTCAACCGAGGCTTACTGACTCAACCGAGACTAGCTGACTCAACCGAGCACTTGACTTGGCTCGACTCGACCGAGGCTTACACAACCGACCCGATCGAGGCTCGAGGCGAAGGCTCGGTGCATCCGACTTACCGAGGCCTACGACACCCAAGCTCTTCCCTTTTCTCACTTCCTTACTGCCAGTCGGGGCCCGCTGGTCAGGGCGACCAAGCTTCCGAGGCCAGGCTCAGCACGTTACCGCGCGAGGCCAGGCTCGGCAGTCAACGGCGGAGTTTGGCGCCGTGGTCGTTGACCGGCCCTAGCTCGTCGACGGCGACACTTCTGGCGACACTGAGGCCATCGTTGGGTGCGGGTTTTCGAGACGAACACGACCGACTAACTTGCTGAGCCAGAGGGATACCGGAGCAAGCTCGACGGCGGCCATGGCGGAGCGGCGGCTCTGCGACTCGGCGGCGGAACTCTCCCCGGCGGCTTGCGACTCGGCAAGGTTAGCACTAGCCCACGCAAGACCTAAGCGACCTATTGGAGCAGCTCTCGGGCTTCGGCATCCCCGGCATTGTCCGGCGCGATGCACGGCGGCGGTCCATGACGGACACAGCGCGACTGGCCCGTGGTCCGGCGAACTCAGGGCACGAGAGGGGTCTCCATTTGACTCTAAGCTACTACGGCGGTAGAGGAGACTAGAACATGGCTCAGCCTAGGGTAGCATGGCCGGAGATGACCGGTCCACGTGAAGGTCACGGTGGCGGCCATGGCGGACGCTTGCGGATGGCGTCCGCTGTTCCGGCAGCTAGAGAGGAAGAGAGGGGAAACCAACCCTTACCGGAGAAGGAGGAGATCACGGCGGAGAAACTGGCGGGAGGAATCGAACGGTGGTGCGGTGAGTAGCGAGCAATCGCTCGCCGAGGTTCGGCGGAAATGGCGGCGGCGCTTCGCTCTGTGAAGGTGGGGTGGAGTGGAGCGAAGGAGAGACTGAGCAATGGAATGCTCTGCTGGCTGCGAACACAGGCGGAGCGAAGGCAAACGGAACGAAGTGCTGGGTGCATTGCACCTGGCCAGTTCCCGTCGGGGGAACTCCCGACCGGACGCGGCGGCGTCAGGCGTCGCGCTCCATGCGGCGAGCATGCACCGAGCTCCCGGGCGACGTGGCGCGTTCGGGCGCAAACCACGGGCGGCGATGACGGTGGTTTTGCCGGCCAGCGAGGCGGTCTCGCGGCGGCGGCAGGCTCGGTCGGCGCAGAGGGAGCGGCGCGCGCGCGGGAAGAAAGAGAGAGAGGCTGACAGGCCGGGCCCACTAGGGTTTAACTAATGAAGTTTGGTTACAAACTTTGATGCTCCATAACTCCTAAACTAAGCCGAACTAGGAATAGGTCCTAACAGCAAAGTTGCTTAGAATTTTATAAGGAACAAATCATCTTTAAGGCTCAAGTCCAAATTCTGTTGTTTAAAAGAAATTTAGTGCTAAACCATTTTTCTAATGCAAGAAATCCTAACTCAAAAGCTTTTTCTGAGAAAGTGCTTTAAAGCAAAGTTGTTCCCTTCATCAAGATCTACAACTTTGTTATAAAGCACTTGGTCAGAAACAGAAAGCATAACAAGGTTACACTAGAGACCAAACAAGGACTTAAGCATTCAACAAACATATGCACATGAAATGATGAGATGCTATGCTTATGCCATGCCAAATTATGCACTTAAGGATTGCTTAACACCAGGGTGTTACATTGGTATTCACTATAAATACCCAGGGGTGAACAGTGTGAGGGGGGACTTTTCGGGATTAGTGCTCCACAGCATTAATTGAGAACAGAACCTTCGCTTCCACTTTTACTTCCGACGCTTGGCCACCTTCGCTGTTCTCTCTGCTCAAGAGCGGGGGTTCGGCAAGTGTGTTTCCAACAGTTTGGCGCCGACCGTGGGGACCGAAAGTTTGACATGGCAGGAAACAGAAGAGCTCACCCAGCGAGGGACCAGCGTGTCGCCAGAGAGACAGCGACGGTGGCCCCTCCTGCGGAAGAAATTGTGCAACCCTCGGGAGGAGAGAACGTCACCCCGGAACCCCAACCCCTGGGCCCCCAGATCCGAGTGGCGACACAACCGCACCCACACGCTTCGGGAGAAGGAGAGGGAGAAGAAGAAGAGATGGGCCTCGTGGCCCTTGAAAGGCTCGAGGCTGAGCTCCAAGAGAAGAAGAGGCGCCTGGAACAGCTTGAGAGACATAACCGATTGCGCTCGATCAGACAGAGGGCTGACGAGGCCAGGGAGCGGCTTCGCCGTATGGAGGAATCCCTCGCCGTGGCAGAAGCCGAAGCCGAAGGCTGGAATGATGAGGAGATACCCCCGCTGCAAGAGGGGAATGAGGAGCCGAATCAAGATAACCTTCGTCACCATCCACCACCACCAGTACACCCAGAGCCATATCCTGTGAGACCCCCAAATTTCCGCCAACTCTACCCAGATGAGAGAGAACAAAACCTTCGCATTCAGCGAAGGCATCAGCAACACCAAATGCCATATGATTCAAAGTCACCACTCTCCCAAATACTCCAAACCCAGCCCTGGCCACCATGTTACAATCCACAAAACCTACCTCGCTATGATGGACTTTCCGACCCTCGCCAGTTCATCATGAGCTACGAAGCAGCAGTTGCCGCAGCAGGCGGTGATGAATCAACAATGGCAAAATCCTTTGTCATCATTCTGCGAGACATCGCACAAACATGGTACAGCAACCTTCGCCCCGGAACTGTGGATTCCTGGGCCACCCTCAGAGACAAGCTGTGTACAAATTTCAAGGGCATCACTCCAGCCCCGTCAAACCCCATCGAACTGTTCAATTACAAGCAAGAAGAGCGCGAGCCCCTCCAAGATTACTGGCGGAGGTTTATTCAAATCAGAGCAAGAACCCCGGGCATATCCGACGAGGCTGTCATCCTCGCTACAGTCAGCGGCCTTCGCCCCGGCCCGTGCTCTTCGAAATTTGCTCAGAAGCCGGCAAATACAATCAAAGAATTGCACGAGACAATGGAAAGATACTGTAGAGCAGA
Organism: Coix lacryma-jobi var. lacryma-jobi; assembly: GCA_009763385.1. NCBI lineage: Eukaryota > Viridiplantae > Streptophyta > Magnoliopsida > Poales > Poaceae > Coix > Coix lacryma-jobi. The sequence continues at coordinate 81,567,471 of CM019825.1, read as the reverse complement.
CATGGACTTCCGAGCGAAGTCTGATGCTCGAAGGTCACACCAGAAGCCACAAACGAGGCCTCAACCGAGGGAAAGCAACCTTCGCCAAGAGCAAAGCAACGTCGGTGCAATCAACAAAGCAACAAATTACGAGGATCAAAGACGGGACGCTCAACCTCCGAGCAACCAAGCCCCGCAGGGTTTGCCACCTCCACCGAATCAGCGGAACCAGCAGCGAGATCCCGCCAAAATGTATTGTCACTTCTGTGGAATGGGAAAGGGACACACAACAAAGCAATGCGAATGCTTCGCCAAGGGAAAAGAATACCAGGAATCCAGGAAAGCTGCTTCGTCAGACACCCGAATCATCAACCACACCAGGAAACCAAGTTTCCACCCACCAAATCCCCCATACCACTATACCCCCATAAACTACGGCCTACCTTCGCAACAACCCACTTACACTCATCACCCACTCTACAACCAAACCTCTTATCAGCCAACCACCATCCCACAATGCCAAAACCCACCTTACACAGTCACATACCCAACAACCCCCCAAAACCAAATTCCAACAACCCACCAAGCCACCAACGCTCTGCCACCACCACCGCCAATCCCCGCGTTACCAGCACCACAACCTGTCAAAGCCGAAGCCCCGAGCCAAACGACCATCAACAATCCAACTTCAACCTTCGGTGTGATTCTAGCTATCACCGGAGGTTCAAATGAGGACCATGGTAACAAACGGCAGAGGAAGGAACATGCCAGACGCGTTCACCACGTGGCCGTCGAAGGACCACATAAATTCGGTCGTTGGTCTCACATCCCCATAACCTTCGATTCCAGTGACATGAAGCTAAGAGATTACCCTCACACAGATGCTATGGTGATCGAAACCAACCTCGCTGGGTGGACTGTCACCAAAATACTGGTCGATACAGGAAGCTCCGCTGACATCTTGTTCGCTTCAACCTTCGACAGCATGAAGCTTGACAGGAACCTTCTACAACCTGCCGACAACCCCCTATACGGCTTCGGTGGTCAACAAGTGAGAGCCATCGGAAAAATTTCTCTGCCCGTGACCTTCGGCGACCAAATCAACTGCAAGACGGAACATATAACATTTGATGTCGTCGACATGTTCTACCCATACAATGCCATTTTTGGCCGAGGGGTCACAAACGCGTTCAATGCGGTCATCCATCCCGCCTACCTATGCATGAAACTTCCCGCTCCGAAGGGTGCGGTCGCAGTATTTGGGGACCAGGACATTGCAAGGACAGCTGAAGGGAACTTAGCCCCGGGGCAACGTAATGTACACAATTTGTCAAAACCTCAAACCCCCGGTATCAGCGACGAGGGCGAGGTCTGCAATGATAGAGTGAAGGCAGCACCAAAGGAGGAAACCAAACAAGTCCAACTCTTCGAGGGTAATGCCGAAAGAAAGGTGATCATCTCAGCCAATCTAGGCCCTTAATCAGAAGGCAACCTCGTCACCTTCCTCAGAGAAAATTCCGACACCTTCGCTTGGTCCGCAGAAGACCTAAAAGGAGTCAACAGATCAATGATCGAGCATAGCCTGAACATCAAAACAAGCTATCACCCAATCAAACAAAAGCTTCGCAAGATGTCAGAAGAAAGAAAGGAGGCAGCGAAGGCTGAGGTAAAAAGGCTTCTGGACGCAGGCGTCATTCGCCCAGTCAAATACCCAACTTGGCTCTCAAATGTGGTCCTAGTCCAAAAGAAGAACAAAAAATGGCGAATGTGCGTCGATTTCACTTGCTTGAACAAAGCCTGTCCGAAGGATGACTTCCCCCTCCCAAACATAAGCACCCTGGTCGACAGAGCGGCAGGTTGCCAAATGCTATCCCTCCTTGATTGCTTCTCAGGCTATCACCAGATTTGGATGAATGAAGAAGACGAAGAAAAAACAAGCTTTATCACACCCTCAGGCACCTTTTGCTTCCGAAGGATGGCAGAAGGTTTGAAAAATGCAGGCTCAACCTTCGCTCGCATGACCTCCGAAGTTTTCAAGGATGAGCATGCTGTCTCCGCCTATGTCGACGATCTAGTCGTCCAAAGTAAACTAAAAGAATACCACATACCAGACTTATCGAGGGTATTCAGCAACCTCCGGTCCGCCGGACTGAAACTAAACCCAGAAAAATGTGTTTTCGGGGTAAGCGAAGGTAAATTGCTAGGTTGCATTGTCTCAGCCAGAGGAATCGAAGCCAACCCTGAGAAGATTGATGCCATCATGAACATGGAACCTCCGGCGACCAAGAAAGCAGCTCAGCGTCTGACCGGTCGTTTAGCAGCACTTAGCAGATTCATCTCAAGATCCGCAGAGCGAGGGTTACCCTTCTTTGAAACACTCAGAAGCAACGCTCCATTCAACTGGGGTCCCCAGCAGCAAAAGGCCTTCGAGGAGTTGAAAAAGTATCTGACCAGCTTGACTGCCCTAACCAGCCCAAGCAAGGGAGAATTATTGTTACTCTACGTCGCAGCTTCGCCACACGCAGCAAGCGCAGTCCTCATCAAGGAGCTCCGCGAAAACAACAAAACCAGACAAGCCCCAATCTACTATGTTTCAGAAACCCTCGAAGGCCCAAAGAGAAATTATTCGGAGCTTGAGAAAATAGCATACGCCGTCGTCATGGCATCAAGAAAGCTCAAGCACTATTTCCAGGCGCACGAGATCCATGTACCTTCGACGTACCCTCTCGAGAACATTTTCAAAAACAACGAAGCAGTTGGAAGAATAGCAAAATGGGCAGTCGAGCTTAACAGTTATGCTGTAACCTTCGTTGGCAGAACAGCGATCAAATCACAAGTGCTGGCTGATTTCATAGCAGAATGGACACCCAACCCTCGCCCCGGTGAGCTGCAGCAGGACCAGTTTTGGATCGTTTACGTCGACGGGGCCTGGGGTGCAACTGGAGCCGGTGCCTCGGCCATTCTAATCTCGCCTTCCGGGTCGAAGCTGAGATACGCACGAAGGCTTGACTTCAAATGCACAAACAACTCCGCTGAATATGAGGCTGTGATTCTGGCACTTTCAAGGCTGCGATCGTTATCAGTCCGAAGGGCACTCATCAACACAGACTCTCAAGTCATTGCGGGGCACATCGAAAAGAACTACAAAGCAAAAGATCCAGAGCTTCAAAAGTATTTTCAATATGTCCGAAGGTTAGAATCTTTCTTCCTCGGCATAACCGTAAAAGCAATATCGAGGACTGAAAACAGCGAAGCAGATTGCTTAGCCAAAGCAGCCGCGCAGCAGTCACAGCTTCCTCCAGATGTGTTCTACGAGTTTTCCACTCGGTCAGCCTTCGAGGCTTCTGAAATCAGCATCAAGCTGATCAGCACAATTCAGTGCGAGGATTGGAGAGCACCTATCATGGCCTACATCAAGGGGCTCCATGAATCAAGCAACAGAGAAGAAGAAAATAGACTAAAACAAAGAGTGCGAGGATACAAGATCATTGACAATACGTTGTACAAAGCTTCGGTAACCTCGCCATGGCTCAAATGTGTGTCACAGTCCGAAGGCAATGGCATTCTCAAGCTAATCCACGAGGGCATTTGTGGTTCTCACAACGGCCCGAGGGCTCTAGTCGGCAAAACGTTCCGGCAAGGCTTCTACTGGCCAACAGCATTAAGAGATGCGGAAACCATCGTCAAGCATTGCGAGGGTTGTCAACTGATGGCAAAAAACCAAAACGCCCCAGGGGCACCCACAACTCTCATATGCCCATCCTGGCCTCTGCAAAGGTGGGCGATGGACCTCGTAGGCCCATTACGGACAGCTCCCGGGAACCTTCGCTACACGGTGGTAGTTGTGGAATACTTCACAAAATGGATTGAAACAAGGCCACTGTCCTCCATCACTTCCCTCACAGTGAAAAAGTTTTTCTGGCAACAAATAGTTTGTCGCTTTGGAGTTCCTCAGCATCTAACCGTCGACAATGGCACTCAGTTTGACAGCGAGGTCTTCAAAGAATTCTGTGCACAAATTGGGACAATGTTATGCTTCGCCTCCGTCCGACACCCGCAATCCAATGGCCTGGTTGAAAGAGCCAATGCGACAATATTCCAAGCTATCTCCAAAAAGCTGCAGGGTAGACCCAAGGGTAAATGGGCCGATGAACTACCTTCGGTCACCTGGTCCCACAACACCTCAGAATGCAGAGCAACAAAATTCACTCCTTTCAAGCTGCTGTTCGGCGAAGAAGCGGTGCTTCCAGAAGAGCTAAAATATGGATCGCTCAGAACAACCCTCGCATCTGACGAGCAAGCCCAATCGCTCGATAAAGACCTACTCGAAGAAGCAAGATGCAATGCAGTGCACAACCTTCGCAAGTACCAAGAAGAAACCAGAAAATGGAGAGATAAAAAGATCAGAATCAAAGAGTTACAGAAGGGTGACCTCGTCCTCATCAGAAAACAAAATGCCAGCTTGGCAGGAAAATTTCAGCCCAAGTGGACAGGTCCATACTTGATTGTGGAAAGCAACCGTCCTGGCTCTTTCCACCTCACCGACAGCGAGGGTAACATCCTGCCTCACACTTGGAACATCGACGACCTTCGCAAATACTACCCATAGCGGGGCCCTAGCGAGCCCTCGCAAGTTGAAATTCATCTTCGCATTTCATGTTTCCATTTCTATGAATGTAGCCAAATAAAGGAGCTGCACTCTTTTTCCTTACAAAGGGGCGTAAGGTTTTTTAACGAGGCAGTATCCAAAGCATTAATACAGGTTAGAACCCCCAAAAAAGTAAAATCTCCAAACCTCTACTCCCAAACATCGAAAAAGCGGGTCTCTCTCAAGAGCGCTACATTCGATGAAAACCTGCTAAGATTGCTTCGAAAAACATTCCTTTTCCTTTCAAAGCAAACTTCACCTCCGCCTAAGATAAGGGGAGGAAAGTCGAGCACCCTGGCACAAACGACAGGGGCTCGCAAAAAGCAAACTTCACCTCCGCCTAAGATACGGGGAGGAAAGTCGAGCACCCTGGCACAAACGACTGGGGCTCGCAAAAAGCAAACTCACCTCCGCCTAAGATAAGGGGAGGAAAGTCGAGCACCCTGTCACAAACGACAGGGGCTCGCAAAAAGCAAACTCACCTCCGCCTAAGATAAGGGGAGGAAAGTCGAGCACCCTGGCATAAACGACAGGGGCTCGCAAAAAGCAAACTTCACCTCCGCCTAAAATAAAGGGAAGCGCGAAGTCCAAAAAAGTCAAGCACCCTCGCAAACGCGTCGGGGCTCGCAAGAAGCAAACTTCGCCCCCGTCAAAAATGAGGGGAGGCACGAAGTCCAAAAAGTCAAGCACCCCCGCAAAGCACAACAGAAGCTCATCACGAGAGCAAATGCACGAGCCTCGCTAAAAGAAAAAGGGGGCGTCGCTGTTTTTTCAAAACAAGCTCACGAGAGCAAATGCGCGAGCCTCACTAAAAGAAAAAGGGGGCGTCGCTGTTTTTTCAAAACAAGCTCACGAGAGCAAATGCGCAAGCCTCGCTAAAGGAAAAAAGGGGCGTCGCTGCTTTTTCAAAACAAGCTCACGAGAGCAAGTGCGCGAGCCTCGCTAAAAGAAAAAGGGGGCGTCGCTGTTTTTTTTTTCAAAACAAGCTCACGAGAGCAAATGCGCGAGCCTCGCTAAAAAAAAAGGGGGCGTCTCTGTTTTTTCAAAACAAGCTCACGAGAGCAAATGCGCGAGCCTCGCTAAAAGAAAAAGGGGGCGTCGCTGTTTTTTCAAAACAAGCTCACGAGAGCAAATGCGCGAGCCTCGCTAAAAGAAAAAGGGGGCGTCACTGTTTTTTCAAAACAAGCTCACGAGAGCAAATGCGCGAGCCTCGCTAAAGGAAAAAGGGGGCGTCGCTGCTTTTTCAAAACAAGCTCACGTGAACAGTGCGCGAGCCTCGTTAAAAGTAAAACGGGGCCTCGCTTTTAAACAATATAAGAAACATTAAATAGACACAACCCATACATCTTTCTCATTCTGCACAAAGTAACGTTACAACAACAAACATATCCGAAAAATAAAAAATTCTTTACAAGGAACCATCGCTCCCCTCAATCAACATCAAATCACCGAAACCTTCGGCCTCCTCAAACACCCCCTCCACTGGAACCAGAGGTCCCCACAACAAAGGCGCTGCAGGGACAATCGGCAGCTCCCCAGACAAAACCCTCGCCCTATACATGTATCTAAGCCTCGTCTCACTAACTTCCGAAGGTTCTTCCTTCAGAATCAAAAGCGCCCCATCCAAACCAACACCAAGCTCCCTTTGCCCGAATAAATATTCCAAAGCTGTGTTCTCGTCAATATCATCATCTCCGCTAGCTTGCGGGATCGAAGAAGATCCAAACAAATAGCGGTCGGCTTGACGATCAGTATAATCTGCCTCGCGCCAAAAACGATCCGACCTACCACTCTTTAAATCATACCTTCGCACCTTTGACCACCAAAAACGTTCAAAGGAAAGCGAAGGATGTTTAAACTTAGCACGAGCCCACGATTCACCAGTTATAAAAACATCTTGGTAATTTAACATCAGCGGAGTGACGTCCAACACTTTTAGCACGGTTCCATCAGGAACCTGCACGTTTCACAAAAATACAAAAGTTGTTTCAGCTTCATCAAGTCTTTACAACCACAATATCTACAAATGGCTACCTTGCCACAACAATCCCAGGGATCACACCTGACCAGCTTCCCCTCGGATAGTCTCCGAACCCTCGCCAACGGCGATAGTCGAGGTCCCAGCTGACGTCTCCTCCGCCGTGGACTCCTCCACAGTAGCCTCGACATTCGTAGCAAGCTCCTCTTCCATCGCCGTTGCCTGCGCCGCGCTTCCTTCGGTGATCGGCACGTCCCCGGCCAACGCCTCGATCTCGACGAGCATAACCCCCGCACAACTTGGCTCAGGGGCGGCTTCGGAGCCACCCCTCGCTGCAGCTTCCGTGGGCGGCGAAGGCATCGCATCTTGCCGAGCCTATAAGCAAAACAAAACACAAACCTCGCCAAAATCAACAACAACCCCTCTAAAACAAACCAAGAAAACCAAAAATCTTAAAAAGGACGCAAACCTGACGTGTAGCCTCGGCAGCTTCTTCGAAGGCGAGAGCTCGGCCACCTCCGGAGATCCAAAACTTGCGAAGCAAACGCATCGCACTGTTCTGAACTTCTGCGTCGTCAACCTTCATCCGGCGAACATCATCAACCGACAGAAAGGCATGGTTCGGCCTTTTGATCTTGCGAAGATGATCACAATCCGCCAGACGAAGTGTGCTCGCCATTGCCAAGGCCCCGGCGTAGCCACCAAAATCAGCTGCATTGGAAACTAACGAGCTAAACACATCAAGCTCGCTACCCAGCCAGCCCACGAAGGCCTCCGCGTCAGCTGCAGGCAATGGCTCTCCGGCAGAGCCTCCAGCCTCGGTCAGACAACAATCAAGTTTACGTTTGACATTCTCCATACTCGCCCGCCAAGATTTGTTCAAATCCCCTAGCTGACCCTCGGCCTCGGCCAAAGCCTTGTCTTTCTCCTTTCCCGCGGCAATCAGATCAGCATTACGCTTCGCCAGTTCAACTGCCTCCTCTCGAGCCTTCGCGGCCATCTCCGAAGCTTTCTTCAGTTCACGAAATCAGCTAGAGCCTGTGACTTGATTGCTTTCCTGGGAGTGAACTTGATGTTGAGTGCCCCCAATTTGACTGCCCACTTGGAAATTCTTCCAGTAGCATCACGATTGTGGAGGATTTCTTCCAAAGGAAAATCCGTAACAACTGTGATCTCATGAGCTTAGAAGTAATGTCGTAGCTTTCTTGAAAATATAAGTAGGGTGTAGAGTGTTGGTAGTTCTTAGCTACACCTAGGATAGGGTAACTAAAGTAGCTATCTACTAATGCCAAGCGGGGTTGTCAATCCCGATACTAGTAGGAGCTAGCTAGCGAGAATGCAATCTACCAGGAGGAGATTCTGCAAGCGCACAGAACTATCGTAGTAGCACTTCGCCTGGGAGTACCAGGTGTCGATTTATTTGATCCCAAGGGAAGGCTAGGGTGGTGTATGAGTCGAGTCAAGGAGGGGATGAGAGTCGAAGAAAAGAGAAAAAGGAAAAGGGAAGATGAAAGGCTAGAAAGAATATATGGGTGGATAGGTAAGGATGAAGTGAATGGCTAAGGTAAGGTGGATAACTAGATGGATAGGGGGATAAATGGAATAGGATAACTAAGGGTAACTAAGATAACTAACTACTAGCTAATAACTACTCCTAGATAACCACAGAGCAAGATAACTACGAAGCAAGATAGTTACGAAGCAAGGCAGGCAAAAGACAATAAAGCAACTAAGTTGAGTAAAGTTTTATTCCTATCTTGTCAAGTATCGAGGCGTACTAGCCTTTACCACTTACTTAGGTTGAACGCTAGCACAACGAGCCTTACTGTTAAACTGGGCCAACTACATGGTGGAATTCAAGGCGCACAGGGCTGTCACCACCTGCTTGCTACCATAGCTATCCGGGGGTCCAGCCGTATCTGAAGGTAAGTCTATAACTAAGCACCACGCTTAACTATATTCTAACTATCTCTACCCTAGCTTTGAATAGAGACACCCTTGCGGACGTCAGAGCAAATACTTGACTTAATAAGATAAACACTAAACTAACTAAGCAACCTATTGGCAAAGATCAAACACTAAGCTCACTATAGATTAACTACTATGGCTAAGTGAATTGAACTGTAGGATAGCTAGGTCACACTCAAGGTACTTGATAAAGTAATACTGAAAGTAATACTGAAAGTAATGCTTAAAGTAATACTGAGATAAAGATAAATGTACCTGAGATACAAGAGAGCAAACCAGACTAGAGATGCCGGGAAATCAACCGACCTCCGATGCCAGTCGCTCGCACCCGCTTCTCTCTTAGCAAGCTCTACGCTAATTCTGCCAAGGACTTAGGCTAAGCTGTGCTAAACTAAGAGCCGCGCTATAGCGAGAGCACTAGAGCTATACTCTCTCTACTAGCTAACCTACTTGCCTAAGCTCTCTAAGCTTCTAACCTAACTCTCACTTGCTTCTCTTGCTTTGCTTCTCTTGGAAGTGTGGGATCTACTTGGGTGTGAATGAAGTGTTGCCACCAGGGGTGTATTTATAGCCTTGTGGAGTGAGGGGGGTTCTTATAGGGGGCAGCCACCCGACCTAGGGTTAGGTCAGGTGGCGGGCGCCACCATCTACTGGCTGCCGCCAGTGCCCTGGCCGTTGGATGAACCGCCTCTGCTTCAACGGCATCCAGGTGGTTGTCCAAGGCGGTTTGGAGGTCGGTTGCATGTCCTAGCAACCGACATTCAGCCTTGATCCATGCCACTCCTCCCTGAGCCGTCCGATGCCACTGACCTAGTGACCAAGGGCCAGGATTTGGCCTTGGGGAGGTCACACGGATCGGTGACGTGGCAGGGAGTGGCACTTGGGCCAACCCAAGTGGCGGGCGCCACCTAGGGGAGGCGGGCGCCACCTAGGGCTGGCGGGCGCCACCTAGGGGTGGCGGGCGCCACCTAGGGGTGGCGGGCGCCACCCCCCTTAGGCCCATTTGGGCCCTGCTGAGTGGGCTTGGCCTCTGGTGGGTCCATATGTCCAAATTTGGTTCAAATCCTACATTCAAATAAAATTCTATGGACATGTGGAATTTGGTTAGTTTGAAACCTATTTGACTACATTTCATGCATTTTTGGTGGACTTTAGGGTAAAATGTTGATGGTAAAACAGGTGTTTAAGGACCGTCAACATAGAGTAATTTTTGTACTTGCGGGTATCTGGCCTTTGAATCGGAGAGTACCTCGCTAATGTAGTACACTGGTCGCTGGGTGTGGTAGATGTGCTTGTCATCCTTGCGCTCCACTACGATCGCTGTGCTTACAATGTGTGTGGTAGCTGCGATATAAAGCATCATCGGCTCCCTGGGTTCTGGTGGCATCAGTATAGTTGAGTTGGTAAGGTATCCTTTGAGTTGTTCAAAGGCCCTGTCCGCTTCTTCCGTCCACTGAAATTTATCGCCAGCCTTGAGTAATTTGAAGAAAGGGAGTCCCTTTTCTCCCAGCCGTGAGATAAATCGATTTAGCGCAGCCATGCATCCGGTGAGCTTCTGAACATCCCAGACTGAGGTAGGTGGCTTCATGTTGATGATAGCTATGATCTGCTTTTGACTAGCCTCGATACCCCGATGGCTAACAAGAAATCCGAGTAACTGGCGTGAGGGTACTCCGAAAATGCATTTTGTGGGATTGAGTCTCCATTGATATGCACGCAGTCGGCTGAAGGTTTCCTCCAGGTCTGATATGAGAGTAGTCGGATCCTTTGTCTTTATGACCACATCATCGACATAAGCTTCTGCATTGCGGCCAATTTGGTCGCCCAAGCAATCTTGGACAGCTCGTTGATAAGTGGCCCCTGCATTCTTCAGCCCGAAGGACATGGTTTTATAACAGTAGGCGCCAAAGGGAGTTATAAACAATGTCTTGGGTTGATCCTCTTCTTTGAGAGCAATCTGGTGGTACCCGGAGTAGCAATCCAGAAAGGATAATAGAGCAGAGCCTGCGGTGGCATCAACTATTTGATCTATCCTCGGTAATCCAAAAGGATCCTTTGGACAGTGTTTGTTGAGGTCTGTGTAGTCGACACACATGCGCCACTCAGCAGAGTTCTTCTTCTTGACTAGCACTGGGTTTGCTAACCACTCGGGGTGAAGGATTTCTCTGATGAATCCGGCTGCGAGTAGTTTGGCTATTTCCTTCTTGATTGCCTCTTTCTTCTCTGGTGAGAGCCATCGTAGTCTTTGCTTGATAGGTCGAGAACCTTCTTTTAATTCCAATTTGTGCTCAGCCAAATTCCTTGGGACTCCTGGCATATCAGCCGGTTTCCAAGCAAATATATCTTTGTTTGCTCTAAGGAACTTGGTGAGCGCGAATTCCTATTCTTCAGATAGGTGAGCACTGATAACCGCCGTCTTGGAGGGATCACCGGTTTCCAGGTCAATGCTTTTTGTGGAGACTTCTGCTGATGGTTAGGTAGTACCTGCCTTCTTGGTTGGGATTTCTGAATCTCCAGGCCTGGTATTATGTACCATCTGAGCGAGTTCTTGTACTTCCAGAGCGAGTTGAGCTTTTTTAGCGATTTGAACAGCCTCTGTGTCATAATCGAATGATCGCTTCAAGTCACCCCTTAAGGTTAGGATTCCCTTAGGAAATGGCATCTTCAGCAGAAGGTACGGGTAATGTGGTCCTGCCATAAACTTGGCGATGGCTGGTTGTCCAAATATGGCGTGATACGATGATTCGAAGTCGGCTACCTCAAAACTGATGTACTCAGTCCGGTAATTGATCTGAGTTCCAAAAGTGACGGGTAGTATGATCTTTCCGAGTGGTACGACTGCCTTTCCGGGTACTATACCGTAGAAGGGGGCACTTGATGGTGTGAGCTGGGTTGCGAGATCTAGATTCATCTTGCGTAGGGTGCTTGCAAAGATGACGTTAATTCCTGCTCCTCCATCGATGAGTACTCTTCCCAATGTAAATCCGGCGACCGTAGGATCCAGGACTAGCGGGTAATGCCCTGCATTGGAGACACTGGTCCATTGGTCCGCTCGGGTGAAATTAATCGAGTGCTCAGACCAGTCAAGATATCTGGGAGTTGTTGGTTCTGTAGACATGATCTCTCGTAGGGAAAGCTTCTGGAGCCTTTTATTATCACTGGTAGTTACTCCCCCAAATATGACATTGATGGTCCCTTTGGGGTGTTGGAAACCGCCAGCGTCCTGCTGAGGGTCTCCGGCTGCTTTTTTCCCCTTGTCTTTTTTGTTTTTATTGAAGTCGGAGTTTAAGCCTCTCTCCTTGAGCTGTCGACAATGCCTAGCCTGATGTCCTCCTTTAGGATGGAAGGGGCACGGTCCGTCGAGTAAGTCATCAAAGGTGGATGGCTTATTCCTCTTCTTCTGAGGCTCCATGGCAGCAACAGTATTGTCTCCTGTTCTCTTGCGAGTGTTTTGCTGTGGTGTCTGGTTGCCTCTCTGATTGTTCCCTCGATCGCCCTGTGTGTTCCTCTCGGGGAAGCATTCCTCTCTGTTGCTTGATGAACTCATTGCAAATTTCGTTGCCAAAAAGGTCAATTACTTCTCTGTCTGTAATGTCAGATACTGTGGAGCGGATCTCTGAGAAACACCTATAGTACTCCTGTATTGACTCATTTTTCTGTTGCTTGCAGGTCCTGAGCTTAGTCTGGGGATCTGATCTCTCGGGGACACCCGCAAAGTTCTCTATGAAGATACGATGGAGTTGTTCCCAGGAGTCAATGGACTCGGGCTTAAGCCTGTCGAACCAAGCGAGTGGCATTGTCTCTAAAGCCATTGGGAGAAAAAGTGCTTTGACGTCGTTGCTTCCTCCTGCCAACTCAACTACTTGAGCATATAGCCTGAGCCACCGTTTAGGTTCTGTCTTCCCATCGTACTTTGAGTAGTTCCCAGGTTTGAATTTTTGTGGAAACGGGACTGCTCGTAGCCTCTAGGAAAAGCAAGGGAAACGATCGACTGCATCAGATGCTGCAATTGCGACTCCTCGGTATGAAGATTCGGCTCCTCCTTCAGCTTGATTAGGTACTCGGTGGCCCAGACGACTCCTTGCTGGAACCCGGCTGAGTCGCTCCTGAACAGGTCGCCTCTGGCTTGGATGGGATGACGCTTGTTCATCAGCTAGAGTCTCAAGGTTCCGTCCCCGGAGTTGTAGCGCAGTAGTCTGAAGCATGATCAATTGTCGCTCTTCATCAGGGGTGCGGTTGTCCTTGGCTCCCATCTCAGTAGCTAGAGCTATAATGTTCTGGTAGGGTGTCTGGAAAACCTTGTGACCAGCGACTCTCATAAACTCAGGCTCGAGGTTGCGGGAGCAATCAGCTCGTCAGCGATTGTGATTGTTTTGTGATTGATGCTCCTGATCACGTTGGGCGTGAACTTGATTTTCCGCGTCCTCTTCTAGGCGCCTCCGAGTATTATATTCTCCGAGTCGTACATTGTAGCGGTCTACGGCTTCCTTGCAGTGATTTGCTCGCCTTCTGCGAGCTTCTTTAACTTGATTCTTCCTGATTCTCTCAGCCTTTATTGACTCGGTTTCTCCAGGTCCTTCTGGGTCGTTGTCAGATATCATGCTCAAAGTTTCATCGTCCTGGAAGACATCTAGAGGGGTTGGGGTCGAAAATATGACTGAAGCCCCGCCATGAAAACTTCACGAGGGTAGCCCTGGTTTGTTGAACCTGGCGTAACCAACTCCAAAGTAGAAGTGCTAGAGATTAGTTCTGTTGAGGTGTCTTGTTCCTCAAAGGGGAGCTGATGTCCATGTTGATATGGAAGCTGCTGGTCGATTGTGCCAACCAGCCTAGCCAGAGCTGGCTGTATTGGCCAATGGACAATGTTACCCTGCTTGGTAGAGCTGAAAACGAGTCCTTGTTGAGCTCCGGTCAAAGGTATATGTTGATACTCTTTGAATTTTGCGTCAATCAGGTCTTGGAAGTTTTTAGCCGAGTTCTCTAGTCTGAAGGTGATGCCATGTTTGGTCTCCGAGTCCTTTTCGTTCTCAGAATTTGAGTTCGAGTAGGAGTCGGGTGCTTCAGGTTGGTCTCCAGAATCTTGCGGATCTTGGATAGCAAGGTTTGTTAGGTTCTGGGTGAGATCACTCATCTTTGGTGTGGCTTGCGCTTCTGGATCAGTGTGAAGATGTCGATGCAGCTTTCCTTGATCATCCGCGACGCAAGTCCATGAGCCAAAAACGAAATTGATCCCGCCGAGAACATGTCGTCGTGGTTCGCCGGGCTCTTGGTCGTCGAATCGCCGAAAGCCCCTACCCGGCGCGCCAGCTGTCGGTGTTTGTTAACCGGCAACTCGTCTTGAGTAATCTCAGACGATTTGTTCGGTGGGGATCGGCGTTCATAGGACTCGGCGAGTACACAGGGACAGCGATTTATACTGGTTCAGGCCGCTAAATAGCGTAATACCTTACGTCCAGTGCGGCGTGTGCCTTGTGTATGATTATGATTCAATTGATTGGAGCATGCGCCCGCTTCCCCTTATATATCCGGGTGAAGCATAACACAGACCGAGTCCTAGTCGGTTACAACAAAGGAGTCCTATTCTAATTACATGACTTCCTTTAAGAACTCGACTAAGTTACAGTGAGAGTCCTAATCCAAGTACACTTCGTATCTAGTCTTCGGATCTCCCGTGCCGTCCGGAATTAGTCAGAGTAATCATCTTCTGATGATATCTCTGACATCCTGGTCCGTCAATCGGCGATAGTATCCTGCCAAGCCTAAGAAACTCCGAACCTCACCGACCGATGTAGGAGCCTTCCAATCCATTACTTCTTGTACTTTACTGGGATCAACTGAGATTCCTTCTTCAGATAAAATATGACCAAGGAAGTGTACCTTCTTCATCCAAAACTCACACTTACTAAACTTAGCATAGAGTTGATGCTCCCTAAGTCTGGTCAAAACAATCCTCAGATGCTCCGCATGGTCCTCTGCGTTTTCTGAATAGACCAAAATATCATCAATAAATACTACCACAAACTTATCCAGCTCTGGCATCAACACTGAGTTCATCAAACTCATGAAGTATGCTGGAGCATTTGTCAATCCAAAGGACATGACAAGGTACCCATACAACCCATATCTGGTCGAAAAAGCGGTCTTTGGGATATCCTGTGGCCTGATTCTGATTTGATGGTAACCTGACCTCCAGTCAATGTTGGAAAACACCTTGGCTCGAGATAACTTGTCAAAGAGAATATCTATCCGTGGTAACGGATACTTGTTCTTTAATGTCACGGCATTGAGCGGCCGATAATCCACACACATGCGCAGTGACTTATCCTTCTTTTTGACAAACAGGGCTGGGCAACCCTGTGGCGGAACCGTCCTGATTATAAGAGCTCAAGTATTATCTTAGCCAAATTCGTCTGACTTCGACTGATACTTGAACCCATATAACCCCGGTAGTCCGGAAATCACGAAGGATTTCTAACACCATACATCATACAGGATCGCATTGTTCAAGGATCACATTCGTAAAGATACATCACAGCGGAAATGAAACCGAATTTAACATCAGAGTACGAATTTAAAACAGAGTTATTACAAACCGAATTTTAAAAGTGCGGAAGCTGAAATAGTTTGAAACACGACCACTACACATGTGGTCCAAATAAAACCTTGTTTGATAAATCCACTCAACACGACTCACTCCTCCATTTTTCAGATAATGTGCCACTAACAGTCTCAGACCAGCAAAAGAAAAAGGGAAGCTTCTGGACGACCCTGCCCTGGGCCTACTCCTCATCACCTTCCACCGGGTAGAGGCAGTGCTTACAATAGCCAAAGTAGACCTGGCCATCTGCAACAAACGGGATAAACCCTGAGTACGGGAATGTACTCAGCTAGACTTACCCGTCCAACTGAGAGTAAAGACACCAAGGGTATGCAAGGCCTTTTCGGGTGGAGTTGGGATCTTTTAGTTGCGAGAAGCTCAAGTTCAGATAGGAAGTAATTAGTGATAAAGATGAGCTGCCATTTTTAGACCTATTTCTTAATTCTAGGTTTTTCACCTGTACTAGAGCACTCACTTGAATCTACCAATCAATAATATAACCATATCCAGTTGACTTATCCACATTTTAGTTGAACCTTTAATCATTACATGGAGTTGTATCGTGGTGAAGCTCGCCATAGTTTCCCACTAACCGGGGGAGACGGCGACTCGAATCGAATTCCAAACCAGCTGATGAAAGACCTTTAATACCAGCCCACACTTTCCCCGTCGGGTCCATGCATTGGGCAACCGCTCGACGCTTGTTCGTGGTGGTAATCGTCGCGGTTCAAGCATGGACCGCCCAATTGGAACCTGGCGATGGCCTCACGCGGCAGATCGCAATTTCCATACTAGAGGGCACGACACGGGTTGAGACCGGCCCGAACAGCTTCTAACCGGCTTTGGGGTCAATGATTACAGCACCGACATATCCCTAAGTAAAAGGGCGCGTTCAAAAATGAACGAGGGCCAACATCGATACAAACCTACACGATCCAACGGATGGACTGCCCCAAGTTTCCGAACTTGTGCCCTGCCATCCCGTTGACCGCATTTCATTACTACTCAGATTCTTTTCCACGATAGCAAATATAGCCAACCGTGATCCGGTCAATACCCATCCGGGTATTACGGAAACATCCTTAACTACCACTTTTATTAAGCAGGCTAAGCAATTCTACATTGTAATTAAATAACAGGATAACAAGGTAGATATTAATCAATAACCAAGGAATGGTAATGCAGCAAGTAGGATTCATTCCAACTCCTAAACCTAATGCATCACAATATAAAAGGACTCAAGTAATCTTAATTGCAAAAGATAGGAGGCTTAATATGCTCCGGGGCTTGCCTTGGGTGAAGACCGAGGCCTCGTGGGAAGGGCACTCGGGCAAGTTAGTGTTGCTGGCGGGGTCGACTTCCTCGGCTTGCTGGAGCTCCGGAATCTGCTGCTCGGCGTTTGCTTCTGGCTCCTGCTCGGGCTCCGGAAGGGTCGATCCTATTGTATGCGATGATTAATAAATGATTCAAAAGAAACTTAGGTTTGCACTGCAAGTGCACTTTTCTGGACTCAGAAAAATCCACAAAAATTCCAGCAGGCAAACAACAGTTGCTGGACTCCACTGAACAAATTTCAGCCATAAAAAAATACAGAACTGCAGATGCAAAAATAACAAATAAACTGCTCAAAAGGTACTTTGAACTACAACCCTACTGTAAAAGGGTGCACAACTCTATTTTATATTTTTCCCAGATTTTCCTTCACATTTTATGCTTATCCAGAAAGTTCCATGAACAGAAACATTACATTATTTCTTACATGAATTTCCAAAGGAAAACACAGAAAAGCACATTTGCAAAATAACTTCAGATTTCTTCACATAGCAGATCATGCTTACATTTTTCTTAGCTTGAACGTCTTAAACAGAGACTACAAAAATTTTCCCATATTTTATTTTAACATATAAAACACCTTAACCTTATTTCCAAGAAATCAGCTAAACAAGACTTTAAACCCTAACAGAAACTTTTTCCACATAAACAGTGCATCACATATTTTTCACAGGTGTAAAACAGGATAATACACCTACACAAAATTTTCCAAGAATTATCTCAACCAGAAAACATATATAACCATTTATCTTAGCAAAAGCATATACAGTGGAATAAAAGAAAACAGTAAAATAAACTTCTACCAAAAATACTTTTATATTTTTCCAAGATAGATTTACTCATAAACAAACTAGCAAAACTAAAAGCACTCCATTTGGATTTGTAAAACGTGCTACCCAAAAATAACAAGCATCTCTGGAAAATAAAACCCTAAAAGAAAAACATTTGAAATCTCCCGGCCTGGCTTGCGTACACCCGGTCCATAGACCAGCGAGTGGTTGATGCGCGGGGCCCGCGGGTAGGCGTGCGTGTTCGCTCGAGGCCCGGCTCGAACGAGAGAGTGCCCGAGGGTTCGCTCGAGGCCTAGCTCGAGCGAGACGGAAAACTAACGCCCGTCCGAGGCCTGGCTCAGGGGCTCGGGCGAGACGGAAAGGCTATCGCCCGTCCGAGGCCTGGCTCGGGGGCTCGGGCGAGACGGAAAGGCTATCACCCGTCCGAGGCCTGGCTCGGGGGCTCGGGCGAGAAGGAAAGGCTATCGCCCGTCCGAGGCCTGGCTCGGGGGCTCGGGCGAGACGGAAAGGCAATCGCCCGTCCGAGGCCTGGCTCGGAGGCTCGGGCGAGACGGAAAACAGGGGAGAATGGTTGACCGACGAAAGCTCGTCGACGGTGAGGTCGCCGGCGGAGAGGCTAGGCTCGATAGACTCGTCTCGACGAGGCGCATCCAGCGGTGGTGTTGGTTTGGCCAGAGGGTGACCGTAGCTCGCCGGCGACGAGCCATGGCAGACGGTGGCGGCGGTGAGGCTCGGCTTGGCCGTGTCCGGCAGTCGCCGGAGAAATTGGCGCGTGCGCAGTGCTTCGTGAACCCTAGGGAGCTATGTGAGTGGGTCGGTTTGGCTTGGATGGCTCCAGGGGAGCTTGGCCTTGTGCATGGCCGCGGCGGACGGCCATGGCGCTCAGCCGGGGAAGAAGGGGTGGGAGAGAGCGATAGCGTTGAAGCTAGGTGGTGTTCTCACCTTGCCTTGGCTTGATGATGCTTGACGGCGAAGGAGGTAGACGCTGGAGGTCATGTCGGGGAGGAACGATGTTGCGGGCTCTGCGGTGGCGACGACGAACCGAAGGGGGCGTTTTGTCCTCCGGCGGCGATGGGGCTTGGTCGGGGACGACAACGTGCGCACGGCGTGTGCACGGTGTAGGCGGAGAGGCTGGCGAGAGGGATTGGATGGTGGTGGTCGGGTGTGGCCGGAACGGCGGAGGGGAGTGATGGTGGTGATCGGTCGGCAAGAGTGGTCGGATGCTTGCGCGTTTGTGGGAGCTGAGAGGGAGAGCGGGAGTGAGAGCGGGCGAGCTGGAATGGCAGTGGGGAGAGGGGAGTGCGGTGCGCTCGGGGTTTTGATCGGCTTGACCGGCCGATGGTCGTGGCGGGGCCACGGCGGCACGGTCGGCGAGGCAGCGCGGGCGATGCCGTGCACGGCGAGCGGGCGCTGCAGGCGAGGCGAGCGGAGAGTGGCCGAGGGAGATAGCTTGCGTGCTCGGGTGAGAGAGGATCGAGCGAGGAGTGGCCGGCGAGGATCCTCGGCAGGATACGGCGGCCACGTGGCGGTTGCGGCCGGCGTACGGCGCGGCGTGTCAGCGGCGACAGCGCGCGGCGCGCGCGGCACGCGGGCGAGCTGGGAGCGGGCCGGCGCACGCGAGCTGGGCCGAAAGGCCAGATGGGCCGAAAGGGGTGGCACCGGGAAAAAAAACGTTTTCCTTTTTCTTTTTCCAAATTCTTTCAAACTTTGACCACTCAAAAACAGTTTCAAAAACTCCAAACTAGGTTTTGACCCAAACATAAAAGTTGCTCAAAACATTTTTCTCTACAACCTTCATATAAGACACTTTTTCTGAAAACCATTTTTAAATGCTCTACATAAAGAAAGCCAAATAAATAAACAAAAGGCAACAAGCACTCATATGCACATGCAATGATGCAATGCATTGCTTATGCTCCTTTAGTAGCTAATGAAGTTCCTAATGCAGTGCTTGACACTAGGGTGTCACAAACCCCATTCCGACACACTAGGTTGAATAAACCCCTTTTCCAAGAGTTCCTTGATTTGGGCCTTGAGTTCTGCTAGCTCATTGGGTGGCATACGATACGGTCTCCTAGAGATTGGTGCAGTCCCTGGTAACAACTCAAATACAAATTCCACGGCTCTCTGGGGTGGTAACCTAGGCAACTCATCCGGGAAATCTCGGACAACAAGAATTTTGGAAAGGTCTTCTATAGCAAGAGTACAGGATAGGTCAACAAAATCGGCACCTCGGGGGAGAGATACGCGAAGTTTGTTACCCGTCCGACCATCGGATAAGGTAAGAGTTCTATTTGCAGTGTCTAACACCGCGTTCCACATGGTCATCCAACTCATTCCCAAGACTACATCCATGCTTAGTCCAGGCAAATCCACTAAATTAGCTCCAAATTTGTGCCCTCCAATTTTGATGGTCGCATTACAAACCATCTGTCTAGATAACACGCTACTCCCAATGGAGCTCACGCGAAACCCATAATCCATTTCAGACATTTCTTGGTTATGCTTTTGTGCAAATGCCTTGCTCATGAAAGAATGCGATGATCCAGTATCAAACAAAACAACTATAGGATGATGGTTAACGAGACACATACCGGCAGTCACGGGCTCTCCTGCACGAGCTTCTTCGGTAGTCATGTTATGCAGACGTGCGGGGTAGTTGGTCTGCTGCTTCTTGGGGTGTGGGCAATATCTCGCAAAATGTCCCTCTTGGTTGCAATTGTAGCATGGCCCATGAACTACAGACTTGCTTCCAGCTGAACTGCCTTGACCCCCTCGAGTTTGATTTCTGCTATCTTGTATGGCCGTTGACTACATTGAGCTTGTTGCTGACCTTTCTTCTGAGGCGGCCTGAAACGAGCTCCAGGCGCTGGTGGTCGATATTGGAAACGCTGAGCTGGCGACCCTCTCGGCTGGGAAGGTCCCGATTCCAACGTCCTCTTTCGAGCCTTTCCCGTTGCATGCTTGTTGTTATGATTCTCTTGGATCAAGCAGTCACTGATGAAGTCATTGAAGACGGTATGAGACGAAGTACCCACTGATTTTCCCATCTTGGTATTCAACCCTCTCTTGAAACTAGCTATCTTTTTAGCGTCAGTGTCCACAAAGTCTGGAGCGTACCGGGACAAAGAATTGAACACATGATGATACTCGGTAACAGATCGGGTCCCCTGTGTCAACCTCATAAACTCGGCCACCTTCATCTGAGTTAAGCCCGGCGAAATATAATGCCCCCGAACAGCTCGCGAAAACAGTCCTCAAGTGATAGGCGTTCGGGCAGGATAAGTGGTGCGGTGATGTCCCCACCAGATTCCGGCCGGTCCTTGCAGCTGATGTGTAGCGTATTCTGCCTTGAGCTCCTCCGTGAGCCTGAGTAGCCGAAATTTTTGCTCCATAGTCTGCAGCCATTCTTCTGCTTCCAGAGGTTCAGTAGCTTCCTTGAAGATTGGTGGCTTTGTATCCAAAAAATCCTTGAAAGAGCTGTACTGATTTGGCTCCGGGCGATGATTGCCATGCACCAAATTCTCTCGCAGAAGTGCTTTGATATTATGATGGCTCCCCAAAAATTGGGCGAAGAGTTGCTCGGGTGTGGCCGGTGGAGGAGGTGGTGGGTTGCAGTTCTCTCTGTTATCATCGTTACCACCACTACCGCCAGCCCCACTGCGAGTCGTCGTCATCTGCATGTATCGACAGCAATGATCATTAGGAGACATTACCATTAGTGTAGAGAACAATAAACCATTCCAACGAAAATTATTCGGAAAACGAATTCGCCAAACAATTACAGAGGCATAATAAATTCCAATCCACATTGCAGCATCACATAATAAGAGTGCTCATCACATATCATGCAAAAGCCAACATATCATCCATGGGTGCCCATACATATGGGACTTTTAAAGGTCTTGCGCCACGCGCACAGAAGTTCACAACACCACCGTACAACATCTCATGATAACCGCAAAAGACTAAGCGCGAAGGACGTGTGACAAAAGATCACCAAGCTCTAAACAACAGCTAGCCTACTCTCTATCGGCACCATCATCATCATCATCATCGTCGCTCGAGATATCTGAAGAACCACTAGAAGAAGCACGAGGATCCTGGTCCTCCTGAGAAAAGATGGGGTTCCTCTCATTCTCTCGGCGATGGATCTCCTCATGCAGGCGATCATTGTAGTCCTGGAGGTGATGAAGTTGTAGCTCCAAGTCTCCCACCTGAAGCCTGAGAAGTCTGTTCTGCTCAGTCGCATGTATGCCCTCAAGACACACACCTTGAAGTGACTCCTCAGTCTCGGGCATGATCGTGGATAGGAAAGTCGTCATCCCCTGCTGATTAGCAAGCTGTTGTGTCGTATCCTGCTCCCTCTGACGAGCCTGATCCCTCTCGACAGTCATGTGAGCTAGCTCTGTTGTGAGATGCTCCATCTCTGCAGTATGCTCCTCTCGACTCTGGTGGTGTGCGACTATCTCCTCACTGAGAATATGGTCCAGGTGATCGTAGCTGCGCGACAAACACCCATAGGTAGCCATGAGTGTAGCCATAGCACTCCCAGCTGGTCCCGCACAATGCTCTCGCTCTAAGAAACTGGCCTCAAGTATAGTGGCACCTCGCTGACACCACACCGACTGGTAAGGGTCTATCGTAGGGAAGATGCTAGCAGTGGCCTGCGCAACCACCTCCGGGTGGTCCTCCATAATGTCCCGAAGAATAGTATAGGCAACCCTATTAGCTCCATCCCACGGGGTCCTACCCTGCAGTGCGAACACTAGGCAGCACCATACAGGATCCTGAGCATCGCGGCTGGGCACGTCCACCTCAATCGTGTACATGTAGCGGTCCTCTGAAAACTGCACTCGATGCCAGTCGTACTGCGGCTCCTGGCCCTCCTGGTATCCCACTAAGTGGAGCACTCTCCATAGAATGGTAGGCATGCTGAACTCATCCAGAAAGTCTTGGCCCTCCTGGTATCCCACTAAGTGCAGCAGTCCAGGGTCCCAGCATATAGTTAGGCCTCTTGCCTCCGGTCGACTTACGGGCAGTGCGCTTGGTACGGGCCATCTGAAAGAAGTTTATCCACATAGTTTTAATTAGTTGAGAACAACTTTTATTAGAAAACGGGACAGATATCATAAGGAAGGAAGTAAGATTAATGCAAGATTGTATGATCATGATGCATGTGCGTAACATACGTCCTCACTGTCTAACATTCTAACGGCTAGACGGTGGCATACAACGTTCTCTCATAGCGTTACCTAACGTACTAAACGTTCGCAAGTCAGCGTACCTACAGAAAATCATTTCAGCCCTGCCCACAGTATGAATATTATGCATTGCTGAAATTAATCTAATACTAACTTAGGCGCACACCCAGTATACACGTAAGTAGTATATGCACCCATAGAATAGGATACTCCCACAATTAAATACTTTCATATATACCCGTGTGCAACAAGTATACATTCTGGTACCGGTCTAACACTCCCCTAGATTGACGGTTATCCAATCATGCTCTCACAACTCCCTCATTACCTTGGCGTAGAGGCAAATTGATCCATACATTACTATCCCGAAGAATAGCACCCATACAATTTCACCCTTGTCGTATAGACGACAGAAATCAACAGAATTTAAATATGATGCACGACCCCCAAGTTAGTACTTAAATAGCCACCTAAGATCCTATTGGGCATAAGGACTTGATCACTGGCACACCTTAGTTTTTATTCATAAGGTTTCCAAATCCTACTATAACTATAGGTTGGCAAATACGACTTTATTCTTGTGAAAATACTGTTTTTCAAATACACTTATGAACAGTACACTGAACTATGCTCCGATGCCAGCTGTAACAGAACGGACCAATTTGCACCAGATCAAGTACCGAGACCTCCGCTTATCGCAAAAATCATCAAGTACTTAAGCTCGTACAAACCCGGTAGTCCGGAAATCTCGAAGGATTTCAGATCATTTCAACATTCAGCCAAGATCGTACTAGTTCAGCGACACGCCCACAAGTTACATCACAGTTGCACATAGTTCGAATACACCGGAGTACGAAATAATATTACAAACCATAGTTTGAACAGTAGAGGAAGCAACATAGTTTTAAACATAAGTTCGGAAGGTTCTTAATACAGTGCCAACAGTCTGATCAGGTCCACAAAAGCATCAGATAAGATAGGTAGCGACCATGCCCTTGGTCTAGTCATCTCCCGTAACCGGGTACAGGCAGTTCTCACAGTAGCCAAAGAAGCACTGGCCATCTGCAACAACAAGGGGATAAAACCCTGAGTACGAGAAGGTACTCACCTAGACTTACCCATCATAAACCAGAAATAATAAGACACCAAGGATCATGTAGGCTATATGTGGGGTTGGCTGTACATACCCTTTTTGCATGAAAGCTCTTTGTAAGTAAAATTCAACTTAGGGTGATGGCAGTCATTTTTAGTAATTAATTCTACCTTACTATGTCTGCTCCTGATCTAAAACAAGCACTTGACTAATTATTCAAACAAGAGTGACTATTTCATCCATAGCCTTTCAGATTCCATACCATAACCATATTTAGTTCCATAAGTTCTACGGGTGATGATCTACAGTCAATTACTCACTGTCCAGGAGCGATGGCGATTATAATCGATTCCTACCCAGCTGGGGATAAAATGTCGCACACTTGCCCGATCACACCTGCGCTCGGTAGCCGTCGGCTGCCACTCAGGAGATTCGAGAACACAACGCGCGGGACGGCCATGGGCCCTTCTACACCGGGGGTTATCTCAGGGCCAGGTCGCTCAAGCTATAGCTGCCCACGGTCATGCCAGGTCGATCAGGCCCTGCCTGCCGTCGGACCATGCCACGTTGCTTAGAATAGTTGCCCACGGTACAGCTGAGGCCCCGGGTGTTAGGCGTCAACATCTCCATCACTGGCTCGAATAACCTTACTCGGCTTCACGGGAGGTCCTCCGTTAAGTGATTGACGCGTTCAATTTAACTGAAGGGACATTCCCGAACGGGTCCTATGCGACACAGACGGGAGACTACTAGCACACAGAACCCATGTCCTGCTGCTCTTACATCATGCCCGGTCTCAGATTAATTATCACATGGTTATCTCCATGGTAGCACCAGGCTAGTCATGATCAGTATCCACCTATATGCGGGAGACATGAAATCACCCGACTTTTACCGATCTAAGCAGGGCTAAGCATATAATCGAGCCTAGATCTAACAGGGATATCAAGATAATAATTGCTGGTAGACAAGGATATAGTAATAATGCATCAACGGTAGCAATCAATTCCTATAACCTAATGCAACAGTCATTATCAGGTTAATCGTAAACCATTTGCAAACCGTAGGAGTAAAAATGCTACGGGGCTTGCCTTTCTCGAAGTCCGACGGACGGTGATCACGGCACTCGGGCAGTTCCTCGGCGTCGGTGCCTTCGGTCTCCTCGGGCTGACTCTCCTCCTGACTCGGCTCTTCCGGCTGTGGTGGGTTCTGGGTCTCCTCTGTCGATCCTGTATGATGCATAATATGTATGAAAAGGATGAATGCACATAAAATGCATACGGGATGCAACAGAGCTAATAACACTTTGGGAGATAAGCACATGTCATCTACTTCTTTGTCTTTAACAAGGTAGTTAACATCATCTTAAGAATTATAAAAGACCCTAGCATCTAACAACCATTTAACTTTCCTAATTAACCAATTAAGACACATAATTATCACAGCATTACCTACTTAATTAAATTATTTTCATCTACTTTCTTGCTTTAATAATCCTATTTAAACATGCTTATAACAGCAACCTAACCTAAACAGTTTTAAAAAAATCTACAAAAATTACTTAGGGTTGACGGCATGCAAAACAACTCACTGTTAAATTTTCAAGCCATTTGGATCTAAGCACTGTTCTCTATGAAAAAGACAAATAACATGATGAAAAGGTGCTTTGAACTACTCATCATAAGAGAATGTGTCAAACAACAGATTTCATATTTTTCTTTTGAACTTCTTAGCACAAGAGCAGTCTACAAAAATTATCAAGTTCATATTCATCATATTTTAATTACTACAAATTATACAAAAAAACAACATTTAACAATTTTAAATGCTACTGCCAAAATATTTCACAAAGCATCTCCATATTATATTTTTCCTAGAAACTACTCATCTACACAGACTTAACAAATTTGGAATCACATTTTTCCGAGCTACACAGAATTAGTTATGCATTTTCTAACTTAACAGCAGAATCTTAAATCGATTTAAACTACTCATAAAAGTATCACCAAAAATGCATTTTACATTTTTCACAGGTAGCGCTACTCATTCTTAACACACCAAAATTTGTTTCACAGCATTTGGACTTAAAATGAGCCTTGCATGAATTTTTGAAGCCTTTACACAAATTCTGCAAAACTGAATAAAAGAAAACCCAACCTAAACTGCTACGGGTACCCCACTTCAAACACCAGCGAACATAGGGCAAAACGCTAGGTGCACCCGGCAAACCCGAGCGCTTGCGTACCCAAACTTCTCTCCTTCTCTTTCCCTCTCACTGCCAGCGGGCCCTGCTAGTCAGACGACCCCACGCGTCAGTGGCACTGTGCTCCCGCTGGCGCTGATCGGCGTTAGCTCGCCGGCGGCGAGGTTTTCGGCGACACCAACCCAACCACTAGACTCGTCTTCGCGAGACGGACACGGTTGGCTAGGTCTTCACGCCAGAGGCTCACCGGAGCGAGCTCGACGGCGACAATGGCGGAGCGGCGGCACGGCAACTCGACGTTGAGGCCTCGCCTGGCTATTCCGAGGCTCGGTGACGCGAGCATTAGCTCAAGCAAACCCTAAGCTACCTACCCGAGCGACTATCGAGCCATGCCGACCTCGGCATTGCCCGACGCCACTCACGGCGGCGGTCCGCGGCGGACTTGGCCATGGCATGGCCCTGTTCCGGTCGAAACATGGCGAGAGAAGAGTCTCCAACTAACCCTAAGCAACTACGGAGGTAGAGGAGGTGAGAACGAGGCTTGGTTGGGGATGGTTTGGCCAGAGATAGCCGGACCATGTGATGGTCATGGCGGCGGCCATGGCAAGAACCCGAGGATGGCGCTCGACATTCCGTCGGCTAGAGAGGAGGAGAGGGGAAACCAACCCATGCTGGTGAAAGAGGAGGTTAGGGCGGAGGTGTTGGCGGAAGGAATCGAACGGCGGTGCGTTGTGGAGCGAGCAATCACTCGCCGGAGTTCGGCGGGCGGCGGCGGCGCTGTGAACTGGGGAAGATGGAGTGGATGGAGGAGACGAGCGCGCGAGTGAGAGAGTGAGTGAGTGGCCGGTTGCGAGCGCGAAACGGAGAGAGGCAAAAGAGATGGAGGGCTTGGTGCATTGCACCTGGCCACTTCCCGTCGGGGATGGGCTTCGACCGGCGCGGCGGCGTCAGGCATCGGCGGCCACGCGGCGAGCAGGCAGAGGGCGACGTGGCGACCTTAGCGCAAACCACGGGCGGCGAGCAGCGGCGGTTTGGTCGACCAGCGAAGCGGTCTCGCGGCGGCGGGGCAGTTTCTGCCGGCGTACGGGCGACGACGCGTGCGGAGGAAGGAAGAAGGAGGCCGACAGGTGGGTCCCGCTAGGGTTTAAACTAATGAGGTTTTTGCCTAAATATTTGCTGCTCCATAACTCCCAAACTAAGCCAAATTAGGAAAAGGTCCTAAAAGCAAAGATGCTTAGAATTTTGCAAGGAACAAATCATCTTTAAGGCTCAAGTCCAAATTCTGCTTGGAAAAATAATTTTACTCCTAATCCATTTTTCTAATGCAAGAAATAACATTTAAAATACCTCTTCTGAAAAAGTGCTTTTAAGCAAAGTTGTTCCTTTCATGAAAACCTACAACTTTGGTTTAAGGCACTAAGTCAGAAACAGAAAGCAAAACATAGCTATACTAGATGCTTAACAAGGACTTAAACACTCAAACACACAAATGCACATGAAAAGATGAGATGCTATGCTCATGCTATGTCAAGTTATGCATTTTAGGGTTGCTTAATACCTAGGGTGTTACATAAAGTATGAGTTAAGGACCGCCAATAGGCTAACCGTTGGGCTGAAAAATGCCCTGACCGGACGCGCCTGTAAGGGCGACCGGACGCACAGACCCAACGTCCGATCGTCCGATGGACGCCACGTGTCCAGGCCATATGAACTCGACCGCTCGATCCCAATGACTATTTTCAAACACGTGCTCATTTATGTTCAACCGGACAAACTAGTCGAACTGACCAGACGCACCGGTCACAAAGTTCGGTCACACTTAGCCCCAACGGCTCATTTTCACCACTGACTGGATGCGCCATTAGATTTTGATCGGACGATCCAACCCTAGCGTCTGGTCACGAACAGAGAGGTTCCAGAGAGGGAAATCCTAACCAGACACATCCGATCAGGCCTGATCGGACGCACCCTAGCATCCAGTCAATCCCTGCTGACAACACAACACCACATCATCACGATCGGACGCACCAACGTTGAGTCTGGTCATAATTTTGCCTCAGAGTCCGGTCAGCACTGAAACCACAACTCAGCCTAGGGTTTGCTACCAGAAGCGTTCGGTCACTACCAGGACAGCGTCCGGTCACCTCTGTGACCCTAGAATCTTGCCCTTTTTCATACCCTTGTGCAAATGTGTTAACTCCATAAAGATTCCACTACTTGTGTATATGAGTTAGCATTTGTCAAGCACTTTTCCAAGGGAAGTTAGCACACACTAGAACTAGATGCATATGCAAAGTTTAGATCATCTAGTGGCACTTTGATAACCGCATTTCACAAACAAGTTCCACTCCTCTTAATAGTACGGCTATCAATCCTAAATGTGATCACACTCTCTATAGTGTCTTGATCACCAAAACAAAATGACCCTATGCATATACCTTTGCCTCTAGCCCATTTTGTTTTTCTCTTTCTTCTTTTCCAAGCATTGGAGCCTTTGATCACCATCATGTGGACATCACCATCCATCTAGCTCCATCACTTAGTATTTGATCAACATATCTTATACACACTTAAGCATAGGATTAGTCCAGTAGGTTTCATCAATTAACCAAAATCAAACTAGGGCTTTCAACCTCCACTTTTTTGGTAATTGATGACAACCCTTACAAAGATATGAATTAAGTTCAATTTTGAACTTGTGTTGCTTGTGATGCCGGGAAAACGGGCGGCTACGACCCGCCTCCATGTCAGCAGAGACAAATTTAGTTTTGATTAAATTAAATAGGATAAAAGTAAAAGAACCGGTATTGCGAGTCCATACTCCCATAATTCTTATATTTGTATAAAAATTATGTTAATTACATCTCCGTGGAGAACACCCCTGATTAAGAGTTTCAACATGAGTACATGAAAAAGAAGATTACATCATATGGCTTCCTATTACAAACTACAAAAGAAAATAAAGTCTTCATTCTTATAGTTGCCGATGGACTCATATGCATGCTTGACGTAAACTTGGACTTATCATTTCTTTTCAACATGGTATGAATTCTTGAGGAGCAAACATAAACTCCTAATATATATGACTGGTTGCTAGCTGATTTAACTTTTTAGCAAACCATAATATACACATATTTAATTCATGTGCATGGATATCTTGTTACTTATTTAAACCATGATATGGTGCCAAGCCGTTTTATTAGTTCAGCATGGAAATCTCTATTTCATGTTTTGCGGGGGCATGTATATCTCGATATACTATTTACAGTATGGCATACATGCACATCGACCGAGGGACAATCATTTTTTTATAATCAACATCTATTTGAGTAGTGCATTATATCCATGTATATGCACCTAGTTTATTTTGAAGACTAAATTTGACAGTCTCGTTATATCAGGCAAGATCATGGATCAACATGTTTTGATATATATAATGCACTTATTATTTGGTGCAATATTTTATTTAGGCTATGGCAGCCCCGGATTTGGCCGTGGCCAAAGTGGTTGATTTACTTCATCAAGTGAAGCTGCAAATGCTCAAACTCGGTAATCTATTTTGACCATGGATTAGCATATATGATGCTATTTAATTTACTTAATTTGAGTTTTATTTATGCAACTTAGCTCGCCATGACGTCTCATGGATGCTATCTAGTTAAGATGCAATATTAGATTTACTCATGATGTACTCCCTCTGTCTCAAAATAGATGTCACTAGAAAACCGTGTTTCCCACACAAACACGTTTCCCTAGTGACATCTAAAAAGAGGCGGAGGGAGTATACCATTTGGAGCACTGTAACACCCTAAATTTCATTTTACTAATTTAGTAATTAATTTGAGTATTTATTTAATTTTCTGAGTATTTAACCTAGCTAAAATAATAATTTTCGAATAATTAAAATAAACCCTAGAGCTTAGAAACATTTTTGTTGCATTCATGTCGATGCATAATATTTTTGTTTTGAGTGTAGGATAGGTTGGTTGTTTTCAAATTCAAATTTGACCAAGTTCAACTTTTAGAAAATAAAAGCCTTTTCTTTGTAATCCTCACTCCCTCCCTTCTATCTAGCCCACTAGCAGCAGCCGGCCCAGCCATTTTCCCCTCCCTTTTTCCCTCGCTTCATGCCCGCTCTCCAATCTCTCTCTCCCCGCCTTGCGCTCGGCCCAAAACAGCGCCGGCGGCCCAGTCCTTCTCCCCAGCGCGCGCGGAGGCCCAGCTACGACCTGGTCGCTCGCCTCCTCCCCTCTTTGTTCTCTCTATGGCACCGCGACCCCACACGCTCTCTCACCGACGTTCGGGGCCATCTGGCAGCCTCATCACCCCGTCGTCTTCCTCCTGTTGCCGCCGCTCGCGTCCGTTTCACTCGGGCATTCATGGCCGGCGTTCGGTGTTAAGCATTAATTAAAACTCTAAGTATGACGATTAGTATGCATAATCATCTTGGCATATAAGCATATCATGTTTGATGATTTCCATGTTTGATTATGTGTGTTGTATGAATGTGTAATGTGTCACATGACATCACGACCCAAAACCAAACTTAACAAAACTTTGGTTAATTCTAAAATGAATTTTCTGAAATAAACTTGGGCAACTAAGGCACTAGTTGTTGGGTCAACTTTTGCTCTAATAAATAGTAAGGTTGGTTGCTAGTAATGAACACCAAAAGACACCTAATTAAATTCCTCAAATTTAGAAGGTTCTAAATTAGCAAAAACCCTAGTCTTAAATAATTCTTTTATCCTCTTTTCTATAAGTCAAAAGTAAGCTAAATCACAACATGAATTTAAAACCAAAGTTATAGATAGTTTTATAAGTAACAACTTTTATATTGGCCAAATTTGAAGTTATTAAGCAAATTCAAACGTAATTTTAAATTCAAGTTTGGGTCCAATTCGAATTCAAATTGTGATTTTCAAAACCATCTAGAATTTGGACATGGTCCTTTAATGAAAGATAAAGATCCTAATTTACGGAGTCACTTTTATTTTGAGACATTTTCAAGTTGCCTAATGATTTTTGGAGAATTTTGAGAAATAAATTTAATAATATTTAATTGAATTAACAATCTATTTTCAATTCATTTTTTTATGCGGAAATTTTGACTTTCCAAAATATGCAGAATTTAAACTTGTGCCTTAAATCAAAGTTGTAGATCTTTTTATTTTGCACAACTTTCATGTTTAAAGATTTTTGTGTTCCTATGAAAAATCTAGAGAAAACCCTGTGCTACAGTAACTCGGGGAGGGGGGGAAATAGCAGAGTAAGCAGCTGGCTTGCTCGCCGGCCATGTGCTGCGCTCGGGTCAACCCAACTTGCATGCTAGCGCCGCGTGCCTACTACGTGGCTGAACTGCACGAGTTTGCATCATCCAGAAGCCGTGTGCTAGCGCCTAATCCTCGCATCGACATTTCGCTCTTTCTCTCTCTGTTTTTCCGACGGCCGCCAAGCGAGAGCAGAGCTTCGCCGCCGTCGAAGCTCCACCACCCGAGCCCCTTGGACTCTAGTTCCCGCCTCTAACTCGCGCACCTGAGAAGCCCATCAGCGCCAACGTTTCCAGTCAGAGCACCCAAAACTTTCGCATTCTTCCCCGCAGCCGGCCGAAGTGCCACCGCAGGCATTCTGCCATGGCCAGCCGTTCCTGGAAGCTTCGCCCTTTTTCACCGATTGTTTGAGCTTCACCCTGCCGTCCTGGTCTTGATCAGCTCGACGCCATGGCCTCCATCACCTTCACTACGCCGGAACCGAGCCGCCGTTACTCGGCTTCGCCGCCGCCTTCATCTTCACCGCGGCCGACCATCTTCGCCCTGCCTCTGCTCCTTCTAGCAGGCTGACCTGCGCGTGGTACGCACCTCAAAGCCGTCTTCTACTTTGTCTTGGTCGCCACCGTCGGGAGGTTGTCGTTCCGCCGTCGCGCCGCCATGCCAAATTGGGCGGACCGCCAAGGCCGCTGTTGTGCTTATGTGGAGTCCTAATCTTGTCCGTTAACCCCCTAGGTCGGTCTGCAGGAGCATCCTGGGCACGCCGCTACCCTTGCCGTGGCTGGAGTCCTCACCGCCGGTGAACTCCGTGGCATAGCTGCCGGCCGGCGCACGGACAGAGCCACGGTCGTGGTCGGTCAAGCCTCGGTCTTGGCCTTGCCGGCGGCTTTGACCCCGGGCTCGCCCTTCTGCAGCTTTGGGCCAAGTCCGGAATAATAAGTTTAGGGATTTCACATTTTTCCATTTCTGAAATCAAGTAAATGTGCTGAAAATAGATAAATGCATAAGTAAATAAATACTAATCTAAAAATTGTGAAGCAAATGTTGTTGTGTTCTTGATGCAGTGCTCTACACATTAAAAATATGAGACTTGGTGTTTGGATAAATTTTAATGGTGACTTAAAAAGGTCATTTAATTAATAAATGCACTTTGAATAATTTCTATAGGATTATTTAATTGTCCAAAAATTATGAAACTATTTTTGCTGTTTTTTTGTGTCATGTGATGGAGCTTCACAAAAGTTTTGAGGTCATTTGGACAAAATAAGTTTTATCCTTATCATAAGCCCATTTAAATAATTAAATAATGTTTAAAACTTAAATCATTTATGTAGGTTAAAATAATAATCCAAAAATTCTCAAAATTTGTTTTGTAACATTTATTTACTGTAACCCACCATCATATAAAGTTTGGACTCCATTTGACAAACTTTAGTTAAACCCTAATTTTCATATTCAATTAATAAGGTGGTAGTTAGTAAAGCCTAAATTAATTAATTAGATCTTGCTGATTTTAATTAAACAAGTAAGTGGTTAAACTTTAGTTAAACCCTAATTTTCATATTCAATTAATAAGGTGGTAGTTAGTAAAGCCTAAATTAATTAATTAGATCTTGCTGATTTTAATTAAACAAGTAAGTGGTTAAGCTCTGATGATCAACTTAAACATTTTAATGACCTTTGTTAAGCATAGCACTTAGTCACTTAACCACATAATATAATACTAAAAGTTTAAACCTAAATCACTTTACTAACCGGTCTCTATTAATTAAGATACTTAAATGATGGTTAGAGATTTATGTTAGCGTTAATCTTGCTGTCCTAGTAA
Organism: Coix lacryma-jobi var. lacryma-jobi; assembly: GCA_009763385.1. Classification (NCBI taxonomy): domain Eukaryota; kingdom Viridiplantae; phylum Streptophyta; class Magnoliopsida; order Poales; family Poaceae; genus Coix; species Coix lacryma-jobi. Next base: position 81,534,582 of record CM019825.1, on the reverse strand, counting down.
TTTTTTGCTTCATGATTCTGTCATGTATAGATTTGGTTGGTTATATATGGCAATGGTATTTGATCAAGAGATACACTTGATCTTATTGGTGAATTAGCATGGCTGCAGGATCAGTTTTTGTTGAGTGGTCGTTTCCACTAAGTAAACCATGTTTTCTGTGAAAGTGATAATTACCAAAGTTGTTGTTAACTTCAGTATCTAGCTTGTCCTAAAATTTCGTGATTTTAGACCAGCTAGATTAGGAATTATAGATTTTCTAAGTTACCAGATCCAATTTGTTCTACTCTCTGGACGAATTTGAGAAAGTAAGCTATTTTAGTTATTTAACTTGCGAATCACTTGTTAACTATAATAGGGAAGTTGTAGTAAACTTATATGTCTAGATTGTCCTAAAATTTTCATAATTTTAGGCCTCTTAGATTAAGAGTTATGGATTTTATAAGATTCAGGTCGAATCTATCCTTTCTTCTGGACAGATCGGAGAAATGAAGTTGTTAAGCTGTTTTAACTAGGAAATCACCTCTTGACCATAAAAACAAAGTTGTATTAGATCTCTTGAGCTTTCTAAATTGTTAAGGATCACATCTATTTAATGACCTAGAACTCCAGTTATAGCTGTTTGAAGTTGGATGATCAAATCTGTCCAGAATCTGGACAGGGATGTTTGCCCAACCGGTTTGACCTAAATTTCTGTAGAATCAACTCAGGTTCATAATAACAAAAGTGTAGGTAATTAGATAAGCTTTCCGAAAAGTCTAGGATCATAGTTTTTAATATTTTGAAGCTCCAGATATGGCTGTTCCTTGTGCATTGTTGGAATCTGTCCAAATCCTAAACAGAACTTCTTTTTTGCAGTGTTTGACCTTGTTAAGTTTAGAATCAAGCTTCGGTGTTAATAACAACTTTGTAGACATTTAGATAAGCTTTTCAAATTGTCCTCAATCATCATTTTTGGAGGTCTAGAACTCTAGTTATTGATAGTTCAAGTTGATTGTGTAAATCTGTCCAAAATCTGAACAGCAGTGTTTGATTGTATTGTTTGACTTAGTTAACTCTAGAATCACTTAAAGATGATATTGATGAAGTGATAGCTAACTTAATGAACTTTTAGAAAAGTTAGTATAACCTTATCCTTGCTTACGATGAACTAGAGTAGTCTGCTGTAACAACTGTAAAAATGGTTAATAAGCAATTAAGTTTTGGTTCGCACCTTGTTGGTGTAAGTCTTGGTTGAAGACCATGGAACATCCCCACTCCGAGGTCTCATGGTAGTGGATGATGCTTGTGATACACTCTTAAATACTTTAGTTGATCCATCTAATGATGTTGTTTGAAAATAACACACTACCCTAGGAACACTAGTTCGTAGGTTACAAGTTGGTTTTGTTGGTTTGCAACTCTACCTTGAAGAAAAGTTTTACTTGACCTTCCTTATCTTGTGTTAACTTTTGTTATGCATTTGTTTGTCTTGCACCTTAGCATGCATTGCATCATACTAAAGCATGCATCATTGTATACTTGTAGTTCATACAAGAGAGTCGCTGGTCGCGTTGAGCAAGCTTCGCATCGAGGAGGTCCAGTTGATCAAGCCTCAGAAGGAGAACTTCGTCAGACAAGCTTCTTCAAAAAGATTCAACTTCAAGTCAATAAGGAACTAACTTCTGTGGATCTTTCGGTGATCCTAGTCTTCTCTGCAACATAGGCAAGCCCCGGTGCATACTACCCACTCTCTGTTTTACAAATACTTTATTACATTATAGGTCTTGTGAAATGTGCATTAAGTAAGTAGGAGTTGAATGAAACCGTTGCTGCGTGAATACCTTGGATTTCTAGATAATCCCCTAACGATATCCCATCAGTAGTGATAAGACGATCTCAAATGCTTAGCAATGCTTAGACTTCGGTAGAAGTCGATCGATGGTTTCATCGTTCGCAAGATATAGGTTTACTTGTTCTCTCTTCGACTCTATCTATGGGTCATGAGAACCCTAATATCATGATAATATTTAAACTGAGAACGGGCGGGTAACTTGCACAGGAATGGAGTCCTGGTGTAGTGTTTCCGCCTGTGTCGCTTAGGACCCGTCCGCTGTTGGCCCGTTCGATCGAGAACTATTTGTTAGTACTGGTCACTTGCTTCGGTAAGCCCTACTGTGGCTATGCTCTTACTGGAACAGCGCACCCGCGCACTGGGAGTGGAGAGATGGCGGGAGTAGCGTGTACCCACCCTACTCGGCCCACTGATGGACGTTACTCATCAAGGCCGTTGTAGGGCGGTGGTGTACTGTACTTCCGGGTGGCGCGGCTCCGGTCCGGTATGAGCGGATCCACGGGAAGGTTGATATATGCGAGTTCGGTCTCGCATATGTCGTGTGATAAGGAAGCCCCAGCTGGGTAGATCAAACGGTTCGAATCTTCATTTGCTCCACGAGAAAAGGAGACTCGTCCTCGCACCCTCAGCGTAGTTTAATCAAGTGAAGATGATGGCAAGAAAAGTTTATCATGAGATGTGATGCTTAAACAAGTGTTTGATTTAGATAGGTGCAAAGTGGATACTGCTTAATAACTAAATGCACCTCTAAAACTTGAAAATAGCTAAAACTTGAAAATAGCATGAACTAGTAGAAAGTTTTTTTTGCAAAGCTCTTCTCTTCTGCTAGCCCCACTACATCCCTTAAGCCAGCATGCCCTTGGAGTCTTTTTCTTAATCGGGTAAGTCTTATTGAGTACCCTCATGTACTCAGGGTTTGTTAATCCTTTATTGCAAGTTTTAGCTTGTGGTGTCAATCGGGATCATGTCTGTGGGCTCGATATGATCTGGTGGTTCTCTCTTCGATTTGGGTGCTCTACCCAAGTCATCTTCTTCCACAATCCTAGTTAAGTTTATTTGAAAAATAACTTATTCATCCTTTGTAAAGTTTATCTTACCTTGCTTCCGCGCTACGATGTTATTTTTGTATCAACTGTTGTAATGTTGTAGTTATTTCACTCGAATAGAGGATGATCTTGTAACTCGTGGATTATTCGGGGTTCTCTCGGGGACTCTCGACGGATCTTTCCAGTAACGTGGTACACATGTACGGTCATCAGAGCTCTGGGAGATGATGATGTGTGCAGGTGGGCCACATTGCCGGGAGGTTCTGCCACACTATCAGGACGTCTTCAATCCGCGCCTTGAAGTGTCAGAGCCAACCGCCGCCGCCGACCACTCTTCTACCGAGCCAACGCCCTATAAAGCCCGGACGAGCCCGCCTTACTCCTTTTCCTGAGCACCGAACGCTCCCTCTCTCACCTCTGCACTGCACCGGCCGCCGTAGAGATTCCCCGGCGTCGCGAGCCCCCTCTTCGAGTTCGTGGTAACACCCTCTTCCTTCCTATGCCCATTTCTTTGAGTTTGATGCTCTGTAGCGCCTTTTTCGCGAGCTCCAGATCTTCGTTCATGGCACCGTCATGTGGGTGCGCTACTCCGGTGAACTCCAATCCTGAAAAACCCTGCCATCGAGTTCGCTAGGCTTCACTGAGTTTCCCGGCGGTCTTGGTTTAGTCTAGGGTGGTCGGGAACACTTTTCTGGCTGTCCGCCACCGACCTCCGTCGGCCGGCCATGGCGCGCTCCAGCGGTCGTCCACCGCTGGAGCGCCGTTCCGTCGGCCGTCCACCGCCTAGCTCACTTTGTGTCGTTGATCTGAGCACGAAGGGTCGAGATTAGAAGTTACTCGTTCGGTTCATAACCGGTGCACGGGCTCACTTGTGGACATGGTCCACAGCCCCAGTCCCACGCGTCCATGACCTGTGTGGTGGACCCGGCCAATCATGCAGCGCCGCGTGGCCGCCACGTCAGCCAGCGCCCGGTCAGCGCCAGCGCTCTTTTTGCATAAAAGCCCCTGACTTTCTTCATTTTTAACCCGCAGTCCACCGCAGTTGTAATAAACATTATTTTTATTTGTTTTAGCTCCTGTAGTTTTAGGTTATAGGACCCGCAGTCCGGTTAGCATGGGAAATACAAATTTTAATTGTTTTAATTCAAAAAGGACTTCGGTTTAATTACAAAAGTGTCATTGAACCTTGTTTTGAGCATAACTTTTGATTTAAAAGTCTGATTAAAGTGATTCTTGCGCTCACGTGTTCGTAGAAAAGCAAAGAATATTTTTATAAGCTTTTTATCTTGTTTTATTACTGTTTGGTGTATTGTTCTAATAGATTATTAATTGTTTGCATGTAGTGATTGAATTGGAGACTTGTATGGTGTTGTTAATCACGTTTAGGGTGTAAATTCTACGTGGTTATCAAGAAGCAAGTATCTGGACTTCGAGATCAGCAGTAAGCTCAAAATTTGAGATAGGCAAGTGTAATAAAGGAAATCCTTGTACCTATTCAATATGTAATAATTCATTCATGCATGTGTCTAATATTGAAAGCCTATAGGGACTTTACCTAGATTACTTTGTACCATATATCCTTGTATCCTGTGGGTTGGGTTGCATGTTTGGATAGATGTTTCTGCGCATAACCAAGATTAATTAATTAATTTGACTAATGATTTATGTAATGTGGATAAAATGATGCTTTTTAGCAACATGGTGTGGAGGACTCTATCTTATAGCGGCAACCCAGGAAATACCGTACAACCATGAGGATCACATGGCTCTAAGCTTATCTAATTACTAAGATTAGTTCTAGCTCATTTGTAGCTTACCGAAAGGCCAAGAGGGGGGTACCATGTAGCTTATGGGCCCTGTCCTGCTAGGGTGAGCACTATGTGGGATTTGGAGTGTCACCTTAGGGGAAGGTGTCTATAACTCTTGGGAGACTAAAACCTCAGCGGCTATGACTTGTTAGGGAGTCTTTGGAAAGGCTTCGTAGTGAGACCCTGCTGCACATCCTTGGTAGATGTGATAAATTAACCCTGGCACTTAGAAATCATGACTCATGGGTAAAGTTGTACACACTCTGCAGAGTTTTGATCACACTGTTATAACAGTCGTGCTCATGGACAAGTGCGACCTGCTGGATCCTTTATGATTGGGAACTACCTGGAATCTTTTGGGAATGATCTTAATCTTGCTTAATGATACTTCACACTTGGGATGGTTTATTCACTAAAGTAGTGATTCAGGAATAATAAAACTTGACCAACTAAAAGTGTTAACCGCAGTAAAACCAAGTCAAGCCTTTTGAGCCTTCATAAATCCCTGAGTTATACTTGCTAAGCATGGTGCACTTACGCTTGCTTTACTATCAATAAAAATCCCGGATGGGTACCAGATGAAGGAGACTAGAAAGACGACCATGGAGAGTTTTCTAGAAGCTGAAGGTTGAGGTTCACCAGTCGACGTTCCTGTGGATCGTGGAGTTCTCCTGAAGATTAGTTTATCGTTTCTGTTATGTACCTATTCAAGACTTGTTAGTCTTGTTGTAATGTTTGAATATCGTTATGTAATAAAGCACAACGTTTGGTATCTACCTTGTTTTGTCACTGTATGTGTGATTTGACGTCTTGGGCACACATATGGTTAGAATTTGGTTTTATCCTTAAAATCGGGTGTGACAAGCACTTATGCTGGACATGGATGACATGTTTAGAAATTATGATGAAAATGACAAAGCCTGTTTAGTTTAGCTAACATGTTAGTGATAATTTGTTATTTTATTTTACCATGGAGTCGCAGCCGGCTAAATAACATTAGCGTTACGACCTAGGACTGGGTATTTAGAAAGTAATTTTGCCTAGTTTATTATATGACTTAGTATAGTTCTAGGTGAATGCCACATGATGGATCAAGATGCAAGGCCTACCTTTATGTTAACCTTTATTTTTTTTACCAGTGATGCATGGCACTTGAGGGTCTATGCTAGCCATGAATGATAAGTTGAGAAATTATGATGATATGGCAAAACTTATTTAGTTCAGCTAAGTCATGTTTGTAATGTTTTAGTTATTATTTTAACTATGACGCTACAACAGATGAGTTGGTGATTATGACTTGAGATTTGGCATCGGCAAACTAACTTTATTTAGCTTACTAAGGGTTCTAGCTGGATACACAATTGGATAAATGCAACATAGTTAAACCCACAGCTCATGGGGATATTAGTTTAAATATGGCGTTGTCTGCATGATCGTTGTCGGGTACATAGAAAAGGGGTACCCCAAACCTCGACAAAGAAAAACTAAACATCGATAAACCCATCATCATCCACCGCCTCTAATTCCCGAACCAGCCCAAGTACCGATCCATACTGGGCCGGACCATGAACGGGCCTCGACGGCTCAGTCTGCAACATCCTCGACGGCTCAGTCTGCAACACCCTCGAGGTGTCCCTTCTCGGGATGAAGCCAATCCGCTTGAGCCTGCCCACGGTGACAGAACTCTCCCGAGAGAACGAGGCAGCCCTCGGTGACGGAAACTTCCCGAGCGAACGAGGCAGCCCTCGGTGACGGAAATCTCCCGAGCGAACGAGGCAACCCTCGGTGACGGAACTCTCCCGAGCGAATGAGGCAGGCCTAGACCGCCTCGCCGCACACCTCCTCGAGCACCCCTCGAGAGGCAACCCTCGGTCACCGAACTCTCCCGAGTGAATGAGGCAGGCCTCGACCGCCTCGCCGCACACCTCCTCGAGCACGCCTCGAGAGCCAACCCTCGGTGACGGAACTCTCTCGAGTGAATGGGGCAGGCCTCGACTGCCTCGCCGCACACCTCCTCGAGCACCCCTCGAGAGGCTTCCCTCGGTGACGGAACTCTCCCGAGCGAATGAGGCAGGCCTCCACCACCTCGCCACACACCTCCTCGGGAACCCCTCCAGGGGAACCCCTCGAGCATTCCTCGGGCACCCCTCGAGCACTCATAGGGTGCCCCTCGAGCACCCATGGGGCACTCCTCGGATACCTACCCCTGTACGACTTTAGGAGCATTTAATGCGCTCCACATGCTCCCATCCAAATCGTCTGGCTACAGCAAGAACCACAGCGAGTCGTACCCTGGTTAAATCCAACTTTTACCGCCCATACCCGGGAAACAAGCATGTCGTGCAACACTGTTACGCCATACCGTGCACTGTGCCTCGTCATGCACCCCCTCGAGGTGCAATTGTCAACACATTTCTCATGTTACCGGAGGTCGACCCTATCTATCGGAGCCTCGACCACCTCGCCGCTTACCCCCTCGGATACCTACTCCCTATACGACTCCCAGAGCATTAAATGCGCTCCACCTGCTCCCATCCAAATCGTATGGCTACAGCGAGTCGTACCCTAGTTAAATATAACTTTTACCGCCCATACCTGGGAAACAAGCATGTTGTGCAGCACTGTTACGCCATACCGTGCACTGTGCCTCATCACGCACCCCCTCAAGGAAACATTGTCAACACATTTCCCGCATTCTCCAGGGCTCGACCCTGTCCGCGCAGACCTCGACTGCCTCGACCACCCCCTCGAGCAGGACTCCGCCAAGACTGGTCAGCGCCCAATAACTCCCGACGCGACATCTCGCACGCCCGCGCATGGGCGTCGTCCTTCACCGGCATCAACCGCGTCATCACACATTGCAACTACGACCGCCACTACACCAAGCATGTCGCTACAGTGGCGCCAACGTGAACGGCATCACCTCGCCAACGTCATCACCTACGACAGCCCTAAAACTCATGTAACCCTGTGCCTCCTCTTCACCTATAAAAGGGGACGTCAGGGCTTAGGAAAGGGCAGGTTACACACAACGCTCAAGCCATCAGCTCTCAAACCACCATAGCCTAGGACTCCAGAGCCCGGTTCTCTAGTTCTAGTTCTAGCTCCTTCCTTCACACCCCCCGTTTTCTCCCACGCTTGTTTTTGCCCCTGTACAAGCACTTTGGCGCAGGATAATACAAACTCTCCTCCCCCGCTGGACGTAGGGCCTTCTCTTGCCCGAACCAGGATAAATCGCCTGTATTCTTCTTGCATCACCATCCGGATTAGGGAGCACGCAATCACAAATTCACTCGTTGGTGTTGACCCCCTCGGGTTTCGAACACCGACAGTTGGCGCGCCAGGTAGGGGCACTGCGTGTCACTGACGATTTCCCACCATTTTTCCGAATGACCTACTCTGCTTCACCGCTCCCGCGCGCTACGATGATCTGGTTTGGGAGCTTGGAGTTCGTGTCTCTTGGCCACGGCTATGACATGGCTCTGCTCTCGGTCGATGATCCGGGCAGAGAGCGCGACGTGCCCCAACGCACAGGAGGGGCCGCACACTGACTTCACCACCACGCTTCTTCGTCGAAGGAGAGGCGCGACCGATGCCACCATCGTCATCAGCTTGCGACTAGGCTCACAACCGCAGCAGCAGTCCCATCGTTCCTGGCAGGTGATGTGGAGCCCCCTATTGGGGACCTGTCTGATCCTAGCTCAGGAACAGAGGACGAGCTATGGGGCCTCGACACCAACACCAACTCCACCTTCGCCATGCGCACGACGAGGGAGCCCGGACGATCTCCCCCGACACGCGCAACCTCGACACCACCAAACCTGCTACCACACGGGCTGTTCAGTGCCCGTCGGCGACTCCCTTTCGGCCTCAACAATGCCGTCGCGAGCTACTCCGCCGAGATGCGCTCTGGCATGAGTGCGCAAAAGCACCACCCTGGGGCTCTCCTACGTGCCACCACAAGCCTAGCTACCATTTTCCCAGCCTCCGTGGATTTAGGATTCATGTGAGCGCTGGAGCCGGGGCGGCACACCATTGGCACGCTGCGACAACGGTTGGAGGAGGAACGGCGGGGATAGTTCCCCGCCTTCTACTACGACAACTCCGACTCGGATCACTACGACCCCACAAGAGAATGCTTCCACATCGAGGGTGACGGAGCCGTCGCCTCGGACGACGAGATTGAGAACCCAGACGCGGTCGCCGCAGCAGTTGCAGCAGGGGCTGAAGGAGCATCCCCAGGACGAGGAAACAGGCCGGAGGATCCCGCTGATCCACCCACCCCTCACGACGAACAAATCGCACAGATTGCGCAGATCAGGGAGATGAAGGCCAAGCTCGACGAAGATCGCCGGTGGCTCGACCAAATCGAGTAGGCCCTGGAGCAAAGTTGGGCCCCGCCACGTGACGGAGGAGCTCGCGCTACGGTTCGAGAGGTCAATCGGCAGATCATCGAGGGTGGGGCGCCCGAGACCCCCAACTGCTTTCCTCGAGCTAGGCAAAACATTGTAGCAGCAACCATGTTGCTACGTAGCATAACCGAGCCGTTGAATCCTCAGGCTCGACGCATACGAGACGAGATGCAGAGCCTGCTCCAAGTCGTAGCCATTCAACAAGCTGAGAGTTCGGCCTCGAGATGTCGAGGTGCAGCCTCAGAACGACCGGTCGAGCCCCCCGCAATGACAGGGAGGCCTCGGTCCACCAGGAAGCCGCCCCTAGAGCCAAGAACATTCGAGACTGTATCCTCGACCCTCGTGAACCCCGCGATCCAAACGACGCCCACCATGACATCATCAAGAGCCGACGACGCAAAGACAGGGGAGTCGAGGACCAAAGCTATAGCGCCCGTCGAAGGGGGCGTCACGACAGCGACGAGGACCGCGGGGCTCCCGAGCCGCCGGGGCCTCGAGTCTTCAGCAGGGCGATCCGCAACACGCCACTACCTGACCCGTTTCGACCCCCCAAGAGCATCATCAAGTACAACGGAGAAACCGAGCCCGCACTCTGGTTAGCCGACTATTGACACTGGTTATCTAACAAAATTAAAGGATAAATAAATATGAAAAGGGCATGAATTCAATCACCAATAAAGGTTTAGGGTTTTAATTGACAATATTCCACGAGTTTTGGTGAATTGTGATTCTGTAGGGACTAAACAGGAAAACCAGCACTGATTGCTTCTCCTAGAAGGAAACCGACGAAGATTACAGAACCGGCACGTCAGGAATACTCTAGAAGGACCTAGAGGACACCAGAGGACACCACGAGGCGGGACACCCCGAGAGGCTTCCAGTTGGGACCAACGGTGCCACCCCATGACCGACCGGTGGGCCCAGGGAGCCGTCGGCCTCCCCCTTCTGGAACCTTCCTCTACCGCCTCTAAGGATCCATCTCAGCCCTACGTGAAGTCGGTTTGATCTAATGGCCGCGGTTGATCCCTCAGGGCTATATATACAGGCCCCCAGGCCCCAGGAAAGAACAAGTCTCTTTTCAGAAAAGTCTACGCCTCATTCAGAAACCCTAGAAGAAGACTTCAAGAGCCAGCTTTCAAGTAGAAGACTAGTTACCCCTCTAGTTCAGATTTAGAACCTAGTCTTATACTAGAACTAGAAGAGAGAGAGAGGAAGAGATCAAGAAGGAGCTCCGGCCTGTCGGATCAACTTCTTCATCTTGTACCTGCGGATTCAAGTGCATCTTCAACTTGCTTCAGCGGTTGTTTCGGTAATCAACGTCTATATTTAAGTTTGAGCCATTGTTCTTATTATTCTTAAGGTTTATGACTCTCTTTTGAGTACTTTAATTCAAGTTGCGCTAGAGTTAGAGTAGTTGGATAGTGTAAGCGTGGTGCTTAGACTTGATAGCTCATAATTGCCTCCTATAACGCCGGTAGTAGTGGCTGTTTGCAAGGGTGACCCTTATAGCCTTGTTGATTCTTCTATAGTCCACTTACCCGTGTGTAGGCTCGGTAGGATTATACATTTGCATAAAAGACACATACTCTGTTTGTGACCTTTTATGGCAACTTCTCTACTAAGAATAATATAAACATATCACACTTAAATTGGAATTAGACAGCCTTAGTGATCCCCTCTATACTTCTAGATTCTCCGTCCTTGTTAGCTACTCAGGGGTTAGACTGTAAGACTTAACACTATCCGTTCCTTTGGGTTCGATATTAAAACTAGGTTACTCCGGTGAAGTGCTACATTGGTAGATTTTATCTGTGCGCTTGCGGATAAAGTACAGTGTGCGTTAATTTATACCAACAAGCATTTCTGGCGCCGTTGCCGGGGAACGGTAGATCATCTTATTTCTTAGTTTATCCTTGTAATCATACTTTTATCTTTTCCTTTTTTGTCCCAGTCTTTTCATCATTTTTGTGTTCATTCTTATGAATGTTGTTTTTGAATTCCACTCTTATCTGTTACTACCTCATGAGCGCAAGCTATAACAAGTAGAATATTTAATCCTATCATAATACCTGGTTATGTGCTACGCCTACATTTTGGGAATATTCTGTTCTGGAAACATTTCTTTTTAGGAGTCTGCATTTTAGACAACTAGATAAATAATCTCTTGGCTCATTGGGATGATTTTAATAGCCTCATCATGTAATCACTTAATGCTGCCATTACAGAGTGTTGCTCTGTTTTGTCTGCTAGTGAGCAAGGTTTATGTTTCACTGTATTACTCGAAAAGCCCCCTTGCCTTAGTTTTCTCACCAACTCCCTAAAAGAAGATAGTACCACCTGAATAAGAGTGTTCACCTTTCTGCTTCACTGTCCTTGTAATGAGCATAGAAATATAATTATGAAAATATTCCTTCGAGTATTTTTGTCACTAACCTTTCCAGATCAGGAGCAGAAAAGAACGAAGGAACAACAAACTCAAGGTATGTCCAACCAATCATCATGCAGCATTGAATTACATTCATCCAATCTTGATTTGTGCAAAATCCAAGCTTGGGGAATAGACTTTCTAAGAATATCTCTTGCCATGTTGCTATGTTGGTTGTCCCTACCTTTAAGATATGCTCATATACTAATCATGCTCTTTCATCACCATCTGAATAAATCTCTATAATACTTTCATGCTACCCTCATTCGGTTATATTATATGTTTAGGTTTGGAGTACTTTCATACATCTCTTAAATTAAGCATGGTTCCTAATCTAGGAGTGGTGATCTTGCTTTCAAAGGCTTTTAATTTAAGAAATTAAGTTAAAATGCCTTCCTAGATCAAATTAGACATGGTGTCTAGGTTGATTTTTGAGCCGATAGTATGCTATAGTGGATGTTGGATATTTTATTGGACTAACCCCTGTAGGGAAACTTTCAATATCAATTTGGGAAAGTCCGAAGATGAACTCACACTGGAGATGAAGCAAGGCGTACAATGAACTTCAACAACTCTTGCACAATGAAGACTCAGCTCATTCATCATGGATGAAAGAACTGTGAGTATCAAAGTTTATTTATTTTATCTTCTACAGCAAGTTATCTTTTGCCTTGAATCATGTTAAAGTGCAGCCAACACATAAAATACTAATCTATGCTAAAATAATCCTAAAAACATCTTTTATTAGCATAGATGCAAAATACATAAGTTGTGGATAATAACCCATGCTTCAAATTCTTGCAATCCTTCGGGTATATGTCAACTAACATTACGCAGGAGAGAGATTTTGTTCATCCATGGTTTGGTCTGAACATTGAAGATCCAAAACTCAAACCATAGACACACAAACCTACTCTCAGATCACAAATGGTGCTAGCCTAGCTTTTAGTCTTGCTTGGGCACTGATGACAAACAGGATGCAACTTACCTCGTATGAGACAACCTATGCCTGCAACCATCATTGTCCAAGACATCAAGACAAGAAGTGGGGAGTTATCTTCTCTTCTAATCAAGAGCTAGCTTGGGAGACAAGATGGTACCACTACAACAATAGCAAGATCTACAAGTCAAACACATGAACATATTGTTGGGACTCCATCTACATCACAAGCCAGCCTGGGAGAGACAATTTCGTTGTCTAGATGTGTTTCACAATCAAAGGGAGGAAGGAGAAACTTAGCTTCAAGACATATTGATCTCTTACTCACCACTTTGATCAGTACAAACCACTAGATGCTGCCCCAGTCAAGAAGATGAGTATGATCCACCACTCATTCTTGGAAGATCGTTCTTCAACATCATCAATGTTATCATCTTTGCCGAACCTGGAGAAGTCAACTTTTGGATCTTTCGCTGCATCTTCAACATCTACATCAATTATGAGCAGCCAAAGAGAACCAAGAGAAGACGTCCAAGAATTTAGGAGGGCATCATGAAGGATGAAGCCACTGCACCACATGAGTTAGAAGATAGAGAGATAGTACCTGAGCCAGCAAATCAAGAAGAACAGCCGATAAGATCTTCATCATCTAGACACTGTTGAGAGGACAAGTCTCAGTTGTGACATTACAAGACAAAAGCCTCTCATGGAAGCACTCGAGTAGTAGCTCTAAATTCAAGTCTCTGGCCAACCCAATGATTAAAGGAAAACAAGAAAGGTTGACAAGAGAAGAATGCGGAACTGTCCCTACATCCTCAAAGTACAGAATTAATACAAGAAAGAGAGAGGATCCTAGTCAGCATACTCGAGGAACAATGCGCCTTCACTGATAAGTCGACACAAGAGAAGGAAGGTCGATACCTCTAAAGATGATTCCACTGTGATCTTCCTCCTCCCAATCACACTGTGAGACAAACAAGAGAAGACAAGCTATTCATAAACAGCAACCAGCTAGACAAGAGGAGCTTCCACAAGGTGGTTCAGCACAATCACTCTCCAGTGACAAAGTAACATTTCAAGGTAAGTAACCATCACTATAAAAACTTCTTCTTGATTCTAGTATAAACATAAATAAAGAACAAAACATGTTTAAGTTGCACCTCACTTGATCCAACCTAATCAACTTAACATGTTTAGTCCTTTGATCTTAGCTTTACTCTTTTGAATCTCACTGTCTTAACTAAATGAGCTAAAATATTGTGCATCTAACCTTTGGAAGATGATATATCTCAATCATGAAAAGATCGACACTTTATGCATATATTATCCTTCCTTAGGTTAAGTAATTTAATCTGTTAAATATTTTAAGATGCTACTTTCATGCTCATCCTTTGATCCTATCACTCATGTTAAGATTGAATAGGACACATAAACAACAAGTTTATCTTGTGCAATGTGCCTAAGGTTAGAGGGGAATAAACAAAACTTTTGGTTTTGTTGGTGTTTTTCCACCAACAGAGCCCATGCACTTGATCTCTACTTTGTCTCTATGAGCAGGACACACTCTTGAGCAAACATGGCGAAGTTTGTCACTCCCAAATTCTACAGAGTGAAGGTCCTAGATCTACAAGAACATGCACACTGAGCAAGATGCTGCCAGCGTCCACAATTAACGCTTCACTTCAAACTGCTGGACGAACAAATGACACGAGTGACACCATATCAAGAGGCATAAAACAAGAAGGAATGATGGAAGATGTCGTAGTCAGAATTAGAGGTCATGAAGTCCCCATAGACTTCTTGATCCTCGACATGAGAAGACGATGTTGTCCACCTCATCCTAGGAAGACCATTCCTCTACGCTACAAATACAATCATTTACAAGAGGAAATTCATTTTCACTTTCGTGGAGAAAAGGCACGATGCAACTTCATCAACTACATGCCCAATGAAGCACCCAAGAAGAATAGAAGTGAAAGACGCCGCTCTCAAAGCCAAAGAAGACAAGCTATCAAGAATAGAGAGGCCAATCACGAAGAAGAAGCTATCGACACTGTCCCAGAAAAGAAAGGAGAGAAACCTCAAGACAGTGAACCACATGAAGTGAAGACTCAGACCAACAAAGTATGGGAGAAAATGCCTGCACCTAAGAGGTACAATCAATAACAACTTTCCAAACGTCTGACATACCTTAGGATGTCTGAACCAAGGGAAGGTCCGGTTCGTTGGACCTAAATATCCGAACCTTCACCAAAAGGTTAAAATCGGTAGTTATCTTTATATTTACTTTGCTGCATATTTCTCATATTTAATTCATAATCATTTCTCATATCATCATATTTAATTCACAAACATTTTAATTAGAAAACAAAATAAAAAATATTTTACTGCATCATAAACCATGAAGCCCCATGTGAATAATTCTATGGTGTGTTAAAACCCACAGGAATGTTCACCTTGGTGGCATAACAAAAAAAAGTAATAATAAAAATAAATATGCATACATTCATCATGTTGTATTTTTTCTCTTGCATCGTAAAAATACTAAAATACAAAAATATTGAGAAAGAGATCTTACTGAAATTCTGGACAACTAAGGCTTGAGTGGCCAACCATTAATGTTTAATCTGTTCCACAAGTTTTGTTGTCTATTTGAGTTTCACAGGATTTGAAAGGCCAAGAAAAGCTGATGAGCAAGTGAATGCTCCATCCACTGTTGGAGCACTGTCTCAACAAACAACATCCATCAAAGCTCTAATAGAGGAATGACATATCCACTGCCAGTCTGCTACATGTGACACCCTGAAAATCGCTTTTGGGAAAATAGAATTTAATATGACTTTGTTTATTTATTTTTCATGAAACATATAGGTCAAATAATAATTTTGGTGAATTAATAAATTAAGTTGGGGCTTAGAAACAATTTTGTTGCATTCATGTTGGAGCATAATATTTTGTCTGAGTGTAGGAATAGTGTTGAGTGGTTCAAATTCAAATTTGATTTGAATTTGGGCAAGTTTCAAAAGAAATAAAAAAGAAAAAGCATTTTTCTTTTCCCTCCTCCCTCCCCTCACCCTTTCGGCCCGGCCAGAGATGCGGCCCAACCCGCACCTCCCTCTATCCCGCTCTCTCCCCGCGCTTGCGTCAGCCCAGCGTGGCCAGCGCGCGGCCCACACCCCTATGCTCCCCTCCGCTCGCACCGGCCCCCCAGCGGCCCGCTCCCGCACCCACCTCCCTTCTCCCCTCCGCGCGTCCCGCGACCCAGCGCCCCTCGGTCCACTCGGCCGCGCGCATAGCGCCCGCACTCTCGCTTGCCCTCGTTGACATCTGGCCCCCACGCGTCAGCCACTCCCCGCCCCGCCTGCTGCTTGGCCCCACCCGTCAGTGGCTGGCTCTTCCCCTACATCCCGCCACCTGCGTAGTGCGCCGCCGCCGCCCTTCCCCTCCCGGTAACACCCAATTGAGTGGCCTTAATGGCCACTCGGCCACCGAACCGGCTCGGTGGAGCAGCCACGACCCCTCACCGCACCCGCCCGAGCCCTATAAAGCCAGAGCCGAAGCCCTAGGCCCTCCCTTCACAACCTCGCTCACACCCCTCGCCCTTGCCACCATTTCCAAGCCTCGCCGAACCGCCCTAGCCACCGTCGAGCCGCCAAGGTGACGCCGCGTTCGCTCGTGGAGCCCCGGTGCTTTCCCTTTGTCTCTAGCGCCCCGACGAGCTCACCCGGTCGTTTTTCCCTTGGCAGATCCGCTCCACCGCCGTCCTCGTCGTGGGTGAGTTTCTCGCCGTGGACGAGCCCGTAGTTGTGCTCGCCGTCTTCCCCGCCCCACTCTGGTGCTATCCGCGCAGCCAACCGAGTCCGGGAGCCCCCGGAACGTGAGTTCCCGAGCTCCCTCCCATGGCGCCGCCGTGCGCCGGTGTCCCCGCCGCCGCCCAGCTTCACCCCGAAGCCCTACGCCATTTGATCCTAGCTGAGCGGCCAGGATTAGAGCGTAAACCTCGAAGGGGTATGCGCCGGGTGCGTAGACCCGTGGACTAGTGGTCCAGCGCGGTCCACCGGCCGCGTGGTGGACCGAGCCAACCCTGATGCGCCACGTGGCGCAGCGTCAGCGCCTGCACGGCTGCAGCTGCCGCTTTTGCAAAAAGGCCCTCGCACGTTTTGAAAATTAACTCGCAGTCCAACTCAGTGCAAATAGTTTAGTTTCAAGTCATGTTTTCTTTCGGTTTAGCCTCTGGAGCCTTCGGTTTTAGTGCCCGCAGTCCTAGCCGCGCAGTTTCATGTGCTAGCCCCACAAGTCTACGTTTAATTGTGTTTAGGTCCTCGGTTTTTGCAGGCTAGCCCCCAGAAAATGAGTTTTATTTACAAAAATGCCCCTAAAACTTGTTTTCTTTATAACTTTCTCGTTTTTAGTCCGATTAGAGTGATCTTTACATTCATGTGATCGTATCGACGAGTAGAATAGTTTTATATATGTTTCTCTACATGTTTTTGATGCTTGGTGTACTGTTCTAATAGAAGTATATTTTATTTGCATGTGATGATTGGAATGGATGTTTGTGTGGTGCCTTTGACCCCGTTTAGAGTTCAAGCTGTTCAAGGTTATCGAGAAGATCTCTGAAGAAGTGATACCATCAACACAAGTTATTGGAAGGCAAGTATAACCTACGGTTTCCTTGTTACCTATTAAATGCAAGACTAAATATTCATTATGCATGTGTTATAACTTGATGAACCAAAGGACAAACCTAGTCTTACTTGATCTTATTACCTTGTACCTATGGAAGAGTTTTGCATAATATGTATAGTAATGCTATGCGCTATTAATTGCTAAATGTTTAATATTGATTAATGACTATGGAACAATGTTAAAAGAGGCTTTTTAACCACATTTGGGCACTGAAGCATGTTGTTCGCTCAGTGACCCACCCCAAGGACTATCTTTTAAAGCGACCACCCGGGAGATCCCGTGCAGCCTTGGGAATCATATGGCTTTGATCTTAGTCGTATAACTAGACTTTCTCTAGCTTGTAGTAGTTACCGAAAGGTGCTAGAGGGGGGAACTAGGTTTAAGAATGGCTTCCTTGCCTGTCAAGATGTGTACTGGTCGGCTGTCAGGTGTGCCATCTTGAAGGGGGCCTCCATTCGCCTGGACGCCTAAACCTTGCGGCTACTACTTGTTAGGGTAGCTAGTGAAAGGCTACGTAGTGAAACCCTGCCGTACTTCCATAGAGGAGGTAATGTGGGCCTTGCAAACCCCGACATATGGGAATCACGGCCTAAGGTGAAAGTGTACAACCTCTGCAGAGTGTAAACCTGATATATCAGTCGTGCTCACGGATACGAGCGGCTCGGATCCTTTTTAAGAAGTCCATGGTGGGGTATGTTGGTGGCTTACCTCTTTTTAACATAATGATTATCACTTACCATGGGACAACAGGGTTCATACATCTAGTAATATAAGGTGAATATAAAATATGATCAACTTAAAATGCTGACCGCAGTCAACCGAGTCAAACCTCTTGAGCCTTGCATCCCCGTAGTTGTACTTGCTGAGCATGGTGAGCTGACGCTTGTCGTTGGTTCACAAAAATCTCGGATGGGTACCAGATGGTGGTTTCAAGTGAAGAATTACAGAAGATGTTCCAAGAGTTCTAGGCGGGTGTTCCCCCAGTCAACCGTCCCTGTCGAGTTTGGAGTCCCGAAGAGTAGTTTCCGCTCTGCTTTGTTTTAGATGTAAGTCTTGTTGTGACTATGTTTCGATATGTAATAAAGCATTGTCTTTGGGAAAATTCCATATTTGTTGCTATATGTGTCTTGTGGACTTCCTGGGCACACATATAGTGAGCACTTGGTATTCTTCGGAAAACCGGGTGTTACACTATATTGCAAGATCGAATGACTACGTCAACATTCAACTTGGGGGAAGGCACCCCCGTGTATCCACGTAAGTATCTTTATCCTCTTAAGTTTTTTTTATTCTATAAACAAATTCAAATTAAAAAAAATGAGCACATGAAGGCTCACCCTTAAAAAGAAAAGAAAAAAATGTGGGCACATGAAGGCTCACCATTAATTAAAAAAGATAAAAAGATATGGGCACATGAAGGCTCAATGCTATTAAGGGAACTAGCTTGGGGGAGATGCACCCCTGTTATCTTCATGATTCAGGTATGTCTTTGTAATTATTATTATTATTATTATTATTATTATTATTATTATTATTATTATTATTATTACTACTACTACTACTATTAGCTTTTATATTATATCTTAAAGTGTGTTAGATTAAATAAAATAGTGTGTCTAGTTTGTTTTAAGAAATTGATGACTAAAGAAGAACCTTCTCTCTCTAATCTTTTGCATGGAAATGATGAATAGTTGCTCTATCCAATCTCTTTCAAGTACCTAGCCTTCAAAGCATGAGTTCTTCTAATTAATAATGATGTCTTAAAATAAAATTAAATGCATGGTTGGCAAATACTTAATCTAAGGTCTAGGTATTTGGGATATGACATGTGATGATCTAAGTTGCTATTATCTTGTTCTAAACAACACTAGAGTTTCGGAGATTTCTAAATATTAACATGACTAATAATTACATTGAGTTAAATTAAGCTTTGTTGACCCTATGAGTAGTTTATCATGCCACTGAATTGAGATCACTTACACATTTCATCCATCTTCCGCATAAATGCTCATAATTATCAGTTGCTACCATCTCAGAAGTTTGTTAGAAGCATGTGGCTATTAAAAAAAGAGAGAAAGATCCGAGGAAATAAAAAGGGACAAGTGTCCGAAACCTCAAAAAGATAGATCCGAGGAAATAAAAAGAGACAAGTGTTTGAAACCTCAAAAAGAAGATAGATCCCGAGGAAATAAAAAGGGACAAGTGTCCGAAACCTCGTAAAAAATATATATATCAGAAAAATGGGCACGTGCCCGACAGTACAATTAGCCTAATAGCCATATGTCTCTACTAAACAGAAGAGAGTGAATATATTCAAAAGAGCATCTGACTCCATTTTTCCATACACATGCACTTCTTTATTCAATGGTTGGTTGACTTTCTCTTTGGATCCATTGTTTAATTTGACAACATATGTATTAAAGCTTTTAAAAAATTAATTAAAACTCCGGGATAAAAGTGAAGTGAAGGAACTAGAGACATAGTGCTTGATTTGGTCGTTCAATCTTTCAATTACTCAAGATCTAAGGTAAAAGTAATAAGCCCCATGAAGAATAACATAATATATTTTGGAGAATTTTTGTTTAACAGCAGGTATAATTGTTGGAAGTGAGGATATTGTAGCAACTCCTGATCCATTGTTAATTTTTGGTTTTGCTAAGGGACTAGCAAAAGGTAAGCTTGGGGGAGTTGTTGACACTGGTTATCAATCAAAATTAAAGGATAAATAAATATGAAAAGGGCATGAATTCAATCACCAATAAAGGTTTAGGGTTTTAATTGACAATATTCCACGAGTTTTGGTGAATTATGATTCTGCAGGGACTAAACAGGAAAACCAGCACTGATTGCTTCTCCTAGAAGGAAACCGACGGAAGATTACAGAACCGGCACGTCAGGAATACTCCAGAAGGACCTAGAAGACACCAGAGGACACCACGAGGCGGGACACCCTGAGAGGCTTCTAGGTGGGACCGATCGGTCCCACCCCATGACCGACCGGTGGGCCCAGGGAGCCGTTGGCCTCCCCCTTCTGGAACCTTTTTCTACCGCCTCTGAGGATCCATCTCAGACCTACGTGAAGTCGGTTTGATCTAACGGCCACGGTTGATCCCTCAGGGCTATATATAAAGGCCCCCAGGCCCCAGGAAAGAACAAGTCTCTCTTCAGAAAAGTCTACGCCTCATTCAGAAACCCTAGAAGAAGACTTCAAGAGCCAGCTTGCAAGTAGAAGACTAGCTACCCCTCTAGTTTAGGTTTAGAACCTAGTCTTATACTAGAACTAGAAGAGAGAGAGGAAGAGATCAAGAAGGAGCTCCGGCCTGTCGGATCAACTTCTTCATCTTGTACCTGCGGATTCAAGTGCATCTTCAACTTGCTTCAGCGGTTGTTTCGGTAATCAACGTCTATATTTAAGTTTGAGCCATTGTTCTTATTATTCTTAAGGTTTATGACTCTCTTTTGAGTACTTTAATTCTAGTTGCGCTAGAGTTAGAGTAGTTGGATAATGTAAGCATGGTGCTTAGACTTGATAGCTCATAATTGCCTCCTATAACGCCGGTAGTAGTGGCTGTTTGCAAGGGTGACCCTTATAGCCTTGTTGATTCTTCTATAGTCCACTTACCCATGTGTAGGCTCGGTAGGATTATACATTTGCATAAAAGACTCATACTCTGTTTGTGACCTTTTATGGCAACTTCCCTACTAAGAATAATATAAACATATCACTCTTAAATTGGAATTAGACAACCTTAGTGATCCCCTCTATACTTCTAGATTCTCCGTCCTTGTTAGCTACTCAGGGTTAGACTGTAAGACTTAACACTATCAGTTCCTTTGGGTTCGATATTAAAACTGGGTTACTCCGGTGAAGTGCTACATCGTTAGATTTTATCTGTGCGCTTGCGGATAAAGTAGAGTGTGCGTTAAATTATACCAACACCGACTTCCGCCAAGCCTGCCAACTTGGTGGAGTGTGAGGCGACGATCGGGCCATCATCCGCCAGTTGCCGCTATTTCTCTCCGACACCGCCCGCAAGTGGCTCGAAGAGCTTCCCCCCGATCAGATCTACAACTGGGCCGACCTGGTTCGGGTCCTCGAGGGGAACTTCAAGGGAACCTACACCTGCCCCGGTAACTTGTGGGATCTCAACAGATGCAAGCAACAACCCAGGGAGTCCCTCCGCGACGACGTTCGACGCTTCTCCAAGCAGCGCACCGAGCTCCCACACATCTCCGACCACGATGTCATCTTGTCATTCATCTCAGGCACCACCTGCAAAGGTTTGGTTTGTGAGTTGGGACGCAACCGCCCTAAGACCGTATGCAAGCTAATGGACGTAGTCGCCAATTATGCGACCGGTGATGAGGCAGTTGGAGCGTTCTTCGACGAAGGGAACAACAAAGGCGAAACCTTCACCAACGCTCAGAGCACCTAAAAGTTACATCGTTTCTACCCCTAGGGCCTCGAGGCCTTGTACATTTCTCATGTTTTGTACAAACATCGTATTATGAATGAATAAAAGTCATCGTTTACATGCACTTTCTTTCGTTCAAAAACAGAGGTAACCTTGACTCTGTCAAATCAGAGCCAGGACTCCCTCGGGGGCTGACAGGGGGTAACCCCCTAAGTTCCCAAAAAACTCGCATGGTTTTTCCAAAACTCGACGTTATTTTATTTATCTATGCCTTGAACACACCTCATGACAAAGTAGAAAACACCTCGAGCCCCCTAAGGGTCAAGGGACTGTTGATGGTCCTTAAACACCTGTTTTACCATCAACAATTTACCCTAAAGTCCACCAAAAAGGCATGAAATGTAGTCAAATAGGATTCAAACTAACCAAATTCCACATGTCCATAGATTTTTATTTGAATGCGGGATTTGGACCAAATTTGAAGAATAAACCCACCAGGATACGAGCCCACTCACCAGGACCCATTTGGGCCCTAGTGGGGTGGCGCCCACCACCCCTAGGTGGCGCCCGCCACAAGGGTGAAGCCCACATTCTCCCCTGCCACGTCACTGATCCGTGTGACCACCCCAAGGCCAAATCTTGGCCCTTGGTCACTAGGTCAGTGGCATCGGACGGCTCAGGAGGGAGTGGCGTGGATCAAGACCGAATGGAGGTTACTCAGACATGCAACCGACCTAACCGCCGCCTCTCTGGAGCTCCTGGATGTCGTTGAAGCAAAGGCGGTGCATCCAACGGTGATGGGGGTGGCGGCCGCCACCTAGGGCTGGCGCCTGCCACTAGGGTTCGCCCTAGGTTGGTTGGCTGCCCCCTATAAATACCCCCCTCACTCCACAAGGCTATAAATACCCCCCTGAGGCAACACAAGCAAGAGAAGCAAGGAAGGAAAAAGAGCAAGGCTAGAGCCAGAGAGCTGATAGCTTAGGGTTTAGCCAAGCTTAGGCAAGTAGGTAGCTAGTAGAGCAAGGCATCTTTGCCCTCGCGGAAGCGCTGCTCAAGGCTTAGCTCAAGAGTAGAGGCGTGCGAGTGATCGGTCCTGGAGTCGGGAAGAGTCTTCCTTCATCTCCAGTTCAGGTTTTGCTCTTGTTACTCAAGCACTTTACTATATTCTAGTTCATCATTTCAAGTATTACTTTATTCTACTTATCAGTATTGAGTGGTATACTTGATTGATTGCTTGAGTGCCTAGCTATCCTACAGATCAATTCACTTAGCCATAGTAGTTAATCTCTAGTGAGCTTAGTGTTTGATCTTTGCCAATAGGTTGCTTAGTTAGTTTAGTGTTTCTCTTATTAAGTCAAGTATTTGCTCTGACGTCCGCAAGGGTGTCTCTATTCAAAGCTAGGGTAGAGATAGTTAGAATATAATTAAGCGTGGTGCTTAGTTATAGACTTACCTTCAGATATGGCTGGACCCCCGGATAGCTGTGGTAGCAAGCAGGTGGTGACAGCCCTGTGCGCCTTGAATTCCACCACGTAGTTGGCCCAGTTTAACAGTAAGGCTCGTTGTGCTAGCGTTCATCCTAAGTCAGTGGTAAAGGCTAGTACGCCTCGATACTTGATAAGATAGGAATAAAACTTTACTTAACTAGGTTGCTTTATTGACATTTGCCTGTCTTGCTTCGTAGTTATCTTGCTTCCTAGTCATCTAGGAGTAGTTATTAGTTAGTAGTTAGTTATCTTAGTTACCCTTATTTACCCTCTATCTACCTATCCATCCACCTTACCTAAGCCATTTCATTCATCCTTACCTATCCACCCATATATTATTTCTAGCCTTTCATCTCCTCTCTTCTCCCCTTTTCCTTTTTCTTATTTCTTCGACTCTCATCCCCTCCTTGACTCGACTCATACACCACCCTAGCCTTCCTTTGCTATCAAATAAATCGACAGCTGGTACTCCCAGGGAAGTGCTACTACGATAGTTCTGTGCGCTTGCAGAATCTCCTCCTGGTAGATTGCATTCTCGCTAGCTAGCTCCTACTAGTGTCGGGATTGACAACCCCATTTGTCATTAGTAGATAGCTGCTTTAGCTTCACTCCTTTAGGTATAGTGACTGGACTTACTTCAAGCATTTCTGGCGCTGTTGCCAGGGATAGACTCCATAGTCTACTCCTAGTCACGACGTTGGCAAGTGTCAACAAGCATTTCCGGACCGTTACCGGGGATAGTGCCTGGCTCTATCTTTAGTGAAGTTAAGAACTACCAACAAGCATTTCTGGCGCCGTTGCCGGGGAAGGCAATCGGTGTATCGGTTGAGTCCGTGTCGAATTTATCTTCGCTTAAGCTCCCGCTTAGCGAATCCCATCTTAACCCATTCTTTCTTTCCTTAGTCCTTCTTATCTTTTTTCCTTCATCTTCTTCAACTTCTTTCTTTCTTATCTCGTTCTATCTTCATGATGGCCAACAAGACCATTCGTGAATTTTCTGCTCCTTCTGCCGCTAATGTAGCGATAGGACCAGACGTGATCGATGCCAACCTCAATTTTGAGTTGAAACCGGCTCTGATCACAATGGTCCAAGCTAGCCCGTTCTGTGGCAAGGCTCATGAGGATGCCAATGCTCACCTCCAACAATTTTTGGAGATTTGCGGCACCTTCACCATTAAGGGGATAACCCAAGAAGCCATCCGTCTTCGTCTCTTTCCTTTCTCTTTGCTAGGAAAAGCGAAGCAATGGTTCTATACCGATCGCAACGTTGTAGACACATGGGACAAGTGTTCCAATCCTTTTCTCGCCAAATTCTTTCTGATGGGCAAGACGAATGCTCTTCGCAACAAAATCTCCAGCTTTACGCAACAAGCCGAGGAATCTATTCCCGAGGCTTGGGAGAGAATGCAAGAGTACGTCGCTGCTTGTCCGCACCATGGTATGGAGGACTGGCTATTGATCCAGAACTTCTACCATGGCCTAACCCCACTCTCTAGAAGCCATTTGGATGCCGCCGCCAGCGGTGCATTCTTTTCTCTGAATGTTGCAGATGCTAAGGCTCTCATAGAGAAGATGGTGTCAAACCAAGGATGGAATGACGAGAGACTGTAGCCCCGTAAGCGAGGTATACATTCTCTTAAGGAAGCTGACATGATCGTGGCCAAGATGGACCTACTGGCAAAGAAGCTGGACAGCTCTGAGAAGATGAACCAACAAGAGAGTGTCCAATCTCTGGAATCCTACATGACCTGTGAAGTCTGTGGAGAAACCGTACATTCTGGGAACCACTGCCTCGAGTTACATGAAGATTTGAACTTCATCAACAACAACAACAACGATTTCCGTCAACAGAATCAAGGATGGAATCAGCCTGCAAACTCTCAAGGTAATAATTCATTCCCCCGCTCTAATTTTCAGAATTCTGATAGTTTCTCATTCTTGAAAAATTTAGTTTACTCACAAGGTAGAACTACTGATTTCTTGAATAAGAGATTAATGTCGAATGATAAAACCCTTGAGAATATAAATGCTAAATTGGAAGATTTCTCATCTGCTCTGAAAATCAATTAAGCTTTAATAAGATGTTAGAAACCCAATTAGCTCAACTTGCTGCTATCATACCATCTTTTGAAACTAGCAAAATTCCTGCTAAACCTAACATGGAAACTACAAATATGGTTGAAATAAAATATTTTAACTATTATGAAGATCAAACTATGACTGTTAAAAAGGGTGATCCTGGTAGTCCCATAATTAGATGCTCAATCTTTGGTGAAGTCTTTAAAAATGCCATGTGTGATTTAGGATCGAGTGTGAACATTCTATCTAAAGATTTTTATGAAAACTCATTCTTTCCACCCATGTCATCCACATCTGCCTGTGTTGTGCTAGCTGATCAATCCACTTGCTATGTAGAAGGAATAGTTAATGATTTACCTGTTCATATTAGAGGCTCCTATGTTCCTGCTGATTTCATAATACTAGATATGGGAAATAGGAAAGATGTGCCTTTAATTTTGGGTAGACCTTTCTTGAATACTGTGAATGCCTACATATATGTGGGGAGTCGTAAAATGCAAATGACATTAGGAGGGAGGAAGGAAATATTCTCCTTTTTCGTGGTCCCGCATATGCCGCTAACATGCAGGTAGCAAAACCCGTTCGTACCAAGAAGAGGCGCCCAAGAACAAGGTGGAACATAAAGGAAGAACCACCTTCTCCTGAGTTGTGTAATTCACGTGACAAAGGAGAGGTGCCAAAAGAAGAAGAACCCGATGAAGTACTTAAGGAAGAAGCACCCAAGGAAGAAGATCCACCCGATAAGGATGAAACTCCATGGACCTAAGGTATGGTTTTACTTTTAATTTTTCCCTTCAATTTTCCCTTTTTCGAATAAATAACATATGTCATGCATGTAACTAAAAAAAATCAGTTATCATTAGTTATATGCATAGGTATATGTTAACTTAGTTAGAACAATAAAATATCATAATAGGATAGTTTCCCTTTTCACAACATTAGATAGTTTCCCTTTTAATAAAATGAGAACAAGAGCTTCGACTGAGAAGAAGAAGATCCTTCACCAAGCAAGAAGCCAGCTTGGGGGAGACTCCCGCTCCAATAAGGTATGTCTCAAGCCTACACTTTATATTCAGTTCTTAAATTCTATATCTTTTAAAATGTCACATGCTTGCCTAAATAACCATTCCATGAATAAAATTCATAAAATCTGCTTAAACAAGTTGAAACCTGAATAAGATTTGAAATATGTCATGCAAATGCTATTGTTATGGTTCGAATAACTGGTCTTATCTAAGTTATAGCTTTTGTGGGTTGCACATGCTTTAACTGAAATCATGCTTAGTGAATAAAGTTAGTAAGAAATGGAGTAATTCTTTAAACTTGCTAAGGTGAAATTAGGACCTAATCTGGAGGATTTCTTTAAAAATTATGAAAACCTTGCTAAAAGTTCCTCCTAGATTTTATCCCATCCCACCACCAGCCAAATATTTGTTAGTCAAAACCACAAAGAGCTTTGTCTGTGTTGAGCTTTGTTAGACCTCATAGATCTTAGTAGAGAAGCTTATCATATCTTTTGAATCAAGATTCACACACCCACCATAAATTGCCTACTTTCCACTTTGGAAGTTTGCAACCACCAAATAAATTGCTCATTCTCTACACTGGAGATATGCAATACCTTGCCAAACGTCCCATTGCTAGCCTTATGCTATTCCTACACTGGGAATAAGCATTTCTCTCCCTTTCCCTACTCATTTCAAAAATCCTTTCCTATAGATAATATGGGGAAATCTAGAGCTAAAAAGAGAGAGAGAGATAAAAAAAAGAGCAAAGTAGCTCAAGAAAGGACTATGTCCTAAAAAATGAGCAAAGTAGCTCAAGAGAGGACTATGTCCTAAGAAAAGGTGAGGACACATCTTTTTGTCTACTCACTATGTATCCAAAAAAAAGAGAGAGAGAGAGAGAATTATCATTAGCTCTAGACCCCAGAAATTAACTAGGAAGGATTATGAAATATCCCTCTATACACTTCCACATAACCACACATGCACATCTTGATCAATTTTTATGATTTGCTGCTCCTTATGATCTGAGTGTCTAGCTTAGCAACAAACATCAGGCAATTTGCTCATGGTTCTTAGCCTTGCTATAACTCCACATATCATTCTTTAGAAGTAGGAGAGGCTACATTTTGGCCTAAGTGAGGATTTAAACACCATTGAGTGACTGAGTGAATCTTGGAGGACTTAAGCAAGTTTTTATCTTTTGAAAACCTTAAAACCTCCAGACAAAATCCTAGTCAAACCTAAGCAAGATAAAAGTTTCCTATCTACTACTTTATTTCACTCTTGCATATTTGAAGTGAAAAGCTATAAGCCCCACATTACTATGATTAATGATATATGCTAAGTTATTTCTCACTATGCACTTGCATACATCTTAAGTTGCTATCTATTTCTTGCTCAATGCTTAAACCGCATTGTTGCTCGAGGACGAGCAACAGGTTAGCTTGGGGGAGCTTGTTGATGGTCCTTAAACACCTATTTTACCATCAACAATTTACCCTAAAGTCCACCAAAAAGGCATGAAATGTAGTCAAATAGGTTTCAAACTAACCAAATTCCACATGTCCATAGATTTTTTATTTGAATGCAGGATTTGGACCAAATTTGAAGAATGAACCCACCAGGAGACGAGCCCACTCACCAGGACCCATTTGGTCCCTAGTGGGGTGGCGCCCGCCACCCCTAGGTGGCGCCCGCCACAAGGGTGAAGCCCACATTCTCCCCTGCCACGTCACTGATCCGTGTGACCACCCCAAGGCCAAATCTTGGCCCTTGGTCACTAGGTCAGTGGCATCGGACGGCTCAGGAGGGAGTGGCGTGGATCAAGACTGAATGGCGGTTACTCAGACATGCAACCGACCTAACCACCACCTCTCTGGAGCTCCTGGATGCCGTTGAAGCAAAGGCGGTGCATCCAACGGTGATGGGGGTGGCGGCCGCCACCTAGGGCTGGCGCCCGCCACTAGGGTTCGCCCTAGGTCGGTTGGCTACCCCCTATAAATACCCCCTCACTCCACAAGTCTATAAATACCCCCAGAGGCAACACAAGCAACACACAAGCAAGAGAAGCAAGGAAGGAAAGAGAGCAAGGCTAGAGCCAGAGAGCTGATAGCTTAGGGTTTTGCCAAGCTTAGGCAAGTAGGTAGCTAGTAGAGCAAGGCATCTTTGCCCTCGCGGAAGCGCTGCTCAAGGCTTAGCTCAAGAGTAGAGGCGTGCGAGTGATCGGTCCTGGAGTCGGGAAGAGTCTTCCTTCATCTCCAGTTCAGGTTTTGCTCTTGTTACTCAAGCACTTTACTATATTCTAGTTCATCATTTCAAGTATTACTTTATTCTACTTATCAGTATTGAGTGGTATACTTGATTGATTGCTTGAGTGCCTAGCTATCCTACAGATCAATTCACTTAGCCATAGTAGTTAATCTCTAGTGAGCTTAGTGTTTGATCTTTGCCAATAGGTTGCTTAGTTAGTTTAGTGTTTCTCTTATTAAGTCAAGTATTTGCTCTGACGTCCGCAAGGGTGTCTCTATTCAAAGCTAGGGTAGAGATAGTTAGAATATAATTAAGCGTGGTGCTTAGTTATAGACTTACCTTCAGATACGGCTAGACCC
Source organism: Coix lacryma-jobi var. lacryma-jobi (assembly GCA_009763385.1). NCBI lineage: Eukaryota > Viridiplantae > Streptophyta > Magnoliopsida > Poales > Poaceae > Coix > Coix lacryma-jobi. The sequence continues at coordinate 81,505,834 of CM019825.1, read as the reverse complement.
CCGGATAGCTGTGGTAGCAAGCAGGTGGTGACAGCTGGTACTCCCAGGGAAGTGCTACTACGATAGTTCTGTGCGCTTGCAGAATCTCCTCCTGGTAGATTGCATTCTCGCTAGCTAGCTCCTACTAGTGTCGGGATTGACAACCCCATTTGGCATTAGTAGATAGCTGCTTTAGCTTCACTCCTTTAGGTATAGTGACTGGACTTGCTTCAAGCATTTCTGGCGCCGTTGCCAGGGATAGACTCCATAGTCTACTCCTAGTCACGACGTTGGCAAGTGTCAACAAGCATTTCTGGACCGTTACCGGGGATAGTGCCGGCTCTATCTTTAGTGAAGTTAAGAACTACCAACAGGGACGTCGAGACGGGAGCTCTCCTACGCCTCCTGTCTACAGTACCTCCAGTCACTCCCCCCCCTCGAGGGTCTTGAGTCTGGGTCAAAAACTTAGTCAAAGCAAAACTCAGGCAAGGAAAAATAAGAAAACTCGAGTGCAAGGGGCTGACAGGGGGTAACCCCCTAAGTTCCTAAAAAACTCGCACGGTTTTTCCAATACTCGATGTTACTTTATTTATCTATGCCTCGAACGCGCTTCATGACTAAGTAGAAAACACCTCGAGCTCCCTAAGGGCCGAGGGGCGTTGAGACGGGAGCTCTCCTATGCCTCCGCGCTACGGTATCTCCACACGCTCCCCCCTCGAGGGTCTCGAGCCTGTGTTGAAAACTTAGTCAAAGCAAAACTCAGGCAAAGAAAAATAAGAAAACTCAAGCGCAAAGATGTTTCAATATCATCTCGAGAACTCATAAGTTTTTCGGGCCATGAAGGGCCACAACATCGCAAAAACACTAATTGTTTACATGGGCCTTCTTGCCCAGATATGGCTCACAGGCCTCAAGCTTTGGCGCCTCCATCATCATCGTCCTCCTTGCTACCCGGACCTTCCTCGTCGACATCGAGGCCGTAGTCTAGGAAGGGAAAGGTAACGTCCCACATTTAATACGTTCGCCTAACCACCCCTCGAGAACACGCAACAGGTACACGCGTGTCTCCTCGGCTCCTTTCTGTTGCACAGGTCCGCCACGGTCGCCACTCTGCAACAGTTCTCACCTAAAAAGATGCACCCAACAGACGAAGGGGACATCTCCATGGCGGATCCTTCCTCAGGAAGTAAAACGGGCTCTGGCCCATACAAAAATCTCGAGGTAGTGAAGGCTGACCCTCGAAGGGTTCGAACAGCCGGTCTCGAGTACCCGAGTCAGGGACACCAAAGGGGAGCTCACTCGGAGCCTAGCTCAAGAACGAACTCTCCAGACCCCTCATGCGTATCCAAGGCAAGACAAATGGGTCGCCATGGAATCTCCATGTGGAGAGGCATCGAGCCGCCAGCTCCTATCGAATGGAGCCGGTATCCGGGCATCCGCGCGTCCTGCTTCAATGAGACTGCCTCCGGGCCACAGTCGACCCCTATCGAACGGGGCACGAGCTCTCACTTGGATTCCCCCGTTACCAGCTCACCGAGGATGTCGAGACTCGCCCTATCAAGGGTAGTACGACGCTTCTCACCTAACACCCGATCGAAAGGGCTCGTGAGAAGGACGCCGAAGCTAGCAACGCTCTAAGCCGCACGAGGCTCGAGGGCTCGACTACGCCTGGCACCCCTTGACTAAAGAGGGTCGAACTCACTCGGGGGCTCGACTACACCCAGCCACCCTCGATGAGAGAGGGTTGAACTAACCAAGGGGATCGACAGCTCGAGGCCCGCCGCGGCTAAGAGCCATCACCCCGACTCAAGTTGACTCAACCTTATAGGAGAATCAACTGCATTCGACCCCACGTGCGACAAGCAACACGAAGTAAATAAAGCCCCCCAAGGAGTAATTCCCACTCCTCCGAGGCCTCAGGGGCTACCCCCGCGGGGGACGCTCGCGTGCCCCCCACGGAGAAGTTACGAAGTACCCTGCGCTCTTAATTTATGACCCCCAGCTCGAGTGCCAGCACTCGAGCTGGGGCTCAGGGGATACTGTCAGGTATGTAAAAAAGGGGTACCCCAAAACCTCGACAAAGAAAAACTAAACATCAACAAACCCATCATCATCCACCGCCTCTAATTCCCGAACCAGCCCAAGTACCGATCCATACTGGGCCGGCCCATGAACGGGCCTCGACGACTCAGTTTGTAACATCCTCGACGGCTCAGTCCGCAACACCCTCGAGATGTCCCTTCTCGGTATGAAGTCAGTCCGCTCGAGGCAGCCCTCGGTGATGGAACTCTCCCGAGCGAACGAGGCAGCCCTCGGTGACAGAAACTTCCCGAGCGAACGAGGCAGCCCTCGGTGACGGAAATCTCCCGAGCGAACGAGGCATCCCTCGGTGAATGACAGACCAGGATGTCAGAGATATCATTAGTCGATGATTACTCCGACTAATCTTGGACGGCGCGGGAGATCCGAAGACTCGTTACGAAGTGTACATGGATTAGGGCTCTCGTTGCTAGCTTAGCCGAGTTGTAAAAGGAAGTCTTGTAATTAGAATAGGACTCTACTGTTGTAACCGGCTAGGACTCGGTCTGTGCTAAGGCTCACCCGGATATATAAGGGGAACCGGGCGCAGGTCCCAGATTATCGAACATTGAATCACAAACATACACAAGGCACACGCCGCACTGGACGTAAGGTATTACGCTATTTAGCGGCCTGAACCAGTATAAATCGTTGTCCCTGTGTACTCGCCGAGTCCTACGGACGCCGATCCCCACCAAACAAATCGTCTGAGATTACTCAAGACAAGTTGTCGGTTAACAAACACCGACAGCTGGTGCGCCAGGTAGGGGCTTTCGGCGATTCGACGACCAAGAGCCCAGCGAACCACAACAACAAGTTCTCGGTGGGATCAATTTTCGTTTTTGGCTCATGGACTTGCATTGCGGATGATCAAGGAAGACTACACAGACAGCTCGCCGTTGATTCAGAACCGCAAGCCATGCCAAAGATAGAACACCTCGCTCAGAGCCTAGCAAATCTGACAATCCAAGATCCGCAGAACCCTGGGGACCATACAGAGGCATCCGACTCCTACTCCAACTCGAATTCTGAAGAAAAGGACCCGGACACCAGCTATGGCATCACCTTCGGGCTGCGGAACTCTGCTGAAAACTTCTAGGACCGGATTGGTGCAAAATTCAAAGAGTATCAACAGATACCTTTGACAGGAGCTCAACAAGGACTCGTTTTCAGCTCTACCAAGGAGGGTAACATTGTCCATTGGCCAATTCAGTCCGCCCCGGCTAGACTGGTTGGCACAATTGACCAGCAACTCCCATATCAGCACGGACATCAGCTCCCTTTTGAGGAACATGACTCCTCAACAGAACTAATCTCCAGCACTTCTACTTTGGAATCAGCAACACCAGGATCATCAAACCAGGGCTACACCCGTGAAGTCTTCATGGCAGGGCATCAGTCATCTCTACGACCACCAACCCCACCAGATGTCTTTCAAGACGATGAAACTCTGAGTATGATTTCTGACAATGATCCGGAGGGACCCGGGGAAACCGAGTCCTTGAAGGTTGAGAGAATCCGGAAAAATCAAGCTAAAGAAGCCCGCAGAAGGCGAGCAAATCACCGCAAGGAAGCTGTAGACCGCTACAATGTACGACTAGAAGAGTACAACACTCGGAGGCGTCTGGAAGCAGAGGCAGAGCGTCAAGCTCGCACTGAAGAGAATCACTCCCAGGATTATCTTAACAGACGGCGCCCTGATTCTTCTCGCAACCTTGAACCTGAGTTCATGAGGGTCGCCGGCCATAAAGTCTTCCAGACTCCCTATCAAAACATCCTAGCTCTAGCTACGGAGATGGGAGCCAAGACCAACCGCACCCCTGATGAAGAGCGACGACTGGTCATGCTCCAGACTACCGCACTTCAACTCCGAGGGTGGAATCTTGAGTACCTAGCCGACGAGCAAGCTTCATCTCACCCGAGCCATAGGCGGCCTGTTCAAGAGCGACTCAGTCGTATCCCAGCAAGAAGTCGTCTGGGCCACCGCGTACCTGATCAAGCTGTGGGAGGAGCCAAATCTTCATACAGAGGAGTCGCAGTTGCAGCATCTGACGCAGTCGATCGTTTCCCCTGCTTTTCCCAAAGGCTTCGAGCAGTCTCATTCCCGCAAAAATTCAAATCCGGGAACTACTCAAAGTATGATGGGAATACAGAACCTAAACGGTGGCTCAGGTTGTATGCTCAAGCAGTCGAGCTGGCTGGTGGAAGCAACGACGTCAAAGCACTCTACCTCCCAATGGCTCTAGAGACAATGCCACTTGCTTGGTTCGATAGGCTTAAACCCGAGTCCATCGACTCCTGGGAACAACTCCATCGTATCTTCGTTGAAAACTTCGCTGGTGACCCAGAGAGATCAGATCCCCGAACTAAGCTCATAACCTGCAAGCAACAGAAATACGAATCGATGCGGGAGTATTATAGGCGATTCTTAGATATCCGCTCTACAGTATCCGATATCACAGACAGAGAAGTAATCGACCTCTTTGGCAATGGCATTTGCGAAAGGTACAATTACAAAGATTTCATCAAGCAGGACCCGACCACCGCTGACGAGTTTCATCGGGCTGTAAACTCCATGATGGCAACAGAGGAGCGCACACAGGAGCGCTTTCCCGATAGAAACACGCAAGCTGATCGAGGAAACACTCAGAGAGGCAACCAGGCGCCACAGCAAAACACCCGGAAAAGGGCAGGAGATAATACTGTTGCTGCCATGGAGCCTCAGAAGAAGGGAAACAAGCCATTCACCTTTGATGATTTACTCGACGGACCCTGCCCCTTCCATCCGAAAGGTGGACATCAAGCAAGGCACTGCCGACAGCTCAAGGAGCGAGGCTTGAATTCCGACTTCAATAAAAACAAGAAAGACAAAGGCAAAAAGACAGCTGAAGATCCTCATCAAGACGCCGGAGGATTCCAACACCCTAAAGGAGCCATCAACGTCATCTTCGGGGGAGTAACTACTAGCGATAGCAAGAGGCTCCAGAAGCTCTCCCTACGGGAGATCATGTCTACTGAACCAGCGACACCCAAATATCTCGACTGGCCCGAGCATCCGATTAATTTTTCCAGAGCAGATCAATGGACCAGTGTTTCCAATGCAGGGCATTACCCGCTAGTTTTGGATCCCACGGTCGCTGGATATACACTTGGTAGGGTACTCATCGATGGCGGGGCAGGACTCAATGTCATCTTTGCAAGCACCCTACGAAAGATGAATCTAGATCTTGCAACTCAGCTTACACCATCAACCGCTCCTTTCTACGGCATAGTACCCGGAAAAGCGGTTGTACCACTCGGAAGGATCATACTACCCGTCACTTTTGGAACTCCGACCAATTACCAAACGGAGTACATCAGTTTCGAGGTAGCTGACTTTGAATCATCGTATCACGCCATATTTGGACGACCTGTTATTGCCAAGTTCATGGCAGTACCCCACTACCCGTACCTCCTATTGAAGATGCCAGGTCCTAAAGGAATCTTAACCTTCAGAGGCGACTTGAAGCGGTCATTTGATTGCGACACAGATGTTGTCGAAATCGCTGAAATAGCTCAACTCGCCCTGGAAGTACAAGAACTCGCTCAGATAGTGCATAATATTACGCCTGGAGATTCAGAAACCCTAACCAAGAAGGTGGGTACTATCCAACCATCAGCAGAAGTCTCCACAAAAACCATTGATCTGGAAACCGGTGATCCCTCCAAGATAGCGGTTATCAGTGCTCATCTATCTGAAGAATAGGAACTCGCGCTCACCAAGTTCCTTAGAGCAAACAAAGACATATTTGCTTGGAAACCGGCAGATATGCCTGGAGTCCCAAGGAACTTGGCTGAGCACAGATTGGAGTTAAAGGAAGGCTCTAGACCTATCAAGCAAAGATTACGACGATTCTCACCAGAGAAGAAAGAGGCAATCAAGAAGGAAATAGCCAAGCTACTCGTGGCTAGATTCATCAGAGAAATCCTTCACCCGAGTGTTTAGCTAACCCAGTGCTAGTCAAGAAGAAGAACTCTGCTGAGTGGCGCATGTGTGTCGACTACACAGACCTCAACAGACACTGTCCCAAAGATCCTTTCGGATTACCAAGGATAGATCAAATAGCTGATGTCACCGCAGGCTCCGCCTTATTATCCTTTCTAGATTGCTACTCCGGGTACCATCAGATTGCTCTTAAAGAAGAAGCCCAACCCAAGACATCGTTCATTACTCCTTTTGGAGCATACTGTTACAAAACTATGTCCTTTGGGCTAAAAAATACGGGAGCCACTTATCAACATGCTATCCAAGACTGTCTGGGTGATCAGATTGGCCGCAACGCAGAAGCTTATGTTGATGATGTGGTTATAAAGACTAAAGATCCGACTACCCTTATATCAGACCTAGAAGAAACCTTCAATCGATTACGCGCTTACCAATGGAGACTCAATCCCACCAAGTGCATCTTCGGGGTACCTTCAGACCAATTACTCAGTTTTCTTGTTAGTCATCGAGGCATCAAGGCTAGTCAAAAGCAGATCACAGCTATCATCACCATGAAGCCGCCTACCTCTGTCAGAGACGTTCAAAAACTCACCGGGTGCATGGCTGCGTTAAATCGATTTATCTCACGGCTAGGAGAAAAGGGATTACCTTTCTTCAAATTACTTAAAGTCGGTGATAAATTTCAGTGGACGGCAGAAGCGGACAGGGCTTTTGAACAACTCAAAGGCTACCTTACCAATTCACCCATACTGACACCGCCGGAGCCCAGGGAACCGATGATGCTGTATATTGTAGCTACCACACACGTTGTAAGTACAGCAATCATGGTGGAGTGCAAAGACGACAAGCACATCTACAACACCCAACGACCAGTTTACTACATCAGCGAGGTACTCTCTGACTCGAAGGTCAGGTACCCGCAAGTACAGAAACTGCTCTATGCATTACTCATATCCTCAAGAAAGCTACGGCACTACTTCGAAGCTCATGAGATCACGGTAGTCACGGATTTTCCTTTAGGAGAAATCCTTCACAATCGTGATGCCACCAGAAGAATTTCCAAGTGGGCAGTTGAACTAGGAGCACTCAACATCAAGTTCACCCCCAGGAAAGCTATCAAGTCACAGGCTCTAGCTGATTTTGTTGCCGAGTGGACAGAAATACAGCAGATCCAAGACAACACTATTCCTGATCAATGGAAGATGTACTTTGATGGGTCCTTAAAACTCGGAGGAGCAGGAGCCGGAGTCCTTCTTGTATCACCCGCTGGCGAACAGCTCAAATACGTTCTGCAAATATTATGGCCGGCTACCAACAATGAAGCAGAATATGAGGCATTACTTCATGGACTCAAATTAGCAGTCACCTTGGGCATTAAGCGGCTATTAGTCTATGGCGATTCTTCCGTGGTCATCCACCAAGTCAATAAAGATTGGGACTGCACCAAGGAAACAATGAATGCCTATTGTGCCGAAGTCCGCAAGCTGGAAAAACACTTTTCAGGACTCGAGCTCATTCATATTACTCGGGATCTCAACGTGGCAGCAGATATACTAGCAAAATTGGGCTCCGACAGGCCACAAGTTCCCAGTGGTACCTTCGTGCATGAGTTATCCAAACCTTCAATACAAGAGAAGGAAGAGATTGAACCAGCACCCTCCACCCAGGTCCTATGCCTAGCACCCGACTCGACGCAGGTGTTCATTGACTACTTCAAAGAACATAAACTACCAAGTGACAAAACTGCCGCAGAGCAAGTCACCAGACGTAGCAAAAACTATGTTTTAGTCAGGGACAAGTTGTATCGACGCGGAGCTTCATCAGGAGTCCTCCTCAAGTGCATTTCACCAGAAGAAGGCAGAGAAATCCTAAATGAAGTCCACTCTGGGTGTTGTGGTAATCACGCAGCTTCAAGGACATTAGTCGGAAAAATCTTCAGGTCAGGATACTACTGGCCCTCAGCTTTGAAAGACGCAGAAGACTTAGTCCGCCGCTGTCAATCATGCCAGTTCTTTGCCAAGCAGCAGCATGTACCTCCACATGAATTGATCTGCATTCCTCCGTCATGGCCCTTCTCATGCTGGGGACTCGATATGGTGGGTCCTCTCAAGCGTGCCCCAGGCGGATTCGAGTACATCTATGTCACAATTGACAAGTTCACAAAATGGATCGAGTACATGCCCTTGGTCAAATTCAATGCTTCCAAGTCAGTCCAATTCATGCAGAGCATCTTTCACCGCTTTGGAATGCCGCACAGAATCATCACTGATCTTGGGTCCCCCTTTACGGCTATCGAATTCAAGTCATGGGCCAGCGACTGTGGAATCAAGATAGACTACGCATCAGTAGCTCACCCACAGTCCAATGGCCAAGTTGAAAGAGCAAATGCCCTGATTCTCACCGGATTAAAACCAAGGCTATTCGACCTCCTAAAAGATCACGGCGGAAAGTGGGTTGAAGAATTGCCTAAGGTAGTCTAGGGGCTACGAACACAACGAAGTCGGGCAACAGGCCACACTCCTTTCTTCCTGGTATATGGCATTGAAGCAATCCTCCCGGCCGACTTAATCTGGAACTCCCCATGAACAGAGCAGTACAACGAAGGTGAAGCTGATGACACTAGACGGTTAGAAGTCAACAGCCTTGAAGAAGCCCGATTAACCGCACTCTTTCAATCAGCGAGGTACCTCCAAGGGATGAGACGCTATTACGATAAAAACGTCCATCACCGTACCTTTCAAGTAGGCGACATGGTGTTGAAGAAAATTCAGAACACTACAGGACGCCACAAGCTCATGAGCCCATGAGAAGGTCCCTATATTGTATCCAAAGTAACAAGACCCGGGTCGTTTGAGCTAGTCACTGAAGATGGATCTCCGTTGCCAAATTCTTGGAATATTGAGCACTTGAAGAAATTCCATACTTAAGGACTACGCTACAATACTGACTCAGGGCAACTGTATTTATTAGTCGGATATCAATAAAGTTTGAAGTTCATATGACACAAGAACTTTTATCCAGGCTATTTTTCTATACCTCGTCACGACTATTCAGTCGCATATTAGTCTCTGCAATAGCAGGGCTTACCTCCGACTAATATTTAATATTATTACTCGGATAGATTGGTTCAGTGGAAACCATACTTGAGTTACGAGCTCCGAGCTCAATACAACTCACAAGGTAGTACGGCTTAACACCCGACTATCAGCCTATAGTGAATATGGAATCCACCATAGTGGAGACCAGTTCCTATAAGGCGTGACAAGGTGAGACAGTACTCACCCTGTTATATATCTACTGGACAGAGGTCCACCCACCTTCGCACCCAAGCTGCGATCGTCAAGAGGATACGATCCACCCAGAAGGAACCAACGTTATGGTCCTTCAAGAGGTGCCTGATCAGGATTATCCCTTGAACAAGGGTACTTGCGGATACATGGGTGTATGCCGAGTCTCTGAGTGATGAGTGATTGTCAACGGGTTTGATCGCATGTTCTTTAGCTTGTGTTGTGCTGCTTCCTCCACCCTCTCGCTTTGCGGTTATTCCGATGCCGATTTTGCTGGTTGCCGTATTGAGCGCAAGTCCACTTCTGGGACTTGCCAATTTATTGGATCTTCTCTTGTTTCGTGGTCTTCTCGCAAGCAGTCTAGTGTCGCCCAGTCTACCACGGAGGCTGAGTATGTTGCTGCGGCTAGCTGTTGTTCCCAGTTACTCTGGATGATGGCCACTTTGCGTGATTTTGGTTTGAGCTTTTCTCGCGTGCCTTTGCTTTGTGACAGCACGAGTGCCATTAGCGTTGCTAAGAACCCCGTGCTTCACTCGAAAACCAAACACATTGATGTGCGCTTTCATTTCTTGCGAGACCACCAGGAGAAGGGTGATATCGACCTTCGCCATGTCGATACTCATCACCAACTGGCTGATATTTTCACCAAGCCTTTAGACGAATCAACCTTTAATAGGTTGAGGGGTGAGCTTGGTGTGTGTTTCCCCTTTTAGATGGGGGAAGCATTTTGAGTTGTATCCTAGTCTGACTCTTTTACTTAGATCTTCTTTTCTGTTGCATTTTAGCATACGCATTTACTTTCTGAGCTTCATGTTTATAATCACTAGAATGTAACTATCCTCTGTTTAATATGCTCCGATGCTTATGATTGATGCTTGTAGCTTATGCTCCTTCTGATCACTAGTACATGTTACGAGCTGAGCTATTTTTGAAATGGTGAAGTTGCTTAATGTATGTAAAACCTGGAAATGTTCACCATTGAGATATGCAACTAGCATGTGTAGGGTGTGTTGAGTCCATTCCTGCTTTTCATATATGCTAGGTTGCTATGTCTCTAGTTCTGAGTCATTCACTCGCTTGGTCTGTTCATATCATGTTTAAAAATTTGAACCAAGATTAGTGAATTGAAAAGATCGAGATGGGATTGTTTGTCAACACATCACGGTATCGAGACGGTTTCTCATTGCACTTTGAGCTAAACTTGAGTCGTGTAGTGTATGACCAAAACCGTAGCTTTAAGCTTCTGATTGCTTCGGCATAGGCTTCGCTCGGTTGAAAAGTTAGGCAAAGACAAGCTTTCAACCTCTCGCAATCACATGCTAAATAATTGAACTTGTGAATTCTTTACCGCTGCAACTCCGATATAAAACTGAAATCACAAGTATATGCTTCATTCCTATGCATGATGATTGAACTTTGCTAGGGGTAGTTCACCTTGTATACATGTTTAGCACTTGTCTGGATTCCTATCTATACATGTGTAGTGCTATTTTGATGGTGACTATCTTTTTGGCTAAAAACTGCTCACTTGCTCATATGCTTCATATTTCGTATGTGTGATCAGTTTGAGCCTTCGCTATTTGAGTGCTTAGTTGTGCCATTGGAGCTATACCGATTAGAGCATTTTTGCACTCTTTTGACTATATGCCTGAAGCTGCTAACTTGCATTTCTAACTTCATATGCATTTTGGAAGGGGGAGTTGTGTTGGCTCAAGAGAAGAGTTTGTGCTTGATAAGTGCATTTTCAACTAAGGGGGAGAGTTTTTGCAAATCATATGTCTCCTGGAGTTCAACTAAGGGGGGAGCTTTTGCTAAGGGGGAGTCCCGGGTTGCTTGCATGTGTCGAGGGGAGTTTTGCTAGTTGTGTTGAGCCGTTGCCTCTGTCTTGAGGGACTAGCAACATTTTCCTCATTTGGCGTCGAGGTTGATTTTGATTGGTTCGGAGACCTTTCGGTTGTTTTTCAATTGGTTCGGAGTGGTTTTCGTGCTAGTTGTGTTGAGCCTCTGTGCCTCTATCTTGAGGGACTAGCATTTTGCCATTTTTAGCTCTGATTTCCAATTGGTATTTTGCTAGCGGTGTTGAGCCTGTTCTACCTCTTCTTGAGGGCTAGCTTTGCTTTGCTTGGTTGCGTCGAGTCGTTGCCCATGTCTTTGGGGACCAAGTTTTCGCTTCCTCCACTTGACCTTCTTCGGCTTTGCTATGCTTTTGGGTCATTTGGTCGAGTTCTCTTCTTCTCCTTCTTCTTTCTTTTCTCTTTCTCTCATTATGATTTGTGTGAGTAGTTGACAATGAACTCATCAAGGGGGAGATTGCGGATACATGGGTGTATGCCGAGTCTCTGAGTGATGAGTGATTGTCAACGGGTTTGATCGCATGTTCTCTGGCTTGTGTTGTGCAGGTGTCGAGCACAGAGACAGTGATCGAGGGCAAGGTGAAGGTCAAGTAGAGACATGCCGTGCCGATGGACTGGGTGTGATGAAGGATGGGCATGCCGTGCGGCGGACGTGCCATGCCGATGGATCGAGCAGTGAAGGGCGGACGTGAGCCTTGGACTGAGGGACCGGAGTGCCTGAGGATCAGCTGTGGTGGCTGGCAGCCTGGGACAGCGACGAGCGGAGACTTGCGGGGCACGGTGTTGCTCGGGTCGAGGACCTGGGGACACGTGTCGGTGGACGGGGTGCACGGGCGGTGCATCCCCTCTACGACGTCGGTTTGGTGGTAGAGCCAGGGAAAAACCATCGATGGACGGTTTCCAGGTTTGGGCCTCAAAACCTGGGCGTGGACGGTTTCCGAGTTTGGCCACAAAACTCGGGCTGAGGGTTTCTGAGTTTGGCCACAAAACTCGGGCTGAGGACGGTTTGCAGGTTTGGGCCTCAAAGCCTGGGCGCTGAGGGTTTGCTGAGTTTGGCCTCAAAACTCAGATGCTGGTGGGCTGGTTTCCCGGTTTGGGCCTCAAAACCGGGGGTTGGCTGGAAAAGGCTGGTTTCCCGGTTTGGGCCACAAAACCGGGGGTGCAGAGCGAGGGCGGCACGTGGCGGCAATCGGAAGGTTGCGTGGAGGCAACGCGGACGACTTGTGCGGGCGTGGCCGTCGGATCTACCTACCACTTGAGTTGGTCCAGAATAACCTTAGGGTTTAGCTGGTTCGCTCTGTAATTAGAATAGAGAGGGGTAGAGTAGGAAATAGACTTAGTCTAGAATAGGATAAGTAGTCAGGGGAGACACCCTCCTCCTGTATCTCAGTCATTTGCTCTTTCACACTTAGGGTTTCTTGCTCTCCCATCCCCTGCTGTAGCCTGCTGAGATCCGCAGAGAGACTTGACTCTGTGTACTGGTGATTTTGAGGAAAGGAGGCCGTAACCTCCTTGTCGTAGCGTGTGTTTGCGCTTCGGCTGCAAGATCGTGGTGTCAATTCGCGTTTTGTTTGTGTTCTTCGCGGAATCCTTTTTCTCCACGATTTTCCCGTCGCTTGATCTCTTTGTTTGGTTCATCTTTTGCGAAACCGTTTGAACCAAGTTGTTCTAGATCGTGAGGCACTTCTTTCCACCGAAGGAATTAACCTCTAACCTCACGGTCTAGGAGATCGATTGATTTTCGTTTTGGATCGTGTTCTTGCTTCCTTGCCCCGAAATTTCTTGATTCACCGATTTGGAGTTAGGTTCGAGCCATGATCTCTTAGAGATAGCTCACTAACATCCTTGTGACCCCTCAGATCGAATCCTAGGCCTAGAGCTTTTGATTCGGAGGAAATCGGGTTGAATCATCAAAGAACTGAACAGTTTTCGGGGGCATCGGACGCTGACACGGGAGCATCGGACGCTAGGGTTCTAAGCGTCGAACGCTCCGGTGATGTGTGTCACTTTCACAGCGTTTGTAGTGGCATCGGACGCCTGGCATCGGACGCGTCCGTTGGCCATCGGACGCGCCTGAGCCAAAGCACCGGACGCTGGTTGTTCACTGTTCACAGCGTCCGATGGTGGAACAGTAAGGTTCCCGAGAGGCAGTTTTTGCATCGGACGCGTCCGGTGGTCAGGCATCGGACGCAGGCAGCGTCCGATGCGACTGGTTTCGCACGGTTTCGTCCGCGGTTCGCTCGTTCGTTGACGGATTTGATTTCCGTCTTTTGCTTTGGCTTTCTAGAGTTGTGTAGTGTCCCGCTGTGCTCCTTGGAAGCATCCACCCTACATCTAGGGTCGTGGACATTAGCAAGCTCTAGGGTTTGCTTCTGGGGTTGATTCTTAGGACAGTGGCTACTAGTTTCCGAAAGGAAATTTTGAAGCTCCCATTCACCCCCCCCCCCCCCCCCCCTCTGGTCACTTTCTGGTTGCTTCTCGGTCCTTCAAAGAGTAGTACCCGGGCTAGACTAAGTTCTCTACACAATCGTCAGAGAAACAAAGTCATCAGACCCACACCAAAGTGCTAAGAGAGCACTCGGATAGACTCGTCTAAATTAGACGCCTGGTCATACATCCACATTAAACTCAACCCATTGTCGCAGAAATTTCCGGCAACACGGAGTTGATCCCATATGAAATCTATGAGATTCAGAAGTAACCAATATCTTTGATATTTCATAATAATTGTTTTCAGGAGATACAAGCTACAAAGACTAAGGAGCCTAGACTACTCTACAAGATCTAAGATCTGCGAGTACTCCTCTGCAGCGGTCTTCACCTCCTCTTGCATTGTTGCAAGGTCCTCGTCGCCTTTGCCATCAGGGAGGGTCATCAGAGCGGACAGGTCGAAGGACGGCAGATGTAGCTGCAGCGTTGCCATCAGACCCTGCACCACGGAGATCGACATATCTTTGATGTATTGAGCCAGCCGCCCGGGTGCAGCCTTGGCCCGCTCAATCAAAGTCTCCTCGACTCCTGCTGGCGCCGGAATCATGTTGAGGAGGGGCTCGACAGCTTGCTCTAAAGCCTTCAGGGAATCTTGCGACTCCTTCGTAGACTTCAAAGCCTACAGAAGGTCCCGGTCAGCACCCTCACGCATCAATTTGGCTTCCTGAAGAGTATTCTGCGCATTAGCAAATACCTCTTCAAGCTCCGCCTCCTTTCGGTTGAACGCGTTCTGCCATCCAGAAGCCAGCCTATTCGCCTCTGCATAAATACTAGTCGGTTATCGTACAATCAGACTAATACTATGGAACAGACTAGCAAGGAAACTTCAAGAATACCTTCAAGCTGCTTTTTGGAACCTTTCTTCAGCTCCTTCATTTTCTGCTCCATGGAAGCAGCCTTGGCTATCAGCCCAACCTCACGGTCGTTAGCAGCATCATGATCCGCTACCACTTCCTTGAGGTTGTTTTGAAGTTCATTAATGCGGTTATGAAGGACCTGGGTGGCAACCTTTTGACTAACCCGATCCTGGGCAATGTAGTCCCGGAGCTCTTGATTCTCACGGGACATCTCCTGGCGAATCCGGGTAACCTGGTCCTTAACCTTGAAGTCAAAGGCCTATAGCACAAAATGAAGAGATTGAGAATCGTACCTCAACAAACTGGAGAAGATCTTCAACAGGAGTTTTCACCTGCTCACTCAGCTCCTTCAGCCGGGTAAGGTCCTGGTTATACCCAGACACGTCAAGAGTCACTCCTTGGCGCGAGGACTCGGGCACATCTAAAGATCCTCCCAGTTGTCGAACTGAGGCTTCCAAATGAACCTCTGACAAGACCATGTCCAGGGTTGGCTCATCCAGCTGTCATGTACGAAAAAACTAGTCATTCCACACTCGGTCAAACTCCAACTGAGTAGGAGAACGAAAGATGGAGAATGGCCAACCAACCTGAGGCAATGGGAGAGCATCTGCATCAGGAGCCGCATCGGCCTAAGACTTGGACGGAGAGGAGCCAGGCAGCGGATCTACCTGACTAAAGGTTGGCGGCACGCTGGAGTCATCCCTGGCCAGCGGCTCCGACTCCTCTACCGCTTGAGGATCAGGAACGGCACTCGAGGTCGTTGCACCTAGTTTTGCTTTCCAACAAGTAGACAAGTATTCACGTCAGTATCAGAACTCTGTGTACACTCTCCAAAGCCGAAAACTTACTTCACAAGCTTCAAAGGCTTTGGTAGCTTCAAGAGCGGCTGTTTCAGAAGCGGGTTTGAAGTCGGAGGTTCTTCAGACACCATGCTGCTTGAAGTCCCTTGGGTCATCCTAGCATCTGATACAGCGGCATACATAAGACAAGAGATCATCCACACTCAAAAGGACTACAAAGTACTCGGGTTTTCCCTTACCAGGAGCACCCGACTTATAGTGCTTATCAAACAACTCTTGCGATAAAAGAACTTTTCGACAAGCACGGCGATTACCAGTGCGAGCCTTTTTTAGGACGGGTTCTCCGGCTTCTAGTTGAGGAGTCAGCGATCTCTTTCGGTTACCCTCAGCTTCTGGGTCTATAAGCATGACATCAGAGTCAGTTGAATATGTGTCAAACCAACTAAGATCTTCAGGCGAGCTCGGTTTATTAGGAAGGTCCTCACTTCTGACGGGACCTCCCAAAATGATGCCTCCGCCTTCTTCAGTCGCCGGAGGCAGGGGAGGGCAATCATTGTTATCTCTCCCCTGGCCCTATAAAACAGAAGGACACTTAGTCAGGTCAGAAGGATATCTATTTAGAACCTTGAAAGACATGCCAAATCAATTACTTACTTGAGGAGGAGGATTAATGGCGGAAAAGGTTGTCATCACTGGAGCAAGATGTTCATGACTCTTAAGTAGCCGGTTCACTCTCCAGAGGACTTCGCAATCCGCTAGCTACTCAACAGCATGACGCCCCGGGTCATTCTTACCCAGGTATTCGAAGCCAAAGTTGGCTCGTTGCTGAAGAGGATGGATGCGTCGTGCAACAAAGTCTTGCACAACAGTGTACCCGGTTAGCCCGCTGACTATCAATCCATCTATCATATCTAATTGGGGTTGGATAGCCTCCACTTCTTCAGGTGTGATCTTCTCCTTCCATTCACGGCATTTCTGTGGTGGCCATCCATCATGACGACGAAGAGCTGGGGGTGGGTTACCCATGTAGAACCACCCAGCAGCCCAGTCTCTTACTGAGTCCGACAACTCAACAGTGATATATTCACTAGCTACTTCCAATCTAACTTGGAGGCTAGCCCCTCCGACTACTTCAACGCTAGTATCACTAGGTTGACACTTAAACCAGAAGAAATAGCGGAAAAGAGTAATAGAGGGGAATATCCCCAGAAAAGCTTCACAGAGACGGGTGAAGATTGCAATATGAAGAACTGCATTAGGAGTATTAAGGTTCAGAGTCAAACCATAGTAATGCAGCAATCCACGAAAGAAGTCAGACGCCGGAAGCCCCAATCCCCGCTCCATGAAAGAATTGAACATGACTATCTCTGTGGTGTTGGGGGCAGAAGCGCGATGGTCTCTGGGCTCTCTCCAGCCGTCGAGTGGTTGTGCTCGCAGCAATCCTTGCTGCGCCAAAAACGCCAACTCCGACAAGAGGGTGTCCAGTTTCTTCCATGCCAATACATCAGTTGGCGGGTTTGGATGCCTTGGCTTCCCGGTGGTGGTGATCCTAGGCTTCTTCTTGTCCGCAGCAGATTGCCTCTTCGGACCCATGTTGGTAACGAGTGATTTTCTACGCATCAACTGAGGAATTGGCTAAGGGATTTCCAGCTCTGAAGGCAATGGCTTGATGAAAGCATGAGGAAAACACAAGCCCGATGGCGGCTTATTATAGATATATTTTGGTAACCGTTCATCTTTCTTAAACGGCGTCATCAAACCGTCTAAAACCCTAACGGCTGGGAGCACATGTTAGACGGCGTCAGAGACAGAGAACAGGAATACAATAAACAGACAAATTTCCTCCTTTCATAAGATACATTTAGTACTCGGAGAACAGAACAGAGGACTCGGAAATAATTCCAAGTACCCAGATATTCATTATTATTACTCGGAATTACAACAGAGAGGCATGGAAACATCTTGAGATACAGCAATTATCAGCACAAGTACAATCAGGGTGTAAAACGCTACTCTAGTCTAATCAAGGTACAGAGCCTTGATGCCTATTGCACCAAGGACCGGGTTCAGTGAGACGCAGTAAAGCAGACACAGAACCTTGGGTAGACACTATCTTTTCAGTGCATCCCAAGGTGGGTCTCAGGTACCACCCCAGTGCTCAAGGAACTCAGGGAAGACCATCACCCTCGCCGCCCTTTTGACAACATGTGACTCCGAGGTTATCTACGAGTGGTAGTCACAAGAGTTCTTCTAGGCGCACCTCTGTATCCCTCTGCTCGCGACCACTTGGAAACCACCCTACCGGATAGTCCTTTCACAAGAGTTCTTCTGGGCACTTCATCTATTCTACAAAAGGAAGACACACGGGGGCTCGATTATCTCAGCTACTGCTATTACAATACCCATGGAACTAATAGAAGTTCTACACTCTCGAAAGATATGAACTCTTTGCTACCCAGGCAGGGTATTTATAGGCGGTTTCTTCTTGGTCTATGGACATGGTTCATCAATAAGAGTGACCGCTGGAACAATAATTCAACCAATGTACTGTGATGCATGTGAAGCTCGGCATGGGTAACAGAGTTGTTTCTCACACGCACTTCAAGACAAAGACGACAAAGTTTGCAGTTGCAGAAAATGACAAACATCATTATTAAGTACAGCTGGAACAGTCACTAGTCAATTATTGCTGGACTCATGGTAATTTTTATTCAGTGGGGGGTGATACGGGATGTTTGTCGAAAACATTACCCACCTGAAGCTGAGTATTTATTACTCAGACGGTTTAAGCAACAAACTGGTGTCATGGTCCGAATCCTCAAGACCTTAATAGATTACCTGTTTATACATTTCTGAAGAACCCAAGCTCCGACTACTATAGTACTCGGACCTCGGGCTCGGGGGCTGCAGGGTATAATCTATAAAGGAAATGTTTTTTCTTATTCAAGAATTACTTAGACAAGGCTCCAAAAGATCCTCAAAGTTATTGTAAATAACAAGAGGCTCTGGGGCTACACCCTATGGGTGCGCTTTTCGAGAAAAAGCGCACACCATGGAATTCTTTTAACTTTGGAGCAATTCAGGATTTCTCAAGACATTACTCGAAGATTCTCATGAAGAAACTGGAAGATAACGTCGTGAAGAAATGATGAAGAGCTCGAGGGCTTGACAGACCAGGATGTCAGAAATATCATCAGTCGATGATTACTCCGACTAATCTTGGACGACGCGGGAGATCTGAAGACTCGTTACGAAGTGTACATGGATTAGGGCTCTCATTGCTAGCTTAGCCGAGTTGTAAAAGGAAGTCTTGTAATTAGAATAGGACTCTACTGTTGTAACCGGCTAGGACTCGGTCTGCGCTGAGACTCACCCAGATATATAAGGGGAACCGGGCGCAGGTCCCAGATTATCGAACATTGAATCACAAACATACACAAGGCACACGCCGCACTGGACGTAAGGTATTACGCTATTTAGCGGCCTGAACCAGTATAAATCGTTGTCCCTGTGTACTCGCCGAGTCCTACGGACGCTGATCCCCACCGAACAAATCATCTGAGATTACTCAAGACAAGTTGTCGGTTAACAAACACCGACAGTGAAGGAACTCTCCAAAGAGAATGAGGCAGGCCTCGACCGCCTCGCTGCACACCTCCTCGAGCACCCCTCGAGAGGCAACCTCGCTGACAGAACTCTCCCGAGCGAATGAGGCAGGCATCTACCGCCTCGCCGCACACCTCCTCGAGCACCCCTCAAGAGGCAACCCTCGGTGATGGAACTCCCCCAAGCGAATGAGGCAGGCCTCGACCACCTCGCCGCACACCTCCTCGAGCACCCCTCGAGAGGCAGCCCTCGGTGATGGAACTCTCCCGAGCGAATGAGGCAGGCCTCGACCGCCTCGCCACACACCTCCTCAGGAACCCCTCGAGGGGCACCCCTCGAGCATTCCTCGGGCACCCCTCGAGCACTCATAGGGCACCACTCGAGCAACCATCCGGCACATTCCTCGGGCACCCCTCGAGCACTCATAGGGCACCACTCGAGCAACCATCCGGCACTCCTCGGATACCTACCCCTATATGACTTTAGGAGCATTTAATACGCTCCACCTACTCCCATCCAAATCGTATGGCTACAACGAGCACCACAGCGAGTCATACCCCAGTTAAATCCAACTTTTACCGCCGATACGCGGGAAACAAGCATGTCGTGCAGCACTGTTATGCCCTACCGTGCACTGTGCCTCTCAAGCACCCCCTCGAGGTGCAATTGTCAACACATTTCTCATGTTTTCTAGAGCTCGACCCTATCCGTGGGAGCCTCGACCGCCTCACCGCATACCCCCTCGGATACCTACTCCCTGTACGACTCTCAGAGCATTGAATGCGCTCCACCTGCTCCCATTCAAATCGTATGGCTACAGCGAGCACCACAGCGAGTCGTACTGCGGTTAAATCCAACTTTTACCGCCCATATCCAGGAAACAAGCATGTCGTGCAGTACTGTTACGCCATACCGTGCACTGTGCCTCATCAGGCACCCTATCGAGGTGCAATTGTCAACACATTTCTCAAGTTTTCCGGAGCTCGACCCTATCCGTGGGAGCCTCGATCGCCTCGCCGCGTACCCCCTCGGATACCTACTCCTTGTACGACTCCTAGAGCATTAAATGCGCTCCACCTGCTCCCATCCAAATCGTATGGCTACAGCAAGCACCACAGCGAGTCGTACCCCGGTTAAATCTAACTTTTACCGCCCATACCCGGGAAAAAAGCATGTCATCCAGCACTGTTACACCATAACGTGCACTGTACCTCGTCAGGCACCCCCTCGAGGAACCATTGTCAACACATTTCTCGCATTCTCCGGGGCTCGACCCTGTCCGCGCAGGCCTCGACCGCCTCGACCACCCCCTCGAGCAGGACTCCGCCAAGACTGTTCAGCTCCCCAACAACTCCTGACGCGACATCTCCGACATCTCGCACGCCTGCGCATGGGCGTCGTCCTTCACCGGCATCAACCACGTCATCACACGTTCCAAGTACGACCGCCACTACACCAAGCACGTCACTGCAGCACGACGCACGTCGCTACAGCGGCGCCGACGTGAACGGCATCGCCTCGCCAACGTCATGGCCAACGTCATCGCCTACGACAGCCCTAAAACTCATGTAACCCTGTGCCTTTTCTTCGCCTATAAAAGGGGATGTCAGGGCTTAGGAAAGGGCAGGTTACACACAACGCACAAGCCATCAGCTCTCAAACCACCATAGCCTAGGACTCCAGAGCCCGGTTCTCTAGTTCTAGGTCCTTCCTTCACACACCCCTTCTCTCTCACGTTTGTATTCGCCCCTGTACAAGCACTTCGGTGCAGGATAATACAAACTCTCCTCCTCCACAGGACGTAGGGCCTTCTCTTGCCTGAACCAGGATAAATCGTCTGTATTCTTCTTGCATCACCATCCGGATTAGGGAGCACGCAATCACAAATTCACTCGTTGGTATTGACCCCCCGGTTCCGAACACCGACAATCGTCTTTGGACACAAGTAAGTATTGAGGTTGGATTATTTAATTCCACCGGTTACCACTAATATAATATCATGTATATATATATATAATATCATGTGTGTGTGTATATATATATATATTACGAACTAACATGAGGCATATTAATTTGATGAAACTCTATTTAGAGAATATCACTTGGTTTACTCATTTTGAGTTGCGAATTTAACCAGTGATGTTGACCCTTTAGACCTTGCTTAGTTTCAGGGTGTAAAGCCTTAGAGAAGGAACTAAAAAAAGCCTTAATTATATCATGACACGATATGTTGAAACCACGCTAACTTTTACATGCAAGCCAGCTTATTAGCATCTTAAGTTTGGTTTGATATGTGCATGCTGTTCTAGACCATGCGGGCGTGTAGAAACACAGGTGATGCATGACTCAGTTTTGTGCGGCCAGGCGAAGCATGCAAGACTATGTTTGGATTTGTGCAACGGAGATGCTAACTATAACCATTATTTGTTTATTTATGTATTTATTTATATATGAATGACTTGATTATATTAACATATGATCTATGATGACCAGGTAAGGCTTGTGTAAACAGGAGATGCTGGCCAAAATTAATGGCATGTTACACGCTATGCAATGACTCAAAATTTATATATGCAGGATATGACTATTTATTCTTTGCACATAATATAACTTATCTTATATAGATGATAATTTCTTTGATTTGGTATAAACCGTGGATGCAAGATCTGATGACGTTGGAAGTTATCCGAATCACACACCAGCAGGGCTAGAACGCCCGATGAGGTTGCAGATCAACCTGAGACAGCGAAGACCCTGGCTAAACTAGCAAAGACCGATCTAGAGACCGGCCTAGGTTGATCTAGGGTTTTAGATCCTCGTGTTGATAACTCTAGAACTTCTTCCGGGAAGACCCGTTTGGGAGAAGCATGTAGAGGTTGTTCTAGGACCAGCAGGGCCGCCTAGAACGCCGTCGAATCTCGCCGGGAGACGCGCCGAACAGCAGAATAGAAGGGGAAAAAGGGTAAAAGGGATAGTAGATTGGTTTGATCGATTGGTGTTGGATGCCTCAATCGGCCATGATCCTCTCATATATATAGAGGAGGTTGGTCTTATCCCAATAGGAAACAACTCCAGATACAATCTCCAAGTTTCCTATCCGGACTCTATCAAAGTATATAATCAAATCCGGACATAATAAGGTAACCCTGATCTCGCTAATCCTTGGATTGACCAGATCGGTTTAATGGACTTTATCGGCCCATACTAAATAACAAAACGTCCTTTACAAAAGAAGGACCCACATATTAGCGCCAGGCTCAATACCCATTTTAACTATAAGGCCTCCGATCAGTATCACCTGGTCGGACATAAAAGGTCTGGTCGGCAGTCTAAACAATCCGGCTGTCTAGCCTAAAACACGACCAAGCCCACTTAACTGGTAAAATCCGACTTTTCAATACCTAAAGACAAATTCGGCTCTAATTTTATAGCCCGAATACTTCTTCTAAATTAATCTTTATCGGTGACACTTTTGAGTGTCAACATATGCCCCCCTATTTTTAGGTGATCCTTGGTAGAACCTAAAAACAAACCGAATGACAACGATGTCCAACTCATCGGTTACTCAGCAAAATATTTTGTTCTAAGGGTGATACATGTATCGGCCACTGCTTGGAAGGCACTCAGGCTTCTTGCCAAACACTTGGAATGTATTTTTTCAAATACCTCCCGTTTATTGCCTAGGGAGACCTTCACCTTGTAACGTCTCTAGCATATATGCATTCCCGAATATCACTTTGATCACTTTATAAGGACCCTCCCAACTCGGCGACCACTTGCCAAATTTATTGCTTCTCGATCCAAGCGGTAATATAGTTTTCCAAACCAATTCTCCCACTTGGAATGATTTGCTCCTCACCTTCTTGTTGTAAGCTCTGGCAACCCGGGCTTTGTCTTTTTCCATCTCCTTAAGAGCCTTTAATCTTTTATCAGTTACCTCATCAATGTTGTCCATCATGGCATCATGATACATAACAACAGTTAAATCATTCTGTTTAGCTAGTCTATATGCATCTAGATTTACCTCGACGGGTAACACTGCTTCCTGTCCATATACCAGTTCGAAAGGAGTAACTTTAGTAGCACCATGTCTTGACACACGATGAGCCCATAAAGCCTCGGACAAAACCTCATGCCACCTCCTTGGATTGTCCTCAATCTTCTTTTTGATAAGCTTGATCAAAGTCTTATTACTAGACTCAGCTTGGCCATTAGCTTGAGCATAGTATGGAGATGAATTGAGCATCTTTATCTTATATAATTCGGCAAAATCTCGTACCTCTTTAGAGATAAAAGATGTTACTTGATCTGTAGTCAATGTCTGTGGTATACCGAATCTATGTATAATATGCTCAGTAAGAAACTCAATTACCTCCTTATGTGTCATATTCTTCAAAGGCACCGCTTCAGTCCACTTAGTGAAGTAATCTGTAGCGACCTAAACAAAACGTGTCCTTTTGAAGACGGGGGATGAATTTGGCCAATGAAGTCTAACCCCCAACCACGAAAAGGCCATGGTTTGATAATAGGATGAAGCATAGCAGCGGGCGCAAGTTGTATGTTTCCAAACCGTTGACACTCTTCGCATCCTTTGTAGTAACGAAAACAATCGGCTATCATCGTGGCCCAATAGAACCCGGCTCTTCGCAATAGCCACTTCATCTTTGGCGCCGATTGATGCGTACCACAAATACCTTCATGAACTTCTCTCATAGCCACCTTTGCTTGATCCGATCTCAAACACTTAAGTAACAAGTCTTCGGCAATCCTCCGGTACAGTTCATCATTATGTAGTACATATCTAAATGCACTCCGCCGAATATTCTGGTCAACCTTAGCACTTGGATCATTGAGATATTTTATCAAGGGAGTTCTCCAATCTTCTAGATCAGTCCCACTTTTATTAGAACTTGATTTGGACCGATCTAGAGTTCTTTCAAACAAATTAATCATTCCATGATCGACCAGGTCGATCGGACGAATTAACTGGCTTGGCTCATAAACAACCTGGTCGGTCATAGCATTTACCTGATTATGATTAAAATGCACCTGGTCGATGGTACAGAGCGACCGAACTGGTTCTAAAACAAACTAATCGGCCATGTGAACCGACAATATTTCTGCATGTTGTTGCATCGGCTTTATGTGAAAATTGTGTCTACTGATACTATAGCCAGATGCTTGTTGAGCTAACATGTTAGATTTATGATTCTCGTGCCTCGGTATATACCGAATCTGGAATTCGGTGAAATGAGTAATGATATCAAGGCACATGTCAAGGTAAACATTTAACGATCCCTCTAAACATTGAAACTCACCAGCAACTTGTTGTACTATTAACAGGGAATCGCCATAAGCCTTAACATGTCTGACCTCCATGGAACGTAAAATTTCCAAGCCGAATAGCAGAGCTTCATATTCGGCTTGATTATTGGTGCAAAAATAATCTAATCGGCTTAGCATTTCAAATTCTGCGCCACTAGGAGAAACGATGATCACACCAACTCCTTGACCTTCTTTACAAGCCGATCCATCAAAATAAAGTTTCCATGGAGTAAAAGTAAGATAACCGATTTCATCCTCTAAACTAATACTATGTTCAACAATGAAATCAGCAAGAACTTGACCCTTTAAAGTCGTTAATGGTTCGTATGTCAAGTCAAACTCAATCAATGCATACGCCCATTTGCCAATCCTTCCTCTAAGGATAGGCCAATATAACATGTGCTTAATTACATCGGCCTGGCATGCAACAACACATGTACTAGACAATAAATAGTGTCTCATTTTAACACAAGCATAGTACAAGGATAAACATAATTTTTCAATATGGGCGTACCTTGTCTCGGGATCAAGAAGACGTCGACCAATATAAGCAATTACGTACTCTTTGCTTTCATCTTCTTGTGTCAAAACAGCCCCGATAACCTTTTCTTCGGCGGTGACATATAATCTGAAGGGAACTCCTCTCTTAGGTGCTCGAAGAACTGGTGGAGATGACAGATATTCCTTTATCTTTTCAAACGCCTCTTGTTGTTCTGCCCCCCAAGTGAACTCGATCTCGTTCTTCAGCTTTAATATTGGGGTAAAAGGAATAATTTTCCCGGACAAGTTTGCAATAAATCTCCTCAAGTAGTTCACTTTTCCCAAGAACTTCTGCAAGTACTTTTTGCATGTAGGTGCTTGAACTTTCTTGATCTTTTCTATCCTTTTAGGATCAATCTCTATGCCTTTGTTGTGAATGATGAACCCCAAAAACTTCCCAGCTGATACACCAAAAGCACATTTCAGTGGGTTCATCTTCAAACCATAGCGGCGCATTCTCTCAAACGCTAACCGCAAATCGGCCAGATGAGACACATGGGCAGCCGATTTGATCACAATATCATCAATATATACTTCCATGACTATTCCAATCAAATCATGAAAGATCAGATTCATAGCGCGTTGATAGGTAGCGCCTGCGTTCTTTAATCCGAATGTCATCATGACCCATTCAAAGAGACCAACAAACCCAGGACAAATGAAGGCCATTTTGGACATGTCCTCCTTGGCCATGAATATTTGATTATAACCAGCATTGCCGTCAAGAAAACTAACAACCTGGTGTCCTGAAGCATCATTGATCAGCATGTCGGCTATAGGCATAGGATACTCGTCTTTAGGAGTGGCTCTATTTAAATCTCTAAAATCAATGCAAACTCTGATTTTCCCAGTGTCTTTCTTCTCCACAGGCACGATGTTAGAAACCCACTCCGCATATCTGCATGGTTGAATAAATCCCGCTTGCAATAACCGATCAATTTCCTCCTTAATCCGGTCATATATTGTAGAATTAAAGCGGCGAGGACGTTGTTTGAATGGTTGGAATCCTGGCTTGATAGGAGCCGATGCTCGACAAGTTCTCGACTTAGTTCAGGCATCTCCGTATAATTCCATGCAAAGCAATCAAAAAACTCTTTTAATAGGGCGATTAGTTTTATTTTATAATCGGCCTCAAGATTTTGATTCACAAAAGTCGGCCTTGGTACAGAACCGTCTCCAATGTCTACTTGTTCCAAAGGATCGGCCGACGTAAAGCCTTGGCCCAACTTATTGAGCTCATCAAAATCAACAATAGCCTCACAAGTATCGGTCTCGTAAGCCCGATATTGTTCAACACGATGCTTTAACCAATCAACATTAACATCCATTAAATTACAAGATAATGTTGAACCGATTGCCAATCGGCTTTAAGGACATTGGTACAAAACCTTCCTTAGTAACACTAACAAATTGAAAATCAGAAAGGTCCCAACCAGATAAACAAGCAATAGTATCATGCCCCCCGAGCAAAGGAGTATCGGCCGTAGCTACATAGGCCGATGAATCTGAGTGCACCACCTCAACATCATCTCCTACCCATTGGATAAGAAACTAATGCAGGCTAGAAGGTATGCAACGGTTAGCATGAATCCAGTCGCGCCCGAGTATAAGATTGTAACTACCTTGTATGTCGGCGACGAAGAAAGCAGTGGCTAAAGTCTTGCTCCCAACGGTTAGCTCCATGGACGCAACCCCTTTGGCTGGAATGGGCTCTCCTCCTCCGACTCTAGTGATAGTCATGTTAGTCTTGATCAGCTCTTCATCAGTACCGCCGAGCTTCTGATAAAGCGAATATGGCATCAAGTTCATAATTGCCCCGCTGTCGACCAGCATCTTGTGGACCAGTGTACCGTTGATGTGACCTTTTATGTGTAACGGCTTAAGATGATTAACGGACTCCTCCGGCTTCTGGAACACAGCAGTCTGTGTAGCGAAATTGAACTCCGTTGCCGTCGAATCATCTCTGACCACATAGTAGTCGGTTGATAAGTAAACTACGTTGACCTCTGCCCTTTCTGGTGAAGGTTCATAGTCTACCATCTCTTCATCTTGTCCTTCTGGCAATTCATCACTGGTCGCAGCAACACCAGTAGAGGAAACGAGGCTATTAAGAAGTGAACCTAATCCCCTCAACATGTTAGGGACCAGCTCGGTCTTGGACTCTGGTCGGGTCAGCTTGACCTCCGATTCAGTAATAATTGGTTCAACCTGCTCGACCGTTAAACTAGTCGGCACCTCTCCTAAGGTGGTCGGGTCGGTGTCCAACCTGATTGGTTCCGAAGCCACTCGAGTAGATTCGGTGTTTAAACCAGTCACTTCAGGATCTGACCTATCTGATCCCACAACTGCTAAAGTCGACTTCTGATTACAAGCCGGCTCCTCTCCTCCTCGCTTGCCTTGAGGGAAAGTAGGATGTGTCGAGTTAAATATATCTTCCCTCATTTTATCGAGCCGCTCCTTCCTTTGCTTGTTGCAACGAGCCCTCTGCAGCTTCCTTCGCTGAGTCTTAGTTAAACTAGGAGGGCACCATCTGGGTTGCATGTACTTGGGATCACGCTCACCAGGCTTCTCTACCTCCACCTCAACCGGAGTGTTTTGGACCTCTGGTGTCTCTTCTGTGATTGGTCCTTTGACCGCCATCGGCTCAGGTTCGTTTACCAGAGGAACTTCCATGGACCCGATCATAATAGTGGGAACCGGGTCAATTCTGGGCGGAGAGGCAACGGGAACACTCTGCACCTTCTTTGGTACATAGATCTGCCGCGTCTGTGTCTTCCCCGTTTCCTGAGAATTCGTCACTTTTGTCGCGACCAGCTGATTCTGACTAGAGCTCGGCCGACCACCCAGTTGATCGAACACTGAAACTCTTGTAGATTGATGAGTAGGCATTCCCCATCCTGATTGATAATACATATGTGCCGGCATAGGGTAAGGTATCCACACCCCTTGAGGGCCCCATTGTGGTGGTGGCGAAATAGGAGGAGCCCACTGATGGTAATAAGGGTTAAATTTTGGTGTTGGAGATGCAGCTCGGGACACCATCATCTGCTTGGACCTCTCGTCCTCACACTTCGGAGGAGTGGATTCCCTCTTTTTTAAGGGCTGATTCAAGGAGTCAGCCTTTTGTTGCTTGTATTTAGCCATGAGCTTATCGAAGGTGCATGGCTCTCTAGCAACTTTCCTCTTGCTTCTATCTTCATTGGTCTTCCAGGTCCCAACCTCGGGATTCTGCGGGACAAACGTACGAACAGCATGTGTCCTGGAAGAAGTAGGGTCTCCTGAACCGGCTAAACCGACTGCATCAGTCGATTTACCAGTCACACTAAGATCAGCAGAGACCGATCTGACCTGGTCGGTCCTCTGTATTGGCTGCCTTGAAGATGATCCAGACTTGTCGGCCTGAGGGCCCGACCTGGTTGGTCTCTGTTGTTCCGCCCTGGACTCAAAATATCTTTGTCTGTGCAGGTGTCGTGTTGACCCTGCCGTGATCATGAGCTTACTTTTGCCATCGCCACCCTTCTCAAGCACCACCTTGCGCCCTGAATCACTCTCAGTGTTCGGTGTAACCCGTGGTTCGCCGATGACAACATTCTTACCCTTGGTTGTATCGGCTTGCTCCGGACGAATCAGAATAGCAGGATTCCCTGCTTCCTCCATGTGAACTGGGAAGGGAGATGTATTAATCTGCATCTCAGTAAGACTCAATCGTCCTTCATTAAGGGCCGATTGAACCTGTCGACGAAAAACATTGCAATCATTAGTGGCATGAGAGAAAGAATTATGATATTTGCAATATGCTCTTCTCTTCAATTCGTCGGGCGATGACAATGTATAATTAATCTTAAGATAATCGAATTTAAGCAATTCATCAAATATTCGATCGCATTTAGAGAAATCAAAAGTAAACTTCACTTCCTCACCCCAATTCTTCTGAATCGGTTTAAGGGAAGGGCAGGTGACCAATTTATTCTGTGCCGGCCATAAAATCTCGGCGGCGTAACAATCTTTGGACTCATCATCGGAACTATCAGAGTTTACCTCGACCATGTGCACGCCCGATCGATGAGTCTTATGGGGATCATAAGGTTCTTTGAGGCGCGATTCTATTGAAACGGCCTTCTGTAACAACTAATTTACATTAAAGAACTCGTGATGTTCGAGTTTGTCCTTAATCTCCCGACGTAAACCAGCGAGACATAGATCTGTTAGATCTCTGTCGGAGATCATTAGATGGAAACATCGGTTCTTGATTTCCTTAAAACGTTTAAAGAAATCGACCACAGACTCACTGCGTCCCTGTCGAACCGATGCAAGATGTGATAACCTAGTTTCCTAGACCCCGTCATAAAAGTGATTATGAAACTTTTCTTGTAACTCAGCCCAAGATCCTATGGTGCATTCTGGTAGTGACGTAAACCAGGCGAAGGCCGTACCAGTAAGAGACAAAGGAAAATGTCGTACATTCATATAATCTAAAGTACTGGCTTCACCCATTTGTGCTAGGAACATACTAATATGCTCCCTAGTTGTTTTGCTACCGTCACCACTAAATTTACAAAAATCTGGTACCCTCCAGCCATCAGGTGCTTTCATGAAATCGAAGCATGAAGAATACGGTTTAGAATATGTGGTCCTAGTAGGTTTGAACTGGACCCCTAAACTGGTCTCGAGTGACCTAGTTATTTCCTCTTTAAACCGATTTATGGCTCATCCAAAATCGGTGTTAGCAAGGTCAGCATTGCTACCATGCCTGGGATTGTGATGTTGTGGAGGATTGGGCAACACTGTTCCCTGTCCCCCTGAGGTTCTATTCGTCGTTGCACCCTGGTCAGTGCGTGTGGTCTGACCAGGGTTAGGGTGAATATTGTTGGTAGTTGTTGACGTACCGGCTTCACCGTGCCCGGGCTCAGCAGACCCTAGATGTCCGAAATTGAGATGTGATGTCTGCCCTCTAAAGGAATTGAAAGGCATGCCGAACTGTGGTTGCCCGGTTGAAGTTTCGGGTTCGGCGGTTTTGCCTTCTAGCCTATCCATACGATCACTAAGTAATTTAAACGAATGTTGGATAGTATTGGTAAGAGTCTTTGACGTATCGACCAGCATTGCAGAAAAATTGGCATGGGTAGGGTAGGAATCTTCAGGTACCTCGGAATTTACCTTGTCGGTAGTATCTTCAGTGGTCGTGGTTGACGTGGTAGGAATAATCTCGCTGAAGTCCGGCTCCTTGTCTTGCGTGACTCTGTCGCGCCGATCCTTTGAACAGCTCTCCAGGAAGGCCTTCAGGACAGCGTCAAGCTTAGCCTGTGCTTGTTGCTTCAACTCGTCGGGGAGTTCGTCGATGCCAGCAGGACGGACGATGTTGTCTTTGTCAGTAGCACCGTCTTTGCCCATGTTGGTAGTAGATGAGTTTTCAATCGTCTCCAGCGGAGTCGCCAAAAAGTGTGTTGACATCGGAAGTTATCCGAATCACACACCAGCAGGGCTAGAACGCCCGATGAGGTTGCAGATCAACCTAAGACAGCGAAGACCCTAGCTAAACCAGCAAAGACCGATCTAGAGACCGGCCTAGGTTGATCTAGGGTTTTAGATCCTCGTGTTGATAACTCTAGAACTTCTCCCGGGAAGACCCGTCGGGGAGAAGCACGTAGAGGTTGTTCTAGGACTAGCAGGGCCGCCTAGAACGCCGTCGAATCTCGCCGGGAGATGCGCCGAACAGCAGAATAGAAGGGAAAAAGGGTAAAAGGGATAGTAGATTGGTTTGATCGATTGGTGTTGGATGCCTCAATCGGCCATGATCCTCTCATATATATAGAGGGGGTTGGTCTTATCCCAATAGGAAACAACTCCAGATACAATCTCCAAGTTTTCTATCCGGACTTTATCAAAGTATATAATCAAATCCAGACATAATAAGGAAACCTTGATCTCGCTAATCCTTGGATTGACCAGATCGGTTTAATGGACTTTATCGGCCCATACTAAATAACAAAACGTCCTTTACAAAAGAAGGACCCACATATTAGCGCCAGGCTCAATACCCATTTTAACTATAAGGCCTCCGATCAGTAACACCTGGTCGGACATAAAAGGTCTGGTCGGCAGTCTAAACAATCAGGCTGTCTAGCCTAAAACACGACCAGGCCCACTTAACTGGTAAAATCTGACTTTTCAATACCTAAAGACAAATTCGGCTCTAATTTTATAGCCTGAATACTTCTTCTAAATTAATCTTTATCGGTGACACTTTTGAGTGTCTGCGTCACAACATACAAGTTTGTTATTTTCCTCGATGCATGATATGAATATAAATAGACCGGTGTTGTCATGGCCAAAATGCATATATGCAAATTTCTTTGGATATAGAGCCAATTCGTATCCGTACCAATTTTACCATGAACTGAGCGGAGCCCAAGCGCGTCCACCATTTTTTATACCATGAACCATAATCGGATGGAGCCAAAATCGCATCCATCAATTTTACCATGAACCAAGTGGAGTCAAAGCACGTCCACCATTTTTTTATACCATGAACTATAATCGGATGGAGCCAAAATCACATCCATCAATTTTACCATGAACTGGGTAGAGTCAAAGCGCGTCCATCAATTTCAACCGTCGGAAGGAACCAACATGCATCCAAACCTGAACTTCACCGAGGCACAATACCCGTCTTTTACAATTTCACCGGGGCTCGCAGCCCATGCGCAAAGCGCGGCCGTTTGGCCTTTATACCTTTACCAAAACATGATGCTCATGTAGAGCGCCCTCACTAGCCCTATTTGTACCAGAATAGAGGATGCGAGGCTCGCCGACGAAGTTGCCGCAGATCATAATGAGAGGTAGAGAGGAGCGGGGCTCCTTGATTTGCCTCCGAGGAACTAGAGCAGAAACAGGCTTGGAGCAGCACCACGAAGGTGCGTCTCACCTTCTTAGGAACTCTGGCCACGTCCTACCCAACAGCTTATGAGCCTTGACTTCACTCTCTCGTCGATGATCAGCGCGGCGGAGCGGCAGCCTGACCGAGAGCTGGGCTTTGGACGGCAGCTTGCAGCAGTGCGGCAACCTGATGGCACTTTCAATCAGGAGCGAGCGGTGGAGCAGTAGCCTGGCGGCAGTATGGAGCCGAGAGCGCCGGCCGAGTACAGATGGTCATTTATTTATAGGCCAGAGCTGGGTTGGTTGCCAGCAGATTTGCCGCTCTCTCCAATTTAATTTTTCCGCACTAATCCTGTCCTTAACTGGTGCTTGACTCTGTTTTGAATCAGCGAGTGCGCGAGGTGCGCACCATGCCACGACGTGCGGTCAACGTGACTCGGTCATGGCAGAGGATTGGACCTGACCTCGCTTTGATTACGTTTGCAACTGTACGCGCGCAGATCGACATCTCTTGAACCCGCACGCAAGCTTATCCAATTTCTATTATAAATTGTCAATACTTTCATCTATCACATATAATTAAAGGAGTGTCTATTCGCACCAGAACTCTTGCAAGTTTAATTTCTCTCTGCTTATTATTTATTTTCACTCTCATTTCCATTAGTCAATATATAAAATATTTCATATGAAAATATGACATTTAATTTTATGTGAAAGAAGCACATGCACGGATGGACATCTTCCACTCATCCCTCTTGAGTCTACATAAGGTGCACTACGTTTAGTAACCAATATTATATCATGTTAATTTTTTTTTCTTTTCAGACATACTATTTAATTATTTGTTGGCTTCATATTTGGATAACATTTGAAGACTTATATTATTCTATCGCTTGTGTATTTCATTGGATAACATTTGAAGACTTATATTATTCTATCGCTTGTGTATTTCATATTTAGATAGCATTTGACTACTTATATTATTTTATTTAATATGGTCTCAAATTTTCCACATATTTTGGGTAGAGCCAAAAATAGTGTCAATAGCTTGTTCAAGCATTGAGTCATAATAAAGAATTGGACAATCATCACAAATTCGATTTTGATAGCAATAGCTCCCTCTACATATGTGATTCATGAGTTTGGTATAATATGTTCACATATGTAAAGATAGGTTGAGAGAGTTACTACTATCAAATGATGGTAAGGTGTAAAAGATTGGACCTTAGAAGCGTGTTACAATCGGAGTTGCCATCATACACTGTCCTTAGCACCTTTGGTAACTAGACATTCATCAAAGCTCAAGAACCCCGTCAGATCAATATTACATGTAGAAGGCTCTCAATTTCACTTGAAACACATAAACTTGAAACACATAAATGTCTAGATACAACCTATGCATGCTAGTACTTCAAAACATCATACAAGTTCTACGTTCTAGCAAACACCACACAAGCATGTAGATTTGAATTGGAAGCTTGCAACACAACACTTCATATGAATTGGAAGCTTGCAACACAACACTTCATGAGCTTGCTCCCCCTACTTGTGTGCTCAAATTTTAATTAATTTTCCCTTTGTCATTTCAAGCTCTCCCCCTATGTCTCATTTCTCCCCCTTTGTCATTACAAGGCATATCTTATATCAAACTCTCTCCCCTTTCACTATCTTTGTAGCACTCTTTCCCCCTTTATCATAAAGTACAATAAAAGACAAACCAATTTTAGTTAGAGAAAGTCAATCAATGGGGTGAATAAGATCATATTATGGCTTAACCTAACAAACAAACATAATTTATTTAACACGGTTTGCTCTAGAGTAAGCTTCTTCACACATCTTTCATTGGTTATCTTACTCACGTCGGTTAAACACTTGAATGCTTGTTTCCAAGATTAAACACTAGGTTCACAAGCTCATCAACATGTCATATGCTACCACTAGATCGAGATGAACATACAAGCTATAGTGGTACCATATATACATCAAATTCATTTGATTTTCATTAATGATCCTAATTAAAAAAAGGAATGACTTTATGATCTAAGCACGAGAAGATCCTAAACATGTATTAATGTCACGACAAACAATGATACCTTTGCTTTGTCAAAGGAGAGGCATGTCATATAATAGGGTGCATCAACTCATGTTGGAGAAATCAAGTATGTTCAATTCATTCCTCAACTTGCAAAACCTCTTCTCATCAAGTGGTTTGTTGATGGTCTCTTATGAAGTGATGTTTAATGTCAGTGTGCTTTGTTCTTGAATGTTGAACCGGATTGTTGGTTAGCTTCATCGCACTTTCATTGTCACATAGCAATGACACTTTCTTGAATTTGATCCTAAAGTCATCTAAAGTTGCCTTCATCCAAAGCACTTGTGCACAACAACTCCAGGCGGATATGTATTCGGCTTCGGCGGTTGAGAGTGCAACACTATTTTGTTTCTTTGATGACCATGAAACAAGTGATCTTCCAAGTAGTTGACATGTGCCCAAAGTGCTCTTTCTATCTACTTTGCATCCCGCATAGTCAGAGTCCGAATATCCAATCAACTCAAAGTTTGACCCCTTGGGATACCACAATCCAACATCTTGTGTATGCCTGAACACTACAAGAAATCCTTCTTTTTATGACAAAATTCCTCATGACGGGACCTGTTTTCGTCATATAATATAACATAATATGACAAAAAATTATGTGTCGTCATAAAATTATGAGACCAAAAACTATTTATGACGACATCGTTTCTTGTGTCACATAAAGGTACCAACTTTCGTCACAAATTGTCAGGCGCCAGGAGCCGATTGACGGTTTTCTTTTTATGACGATTCCTAAAGTTTTTATGTGACGACGGTAGACCGTCACTGAATGTTTTATCAAATATGACGACCTCTAGCATCATAAAATATCTCAGTTGGAGTTGGACTATTGACCATGTCTGTTGGGCTTGGGAGCTAGGCCTTGGCCCATGTAAAAATGTAGAGGAGGCCCAGGTGGAGGGAGACAGGTTGGGCCACAATAGAAGGGCCAAGAGTTTTTTTCTTTTTCATTTCTTTTTAATTTGTAAATCACTTATTCATCATTTTAGAACTAATATTTGCTAACATTTGTCAAATAAAAAAAGTTTGAATAGAAGTTTTAAATCTTGTTAAGTTATACAGCTTCGGTATTCAATAGTTTGTCAGATGAGGTCATTTATTGTTTCAAAATCTTATTCAAAGTTGTAGTTTATTTGAGTTCAAATTTTAAATTTTCCAAATATTGTCACATTGATATATTACCATTCTAGACTGATAGAACATGATTTTAGAAAAATTTAGAAAAAAGAACCATCGTATTTGGAGTTAGTATGAGGAAGAAAGACTAGTTACAAATTTTACTACGAATTTAAAAAATAAATCACACCAGTTCATCATGAACTGGTATGAACTTGTGTGATTTCTTTTTTTAATCCGTAGATAACATTTGTAAGTAGTCTTTCTCCCTCATACTAACTCCAAATGCGATGGTTCTTTTTGCTAAAATTTTCTAAAATCATGATCTATAATGGTCGTATATTCATGTGACTATTTTTGAAAAAAAAAATTAAATTTTGAATTCAAATAAACTACTCCTTTGAATGATTTAGAACTACAGTTTGCTAACACTTTACCAAACGCAAAAATGACCTATATATCAAATATAGATCTTGATGAGTGGACCAATCTTGGTATTCACCACTTTTTGAGTTGAGAACATCTAGGGTTTCATATACTATTTTTGATCTGTAGAAATTTCAAAATTCAAATTTGAACATGCAAACTTTGTCAAATGAAAAGTTGACCAATACAATTTATGTACATATTAATGAGTTTAGCAAACTTGTTATTCACAACTTTTCTAGATGAAACATTTTGATGCTTCAAAACTGCAGTCTAAGTGTCTTTTTTAAAAAAAACAAGATTTGACTTGGTCAAACTTGGTCAAATGAGCCACTAAATTACCTCAAATGGAAAAATTTTGAATACCGAGATTGTTTCACACATCAAGATCTACATTTGATACATAGGTCATTTTTGAATTTGAGAAAGTTTTAGTAAACACTAGCGACATGTTTTCAAATTTCGAGATGTGACTTGGTCAAATGAGGCATTAAATGGCCTCAAATAAAAAACTTTTGAATACCACTTTTGTATAACTCATCAAGATCTACATTTGATACATAGGTCATTTTTACATTTGAGAAAGTTTTAGTAAACACTAGTAACAAAATCTCTAATCTCACATAGACTTTATGAAACTTAAAGTGAGACTTGTGGATTTAGAACTACACTTTGCTAACACTTTGTCAAATGCAAAAATAGGTTATGTATCAAATGTAGGTCTTGATGAGTGGACCAATCTTGGCATTCGTGACTTTTCGAGTTGAGATTATCTAGGGTTTCAAAAACTTGTTTTGAGTTGTGAAAATTTTAAAATTCAAATTTGAAATGTGTAAACTTTGTCGAATGAAAACTTGACAAAAACAACTTATGTATATCTTGATGAGTTTAACAAACTTGATATTCATAACTTTTCTAGATGAAACATTTTGGGGCTTCAAAACTGCAGTCTAAGTGTCTTTTTTTAAAAAAAACAAGATTTGACTTGGTCAAACTTGGTCAAATGAGCTAATAAATAACCTCAAATGGAAAAATTTTGAATACCAAGATTGTTCCACATATCAAGATCTACATTTGATACATAGGTCATTTTTTAATTTGACACAGTTGTAGTACACATTGTCCATATTTACTCCAATCTTTCATAAAACTCACCTAAACTCTATAAGAGATGTGCCCACTTGTGAAACATCTATAATGCCACTTTGTTGAAATTAATTCATTCTTTTTTCTGGAGTTTAAGTGTCCAAAACATGCCACCACACCAAATTTGAGGATTTTTTTGAAAACACAGTGAATTACTTAATTTTTTTTAAGTTCTAGGAATTTTAAAGCTCGGCAGCTCGCAGATGAAATTTGGGACAATAATGATCTCTAATGAGGAAGTGTTGATTACTAAAGTTGTAGATACCGACATGATGCACATCTTTTGTATAGTCTATTCCTTCATTTGGCACATTTTTTATATGATCTAAGATTTGAAATTCAAATTTTGAGAGAGTTTTATGCGGCTAAAGGATTTAAAAGTGGCTTTAATGAAAAAGTTTTGAATACCAAAATTGAAGGGGACAACAAGATCTACAATTTTTGTTTTGGTCATTCCTTCATTTAACAATATGGTAGCACATATTGTCTACATCTACTCCAATCTTTCATAAAACTCACCTAAACTATATCAGAGATGTGCCCACTTGTGAAGCATCTACAATGCGACTTTGTTGAAATTATTTCATTATTTTTTCTGGAGTTTAGGTGTCCAAAACATGCCACCACACCAAATTGGAGGATTTTTTGAAAAAACAATGAATTACTGATTTTTTTTAAGTTCTAGGAATTTTAAAGCCCGGCAACTCGCAGAAGAAATTTGGGACAATAAATTGGCTCTAATGAGGAAGTGTTGAGTACCAAAGTTGTAGATACCTACATGATGCACATCTTTTGTACAGGTCATTCCTTCATTTGACACTTTTTTATATGATCTAAGATTTGAAATTCAAATTTTGAGAGAGTTTTGTGCGGCTAAGGGATTTAAAAGTGGCTCTAATGAAAAAGTTTTGAATACTAAAGTTGAAGGGGACAATAAGATCTACAATTTTTATTTTGGTCATTACTTCATTTGACACTGTTGTAATACATATTGTCCACATCTACTCCAATCTTTCATAAAACTCACCTAAACTCTATAAGAGATGTTCCCACTTGTGAAGCATCTACAATGCTACTTTGTTCAAATCATTTCATTCTTTTTCTTAGAGTTTAGGTGTCCAAAACATGCCACCACACCAGATTTGAGGATTTTTTGAAAAAACAGTGAATTACAGATTTTTTTTAAGTTCTAGGAATTTTAAAGTCCGACAGCTCGCAGAAGAAATTTGGGATAATAAATTACCTCTAATGAGGAAGTATTGAGTACAAAAGTTGTAGATACTAATATGATGCACATCTTTTGTATAGGCCATTCCTTAATTTGGCACTTTTTTATATGATCTGAGATTTGAAATTCAAATTTTGAGAGAGTTTTATGCGGTTAAGGGATTTAAAAGTGGCTCTAATGAAAAAGTTTTGAATACCAAAGTTGAAGGGGACAACAAGATCTACAATTTTTGTTTTGGTCATTCATTCATTTGACACTGTTGTAATACATATTGTCCACATCTACTCCAATCTTTCATAAAACTCACCTAAACTCTATAAGAGATGTGCCCACTTGTGAAGCATCTACAATGCTACTTTGTTCAAATCATTTCATTCTTTTTCTTAGAGTTTATGTGTCCAAAACATGCCACCACACCAGATTTGAGGATTTTTTTGAAGAAACAGTGAATTACAGATTTTTTTTAAGTTCTAGGAATTTTAAAGCCCGACAGCTCGCAGAAGAAATTTGGGACAATAAATTACCTCTAATGAGGAAGTATTGAGTACCAAAGTTGTAGATACCAATATGATGCACATCTTTTGTATAGGCCATTCCTTAATTTGGCACTTTTTTTATATGATTTGAGATTTGAAATTCAAATTTTGAGAGAGTTTTATGCAGCTAAGGGATTTAAAAGTGGCTCTAATGAAAAAGTTTTGAATACCAAAGTTGAAGAGGACAATAAGATCTACAAGTTTTGTTTTGGTCATTACTTCATTTGATACTGTTGTAGCACACATTGTCCACATTTACTCTAATGTTTCATAAAACTCACCTAAACTCTATAAGAGATGTGCCCACTTGTGAAGCATCTACAATGCTACTTTGTTGAAATCATTTCATTCTTTTTCTTAGAGTTTAGGTGTCCAAAACATGCCACCACACCAAATTTGAGGATTTTTTGAAAAAACAGTGAATTACTGATTTTTTTTTTAAGTTCTAGGAATTTTAAAGACCGACACCTCGCAGAAGAAATTTGGAACACTAAATTACCTCTAATGAGGAAGTGTTGAGTACCAAAGTTGTAGATACCGTTATGATGCACATCTTTTGTATAAGTCATTCCTTCATTTAGCACTTTTTTATATGATCTGAGATTTGAAATTCAAATATTGAGAAAGTTTTATGCGGCTAAGGGATTTAAAAGTGGCTCTAATGAAAACGTTTTGAATACCAAAGTTGAAGGGGACAACAAGATCTATAATTTTTGTTTTGGTCATTTCTTCATTTGACATTGTTGTAGCACATATTGTCCACATCTACTCTAATCTTTCATAAAACTCACCTAAACTCTATAAGAGATGTGTCCACTTGTGAAGCATCTACGATGAAACTTTATTGAAATCATTTCATTCTTTTTCCTGGAGTTTAGGTGTCCAAAACATGCCACCACACCAAATTTGAGGATTTTTTTAAAAAAACAGTAAATTACTGAATTGTTTTTAAGTTCTAGGAATTTTAAAGCCCGACAGCTCGCAGATGAAATTTGGGACACTAAATGATCTCTAATGAGGAAGTGTTGAGTACCAAAGTTGTAGATACCGACATGATGCACATTTTTTGTATAGGATATCCCTTCATTTGGAACTTTTTTATTTGATTATAGATTTGAAATTCAAATTTTGAGAGAGTTTTGTGCGCTAAGAGATTTAAAAGTGGCTATAATGAAAAAGTTTTGAAAACCAAAGTTGAAGGGGACAACAAGATCTACAATTTATATTTTGGTCATTCCTTTATTTAACACTGTTGTAGCACAAATTATCCATATCTACTCCAATCTTTCGTAAAACTCACATAAACTTTACAAGTGATGTGTCTACTTGTGAAGCATCTATGATCCCACTATGTTCAAATCATTTTATTCTTTTTCCTAGAGTTTTGGTGACCAAAACATGCCAACACAACAAAATTGAGGATTTTTTGAAAAATTATTGAATTATTGATTTTTTTTTGAAGTTCTAGGAATTTTAAAGCCTCGCGGCTCGCAGATGAAATTTGGAAAACTAAATGACCTCTAATGAGGAAGT
Organism: Coix lacryma-jobi var. lacryma-jobi; assembly: GCA_009763385.1. Lineage (NCBI taxonomy): Eukaryota > Viridiplantae > Streptophyta > Magnoliopsida > Poales > Poaceae > Coix > Coix lacryma-jobi. The sequence goes on along the minus strand of CM019825.1, from coordinate 81,466,074 downwards.
ATTGAGTACCAAAGTTGTAGATACCAACATCATGCACATTTTTCATATAGGACATCCCTTCATTTGACACTTTTTTATTTGATTATAGATTTGAAATTTAAATTTTGAGAGAGTTTTGTGCGGCTAAGGGATTTAAAAGTGGCTCTAATGAAAACGTTTTGAATACCAAAGTTGAAGGGGACAACAAGATCTACATTTTATAATTTGGTCATTCCTTTATTTGACACTGTTGTAGCACAAATTATCCACATCTACTCCAATCCTTCGTAAAAGTTAGTGACCTCCAATACATGTATATTTATTTTAGATTTGTAAATTAATAAAAATATAAATAAAACATTTGTTCATATTAAATCAAATTAATAATGGCACATTTACCTTAATTTAAAATATAATGCACGTTTGCCTCGCTATATGGCCACACGTTTGCCTTAATTAAGTAGCTCACTTTTGCTCGCTGAATTAACAGCGTGTCATGCCCCACCAGCATAAAGGAGTCATTGACTCGTCCGAGTCGAAACAGCCGGACGACACCGTCCGCGAGAGCTGCTCGTAAAAAAAAAGAGAAAACCCTAGAGAGCGAAACGCCGCCGGCGGCGGCAGAGTCGAGCACAGAGCCACAGACAAGCCTCTGCCGGGCCCCGTCCACCGGACGGCCTACGCCCAGCCACCCCGGATCCAGTCGATCACAGCCCCTCCTTTTCGCCGGCGCCGGCTTGATGGCTTCGTCGGCGGCATACCCCGACGCGGACGAGAGCCTGGAGGCCATCATCAGCCGCATCGAGCAGAAGTCCCAAAAGATCGAGACCCTCCTCAAGCAGTACGCCCCGCTTCCCCTCTCCTCTCGACCCTCTCCGCCCCTCCCCTCCCCTCCCCTGCTTTTGGTTCGCCTGCTCATTCCTCCGCGGCGTGGGGGCAGGGCGAAGCCGGTGGAGGCCCTGAAGACGGCGCTCGAGGGGTCGCCGCTCAAGACCCGCGACGAGCGATGCAAGGTTCGGTCTTTGATATGGCTCGCGTCTCGTTCCTTCGGTGGATTCGATCTGGCTGGGTTTCTCGGGTTGTTCATGTCGGTTGCGCGCAGTCAGCGAACTGGATCGTGGTGCACCGCGCGATGATGGCGATCAGGGACGTCGACGGCATGTTCAACTCCCTGGACCCCGAGTACTACGACATCCTCATGAAGTAAGGGATACACCTCTCCCCTGCTCCTCCCTTTCCATCACTTCCCTTCCCTGATCCGAATTTACTTGTCAGAAAAGGTCAGTGGCATGCAAAATGCAATTTGAGTCCTGGCAATCGCCCACTTCCCAGCTGAGATTGCAGAACTAGATGAGATCTGTCTACTCATTCACCTATTCTAAAAACTTAGATGAATTAGTTTGATAAACTAGTTAACATTTTTTAATTAGAAACTTTAGTTCCAGGTTGTCGTTTTAGAAACTCAGTACTTGAGTTTCTAGTATTCATGGGATCTGTGCCTCACATTTGCAGGCACATATGGCCAATGTGAACTTGTCCGCACAAGCCTAGTGGACTTGTGATGCAACTTTCACTAGCTATTTTAACTTATGGAGCTCCCATCAGTGAGGCACCCCTTTTCCAAATTACTATACTAGCAGTGCAAATTACTATACTAGTTACGTTAAGAAAAATTATACTATACTAGTAGTGCAAATGAAACTACGAAGCCAAATTGTTGGAGGTTGCAGCTTCGGTTCTTCTCAAATTGGTTGGCCATTTAGAGCATTATAGGGAAGTGTTTGCTAGAACGAAACTATATTATTGGCAATATGGAATAGTGTATTGTTCTGCAAATATCAAAACAATGAACTGTGATAAAGTGCCCTTGTTGTTCCTAATAATCACGTAATTTTCCTCCTTGCTACTGCAGATTGATCCACCTGTGAGTTTTATTACGGATCAAGTGCAGGCGTTTGATGAGGCTATCTCTAGATTGCAGCAAGAGGATCGGTGCTGATGGTGGCGAGCAAATCATATGAGTTGTGTGTTGTACAAGCCAACGTCTTTAGTTTCATAGAGATGTTATCTTTTGATTTGGTACATGAATTTTCAGTAAAACTAAATGTTATCTTTTGGTAAATCAGTTGTGAAAGTAAATGTAAGTTGCATAGAGATGTTATCTTTTGATTTGGTACATGAATTTTCAGTAAAAAATTCACCTTTCTGTACTGAAAGAGGAAGGAGAATTTTTTACTGCACAGTAGTGAGAGCATGTAAAGGTAGTTACAATTGCCTGCATGATAGGAGCATGAATAATTATTTGTTACTCCTTATTAATTATAATACTTTCTTTTCAGATTGCTGAGTTAGAATAAAAACTTAGATACGTGGATGCACTTCTCAGGCAAATGATAATTTACAGGTAGTTATCAATGAAAGTTAGTAGCATGCTCAGGTTTATCTTTTTTTCTTTTGTCGAACCAGAGCCTTGGACCTCAGCTTGAAGGAACAAGAACATGACCAGTCAGTTGTGGAACTAAATGTGAGTTGCACAGAATTTTCTGTTAGTATTATTATTAGTTGTTTTATCAGATGGAGGTCAAGTGGAAGAAGCAATAAATAAAACTAAGTCCTAAAATGATGTGCTACCTTCGATTGCACTGTGCGATCATTTTTACATCTGATTTCTTGCCTTCTGTTTCAAAAGAAAAATGTTATTGTGATATGTGAACAGGTTCATATTTATTTTATAAGTTCCCTTTGTATAGATATATGTTTGGTCCCTTCAATGATAAGTAATTAGTGCATATTATCTATTGGCATCCATATGAACCCACACTAAGAGACTTTGGTCTCAGATAGAAATATAAAATTCTTAAACTTTTTCAGCTTTTTAGGATATGTATATCAAAATATGTAATCATATTAAATTAAGTAGTAACTGATAAATACAAATTAATAATTTACTCATGGAGCCACATTCTTATATGCAGAACTAGCTGATTTAATTTTTCATAGAGTTTTATATTTTGTGAAAATTATTACTACCTAGATGGGGTTAACTGTTATTTTCTTTTTCTTGATCTTATTCGATTGACCATAATACATTGATTATTTTGCACATATGAGCTTGCTAGATTGCAGATATGTACCACCTATTTCTTGATTGTCGGCAGGAATATGTTTGGTGTAGCAGGAACTTGGCGCCACCTATGGTGACTCTGGGCTACCAAGCTGGCCTATACAAGGTATTTTATCCATCTTATTATATGTCCACCCTGCAAAAATAATTTCATCTCTTTCTATAACTGAAATAGTTTGTTTTTGTTAACTGTTCCTGTGAATTTTCCCTACTATCCTTGGTGGTGATTTTCAAACTATGAACCTAACAGTCTTTTTCTGTACATGATTGGTTCCGCACTTTGCTGCTATGCTCAGACTAGGTAGTTATGCTGCACTTCGCTGCTATGTCTACGTAGATAATTATAATCATAATAGTGGATAATTCTATATCATTTTTCTGAAAGCAAACGAATGGTCTACTGATACTTGTGTTTTCATAGCTGAAAAATTCTTTAGTGTAGTTGCATCATTACTACTAATTGACATTTGGGATCATACAACCACATCCTGGGCTAGTTATGTTCTCAGTGCCGCAGGGTATCCAGTGAAACCAGTTGGTCTGCATGGGCTCCAGGCTGTCTTCGATGCCATAGGGTAGCCACAGAAATAGTCGGAACAAATTAACTTGTTTATGAACAAATATAGCATGTTAGTTTATGGACTAATGCACTAGGCATGGCTTCCCGTGATAAAATAAAAATTGTTACAAATATAAGTTGTTGCACTATTTTACTCGGCACATAATAAATTAGGGTGAACTACAATTTTCTAATATGGAAAGAATTTTGGTAGGCTGCACTTGAAAAAGCAACTTAAATTATAATGAAGTACAATTTTTTAACTATGCAAACAATGTTTTAAACTGCTAAGAAACATAAATACTATTGTTTAAAAACATGAAGAAAAATATAATAATACCCTAAACTGGTCCACATCAGTGAAATTATTCTACTTTGCATAGAACATTTTTCCTGGATCAGTAGTGTCTTTATTGTTTTGGTTTTTCATTAAATATTTAGATATGGGCATTGATGGTTCGCATGAATATGTTTGGTGTAGCAGGAACTTGGTGGCACCTGTTGGCTATTGGCTAGAACTTGTTTGGTGCAGGAGCTTGGCGCTAGGCACTGGCTGGAACAACAAACTCCTATCTGTTGGAACTCTGTGGAGTTTGAACCTGTTTGGTGTGGTGTGGTGTCGAGTTAGAACTATGTTGCTATGCTCTGTATTGTGTGGTGGAACTGTGTGGAGTTTGAACTTGGCTGATGGATCCAGGAACTTTGTGTGTGGATTGAAGTTGGAAGAACCTGGTAAACTTGTTATCATTTGGAATGTATGCATATCATGTGTATGATCGCTTGACTCAGTTGTGAATGACTTATGAGCTGTGAAGGCAGTGTGGTGTATGATGCCAACTGATATATATTGTTGGATGATAGAATCTGATTCTGGTATATATATATATTCATGTGATTGTATGATCTTTGGTGACAGATCAGTGATCTATGTGTATTCGTCATTGAATGCAACGACATTTTTATGATGAGGTACAGTCGTTTCAACATGTCTCATACACCATACAAAACATGACATAGTTTAATTGTCATGTAATATAGCATGACACCACTGGTCGTCATAACATGTCTCAGGCGACATCCAAAACAAGATGAAAGTCAAATGTCACAAATTAATATATGACGTTCACGGTCGTCACAAAAAGGCTACTAACCAGCACCTTCTGCCACCATTTTGTGACGGCTCATGACATTACGTGACGCGTTGACCGAGGTTATGTGACGATTAGGTTCATCACTAAAAGTAACATTCTGTGATGATTGTCAAGTGATTGTCATAAATATTTTATGATGGCGGTTTGTAAGTTCGTCATAATACTTTTTATGACGGTCCTTTTGTGACGACCTGTATGACAACCCTATTTTCGTCATAAAGTACTTTTTATGACAATTTTTGTTCTTTATATGACAGTTTTCGTTCGTCACACAATCCAGGAATTCCTGTAGTGGAAACACCTCAATATTCTCTTTATAGCCTTCAAGTGACTCTCTCTTGGTGAGGATTGAAATCTTGCATACATGCATATAGTAAACATGACATCGGGTATAGAAGCGGTCACATAGAGTAAGCTTTCAATCATAGACCTATACAACTTTTGATCAACCATGTTTCTATTAGCATCACTATCCAAGTGTTCATTAGTACCCATAGGAGTTCTAATTGCCTTTGCATCATCTACACCAAACTTCTTGAGCATGTCGTTGATGTACTTGCCTTGACTCACAAATGTACCATTCTTCAATTGCTTGATTTGAAGTCCAAGGAAGTAACTAAGCTCTCCAACCATTGACATCTCAAACTCACTTGTCGTCATTTCACAAAACTCTTCACAAAACTCTTGATTGATTGAACCAAAGATAATGTCATCAACATATATTTGCAACACAAACAAGTCTTTGCCTATTTTCTTGGTGAAGAGAGTAGTATCAACCTTGCCTATCTTGAAACCTTTAGAGAGTAGGAAATCCTTCAACCTCATACCATGCTCTAGGTGCTTGCTTCAAACCATAGAGTGCCTTCACTTGTACACATGATTGGGCTTCTTGTCATTGTTGTTTCAGGGTTGACACCCTGGAATAGCGGGTAGACGCGCGAGCAAATGCACAGAGCAAAGACGGAAGTAAACTAGAGTATGGGGTGAAGTGAACAGTGTCCTCCCCCCCTACGGGGAGGCAAGGGTATTTATACATGTCCGGACGTAGCCGTAGGTACAAAGGGGTGGACGCTCAACCACCTCCCCTCAAAATTACAAAGGTGCCCTTTCTAACCGCCCTACCAGCCACTCCAGTCCCACAGTGCCTGAGGGGCACCGTCGTAACTCCGCACCTTGGTGGGCCCGGGTCCGTACGTCTCCTCCTCGCGTGCGGCGGGCCACCCCTCTTAGCCGGAGCTTCCCGTGACCTGCGAAAACAACTAGGACAGAAAGATGAAAGAGCACGCGCCCTTAGCACGCACGGACCTCTTGCGCGAAAGGCGGGCGCTTGCTCGAGAGCCCACCCTTTCGCTTGTGTCGGGTCCCTTCGTGGCTCTCCCAGGCGAAAGAGGCGCTCGCCCTCGGCGCTGCGGTTTCGCTCGAAAGAGCCTTCGGCCGAGCGGAACGGACGGCGATAGCTCTGTGACGAAGACGGGTGCCCCTGACGCGGGCTACCGTCCCAACAATAGCCCTTCAGCGTCGACCCGCGCGGCACCACGGGCCGACGGTGTCTGCCTATGGCGAGTACGCCCGCCCGCGAAAGGATGGCGAAGAACGGGGCGTTGCTTTCGCTCGTCCTTGCAGCCGATATTGTCGGTGGTTGCAGCCGTTTTTTTTTGAAGTGAAAAATTGCGCGAGGCGGCGGCTCGTTTTTGGAGGCCCGACGGCTCGCGTCCAGACTCGCGTTTCGAGTTGCGCCGGTTAGTGTCTGGGCTAGCGCTTCTAGACACGCCTGTTGGTGTTAGGGCTCGCTCTTCGAGGTGCGCCTGTTGGAGTTAGGGCTCGCTCTTCGAGGTGCGCTTGTTGGTGTCCCTAATGACGACTCCTCATGAAAGGTCGTTTCACTGCGCGACGGTTTCTCCTCGGTTTGCGCGTCGGTTGGTTTGCGTCGAGCGCTATAAGTTGCGCTTGCCCTGGTCGCCCTGGGTCACAATTGTCGTCTCTGCTGCCTTTGCTTCCTCGCAGCTGCAGCGCTTTCGGCAGGCTTTGCCACCCGGATTCTCGCTTTCGGTCGTGTTGGGCTTGCGCTTCTGCTTGAGCACTTGATGAGTTCTTTTGTCCCTTAGAGCGATAGAGCTTTGTAGTGTTTGCGTTTTCACTTACTTTTTACTCTTTTTTATGCCTTTTCCTGCTTTTGTATGTTTTTGTTATGGCTTTATGAATACTTTTTGCTTGTTTTCGCCGCCATGCTAGATGGCGTCCCTGAGTTCGTCTATGACCACTTTGGGCTCTTCTAGCGAAAGCTCGAGTACCTCTGACTCGAGCCAAACAATGTCTATTGGATCTGGGACTGCTGGCGCGCGAAAGGATGATCGAGCCGAAAGCGTCCATTCGGATGAGGGGGACTCTATTTCACTTTCGATCCCCGACGACTGCTCTTTCTACTTGGGCCATTCGCGGGTCTCCCCCTCGGTCCTACAGAGTTATGCTGAGGAAGGAATTTTAAGTGAATATGTCCTTTCGCTATGCCGTGCACCTGGGGAAGAAGCGATTCCCACGCCTAGGCCGTATGAAGCCATTGTGTTCTGTGACTACTTTGTGGCTGGGCTGGATTTCCCATTAGAAGGATTCGTTCGTGAAGTGCTGAGTGCGTTCAAGATCCAGATTCACCAGCTTACGCCGAAGGCCTTTTCGCGGTTGAGCGTCTTTGCAATGGCCTTAAAGATGATGGGGTGCAGAATGCGCGCTGATGTTTTCGTCAAGTATTACGATATCCATCGCTGGCGAAGCCAGGTGTCAGATTATTTTCTTCAGAAGCTGCTGCCGAGCGAGATTGCTTGTGTTAACTTCGTTCCACGCAAAACCCGAGGCAATATTTCTATTTTGCCTACATACAAGAACAAATGGGCCCAGTGGACGGATTTCTGGTTTTACGTCCGTGTTTGTTCGAACGAAGCCGTCGCGAGGCTAGGGCGAAGGGATTGCACAGGATTTCTCCTCTCGTGTCGATGCTGGAGGAGTGCGAAGGGACTCATGCTCCACCAGCTGTTTTGACTGACGACGAGAGCCTGGCCTGTGGTGACGCTTTCGCTCTGACATCTAGGTTCCAGATCAGCCGGGACCTTGTTGAGGAGTGGATAGCAATTGGTCAGAATCCACTCTGCTTCGAGACGAAGTTTGAAAATTTTGTCACTAGCAGAGGGTATCGCGGCCCGACGCTTTTGGTTGAGTGACCCACTAATTTTTCCAGTGATGCCGCTTATGTGGCTCATATTGAGAAGGAAGCCAACAAGATATGCGGCCCGTATTTGACGAAGGAGGGCGAATTCAAGAACAACTCCATTGTTTGTCGCGGGCGACTGAATAGAGCTTTTGATGCTATGGGCGTTAGATACGGGGAGCGTCCCCCGCCTTCGGCTGATGGTCGAGGCGGTGCTCGCGCGAAATGTAAACAAGCATTGACTGGGAAGAGCCAAGGCCTGGCTTCGTGGAAGCGTAAGAATTCGGAGGCTGAGGATGTTCGATTTTGTCGCTCGTTTGCCAAACCGTTGGGCAAAAGACGTGGAGCGCCACCGCGCTCCGACCCTGACGCTTTGCCTTTGGACCGCACCGAGGTAGGGCGAGGATCTGTGCCTTGCAGTTCTTGTAGCTTTCGCTGCTTAGACGGCCTCACTTTGCACCTATCACTGTTACCGTGCAGTTTTGGCGACCCTATTTGGCATCTTGTTTCTAAGCATGTTTTGTGAGCGTTTTTTTTCTCATTGGTGTTTCGCTTGCTTATTTTGACTGTAGGGTTCATCTGGTTCGACCGGAATGGCGGGGTGCAAGGCCGGAGCTGCATCATTTTTTGACGACGGCCTGTCTGTCTCGGGTGTCCCTGCGATGGCGAAAGCCGGGGTTCGAAAACCCGTCCGCCCCGTTGAAACCGATCCTGCGGCTAAGCGTGTGAAGAGCTCCCTGGCTCCGACCGAGAAGGCCAAGGCGGTAGCGCCCGAACAAGTGCTGGAGAAAGGTAAGACGCGATTTTTCCGGGAGTCCATTTGGCTGACCCAGTCCATGGCGGATAACCAGCTGCTGGGCTACGGTCGCATCGAGCTGAGCAGCCGCCCTGAGGATTACCTAGATCCCTGTCTGTACACTGGGCTGAGCTCCTCGAGCGAAATTGACGAGGCTCAGGAAGAATCTTATCGGATTGCTCATTTTTTGGGTGCAGCTTCCGACTCTCATCTTGCATGCCATTTTGATTGCTGGAAGCTTGGTATTCTGTCCGCTGAGGACAACGAAACCAGCAAGTTTATCGAGTGCACGCAGAGAGCTTTCGTCGCTCCAGAGGTGGAGCGCGATTTGCTGAAGGTTGGCAGCGGCCATCGGGGGGACGCCTTGTCGTTTCACCTTGCTAGCGTGAGTGTGCGCCCCGACCGTTAGTTAAGTTTTCACTTAATTGTCGAATATCTGTTATGCTGAGTTTGTTTGCCTGCAGGCAATGGTGCTCGCGCGGAGCCAGAGCCGTCAGAGCGAGCTTTACTCTCGCCAGGTCGATATAGAGAAGCGGGACAAGGATCGTCGGCTGAAGGAGCTTGAGGAGGAGAATGCGGCCTTGAAGAAAAGGTCGGAAGACGAGAAAAGTGCTCGTCGTTCGGCTCAGCGCGAGGCGGACAGGTTGAAAGAAGAAGTGGCAGCGCTGAAAAGCTCTTGTGACGAGGATCGTGCGAGTCTTGCGGCTTTGTCCGATGGCCTGGCTTCGCGATACGCGCGATGTCTCAAAAGCATTGGAGTGCTTTCGGACTGCCCGGTCAGGATGGACGCGCACGGTCGTCTAACTTGGCTCCGCACTGAGTTGGACGCGCTCGAGGGGCACATGTCCCTTTCACGCGACTATGCCTTGGCTACCGACATAAAAGCTATCGGCCACAACCTTCTGAACGCTGGCTGCCCACACATTGCCGATTTGGCCGTCGTGGATGTCGACTCCTGCTGGCGCACCCCTCTGAAAGTTAAGATTCTTGGGAAGAAATTTTTTGAAGAGTTCTGGATGGCCGGCGGAAACGACATGGCTCTTATGCAATCTGTCGTTGGTCGCGGACAGGTTTTTGACTTTCGTCGTGGTCTTTGCGTTGTTTCTCTTTGAGGGGTCTTGCCTAGACCTTTCGCTGAGGCACTTTTGATTTTTGATGCGGACTCTCGTGGAGAAAGCTAGAATTAAGCTTGAGATCAGAGCGTTTATTGAAGAAAAAGGAAACATGAAGCCGAGGGGGCTGGAGCAGGCACCCCGTCTCGCTCTGCGGGGGAGATTCCGGAGAGCTCAAGCGCCTGGGTGGCCAATGCCGGAAGCATCAAAGATGCTAGGGTAGTTTGAAAGTCCTTGCTTGCTAATGGCCTGTAATTCGATTGCGGTGAACTTTTTGTCGCCCGTTGTGGTTGATTTTGAACTTGGGTTGCTGTATGAAACAGGTTCCAGGCGCGAAAACACATGAAGTTCTCGACGTCTGGCCGTTAATGATTAGGTGTGGAAAGTTTTTTGTTGGAGGTGATTTGTGGTGAGGTCATCGCACGCGGTTTCCTGGTGCCGACTTGTCGTCGTATCTGCGCAGGCGCTTTAGGAAAATTCGACGGACCGAAAAGTCACTTCGGAATTTTTACGAAACCTTTGACCCTCGGGTCCTTGAAAGGAGACGGAATAGGTGCGCGGCTACTCGCCCTGCTTCCGACGCCGCCGACCCGGGCGTGAAACCGGAGCCTGAAGATCCGTCACATTCGCTGGACGCCCGGCGGTTTTGCTCTCTTGTTGGCTCGAAAAGCGGTTTTTACAATCATTAGGGTGAAATTTGTTTGAGTTTATGGATGTACCCTTATTGCGCCCTGAGGAATAAAATTTGGTTTTGGCATTCGGTCCGTCTTGATTTTTGTCGTCGAACTATCGTGTGCCTTTTTGTTTGATGCGCAAAACGTTTTGCTTCCTTGTATTTAACTTTTGGCTGGTGAGGCGCCGTACTTTCAACTTAACTTTGTAGAAGGGCATTATAGATTAGCGCGAAAAAGGTATTTTGACTGCCGACCCTTCGATGTCTTGAATTGACATGCATCTGCCCCTAGTTTCTTTTCGTCGAAGGGCGGTATTTTTTCGCGCGAAGTTGCTCCGATGCCAGTCCTTTGGCGTCTTGAGCTAAAACGCGCCTGCACCCAACTTCTTTTCGTCGAAGGGCGGTATTATTTCGCGCGAAGATGCTTCGATGCCAGCCCTTCGACGTCTTGATCTAAAACGCGCCCGCCCCCAACTTCTTTTCGTCGAAGGGCGGTATTATTTCGCGCGAAGGTGCTTCGATGCTAGCCCATCGGCGGCTTGATCTAAAACGTGCCCGCCCCCAACTTCTTTTCGTCGAAGGGCGGTATTATTTCGTGCGAAGGTGCTTCGATGCCAGCCCTTCGATGTGTTGAGTTAAAACGCGCTTGCACCCAACTTCTTTTCGTCGAAGGGCGGTATTATTTCGCGCGAAGATGCTTCGATGCCAACCCTTCGGCGTCTTGATCTAAAACGCGCCCACCCCCAACTTCTTTTCGTCGAAGGGCGGTATTATTTCGTGCGAAGGTGCTTCGATGCCAGCCCATCGGCGTCTTGATCTAAAACACGCCTGCCCCCAACTTCTTTTCGTCGAAGGGCGATATTATTTCGTGCGAAGGTGCTTCGATGCCAGCCCTTCGGCGTCTTGAACTAAAACGCGCCCGCCCCCAACTTCTTTTCGTCGAAGGGCGGTATTATTTCGCGCGAAGGTGCTTTGATGCTGTTGACTCTTGCTAACGTCGTCACTAGGAGTAGACTATGAATCTATCCCCGGCAACGGCGCCAGAAATGCTTGTTGACTCTTGCTAACATCGTCACTAGGAGTAGACTATGAATCTATCCCCGGCAACGGCGCCAGAAAGGTTTGTTGGTACTTCTAGATGTAAGAAGTATAACTAACTATTCGTATGACTATTGGTAGGTTCCGCAAGCGCACAGAATAAGTCTATTGTAGCACTTCACCCGGGAGTAACCGAGTATCGTATTTATTTCCACAGGGAAGCTACTATGGCAGAACTAACACTAGGACCGCTATGAACAACTAGTGATTCTAGCAGGGTTGATCGAAAAGTATGAATGGGGGTAGGTTTCTACTACTACTAAAAAGGAAAGAAAGACTAACTATTACTAACCTAAATCGGCGGGATTTGGCCGATGAACAGATTAATGTTTTCCTACACACTTACGAACACAACTAACTTAGCAATAAAGAGTTTATCTGGTTCTTCGAACCGTACACACCCTCTGGACTATTTACCTCAGACGTGCACAACGAGGTTTATGATTGAAGAACTAACCCAACTACGTGGTGGAATTCAAGGCTCCTAGGGCTGTCACCACCTGTTTGCTACCACAGCTATCCGGGGGGCTAGCCACAAACTAAGGTATAACTAGTCTAAGCACCGCGCTTACACTAATATATACTACTCTAATCTTGCATCCAAAACTAGAGCACTGATTACTCAGCGAAGAACCCAAACTAGATACAAACTAAATACTAAGTTATCTATGATCGAAAGCACTCAACAAGAACAATAAGTAAAGAACTTAAAGTAAATGCTGAATGTAGAAGAACACTAAGATAAATGAAGAAAGACTTGGAATTATACCAGAGACTTGGAAGATCCTCTATTACAACTCCAGCTCTTCTCTTCTACACTCTCGCTCTCACTCTAAGTCTCTCAACTAGAGTGTTCCTTCACCAGAGCTTTGCTTACAAGAGAGTGGGACTAATGAGGTGAGGCCTGAGTACAAATGAGCTCGGGGGGTCCTATTTATAGCCTAAGGGACCTAGGGGGGGTACTTATGGACCTAGGGTTAGGTCAGGGGGGTGAGTGTGGTGGCGGGCGCCAGCTAGGGGTGGCGGGCGCCACTCCCCTGGCCCTTGAATCCACCGCCTCTTCACCAACGGCATCCAGGAGGTCCTCCAAGTCGGTTTGGGGTCGGTTAGGGTTGTCCAATAACCGTCACATGGGCAATTAGGCCATGATCCATGTGACGCTGCTTCTTAGCTCTTGGATGAACCGACTTAGGTGAGCAACGGCTGCCAATGAGTGTGGGGTGCTTCCCCTGGATCAGTGACGTGGCAGGGGGGAGTTTGGGCTTCTCCCCCTTGGCGGCCGCCAGTTAGGGGTGGCGGGCGCCACCCCTCCTTTGCCCAAAGTGAGCCCAGGCAAGTGGGCTTGCTTCCTGGTGGGTCCATTTGACCATTTTGCTCAAAAACCTTGCAATTTCCTACATTCAAATAAAACTCAAGGACAAGTGGAAATCGTTAGTTTATAAAAGGTTTTTGGTTGATTTTAGGCCCTTGTGTTGTGTTATATGACCTTGTTGATGCTAAGAATATGACACTTAGTGAGCGTCAACAAGCTCCCCCAAGCTTACCTCTTGCTCGTCCTCGAGCAAGCATGGACTTGAAATAATCTTGGAAACTCTGTGTTTTTGTTGTGTATGCCCATATTATTTTCATCATCATGGAATTGGTAGCCTTCCCTGCACTCAAGATTAGAACAAAAGACCAGCAAGAAAGAAGGTTTGTCTTTCCCTTGCCTATTTTGCTAATCAAGACATGTGGAGTTTTTGCAAGTTTTGTTCAAAAGAAAACATGCTTAGTAACTTCTGTGGCTCACTCAATCACTCATATTTGTATGTGGAAATGGAAGAATTATCCTCTCACTAAGACTTTATGTGCGGTTTAATGGGTAGGATAAAAGTGAGCATGCAATGCTAGCATAATTTTGCCAAGTTAGACAAATGGAGCAAAGGAGCAACAAGTCATAGGTTCAGACCAGGAATGTGCAAGTGTGTGGTATTTATTGTGGCTACTACTTTCATGGCACTTCTCCTTTCTATCTCTTTTGTGGGATCGTGGCTATGAATGAGAGCATTTTCTCTTTTGGATATTCTCTTCTTTCTAGAGCACTTGCTCTTTTGAATTTTCTTTTTAGAGCATTTGCTCTTTTGAATATTCTTTTCTTTCTAGAGCACTTGCTCTTTTTTTAACTACTATAGCCATGTCCCTGAGATTTCATTATGGAGCGTGATATTTTGCCATGAAGTATTCCTAACAATGAATGAAAATAAGGCATGTTGTGTGCGTATTCTCAGTGTAAGAATAACACTATATAGGTGGGTGCAAGTGAATTCCTTGGTCTAAAGATATGACAAGTTTCTCTACCATGACTATCAACGAAAGTCTAACTAGCTCAACACTAACATGCAGCAAGAGGAAGCTCCTACTCTAAGAGTAAAAATTATTTGGCTTTGGTAGGACTTTCTTTGCCACAGAAGTACTTAGAGCAAGTTTTTAATTTTTTTTTCAAAATAATGACTCCACAAACTTGACTTGCTCAAGTCAAAGTAGAAATTTACTTCCCCTTTACTTAGTCTAATGCTCATGTCTCAAGTTTAGTTCTAGCATACGTTCTCCCATGATAACTCTAATGCATGATATACATTTTTATTTATTAGAAGGACTTATGATGAGAGCGTTTCATTTATTGCTAATTATTTATTATTATTATATTTTTAACTGCAAATTAACTAAGATAAAACTCAAATTTAAATTACTGAAATAAAAATAAAACTGACAGTAATAAAGATGGTAGTGATACTTACCTCTTTGACGGGGGTCCTCCCCCAAGCTGGCTTTTGGCGTGGTTGAGCTACATCCATCCCTGACGACGGTACATGTCGTCCCAGTTCTGCTGGTTCTGCTGCAGGAGAGAAGAAATATTACCCAGTTCTCCGCCAGTTTCCTGGCGGAATTCCTGGAAATTTTGGTTCAAGTCCTGACGGATTTCAGCAGTATCCATGGTGAGTCCATTCATCTGGTGCTGAAGATATCCCATATCGCGCATCCATTCGTCCTGATGAAAGGACAAATGACGAGCGGCCTGTGGCGAGATTCCCCTATGGAAGAACTCATCACCACGGCTAGTGTACCGGGTGGATCCTCCCAAGGCATGGGATGAACTCCCCAACTGGGATGAGTGAAAGGATGCCTCCTGGCCGTATTGCCACCGCGGATATTGCGGTTGTTGCCAATTCGATCCTCCTGCTTGGTGCGAGCCAGGGGGTGTCAAATGACCATAGTGTGCTGCTCCTTCGTACTGCCCTGCATGGAAAGGGTCAAACTCCTGTGCCACTGCTGCGGCTCTTGCAGCCTCTTCTGCTGCACGGGTCTGCGCTCGCGTCCTCCTCCTGGGAACCTGCATGATGTTGTCTCGGGCCAACCTGCGGTTTTGCTCTGCCTCGGTTTCCAGGGCCAAAAGTAATGTTGGTGCATTTACCAACCAAAGTGACATGTCAGGAAGAGCGATTTTATTCACATAATCTTGGTAGATCATGTGAATCTCACCGGTCTCCTGGTTCTCACGCAAGATGTGTCCTTGCGAGAAGTGCTCCATGGTCAGAAGGTCTCGGTCACTAGGAATGTAGGAGTATATAGCGGTGTTCAGCAGACCCATGTTAAAGGCCAGTCTAGTTATCCATGATGTCATTTCAATATTTCCAATGCGTTGATTAAATTTAGACCAGTAGTCTGCCATGGCCTTGGCAGGTGATACTTTTATGTGGTTAACTAGAGCATAAAGCACCAACATTTCAGGCTTTTTAATTGGTCTCAAGTCAGGTCTTGGAAAAAGTGTGATACTGATATACTTGTGAAAGAACCTGAGCGTGGGGTTGTGGATATTACTTGTACGGGGCAAGCGTGGGTCTCTGTTCCCAGCAATGCTTTTCCAAAAATCATTTCTATTAAAACCCGTACAAGTAGATTCCAGGTTTAGTAAGCATGAATCATCAAAATTTAAATGCTTGCTAAACTGTCCCCACGAAAGAGTGTGCTCTTCATTAAAAGCCGGAATGTTATGTGAGTAGCAGACAATTGCATGGTAGCTAGAAATTCCATTGTGAGGGGAAGGATTCCCTCCTCATTAACCATCCACGCATCTTCCCATCCTAGGGTTCGAGAAATATAGAGAAACTCGCTGTCCATACCAGTGCGACGTAGCAAGTCATCGTCGATGCGGCGGGTGTGAACGAACTCCCTCTCACTGAGGATGTTCCGGGCCTGCCGCTCCCGATCACTCTGCCAGATGATATCATTGACGGAGTTCAGGATGCGGATGGTCGGTCCAGCCTGGTGTGAGAACGGAGAGTTCCGATCCACCGACATTGCGTCAGTGGATGGAGTACCCCGCCCGGCGCTCTCCTCATCACTCCCAGCAAAGCGAATGTGGGTGTTTGCTCTCGACGAACTTCCCTCACCCTTACTCTTCTTCTTCTTGCCAGTGAAGAAGTTCTTGAGAGGGCCTATGACTTCCTTGCTAGTGCTCAAGATGGCTGATGTTTTTGTGTTTTGAGTGAGTTGTGAGAACTTGCATAGGGTGTGGGTAGTATTTATAGGCTGAGAATGGAAGGGGGGAGGCTGTGAGCCTCACCATGCTGGCGGGCGCCACCAATAAGTGGCGGGCACCACCCTACCTTGCCCAAAATTATCTGCAACCGACACATGAGGTTTCCCTTGTAATGTCCACTGAAATTCCAAGTGGAGAATAAAGTGGTAGGTTCGGTGTAAAGTGAAAAGAGTGCAACCTCCTAAATGGGGCAAGTGGGCTGAAAATTTCAAAGACCACTTTTCATCCTGGTCACACTTTATACCAAGGGTGGTGGGAAACTTACTCGGGAGCAGTTTTGTACCGAAATGTGGAATTAGAGGTGGTGGGCGCCAGGAAAAAGTGGCAGACGCCACCCTCTTGGCTGAAATTTCACTCCAACTCACCCCTCCTTTCACCTAGTGCTCTCCTTGTCATTCTCCATCACATGTGCACCAGAATTTTTGGGTGGAGATGTGTTCAAAAGGTGGAGTGAAGAGGAGGAGACATGGGGAGACATGGAAGTGAGTGATTGCATTGAAAAGAGCAAAGCCATGGGTCTCCCTTGGTGTTATTTGGGTCTAGGAGGTAGGTGTAATAGTCTAGAGATTGACAAGTGCTCCCTAATGCAACCTAGGGTGGCGGGCGCCAGCATGGGGTGGCGGGCGCCACCCCTATGGCTGCCCTAAGCCACCTAGGAGCCACCTAATCACCCTACTAAGCATCTATTTGCAAAAAAATTAATTTGCTTAAGTAAAAATGAAAATTTAAATGGGGGATAAAGACTTACCTTAGCCTAACTTACCTTGGTTAGCCGCTTTGGATTCCCAATTAGTGTCGCCTTCATGGTGGTTGTGGTGGAATGTCGGCACCGACGAACTTTGATGACGGGTGTTTTTCCGGTCGCGGTGTGAACTCGAATTTCTCCTCCTTTCCACTGATGTGGAGCTGAATTTCTCCAGCTCCTACATCAATGGTGGCTTTTGCAGTGCTCAGAAATGGCCATCCCAAGATCAATGGCGTCCGGTGGTCGGGATTAATATCCAGAACCACGAAATCCACCGGGACAAAGAGATTCCAGATTTTCACCGGAATATTCTCTGCTATTCCCGCGGGATATTGGAGCGATTGATCGGCTAGCTGCAAACACATAGAAGTAGGGGACAATGTATGATGATTTAATTTATCATATATTACCTTGGGCATGACGCTGACGCTTGCTCCCAGATCACAGAGTGCATGCTCGAAGTGCTGCTCTCCAATTGAACATGCGATCGTTGGGTTTCCTGGCTCCTTCTTCTTTTCTGGGAGTTGGTTTAAAATGACCGCACTGCAATCTTCGGTCAATTTAACCACATCCCTACTTGGAATTGGTTTCTTCTTATTGAGCATGTCTCTCAAATATTTTGCATAAGTTGGAACCTGCATAGCGTCAATAAATGGCACATGCATATATAATTTTTGAATTACCTCGACGAATTTCTTGAATTGGTCGTCTTCCGTCGGATTTCTGTTTCAATCTGGAAAAGGTAATACATGTGTATCATAGAATTCATGAGGAGCAGTTCGTACCTTGGATGAAGGTTCAGCTGGGGTCTCCTCTTCTTCGTCTTCTTCAACATTAACAATATTTTTCTTCGCAGCAGTATTACTACTAGGAACTGAATTAAGATGAGGGGGGTCACGAGTGGATTTACCACCTCTCGTGGTTACAGCTTTTACCTCCTCATAGCATTTAATTTGAGATTTAATGTTATCTACTTTTTGCTCTAATCTCTTATTAAAGTTAATTTGTTCCTTAAATGCTTCAGAAAAATCTTTTAGTTTAGCATAAATTCCTTCTAACATTTTATCATGTTCAATTAATTTATTATTTATGCTATCATTAATTCTACCTTGATTAGAAACTAATTTTCCAATAGGAGAATTAAATACGGAGGTTTGAGGCATACCTTTATTATTCCATTGTTGGATCATTGGAATTGGAGGTTCTCCGTAGCCACCATTATTAAGAAGGGATTTGGCATCCCCTTTCTTAATTTCTGCTTGACCTTCACTTGACGAAACGACTTTTTGCTTGGCGTAGTACTCCTTTGCAGCACGATCTCTCTTCTCATTTATTCTTTGCTCTAGCAATTTTACCAAAGTTTGCAGGGTAACAGAATCAGCTTGCTTAATTTCAGACATACCTCTAGCACGTTTTTCTGTCCATCCTTGATTCGCCACCATTGTCTCGATCAGTTTGGTTGCCTTCTCTACAGTGAGAGAGAGGTATGCACCTCCGGCGGCAGCATCAATGTGTTGTCGAGATTCTTGCTGGAGTCCATGGTAGAAGCTCTGGATCAAGTACCAGTCTTGCATACCGTGGTGAGGACAATATTCAACATACTCTTGTAGTCTCTCCCAAGCTTCAGTGATTGTTTCTTCGTCTCCCTGTCCAAAGTTGGAAATCTTGCTACGGACAAGAATAGTTCGACTTATCGGGCAGAACTTGTTGAGGAATTGATCCGCGCATCTCACCCACGTCAGCAGGTGTCCAGAGTTGAAGAGGAACCACTGCTTCGCTTTTTCCACTAATGAAAATGGAAAGAGACGAAGTCTGATGGCATCCTGCGAAACTCCCTGCACAGAAATTGTACTACATATCTCCAGAAAATTCCGGAGGTGAGCATTGGCATCCTCGGAAGGTTTGCCATTAAATGCAATAGCTTGAGCCATATGTATTAAGTGAGGTTTAAGCTCAAAATCAACATTACTAGTAGAAGGTAACACTGGAATGTGAGCAAGAGTAGGCATGGAATACTCACAGAGTGTTTTGGTCGACGTCGATGTTGATTGATCGTTGGAGCAGCTTGGTTCGTCAGTCACTTTTGACTGGGATTCTTGTCTCAACGAATTCCCCTCACGAAGCTCCAGGTTCTTCCTCGGAGGAGTGAGATTAGCTCTCGCTCTCCTAAGAATGGCCTCTGGATCTTCTTGATAGTCGCTCGGAAGATTGAATCCGGCCATGACTACTTGAACGATCACAAACAACGAACAATATATATACCCGCTAGAACTACGGGGGTTAATTCAATAGAAATCACAAAGAATTAATTCTAGCCAATTGCTTCCCCGACAACGGCGCCAGAAATGCTTGTTGACTCTTGCTAACATCGTCACTAGGAGTAGACTATGAATCTATCCCCGGCAACGGCACCAGAAATGCTTGTTGACTCTTGCTAACGTCGTCACTAGGAGTAGACTATGAATCTATCCCCGGCAACGGCGCCAGAAAGGTTTGTTGGTACTTCTTGATGTAAGAAGTATAACTAACTATTCGTATGACTATTGGTAGGTTCTGCAAGCGCACAGAATAAGTCTATTGTAGCACTTCACCCGGGAGTAACCGAGTATCGTATTTATTTCCACAGGGAAGCTACTATGGCAGAACTAACACTAGGACCGCTATGAACAACTAGTGATTCTAGCAGGGTTGATCGAAAAGTATGAATGGGGGTTGGTTTCTACTACTACTAAAAAGGAAAGAAAGACTAACTATTACTAACCTAAATCGGCGGGGTCTGGCCGATGAACAGATTAATGTTTTCCTACACACTTATGAACACAACTAACTTAGCAATAAAGAGTTTATCTAGTTCTTCGAACCGTACACACCCTCTGGACTATTTACCTCAGACGTGCACAACGAGGTTTATGATTTAAGAACTAACCCAACTACGTGGTGGAATTCAAGGCTCCCAGGGCTGTCACCACCTGTTTGCTACCACAGCTATCCGGGGGGCTAGCCACAAACTAAGGTATAACTAGTCTAAGCACCGCGCTTACACTAATATATACTACTCTAATCTTGCGTCCAAAACTAGAGCACTGATTACTCAGCGAAGAACCCAAACTAGATACAAACTAAATACTAAGTTATCTATGATCGAAAGCACTCAACAAGAACAATAAGTAAAGAACTAAAAGTAAATGCTGAAGGTAGAAGAACACTAAGATAAATGAAGAAAGACTTGGAATTATACCAGAGACTTGGAAGATCCTCTATTACAACTCCAGCTCTTCTCTTACACACTCTCGCTCTCACTCTAAGTCTCTCAACTAGAGTGTTCCTTCACCAGAGCTTTGCTTACAAGAGAGTGGGACTAATGAGGTGAGGCCTGAGTACAAATGAGCTCGGGGGGGGGGGGGGGGGTCCTATTTATAGCCTAAGGGACCTAGGGGGGTACTTATGGACCTAGGGTTAGGTCAGGGGGGTGAGTGTGGTGGCGGGCGCCAGCTAGGGGTGGCGGGCGCCACTCCCCTGGCCCTTGGATCCACCGCCTCTTCACCAACGACATCCAGGAGGTCCTCCAAGTCGGTTTGGGGTCGGTTAGGGTTGTCCAATAACCGTCACATGGGCAATTAGGCCATGATCCATGTGACGTTGCTTCTTAGCCCTTGGATGAACCGACTTAGGTGAGCAACGGCTGCCAATGAGTGTGGGGTGCTTCCCCTGGATCAGTGACGTGGCAGGGGGGAGTTTGGGCTTATCCCCCTTGGCGGCTGCCAGTTAGGGGTGGCGGGTGCCACCCCTCCTTGGCCCAAAGTGAGCCCAGACAAGTGGGCTTGCTTCTTGGTGGGTCCATTTGATCATTTTGCTCAAAAACCCTGCAATTTCCTACATTCAAATAAAACTCAAGGACAAGTGGAAATCATTAGTTTATAAAAGGTTTTTGGTTGATTTTAGGCCCTTGTGTTGTGTTATATGACCTTGTTGATGCTAAGAATATGACACTTAGTGAGCGTCAACAGATGCCAGCCCTTCGGCGTCTTGAACTAAAACGCGCCCGCCCCCAACTTCTTTTCGTCGAAGGGCGGTATTATTTCGCGCGAAGGTGCTTCGATGCCAGCCCTTCGGCGTCTTGAACTAAAACGTGCCCGCCCCCAACTTCTTTTCGTCGAAGGGCGGTATTATTTCGCGTGAAGGTGCTTCGATGCCAGCCCTTCGACGTCTTGATCTAAAACGCGCTCGTCCCCAACTTATTTTCGTCAAAGGGCGGTATTATTTTGCGCGAAGGTGCTTCGATGCTAGCCCTTCGACGTCTTGAGTTAAAACGTGCCCGCCGCCAACTTCTTTTCGTCGAAGGGCGGTATTATTTCGTGTGAAGGTGCTTCGATGCCAGCCCTTTGAAGTCTTGAGTTAAAACGCGCCCGCCCCCAACTTCTTTTCGTCGAAGGGCGGCGTTATTTCGCGCGAAGGTGCTTCGATGTCAGCCCTTCAGCGTCTTGAGCTAAACCGACAATGGATTCCTTTTTGATCAAGATGGATCAACTGATACAGCAGGCTATATCTGCGATATTGCACTTGTAATCACTCTGAAATGGAACTGTTCTCCCCGCATTGCAGGTTTGGGATTTCGGTTGGCTCGGCACTTGAATAAGCTTTTGGCTGGGAGCCTGTTGCCTAAAGTGCTTTTTGCCTGGTGCGTTGATGACACAATCATAAAAGTGTGAACCAATGCCCTGATGCTTCCCATTTGCAGCGCTCTCGCTGTGAGTGCTTCTCAGGTGTAGTTCTCGGATGGGTTTTTTTGCGGCTTTGGTTGCTTGGGTGGCGTGCGCTCTAGCCTCTATTTATATTGCTTCGCCTCTGCGGTAGCTGGTGTGTGCATTTATTCTTTTGGCTGTACTTGGTGGTTGGCGGGGTTACTGAGGCCGGTGGGTTTTGGTAGGTGAAAAATTAAGACGACACTTAAGCTTTGCGCTGTGTGGGGGCTGCTAGCTGTCCTTTCTGTTGCGACGCGAGGGTTGCTCAGCTTGACCTTTGCTACCGTCCTCTCGTTTTACTGGAGGGTCGGCTTGCTTTGCCCGTGGGCTTTCATTCCACCCTCTCGTTTTGTCGGAGGGTCGGCTTTGCATTGCCCGCAGGCTTTCGTTCCGCGCCCCCCGTTTTGTTGGAGGGTCGGCTTGCGTTGCCCGTGGGCTTTCATTCCACCCTCTCGTTGTGGGCTTTCATTCCGCCCTCTCATTTTGTCGGAGGGTCAGCTTTGCATTGCCCGCAGGCTTTCGTTCTGCGCCCCCCATTTTGTTGGAGGGTTGGCTTGCGTTGCCCGTGGGCTTTCATTACGCCCTCTCGTTTTGTCGGAGGGTCGGCTTTGCATTGCCCGTAGGCTTTCGTTCCGCGCCCCCATTTTGTTGGAGGGTCGGCATGCGTTGCCCGTGGGCTTTTATTCCGCCCTCTCGTTTTGCCGGAGGGTCGGCTTTGCATTGCCCGCAGGCTTTCGTTCCGCGCCCCTTGTTTTGTTGGAGGGTCGGCTTGCATTGCCCGTGTGCTTTCATTCCGCCCTCTCGTTTTGTCGGAGGGTCGGCTTTGCATTGCCCGCAGGCTTTCGTTCTGCGCCCCCGTTTTGTTGGAGGGTCGGCTTGCGTTGCCCGTGGGCTTTCATTCCGCCCTCTCGTTTTGCCGGAGGGTCGGCTTTGCATTGCTCGTAGGCTTTCGAGATTGTCGATGGCCGTGAAGGACTTCTCTTGTCCGATAGGCCGACATTCTCGCTCGTCGCATCGGATTGACGAATGTCTCGACCTTATGTATGGTTGATTTCGTCCTTTGATGTGTTGTACGATGATTTTGGGGAATTGCGAATGCTTTCTTAATGTAGCGGTTGCATTCAGCTGCCTCATTAAAAAACCTCGCGTCCCGATGAAGGGCTTCCCCAGCGAGGAAAAAGAGTGCAGCCGATTTTGATTACAAAATCTAAAACTGAAAACTTACATCAAAATTAAAAAGTAAGAAGAATCATGGACAGAAGCGACGTGGGTTGCTTGCGTTCCAGGTGTGAGCTGACTCTTCGCCCTTCTCATCTATCAGCCGGAATACACCGGGTGCCGCCATGCTTGCCACGACGAAAGGGACTTGCCATTGTGACTGTAGCTTACCTTGTCTGTCTGGCTGCCAAATGGTGACCATGTCACCAGGCTTGATGTCCTTCCGGACTATGCTTTTGTCCCTGTGATGCTTTGTTTCCGCATGATACTTTTCGAGGTTGTCTGCTGCCCGCAGCCTTACCTCCTCGATGGTGTCTAGCTCAAGGTGCCTTTGTTCCTGGGTCGCTGGTGCCATTTTGGTCCGAAAGGAACCCAACTTTACCTCTTCTGGGGTAACCGCTTCCTCACCATAGAGTAAGCAAAATGGAGTGAAGCCGGTAGTTCTGGAGCGTGAGATGTTGTGCCCCCAAACAGCTGTCGTTAGGGTGTTGGCCCATTTGCCTTTCGGTGCGTCGTACAGAGTTTTTGATATTGCTGAAAAGATTAGCCCATTCGCTCTCTCGACAGCCCCATTTTCTTGCGGGTAGTTTACTGAGGCGAAATTGAGCTTAATGTTGACTTCCTCGCAGAAACTCCTAAATTCGGCACAGTCAAACTGCTTCCCGTTGTAACAAGTGATGAAGGAAGGAACGCCGAAGCGACAGATTATCCTCTGCCAAACGAACTTGGTTAAGGAGGTGGAAGTTATGCTTGAGAGATCCTTCGCCTCTATCCACTTGGTGAAATATTCAAGGGCGACCGCTGCGAATCGTAAATTGCCCGGAGCCTGGTAGTGGTCCAACTATGTCGATGCCCCACCTTTGTAAGGGCCAAGTTGGGATTATTGGCACAGTTTCGTTTGCCGGGGCTTTCTGGTTTTAGCGAACATCTGGCAGCCCTTGCAACACCTGGCCAGTTCTTTGGCGTCTGTGGCGGCGGAAGGCCAATAGAATCCTTGCCTCATTGCTCTGTGCGCTATCTCGTGAGGCCCCTTGTGCGCCCCGCAAATTCCGGCGTCATTTCTTGGAGCAACTGGACGCCTTCTTGCATGCTTATGCATTTCAAGAGCGGGGCTACTATTCCATTTTTGAATAGTTGCTCCCTGATAATTGAGTACCCTTTCGCTCTACTGGCCATCCTTTCGGCTTCCTTTCTGGACTCCGGCTCGTATGCTCCGACTAAGTAAGCGAATATCTGCGACCTCCAATCGTCGCTGGCAATGACATGTACTGAACTCAGGTGATCTTCCTCTTCTTTTACAGCTTTAGCCGAGAGGACCTGGTAGAACACATCCGGCCGTAGTGGCAGATTTTGCGCTGCGGCTTTGGCCAACTCATCTGCTTCTGAGTTTTCGGCTCTTGGAATGTGGCGGAGGGTGAAACCTGTGAAATATTTTTCCATTCTTCTGATCGCTGCCAAATACTTGGCCAGTTTTGGTTCTCTTGCTGTGGATTTCTTTTTGGCCTGACCGACGACCACTTGGGAATCTGACTTGACTATGCATCTTCTTGCTCCGATTGCTCGTAGCTTTCGTAAGCCCAGCAGCACCGCTTCGTATTTGGCGGTGTTGTTAGTTGTGAGGAACTGCAGCCTTGCGGCGTATCTGACTTTCGGTCCTTTTGGCGGTGTTAATATCGCCGAGATTCCGGCTTCCGCCATCCCCCAGGTGCCATCAAAGTTCACTGTCCACACCGGCTCCTCGAACTCGAGAGCTGTGTCGAAGGCTGCTGGAGTCCAATCTGCTATGAAATCCGCTAACGCTTGAGACTTGATTGCTGACCGGTGCTGGAAATCGATCAAGTATTCGTTCAGCTCCGCTGCCCACTTGCCTACTCGGCTGATAGCTTCGTTGTTGCGAAATAGAGCTTCTAATTGTTGGGCTGATAGGACTATGATGTGATGAGATTAAAAGTAATGTTTTAGCTTCCTTGAAGCCATTACCACTATATATGCTATTTTTTCAAGCTCCGAATAGTTCAGCTTTGCTCCTGACAGGGCCTCAGAGATGAAGTAGATTGGGAACTACGTCATATTGTTTTCATGCTCCCTTTCTTCCACCAACAATGCACTCACGGTAGCGTGAGATGCTGCAAGATACAACAAGAGCGTTGCTTCCGCCGACGACTTGGATAGCGTTGTGAGCTTTGTCAGGTACTCCTTTAGCTGCTCAAAGGCCTGCCATTGCTCATCTCCCCAATCGAAAGGGTCGGAGCTGCGCAAGGTTCTGAAGAATGGCAAGCCTTTTTCGGCTGACCTTGCGATGAATCTGTTTAAGGACGCCAGCCTTCCGGTCAGCTTTTGCACTTGTTCGTGATTGGATGGCGATTGCATGTTGATGATCGCCGTTATTTTGTCGGGATTGGCTTCGATTCCTCTTGCGGATACTAGACAACCCAGGAGCTTGCCCTTTTTGATGCCGAAAATGCATTTGTCTGTGTTGAGCTTCAAGCCGCTTTTGCGGAGATTACCGAAAGTTTCCACCAGGTCTGCTTGATGGTCTTCCTCCCTGTTGCTCTTCACTACTATGTCATCGACGTAGGCCAACAAGTTTTTCTTCTGTTTCTGGCCTTCGAAGACCTTGTTCGTCATCCGCGAAAATGTCGGGCCTGCATTTCGCAGCCCTTCCGGCATTCGCCGGTAGCAAAATGTGCTGGTAGGAGTGAGGAAGCTTGTTTTTCCTCGTCGTCAGGATGCAGCCACATCTAATGATAGCCTGAAAAACAGTCTAACAAACTCATTATTTGACATCTGGTGGCGATATCAACCAACTTATCGATACGCGGCAAAGGATACAGGTCCTTTGGGAAGCATTTGTTGCGGTCAGTGAAGTCGACACACATTCGCCATTTTCCATTTTTCTTTTTTACCAGAACTACATTTGCCAGCCATTCGGGGTATTGGACTGGACGAATCACTCCTGCGTCGAGTAGCCTCTGTACTTCTGCTTTTGCTGCGTCTGCTCTTTTGTTTGACATCTTTCTCAGCTTTTGCTTCCTGGGTTTGGAACCGGTTGCGATATTCAAACGATGCTGAGCGAGATCTCTACTGACACCTTGCAAATCATTTGCTGACCAGGCAAAAATATCCTCGCTATCTGCGAGAAAAGACACCAATGCGTCTCTTTCCCCCTCTGGCATGCTTGAGCCGATGTGCATAGTTCTTTCAGGCCTTGAAGCTGCGAGCGGGATTCTCACTGTCTCTTCGGCTGCTCCAGCCTTACATTCTGGTGAACCAGCGGTAACGTGCTCTTCGACGGTTGCTTGTATTTCGTCCTTCTTTGCCACCTCGTTTATTAGGCTGTAACCTGGGGTCGGCTTGCCTTCGATTCTCCTGAAGGCTTGGGCCTCAAAACCTGGGTGCGGCTGGTTTCCGAGTTTGGGCCACAAAACTCGGGCTCAGGACGGTTTCCAGGTTTGTGCCCCAAAACCTGGGCGCTGGCGGGTTTCTGAGTTTGGGCCACAAAACTCAGGCGACGGACGACAGGTTTCCCGGTTTTGGCCTCAAAATCGGGGGGGGGGGGGGGGGAGGTCCGTGAAAAGGACGAGCAGTGCAGTGGCGGTACGTCGCGACAATCGGTGAGGTCACGTCGAGGCGAAGCTACCAGTTGTGCGGGCGTGGCCGTCGGATCACCACCTACCTTGAGTTGGTCAGGAATACCCTTAGGGTTACCCTACTCGCTCAATAGTTGTAAGGGCAGAAGGGGAATAATTGTATTAGGCTATATAAGGAGAGCTTACCCCTCCCTCCAAATCATCTCAGCCATTGCTATTTTCTTTCTAGGGTTTTCTGATCTCCCATTCCCTGTTGTAGCTACTGAGATCTGCAGAGACGGTTTAATCATACCTCTGTGTATTTGGATTTTGCGGAAACCAGACTGGATTCTCGTTGTCTCCTTGTGGGGACGAATTTCGGCTGGCAATTGAGGTTGTGATTTGTGTTCTTGTGTTGTTCTTCGCGTTTTGCTTTTCTCTTCAAGTTTCCCGTCGATCGATCTCTCTCCATGTTGCTTCGTTTGCAAAAACTGTTTGAATCAACTTGTTCTTTACAGTGAGGGGATCATTTCCACCGAAGGAATTCAACTCAAACTTCACGAGCAAGTAGATCGATCGGTTTTCGTGTTTGGATTGTTTTTCTCCCTTTTGTCCCTAATTCTTCCAATTTACCGATTTGGAGTTAGGTTCAAGCCATGTTCTCTTAGGGGTAGCTCACTAATATCCTTGGAACTCCTCATACCAAGTCTAAGCCTCAGTGCTTTTGATTCGGAGGAGATCGGGTTGGAATCGTGGAAGAACTGTGCGTTTTCGGGGGCATCGAACGCTAGTGTTCTTGGCATCGGACGCTGACCCGAATAGCATTGGACGCGCCGTTGCCACGTGTCAGTTTCTGTGATTTTGAAGGACCATCGGACGCTGACCATCAGACGCTCCATTGCCATCGGACGCGTCCAAGGGTTAAGCATCGGACGCTGAACTGTCACAGTAGCCAGCGTCCGATGGCTATGCAGTAAGGTCCCAGATCAGGTCATTTTGCATCGGACGCGTTCGGTGCTTCTTCATCGGACGCTGGCCAGCGTCTGATGCAGTGAGTTTTGCACTATTTCGTCCGCAGTTCATTGGTCCGTTGTCGGTTTTGGTTTTTGGCTTTTGCGTTGGGTTTCTAGAGTTGTGTAGTGTCTCGCTGTGCTTCTTGGAAGCATTCACCCTACATCTAGGGTCGTGGACACTACCAAGCTCTAGGATTGTTCTTGGGGTTGATTCTCGGGACATTGACTATAAGTTTCTGAAAGGAAATTTAAAGCTCCCATTCACCCCCCTCTAGTCGCCTTTGTGTAGCGCTTTCGGTCCTTCAATTGGTATCGGAGTAGGTTAAGGATCTTCCACCTTAGCCGGTTCCAGATCCACAGAAGGCGACATGGATCACGGCGTGGGCAAACCGCCATTTTTTGATGGGACGAACTATGCGTATTGGATGATACGCATGTCGGCCTATCTTTAGAGTATGGGTGCTTCCGTCTGGGAGATTTGCAACAAGGCTGATTACGTGGTCTTGGCTACTCGTGTGACTCAGCTGCAGATCGACGAGCACGATGCCAATAGCCGAGCCCGTAATGCTCTTTTCTCTTGTTTGAGCATGTCTGAGTTTGATCGCGTTTCTCACCTCCCCACGGCTCAGGAGATTTGGGCGACCCTCATGTGTTTCCATGAGGGAACCACTCGATTCAAATCCCGTCTCTATGAGTCGCACAAGCGGGAGTATGAGAACTTTCGACACATGCCTGGTGAGAGCATAGAAAGTTTATTCGCTCGCTTTCAAGTCATTGTCAATAGGATGAGGGCTAATAAGGAGTTGTTGCCTTTCGACGATCATGAGAGGGCTCTCAAGCTTTTACACACTCTTGATCGGTCGGTGTGGGACTCCAAGGTTCAGGCTATCATCGAATCGCCTAACTATGGGACCCTCACGTGCAACGAGCTTTTTAGTAAGCTCAAGTCCAGTGAGATTGACGCCATGGCGAGGGCTTCTTATGAAAATCCTTCTGGCCCGTCGATGGCTTTGGTTTCTGGTTCTTCTGCTAATCCCTTTGGAGGCTTTGCTTTGTCATCTCTTCTTTCTGTCACAGAGGAGCAGCTGGAGTTCATGGCGGACGATGAGTTGGCCCTGCTTGCCAACCGGCTCTCGCGGTTCCACAACAACCGCATGAACCGTCGCTGCGGAGGAGGACGTGGTGGCTGCTACGAGTGTGGAGGCTCGGACCACTTCATCGCAAATTGCCCGAAGAAGAACAAGCAAGTCTTCGGCAAGGCGGATCACGGTCACAAGTACGACTCCGACAAGTGCAAGGAGAAGTACGTCCCCGCCAAACACAAGCGGAGGGGCGGCTTCAACAAGGAGTACATCAAGGAGAAGTACTTGGAGAAGGCCCAGGCCTAGCAGCATGCCTTCTTCGCCACTCTCAGCGACGTCGACAACTCGGATGACGACTCCGCTGCATCAAGCGATGACGAGTCCGAGAAGAAGAAGAAGAAGAAGATAGAGGACAAGCTGAACGGTCTCTGTTTCTTCGCTGACAATGAGGGCTTCTGCACCATGGCCCTTGGTGATGAGGTCGACGGCGAGATGGAGGAGATCCCTCGGAACGACGACGATGACGACACCTCCCAGGTATCTCAAACTCCTAACAAACTCTCTGCTAAGGTTGACAAGCTTACTGCTGCTCTCATTAGTCAAGATAAACTGCTTAGGCTTGCCGCTAGAGAGAGAAAGG
Organism: Coix lacryma-jobi var. lacryma-jobi; assembly: GCA_009763385.1. Lineage (NCBI taxonomy): Eukaryota > Viridiplantae > Streptophyta > Magnoliopsida > Poales > Poaceae > Coix > Coix lacryma-jobi. Next base: position 81,436,795 of record CM019825.1, on the reverse strand, counting down.
AGTTTAGGAGGAAGTGGGAGGATGCGGTGAAGGAGCTTGAGTCTGTCAAGTCCACCGTTGTCGTGTCTGAGGAGGATGAGTGTGAGATGTGCTGCAAGCACATGACTACCCTTCTCACATTGAGGGGAAAGTATGTTGCTTTGGTTGGAGAGGTGGATGAGCTTAGAGCTAGATCTTCAGTGCTGGGTGCATGCAAGTCTTGTGCAGGCTTGCAATCCGAGTTGACAGAGAAGAATGCCAAGATTGTGTCTCTTGAGAAGGCCAGCTCGGGTAGCACTTGTGTGTCTAAGTGTGCTTTGTGTGAGGGTTTGGAGATGGAGATTGCAAACATAAAGCATGACAAGATGCAAACCGAGGAAGAAAACACATACCTTCGGACCATCTTGTCATCGGTGTCTTGTGGTGAGCCGCAGCTTGGGATGATGATTGCCTAATTCAAGCGTGCTGCTGGAGGTCCAGGTGTAGGCTTTGCTCAGGGGATGGAGAGTGTTGCTTCTTTTGGCAAGATTGGAGAGTCTAGTGGTCTTAACCCGAGTGAGAAGCCAAACTCCACCGCTACTCCCAAACTTACCAAGATACCACCAAAAGAGCCTCTTAAGCCTAACACCAAAGATGGAGTGTATGAGGAACCTCCGAGAGCTCCACCAAAGGAACAAGTGTGGTCTCCTAAACCCAACCACCTAAGGAACAAACTAGACACAATGCCACCTATCCAAGAGGAGCTCATGGCACAAAAGGCCAAGTGATTCACACCCACTACCGTGAGTACCAACAACCCCCTATGAGAGCGGTGAGGTATCACTGTGAGCACTGTGGGAGAGATGGACACTTAAGGGAGTTTTGCTTTCGGCGTAAGAGAGAGGAGCGTCGTGCAAAGGAGATGAACAACACGGACATGTATCATCCTTTCCATGATGTACATGTGCCGAATGTTCAAAGAAGAGTTGCTAGGACTAGAGGTCCAATGCCTCAAGGTCCTAGGCCGCAAGGAGGTCGTGTTCGGCGGGAGCCTGCGTTTGTGGCTATGGACCCCGTGGCGGTGGTTTTGTAGTTCAGCGTTACCCCCACCACGTTTTGACTATCGCGATGGACGCTCTTTCCTAAGCGGACCACGTTTTCCTCAGCGTGGTGATCGCTTTCCCCGTAGGCGTGCTAGGAATGGTTTTGCTATTAACCGTTCTTTTGAGCAGCCGACCCAACACCGGTACACTTCCCATTTTACTCACCCCAGTGTTGGACCGTATGCTCACCCTATGTCTTTTTATTGATGTAGGTAAAATGATTGGAGGACATTTGGTTGGTGGATTCCGGGTGCTCAAGGCATATGACCGGAAACACCAAGTGCTTCTCCAGTCTTAGTCCAGTTGCCGGAAAGGAGTTTATCACCTTCGGCGACAATAGCAAAGGTAAAGTGTTGTCTCGTGGGTCGGTGCGAGTTAATGAGCACTTTGTGTTTTTGATGTTGCTCTTGTTTCTAACTTGCATTTTAATCTTCTTTCTGTTTCGCAACTCTTTGATGATGACTATGAGATTCGCTTTAAGCCGAATCTCAGTCGTATTTTAGATCCTCAGGGCAATCTTGTGTGTTTGATTTCTCCCTTTGGGAAAGTCTTTTGTGCGAATTTCTCGGAGTCGTTTGGAATTTCTCGTTGTCTTTGGGCTGGACCTTCCTCCTCTGATCTTTGGAAGTGGCATAGGAGACTAGGTCACCTGAGCTTTGACTTGCTAGCAAGGCTTAGTTCACTTGGCTTAATCCGAGGATTGCCCAAGTTGTGCATGGAGAAGGATCTTGTTTTCCATTCTTGTAGACATGGGAAAATGGTAGCCGCTCCCCACCATCCGGTGAATCAGGTCATGACCAGGCACCCTGGAGAGCTTTTGCATATGGACCTTGTCGGTCCGGCTTGGGTGAGCTCGGTTGGTGGGAAGTGGTATGTGCTTGTTGTTGTTGACGACTTCTCGAGATATTCGTGGGTTTTCTTTTTAGTTGAGAAAACTGAGACTTTCACTTTTGTTCGCAATTTGATCTTGCGACTTCAGAACGAGTTCCCTAAGAACTCGATGAGAGCTATTCGTAGCGATAATGGTTCTGAGTTTAGGAACTCGGATTTTGAGATGTTTTGTGACTCTTTGGGTTTAGAGCATCAGTTTTCTTCCCCCTACACGCCGCCACAAAATGGTGTTGTAGAGAGGAAAAATCGGACCCTTGTTGAGATGGCCAGGATGATGCTTGATGAGCATAGGACTCCTAGGCGGTATTGGGCCGAGGCTATAAACACTGCATGCTATATTTCCAATAGCATTTTTCTCCGTGTTTTCTTGGAGAAAACTTCTTATGAGTTGCGATTTGGGAAGCAACCCAAAGTGAGTTATTTTAGAGTTTTTGGTTGCCACTGTTTTATACTCAAGAAAGGCAACTTGGACAAGTTTGAGTCTCGTTCTTCTGATGGTGTATTTTTGGGTTATGGTAATCATACTCGTGCATACCGTGTACTTAACCTTGATACTAACCGAGTCATGGAGACATCTGATGTCACCTTCGACGAGACCATGCATTGTCCTTCTTCTAGATTTGAGCGTGCAGGTGATCACGAGGTTGGCGAACCTCTTTTTGATGATGAGGAAGAAGGTGCTGAAGGAATTGATGATCAAGAACTTCCTCCACCTGCGGTGCCGATTGGGTCGACTTCGACCACGACTGAAGGACCGAAAATGCTAAAGCAAGGCGACCAGAGGGGGGCGGTGAATGGGAGCCTAAAAATAACTTCCGAAATTCCGGCCTTTGCCCCAACAAAATCAACCCCAAGAGCAAAGCCGACACACGTGATGTCCACGACCCAAGAGAATGGGTGGATGTTCCCTAGGAACACAGCGGGACACCACAAAAGCTCCCTCACCCAAATCCACGCGAGTCAACTAGTGACACGATGGAGTTTGGGTAGCCTCAACCTCCCCCGAGCAACGCGAGGGGGATTCAGGCTTTTTCGCAAAGCGGGAAGCCCGGTTTCTGTAGAGCACAGAGTCAGGAATCCAACGCAAAAAGCGGATCTCAAATCGGAGCTCAAACGCAAAAGACATGGACAAAAACGCGCGATCACTGCACTGACCGGACTCTGATGTGCGTCCGGTCAGGATCGATCGGACGCGTCCGGTCAGAGAAAAGCCTCTCTGGTTGCTCTCTGTTCACGACCGGACTCTACACTAGGGAGCGTCTGGTCAAGTGAACAGTGCGTCCGATCACAGCGTAGCCACGGTGAACAGTGCTACCTGTGCGTCTGGTCACGTTGGCCAAGTGCATCCGATCGTACAAAACGCTCTCTGGAGCTGACCGGACTCAGCACGGGGTGCGTCCGGTCGCGTCCAGGCTAGCGTCCGGTCACCACGCGCGAACTGGACTGCGCATGTGTTCAATGACCGGACTCTTAGTTGGTGCGTCCGGTCGCTATGAGGCAGCGTTCGGTCACCCCGACCAGCCCTCTGTTCGTCCACCGAATCGACCCGATCTCCCTCAATTCAAAAGCACTAGGGCTCAAATTTCATGTGAGGGGTCACAAGGATGTTAGTGAGCTACTCCTAAGAGATCATGGCTCGAACCCAACTCCAAATCGATGAATCGAAGAAAACGGTGAAGAACGGGGAAGAACTCGATCCCAAAACTAAATCCGCCCGATCTATGAGTTCGTGAGGTATTGGAGAAATTCCTTCGGTAGAAAGAAGACTCTCACGAAGCTACACAAGATGGTTCAAACGGATTTGCAGATCTTCCCTCGAAACAAGAATTCTCGTGAAGATCGAAAGAGGGGAAAACGTGCAAATGTGAAGAACAAAATCACAAGACAAATTAAAGCACAAATTTGATCCTTGGTTTCAGAGGAATGGATGATTGATTAAGCACATGGTGTCAGGCTACAAGCCACTCCTAGCAACACAAAGCTTGGATGGCGAAAAGCTCAAGAACAAGAGCCGGTCTCTCCTCTAACCCTAGCCTTCTCTCACAGGAACAAAATGAGAGTGACACCTCCTCAAGGATTCCCAGGGATACGGCTGCCCTAGGAGCCCCCCTCATATATATAGGCGCATGTCCGAAGACCAAAACACCCTTACATTAAGCACTCAACCCAAATACCTCCCAGGGGTAAAACCGTCCAGTCCGGTCAATCTTCATCCGACGGCCACGCCCGCACATTCGGTAGCTTCGCCTCGACGCGACCTCCCTGATGCCACCACGTGCCGTCACCGTCAACCACCGCGCCTTCCTCGTGGATAGCTACGCCGCCGCACCAGCCTCTCCACGCCGCCACGCGTCGACCGTCCTTTCGGACCAACCCCCGGTTTTGAGGCCCAAACCGGGAAACCTGTCAGCCCAGGTTTTGAGGCCCAAACCTGGCAAACCGTCCACCCCGAGTTTTGAGGCCCAAACTCAGAAACCCGCGAGCCCAGGTTTTGAGGTCCAAACCTGGAAACCGTCCAACCCGAGTTTTGAGGCCCAAACTCGGAAACCGGCCACCCGAGTTTTGAGGCCCAAACTCGGAAATCGTCGATGGTAGCTTTTTGAGGCTCAGCTACCGAACCCGCACCGAAGACGGAGTGTGGTTCTCACACCCCGACCACCGGCACCGATGCCGATGCATGTCCAACCTCCACGCTGGGCACAACGCCTTCGCCTTCCTTCTTGACTTGGCCGACGGCACTTGCGCCGCACGCAAGCCCGTGTCTGACCTCCGCAAAGTGCCACGACGCCATCGTCTTCCTCCCGACTCGGCCGATGCATCGCACATCCCCATGTGCTCCTGCTCGTCGATGCCACGTGCCAGCTACCACAGCTGATCCTCTGGCCCTCCGGTCCGTCGGTCCAAGCCTCACGTCCGCCCTTCACCGCTCTGGGTACATCGGCATGGCACGTCCGCCGCACAGCACGCCCATCCTTCACCGCTCCCGGTCCGTTGGCACGACACGTCTCTACTTGACCTTCATCTCGCCATTGACCACTGTATCCGAGCTCCACACCTGCACATCAACATAGCCAAGAGACACATGTCGCACACGCACACCAACACAGAAACACCACAACTCAACGCCACCGGTTAGTCATAAACAATAAGCGTATAACTAGATATAGACTCAACCGGGTAAAAGCCTCAAACCTTCCTCATAAAAGTCAATCATTCATCATATATGTTCTCAACGACTGCTGGCGGCCCCGACCCGTCTACTTCCACTACATGGTGGCCGTATGATCCACCACCTCGGGTTGTTCCACTTGTACCCGAGGAGGCACCAGCTACTGTTGAGAGGGAGGTCACTTCTGCAAGGGAGGCGCCATGACACATTCAGCGCCAACACCCTCCTCAACAGATGATCGGCGACATCCACGAACGTGTCACTCGGTCTAGGTCACAACAAATCTCTCATTTTGCTCATTCTGCATTTGTTGCTGATTTTGAACCCCGAGATGTTGGACACGCTTTATCTGATCCGGATTGGGTCAATGCCATGCACGAGGAGCTTGAAAATTTTGAGAGAAATTGGGTTTGGGTTCTTCTTCCACCTCCTCCTGAGTGTCACCTTATTGGGACAAAATGGGTTTTCAAAAACAAACAAGGAGAGGACGGCCATGTTGTGAGAAACAAGGCCAGACTTGTAGCCCAGGGTTATAGTCAGAAGGAGGGGATAGATTATGAGGAGACTTTTGCTCCTGTAGCTTGTTTGGAGGCAATTAGGATCCTCTTGGCTTTTGCTGCATCCAAAGGGTTTAAACTTTTTCAAATGGATGTCAAGAGTGCCTTCCTAAATGGCTACATAGAAGAAGAGGTGTATGTGAAGCAACCCCCCAGTTTTGAAAATCCCAAGTTTCCAAACCATGTTTTTAAACTTCACAAAGCTTTGTACGGTTTGAAACAAGCCCCTAGAGCCTGGTATGATAGGTTGAAAAATGGGATGTGTTGATAAAACGCTCTTTCTCCTCAAGCAAGGCAATGACACTTTGTTGGTTCAGATTTACGTGGATGATATCATTTTCGGTGGTTCTTCTCATGCTTTGGTTACCAAGTTTGCAGATACTATGAGCAGGGAATTTCAGATGAGCATGATGGGCGAGTTGACGTTTTTCCTCGGGTTGCAAATCAAGCAATCCCGAGAGGGGATGTTCGTGCACCAGGGCAAGTACACCAAGGACATATTGAAGAAGTTCGATATGGGTGCGGCCAAGCCTCTTCCAACACCCATGTCGACCACGACAGCCCTGGATGCGAACAAGGATGGAAAAGCTATGGACCAGAAGGAGTACTGGAGTATGATCGGGTCGCTGCTGTACCTGACGGCGACACGCCCGGACATCCAGTCCGTGGTGTGTCTTTGCGCGCGATTTCAGTCATCGCCGCGCACCTCTAATCGTCAGGCGGTCAAGCGCATTATGAGGTATCTCTATTTCACACCTGAGTTTGGGATTTGGTATTCTGCTTCTTCCACCCTCTCCCTTTGCGGTTACTCGGATGCTAATTTTGCTGGTTGCCGACTTGAGCGCAAGTCCACCTCTGGGACTTGTCAGTTTTTGGGTTCTTCTCTAGTGTCTTGGTCTTCTCGCAAGCAGTCTAGTGTCGCTCAGTCTACCACAGAGGCTGAATATGTTGCTGCGGCTAGCTGTTGTTCCCAGTTATTGTGGATGATGGCCACTTTGCGTGATTTTGGTCTGAGCTTTTCTCGAGTTCCATTGCTTTGTGACAACACGAGTGCTATTAGCGTTGCTAAGAACCCCGTGTTGCATTCTAAGACCAAACACATTGATGTGCGCTTTCATTTCTTGCGAGACCACTATGAGAAGGGTGATATCGACCTTCACCATGTTGATACTCATCTTCAGTTGGCAGATATTTTCACCAAGCCTTTGGACCAATCAACCTTTGCTAGGTTGAGAGGTGAGCTTGGTGTGTGTTTCCCCTTTTAGTTGGGGGAAACATTTTGGTTCTTGTATCATAGACTGACCTCTTTTGTTCTTGTTTAGTTTTGTTTGCATTTCTTCACTTTTGCATCTTTATCTTCTTGAGCTTCATGTCTATAATCTATAGAATGAATCTATGCTCTGATTAGTGTATGCTCTAATGATATATGATGATGCATGTAGCTTAGGCTCTTTTTGATCACTGATACATGTTGTGAGCTGAGCTACTTTTTAGAACTGTGAATATGCTTAATTCAACATAAAATTTGAAACATGTTCACCATTGAGTTTGGCAACTAGCATGTGTAGAAGGCGTCAAAGTCACTTATGCTTCACATATATGCTAGGTTGCTATGTCTCTGGTTCTGAGTCCTTCACTTGCTTGGTGTGTTCATATTCTATTAAAATTTGAACCAAGTCTAAGTGAATTGAAAAGATCGAGATGGGATTACTTGACAGCACATCACGGTATCAAGACTGTTTCTCATTGCACCTTGAGTTAAATTTGAGCCGTGTAGTGTAAGACCGAAACCGTTGCTTTAAGCTTTTGATTGCTTATGCATAGGCTTAGCTCGGTTGAAAAGTTAGGCAATGTCAAGTTTTCAACCTTTCGCAATCACATGCTGAAAATTTAAACTTGTGTAATCACCGCTGCAACTCCGATAAAATTTTAAAAACACAAGTCTATGTTTCATTCTACAGCATGATGATTGAACTTTGCTAGGGGTAGTTCACCTTGTATACATGTTTAGCACTTGTGTAACTTCCTGTCCATACATGTTTGGTGCTATTTTGATTATGAAACCCTTTCTGAATGGCTTAAAACTGCTCACTGTGCTCATATGTTCATATTTCGTATTCTGTGATCAGTTTGAGCCTTTGACGACATTTGTGCTTATTATTGAGTAGTTGGATCAGCACTCTTTAGAGCATCTATTCACTCTATAGATTCTATACCTGAAGCTACTAACTTGCATTTGTGACTCATATGCATTTTGCCTTGTTGTGTGCATTTTCAACTAAGGGAGAGAAATTTTGACAAATCATGTCCCTAAGTTGTATGCACTATTGAAGGGGGAGTTTGCTCGATTTTTGCTTTGACGAGCTGTTCAATTGGTTTGGAGCAACTTTCAGCCTATATGGTTTTTCAATTGGTTCAAAGCAGCTATTTCAATTGGTTTGGAGCGATTTTCAGCTTGTATGGTTTTTCAATTGGTTTGGAGCGGTTCTGCTAGTTGTGTTGAGCCTTTGCCTCTTTCTGGAGGGACTAGCTTGTCTTTGTCTCTTTTGCTCCGATCTTCTTGCTAGCGGTGTTGAGCCTGTTCTACCTCTTCTTGAGGGCTAGCTTCGTTTTGCTTGGTTGCGTTGAGCCGTTGCCCATGTCTTTGGGAACCAAGTTGTCTCGCTCACTCCATTCGACTTTTCCTGGCTTTGCTTCACTTTTAGTCGACTGGTTGAGTTCGCTTACTTCTTCTTCCTTCTTTCTTCTATCTTCATATGATTTGTGTTGGTAGTTGACAATGCACACATCAAGGGGGAGATTGCGGATACATGGGTGTATGCCGGATCTTGAGATGATGAGTGATTGTCAACTGGGATGATGCGCATGTTCTTTGGTTTGTGTTGTGCAGGTGTCGAGCTCAGATACGGTGATCAAAGGCAAGGTGAAGGTCAAGTAGTGACGTGTTGTGCCGATGGACCCGGAGCGGTGAAGGGCAGACGTGAGGCTTGGACTGACGGACCGGTAGCCTGAGGATCGGCCGTGGTGGCTGATAGCCTGGGATAGCGACAAGTGAAGACTTGCGGGTGGACGGGGTGCACGCGCGGTGCATCCCTCTACGACATCAGTTTGGTGGTTGAGCCACATAAAAACCACCGAGTGGACGGTTTCCAGGTTTGTGCCTCAAAACCTGGGTGCGGCAGGTTTCCGAGTTTGGGCCACAAAACTTGGGCTAAGGACAGTTTCCAGGTTTGGGTCTCAAAACCTAGGCGTTGGCGGGTTTCTGAGTTTGGGCCACAAAACTCAGGCGACAGACGATAGGTTTCCCGGTTTCGGCCTCAAAACCAGGGGATGGCCCAGGTTCCCCGGTTTCGGCCACAAAACGGGGGGGGGGGGGGGGGGGGGAGGTCCGTGAAAAGGACGAGTAGAGCGGTGGCGGTACGTGGCGGCAATCGGTGAGGTCGCGTCGAGGCGAAGCTACCAGTTGTGCGGGCGTGGCCGTCGGATCACCACCTACCTCGAGTTGGTCAGGAATACCCTTAGGGTTAGCCTGCTCGCTCATTAGCTGTAAGGGCAGAAGGGGAATAATTGTATTAGGCTATATAAGGATAGGTTAGCCCTCCCTCCAGATCATCTCAGCCATTGCTATTTTCTTTCTAGGATTTCCTGCTCTCCCATTCCCTGCTGTAGCTACTGAGATCCGCAGAGACGGTTTAATCATACCTCTGTGTATTTGGATTTTGCGGAAACGGGATCGGATTCCCGTTGTCTCCTCGTGGGGACGAATTTCGGCTGGCAATTGAGGTTGTGATTCGCGTTCTTGTGTTGTTCTTCGCGTTTTGCTTTTCTCTTCAAGTTTCCCGTCGATCGATCTCTCTCCACGTTGCTTCGTTTGCAAAACCATTTGAATCAACTTGTTCTTTATAGTGAGGGGATCATTTCCAGTGAAGGAATTCAACTCAAAGTTCACGAGCAAGTAGATCGATCGGTTTTCGTGTTTGGATCATTTTTCTCCCTTTTGTCCCTAATTCTTCCGATTTACCGATTTGGAGTTAGGTTCGAGCCATGATCTCTTAGGGGTAGCTCACTAATATCCTTGGAACTCCTCATACCAAGTCTAAGCCTCAGTGCTTTTGATTCGGAGGAGATCAGGTTGGAATCACGGAAGAGCTGTGCGTTTTCGGGGGCATCGGACGCTAGTGTTCTTGGCATCGGACGCTGACCCGAATAGCATCGGACGCGCCGTTGCCACGTGTCAGTTTTTGTGTTTTTGAAGGAGCATCAGATGCTGACCATTGGACACTCCGTTGCCATCGGACGCGTCCGAGGGTTAAGCATCGGACGCTGAACTGTCACTGTAGCTAGCATCCGATAGCTATGCAGTAAGGTCCCAGATCAGGTCATTTTGCATCAGACGCGTCCGGTGCTTCTACATCGGACGCTGGCCAGCGTCCGATGCAGTGAGTTTTGCACTGTTTCGTCCGCAGTTCGTTCATCCGTTGTCGATTTTGGTTTCCGGCTTTTGCATTTGGTTTCTAGAGTTGTGTAGTGTCTCGCTGTGCTTCTTGGAAGCATTCACCCTACATCTAGGGTCGTGGACACTACCAAGCTCTAGGATTGTTCTTGGGGTTGATTCTCGGGACATTGACTATAAGTTTCTGAAAGGAAATTTAAAGCTCCCATTCACCCCCCTCTGGTCGCTTTTGTGTAGCGCTTTCGTCCTTTAGTTGATCTCCGTACACAGTAATGATACCGAAAGGGGATGGCATTTTCATACATAAGTAGCTTTGCTTGATGACGACATTGAACTTGTTGGTGAAACCTCTGCCAAAAATGGTGGTATAAGGGTAATCCATGTTCACTATGTCGAACGTCACCGTTTCGGTGCGCACTTTTTCTCCCTCAGCGAAAGAAACCGGGATTTGCTTTTTCTGATAGCGTCGATCTTCCTTCCTCCGAAACCATACAAGGAGTTGCCAGCAGGGTCCAAACTCCGCCTATCCATTCCCGTTGCCTCGAAAGCTTTGACGAACAAGATATCGGCTGAGTTGCCTGTGTCAATCAAGATATTATGCAAGGTAAAACCGGCCACGTTGGCTGTAGCGACGAAAGCATCACAATGCGGGTAATCGCGGACTTTGAAGTCGGTTTCGTCAAAAAATATTGGTGCTAGAGACCAAGCTGGTCTGTTTAACGGGAGCCTTGGTGATACGGTCTGGACCCTTCGATGATAGTCCCTTCTTGCCCTTTTGCTTTCGTGTTCCAAGTTGGATCCACCCGTGATAGCGAAAATATGGCCTCATGACGGAAGGATGTTGTTGACTGCACCGAGGTCATTTTTTGTATCCTGCCCCTGCTGATAACTGGGTTGCGCTGGCTGCCCCTGAGATTGGGCTTGAGCCGGAAGCATTGGTGGCGGCGTTGGCTGACGTTGGTACTGCTTGGGCGACAAAACTCAACGACTGTGCCGGAAAGATTGGGAACTGGTAGCCCTGATATGCTGCATTGAACCAGTGCAAGTTTTGGGGAGGGATATACTGGTGGAGATGTAATGGCGTGTTTACATAATTACTACTCGCTGCAGCCCCTGCTGCTGGGTCTTGCGAATTGTGGAAAACATGCTTGGACCTTTCGCTGGAAACTGAGGCTTGGTCTTTGTCTTTCAGCTCTTTTGCCATCTTGCTGTATTTGCACTCTCGGGTGGTATGGCCGAAATTGCCGTCACAGATAACACAGTACGGAGGTTTAACTCCCCTTCCACGGCCTCTCCCGTCGCGGCCGCCGCGTCCGTTCCTTCTGCCGCATCCTCCGCGGAAGGTTTGATCAAAACCCCTTTGCTGCTGAAAACTGACCAAGTTGGGTCTTTCTGCCTCTGCCATTGACTGTGTTGGTTCTTTCTGCAGATTGTTGACCGACCTGAAGGGCCTGACAATTCTTTGATTCGGCACTGGAGGTGGGCTGCTTGCTTTCATCGCTTGCCTTTGCATCATGTGGGCGGCCTTACGCCGCCGGAAGTAATCGTCTGATCTTGCGTATGCGTTCATTACGTCAAATGATTCGTTGACAGACTTCGGCGGTTCTCTGGACAAATGAGCAGCGCACTACCCAGTCCCCAAGCCTTCAATGGCTGCTGCGATCACTGCGGCTTCCTGCACATTCGGAGCTTGAGCCTTTAGCTGGATGAAGCGTCTGAGATATTCGGACAACGGCTCGTCGTCCAGCTGGGTACAATTCATGAGGTCGCGGGTGGTTTTAACATCCGGCCGGAAACCTTGGAAAGTGGCGAGTAATTCGGCCTTCAACTGAGCCCACGAATAGATAGACAGCGGCTTGAGGGTCGTGTACCAATCGTGCGCCACGTCTTCAACTGCGAGGATGAGAGATTTCGCCAGGGCTTGATTGTCTCCTCCTGCCAAAAAAACAGTTGTTTCGTAGCTCGCCAAAAACATGTGTGGATTTGCCTTTCCATCAAAAGTTGGGATGCGCGGATTGTAGTTGAGGGGCCATGGGTGGGCTTGTAGCTCTCTCGAGAGCGGGGAAGTTTCATCAATGGCGTTGTCAAAAGCTGGCGGTGGCTCACGCCGCGGTACGAATATGTTTTCTTGGATCATTGGATTTGGGCCTCCCCGACCCTTTGCAATTCCTAAATTTCTTTCTCGAGCAGCCTTCTCTGGGCCTCTGTTGACACTTCTTAATGCAACCACTAGAACTAGACTATGGAGCCTAACCTCAGCAACGGCGCTAGAAGTGTCTTGGTGGTAAAACTATTGACTATTGGATAATTCCGCAAGCGCACAGAATATACCGATGTAGCACTTCACCCGGGAGTATTCCAAGGTATCGTTATTTATTTTATCCCAAAGGAAAGCAAGCTAGGAAAGATGTAGAGAGAGGAAAGATAGATCCTTTAGTCTTACTATAATCTATTATCAATTAGAGAAGCAAAAGGGGATAAGTGGATATAAGGGAGGATAGATATATAAGATAAATAAGTTAAGCAAAGAGTATATGATATGAAAGATAACTTTAGTAGAGTTAGCTAGGTGGGAGGACAACGAGTGAGTATAAGGTACTCCTATGTTTCTACCTTTACTCCTATGAACTAATCCTAATTAAATAGATGACTTAACTAGATTGACGCCTTGCTACTTGTGTGAGAGGGATAAACGAGAGAGTAAAGCGATAGAAGGTTGTTCACCTAACCCAATACTCAAGCGGATATTTGGCTTATGGATGCCTTACCTTTTAAAAACTAGCCTGAGTTCACATGAGGGGATCTAGGTAGCCAGGCCAAATATGTCACCTTTTGCCCATGCGCCCCTACTGTCCGTGCAAGCCAGCGGTAGTCAAAGATAAGATGAAGTATGAGCACCACGCTCACACTTATCTGCACCTTTAGCTATCGATCAAAATAGCTAAAGCCCCTATCCTAAGATAGGACGATGACGCACACACAAGAAGCTATTTAAAGGAAATCAATCTAACTAAGACAACTATAGAACCAAGATAAGCACACAACAAGACTATATAAATATAGACTTGCACAAAGTAAATACTTAAATAAATACTTGGAAAGTAAATACTTAAGTAAATGCAAAGTAAAGTAAAGAAAGAATAATATATTAAATAAATAAAGTCTTACAAAAGAAGAAAGATACAAGGGCTATACGAGACTCCCAGAAGACAACTCCGGAGACCCGAGCTTTGCCTGACTCAACTCTAACTCCCACTCTAGACTAACTACTACTACTCTTGCTTGATCTCACATGAGAGTGGAGATATGTGTTGTGAGATGTGTAAACTATCTCGGGGTGTGTAGAATGAGAGGGTGAAGGCCTCTATTTATAGTGGAGGTGGAGCAGGGGCTACTCCGGCGCCACGCCAGCGATCCGTGTGCTCATCCTCTCTTCACCCTTGGATCCACCGCCATAGCAACCGACCTTGATGAATGGCTTGGATATTGTTCACGTGTGAAACATGTGCTTTGCCACCGACTTGGATGAGGGTCACCATAGGGTCGGCCGACCCCTATCTCTGACATGTGGGCCCGGGGTACATCTTCTAGAAGGTGCTGATGTCACCCTGATGAATAGTGCTGCTGGGTCCCACCAAGGGGGGGTCGGCCGACCCCCCTATGACCGGGCTGGCCCACCTTCTTCTCTCCCTTGGTGACCCCACATGTCATGGAGCAAGTCTTGTGAAGTTGGTTGCATTTGGTTTTCGGTGTGGACCCATGAATCCATGTGCTTCTCATCTTGCACCATTGAGCAAAAGCACATGCTTGATCCAATGGTTGATATTGACTTGAACATGCTTCTCTTGGATCATGCCATGTCACCATGGCCGAGGTGGCCCCAAGATGGGGTCGGCCGACCCCCTTGGTGGGCCCACCTGGCCTCATTTTGTTCATTTCACCATCTCCTACAAGTTCACAAGCTAAGAGTACAAGTGGAACTTATTAGTGATAAATATGCTCATGATATGCTATTCTTCCTTGAAACCGAGGCCTGTTGACGGTATTTTGATAAGGTAAAACATGCTATAACTTCCGTCTACAAGATCCCCTAAGCTTAACCTTTGCTCGTCCCGAGCAAACAATCAAACTTGGCCTCAGTGGATCAGTATTGTTACTATGCATCACATTTCAAGAGTTCCATGTGCACAACAAAGTTCTTCTCTTTGAATGGAAAAATTAGCTATGTAAATCACTCATATTACCTTAGTACTCTATGGGGCTTATGGCTTTTAGTTTGTCTTAGGTGGTTGAAAGATAGAACAGTTTGACTTGAGCACTAACTTTCTTGTTTTTAGCAAGCTTCATACCGGAGGTTTTGCAAAATTTTTCAAAAGAAAGACTTAATGTTCCTCATATGGTTCTCTCATGTCGCTCAAATGGTGTATGATTCCTCACCAAGGCATATGATAAGTGTTTCCTTCTTTATTTCATCCTACTTCTAAACAGGCTTATGTGTAGCTCAAGGTAGAGATGAAAGAAGATGACATACTTAGTTGCATTTTGTTGCGAAGTCAAAGCTCGGATCCTTGAAGAGAAGTGTCATACTCCCAGATCAAGATGTGCAAGTGTGTGGTGTATGGTGGACTAGATTGCTTCTTTATTTGATAAGATCTATCTCTCTATATATTTTTTTCTTTTCTAATGAGACATGGCTAGCATTTTTTTTTCATGGACTTTCACTTGTCCATCTCTCTCTTTTTTCATCTTTATTTTGTCTAGCCCTTTTGAGTCTCATCTACTAAATGATTGAGAGAGATTTCCTAACACTTGGAGTATGAAGCAACCTATTTGGTGGAAATGAAAGGCATGTTTTTGCGTACTTCCAGTGTAGAAGCAGCATGTATATGAGGTGTGTACGTGATCTTGATCTTAGGAGCATGAAAAGTCTCTTAACAAGGGTCAACAAGACTTGACAACACTCAATACAAAGCAAATAGCCTATGTAGAAGGTTTGTAAACATGTAAAGCATATATGGCTGTGGTAGGAACAATTAAGATTTTGATCATTTTAAGGATAAATTCTCCGGTAATCTATCATGCTTAGAACAATATTATAGCAACTCTTGTCTCACTCTATCATGTCTCACAACAACTTAGACTTAGTTCTAGCACTTGTAACCCACAAAGTTTTCAGGTTCATGATGGTTTAAATGAGCTAAGTAATCCATACTTAGAGAAATACTAAGTTGTAAACTAGGCACTAGAGAAACATTAGCAAGGCAACTAGTCATCATTTCCATGGGGAAGATAGACATATATGAGACATATGTGCTAAGGGGCATACTAAGCAAATATTTTTTGGCATTTTCTTTTTTTCTTTTCTTTTTTAAAAAAATGCAATGAGAAAACTAATTGAAACGTAAATAACTTAAGATACAGGACTTACCTTGGTGGGGGAGAGGATCTCCCCCAAGCTTGGTTGTTGCCTACTGTGGTGGTGGATAATGCTGGTACCACCCGGCCCAACGTCGTGCTTCTTCTTCTTCTTGAATGGCCTACAGGAGTTGGGCGTTTTGTTGTGCAAGAAGCAATGCTCATCGCACCCATGTTGTCGATGATCTCGTCCATCGGCGTCCTTTGATGTTGCCTTCCTCTACCCCGTGGGCGAGGAGTGTCTTGAGAGCGAGGAGTGTCCTGTGAGCAAGGAGGCCTCCCCAAGGACCCTGAAATGTCCATAGAGGCTGCCTCATCTCCCTCCTCAACTTCTTTAGTCTGATGTGAAGGTCCGCCTTGTTCCATTCGAGCAGCACGGGATGCTCTTCTTGTCCTCCTGCTAGTACCTGCAACTTTTGGGGCTCTTTCCTCGGGGTCCAAATCAAAGGTTACCGTACAAAGCACATACAATCGAAGTCTCTCACAAGGGAGAGTGATTTCGACTGTATGGCGTGGATAAATCATTATTAGTTCACCCTTGGGACCCCTTTTGAGTACATCGCAATCAATAAATACACTTTCTTCCAAAACATCTCTCACGGTTTTAATGTACTCAAAAGTTTGGGATTCTAGTGCACCCAAAGCTTCGGCTATGCGTGTGATGAATGATGTGAAGTATATGGGTTTCCTAGGCTTTATGTAGCTAAGCCAATAGTTCACTAGCATTTTAACAGGTGAAAATTTAACCTTGCTAACCATGGCATAGAGTAATTTCAGCTCATCATCACTTACCAAAGCTCCTCTCATGCCAGGGAAAGGAGTGGTGAACAGCCAGTAGTGCATGAAACGTAAGGTTGGGTTATGAATTTTGTGTGGTGAGGGGTTGGAACAATCACTAGAGCCAGTAATGGCATACCAGAAAACATTCTTGTCATAATGAAAAACATGGTCTACATCAAGATGGCAAGAGTGATCAAATCCTAAAGCAGTGTTTAATGTGCTCCAAGTCAAGTCATATTCCATCCCAAACATTCGAAATGCTACCCCATCGTTATTCACTTTTAACGTGCATAAAAACTCGATGGTTAGGTTCTTTATGCCAAATTCAAGAATTTCAAAGAATCCTCCCCAACCAATGGTATTGAAAATAGCATAAAATTCTAAGTCCATACCTGTTTCTTGCAAGAGGGCCGGATCAATGACACTTGTGTGTGAGAAACTACACTCACTAAGAGTGAAGAATTTCCCTATCTCTTCGGCATTTAGCCTGAGGCCACTCTCGGTCTCCATTACTCTAGCCGGGGGAATGAAGGGTACTAGCTCACTTCTTTCCACCTCTCTCCTCTCATGGGCACTAGCAAGGTGAGGTTCTTGGGAAGAGCTCTCACCCTTGTTGGACTTTTTGAAACGGGAAGCAAGCAACTTCTTCATCTTACTACAAGATAAGTTACCAAGCTTCTACTAATATTATGAAATGGGGACTATTTTTGGGTTTTTGGTTTTTGGATGGCTACTACTAAGCTAAGCTTGAGAATGAACTTGCAACTAAGGAAGGAAAGGAAGAACTTGTGAGCTCGAGATGGTTCTGGTGGTTTTGGTGTGGAGTTGAGCTCACAATGCAAGGGTATATATAGGGGGAGAAGGGCAAGTGGTGACCACCCATAGCATGGATCGGCCGACCCCCCTCCTTGCAACTTTGGACAATGCTTTACTTTGGCAAGGGAACATGTTTAAAGTGAGAAAACACATTTTCAGGATGGGCCAACACATGGGTCGGCCGACCACCCTACATGACACTTTCAACTTTGCTTTTGCTTTAGCCAGGGGACATGTCTAAAGTGTGCAAACACATTTTCAGAATGGTGCAATATGGGGGGTCGCCCGACCCCATGACATGCCTCCCTCAAGCTTTAAACTTTGTGTCATCAAGTGTCTAGTAAAGATTTAGCTATGTTTGGTCCAAAGTTGACACAAATTTCAGAGATTCCCTTGCCTAGTGTTTGGTGAAAGAGAAAAGATGAATGGCCAAAGTGGAGACATGTCTAAAGTGATTCCCATGGACCATGAGAGCACTAAGACATGCCTTTGGCTTGTTGTTGTGGTCCCATGAGCATCCAACATAAAGAGGAACATCTCATGCTTAAAGAGTAAAGCAAAGGATCATTTCTTTTCAGATGTTGGCTTTGGTGATATGCATGATGTTCATGAGCATGCTGAGTGGAATGCAGTAGGGTGTAGGAGGGCACCTTGGTGGATCGGCCGATCCCACCTTGGATGCTCCTCGAGCACCAAAGTGTTGTGTCATACTCAGGGTACTAAGCCAAGATAGAACATGTGCCAGTGGGCCCACTGGTGGGGTCGGCCGACCCCACCTTGGGGTGGTCCCATGGCTCAAATGTGTTGCATGTTATTGTCAAGGTGTTATTAGCACGAAAATTTATTTTGTCAAAATGAAAAAATGCAGAATTAAACTAAGTATGCAATTGAAGGGAAATGCAAGAATTGAAATGCATGAAAAGTTAAATATGAGATAACTACTGATTTACCTTATTAGCAAGGGCTCCATGTTTCAGGTCCGTAGAGCAGGACCTCTCCGTCTTGTCATTCATTGGGTGCTTCAGTCGGTCCCGGAGATGGAGACCGTGGTTGCACCTCGTCGGCGAGTTCTTCTTTTACTTTGGCCTTGTTGTCCGACTCGCTCTTTTTCTTGTTCCTACGGCGTGGGCGACGACGATGTTTGTTGTCTCGAGGTTCTTTGTCCTTCACCTGCATGTTAGCTTTATAACCGTTGAATGGACACTTTACCTTATACTCCGGGAACTGGAGGTGAAGTTGGCCGGATCCCACGTAGATGACGGCGTTAACCGTATTAAGGAACGGCCTTCCCAGGATGATCATGACGTCTACATTGGATCCCATGTCCAATATAAGGAAATCGACGGGGACGTAGCTATTTTGGACTTTGATGAGGATGTCTGTTGCTAGTCCCTCGGGGAACAGTAGCATTTGATCGGCCAGCTGCAAACGAACAAATGTAGGGAGCAAAGGTCCCCCTAGTAAGTTGACATACGTTACCTTGGACATGATGTTGACACCCAATCCAAGGTCGCAGAAGGCGTCGTGGAAGACTTGTGGTCCAATCTGGCAGGTGATGGTCGGCAGGCCTGGATCTTCCTTCTTGGTGACGAAAGGTGGATCAAGTAGATAGCCCCAATTTGACCGGAGCGGAGGCTTACCGTACCTCGTAGAAACTAATTTAACACCCTCTATTGGATCCTCGGGTTTTCCCGGGATCTTACCTTGCTCGTAGGATGGGACAGCTGCTGCTAGTTGAGCTAATTGTGTTTCTAGCATTTTATTAAAGCTCAATTGATTTTTCATAGCAGAATTAAAGCTATCCATTTTCTCATTTATATTTTCAAGAATCTTATCATTAGCCATCATCTTTTTATTTATACTATCATTTATTTTAGATTGGCCTAAGACAAGATCTCTTAAAGAAGGTTGGTTATTATAAGCATTATTGAAATTATTGCTATAACCGTTACCTTGATTTTGGTAGAAGGGGCGCGAATTCCATCCTTGTTGTTGTTGTTGGGGCCGGTACCCGTTGTTGTTGGCGTTGTTGATGAAGCTCACTTCCTCCTTCGTCTCGGGACAATTATTTCCCGAATGGTCATTTCCTCCGCATACCTCGCACCATTGGTCGGCTTCGACGGCTCGTGCGGTTGCATAAGGTTGAACGACCTCTTGTTCCCTCTTGGAACTTTCTTCTACTTTCTTCATCAGGAGGTCCATCTTCGCGCAGAGCATGTCCACCTCATTGAGAGCATGAACACCTCTCTTCTTCGGCTGAAGACGTTCCTCATTCCAACCTTGGTTGGTAACCATCTTCTCTATGAGGTCCTTGGCATCTCTCACATTGTGTTGTAAGAATGCCCCTCCAGCGGCTGCATCTAGGTGACTACAGGCCATACCGGTTAGGCCATGGTAGAAACCTTGGATGATGAGCCACTCCTCTATCCCATGATGAGGACAGGCGTGAATGTACTCTTGTAGACGTTCCCATGCTTCGTGAATCGTCTCATCAGCTTGTTGCTGGAAGCTGGAAATCTTTCCACGAAGGGCGTTGGTCTTGCCCATCGAGAAGAACTTCTTGAGAAACGCATTGGCGCACTTCTCCCAAGTGGTGGCTTCACTCTTGTTGGCGTAGAACCATTGCTTCGCCTTTCGCAATAACGAGAATGGGAAAAGACAAAGACGAATGGCGTCTGCAGACACATTCTTCATTGTGAAGGTACCACACACCTCCAAGAAGTGTTGGAGATGGGCGTTGGCATCCTCATGCGGCTTCCCACAGAATGGATTGGCTTGCACCATGTTGATGGGAGCTGGCTTGAGCTCGAAAGTCGCATCCCCCAAGTTAAGCTGCGGACCCGTGGCGACATTGTCGGCCGACGGCGCAGAGTACTCAGAGATGGTCTTTTGGGCCATGGCTTCTCTTCTAGCTGGTGCAGAAACTTCCTCCTCGAACGGATTCTGGTTCGAGATGAACCTCTGAGGTGGAACTTGACGAAGTCTAGTCCTCCTCAACAACTGCTCAGGATTTTCAACGAAGTTTGACGGCAGTTGGAAACCGCTCATACACCTACTAGTTTCACGATAAAGAAAATAAACTAGACAGGTGAGGGGTTAGCCCCTATACTAATTGATAACTGATAAATAGCAGACTCCAGATTCACCCTCTCTAAATGTCACACCCTGAAATTTGTGTTTCTTGAATTAGAGTTAAAATGATTTATTTATGAATTTTTGTGCTCATAAAATATAGGGAAATAAAAATTTTCTCTAAATTAAAATTTATCCTAGGGTTTAGAAACATGTTTGTGCATTCATGTTGGAGCATTTGAGTTTTTGTGATGTGTGGTTTTGGTTAAAACTCAAGTTGAATTCAAAAAGATTTGCAAACAACTTGAAAATGAATTTCCTAGAAAGGGATTTAAAAATAAAGACCTTTTGTTTTCAAAAAGTTTGGAAAGTTTAAAGTTTCAAATCTTTCCTTTTCTCTCAAAAAGATTCAAATCAAAATTCAAAAGGAATTCAAATTGGTTTGAAAATGCATTTGAAAAAATCAAATCTGAAATTGGAAAACAATTTTCCTTCTCTCCCTTCCTCCTTTCTCCCTTCTGGCCCGAGCCAGCTTGGCCGGCCCGCTCTCTCCCTCTTGCTGGCCTGTTTCCCTCCCCTCTCTCTCCGTCGCTCGCGTGGGCCGCCGCCCGGCCCAGCAGCACCTGCGCAGCGCCGCAGCCCCGCGCCGAGCCGAGGGTCCAGCCTCGGCGCTGCACTCGCGTGCGCGAAGCCGTCTCCGTCTCGCCCGAGGGTCCAGCCTCGACGCTGCACTCGCGTGAGCGTCGCCGTCTCCGTCTCGCCCGAGGGTCCAGCCTCGCGCGAGCATAGCCGTCTCCGTCTCGCCCGAGGGTCCAGCCTCGCGCGAGCATAGCCGTTTCCGTCTCGCCCGAGGGTCCAGCCTCGCGCGAGCATAGCCGTTTCCGTCTCGCCCGAGGGTCCAGCCTCGCGTGAGCGTAGCAGTCTCCGTCTCGCCCGAGGGTTCAGCCTCGCGTGCGCGTAGCCGTCTCCGTCTCGCCCGAGGGTCGCCGCTCCCGCGCCCGCACTCGCTGACAGCTCGACCCCGCCTGTCAGCGTCCCATCGCTCCTTCTCCTTCTCGTATTCGGCTCGGACTCCGTGACCGGGATCGAGTCCATCCTCGCTACGCGTCCTCGCTTGCCAAATTGACCGAGCCGATTCCCTTATAAGATCCCCGAGAGCCCGCCGCCTCTCCCCACGCATCAAGCTCCTGCTCTCGTGCCCCAAAACGCCGCAACCGAGAGCTCCGCACGCCGCAAGATCTCCGCCGCCATCAATCCGACGATTCATCGAGTTTCCGAGCTTGTAAGTGGCACCTCGAGTTTCCCCTTGATCTTTCGAAGCTAACCGAGAAGTTTTCCCTCTTTTTCCCCCTCGTCTTGGAGCTCTAATCGCTCGCCGTCGCTCTGCAGAGCCCGCCACCCGCCAAGTCGAGCAGTCCACCGTCCCCGAGTCTTCTCCGGCGCCATAAACCCCTCTGGTGAGTTCGCGTTGAGTTTCTCCTTCGTTTGGATCTTTTCCCGAGGTCTCTACCGCTCTGTAGCGGAATCCCGAGCCGCGCCGCCGCCTTCCGGCCGTGGAGCCGCCGCGTCCTTCTTTCTCTCCGGCGAAAAGCGCCGCCGGCCCTCCTTGATCTAATCCCGAGCGTCCATCTCAGATCCGACGCACACCAGAGCTCGATACCCCTTCGTTGCTTGTTTTACAAAAAGAACCTTACACCTTTTTATGCATCAACCCGCGGTCCTTTTGGGCACTGTGCTCTGAGTCTGCGAAAACTTGTTTCTAAGCCCCTGCGTTTCATCCAAATTGAGGCGCAGTCCAGCCAGATCTGAAATTCGTTTTAAATCAATTTAAATTCAAAATCAATTTCAGTTTATTTACAGTTTTGCCACTGACTTTAAACCCCTATAACTTCTTTGTTTTAACTCCGTTTTAGTCCGTTCAACTTGCGTTAGATTCGTTTCGAAAAGTTCTTTCCAAATATATAACATTCAATACTGTTTTATGTAATTAAAATTTGTGTTAAATCTAATCTAGTAATTAGTGTCTTTAATCTTGTTTAATTCATATCTTTTCCGTTACGACTCCGTTTAGCGTGATCTTCGCGTTTGTGTGACCGTAGTGAATCATAGATTTGTTTTCTAAACTTTTCATCTTGTTTTATTATGATTGATGTATTGTTCTAATCATAGGCTATGTTTGCTTTGCATGATTTCTATTGGATGTTTGTGTGGTGTTCCATGATCGTATGTCCAGTCGGTGAGTTACGTTGGTGATCAGGAGATCGTGATCAAGAGTCAACCTTTGGGAGTCTACAAATCAACAGAAGAAGAATCTTGAGTTTAAGGCAAGTATAGCATGGGACCATCCTTGTTACCTATTCACTGTAATCACTTAATTCATATTGCATGTGTCTAATTTGATTACCATTAAGGTTTACCTAGTTCTTGTTATCCATTACCTTGTCACCTGCGGGATATCATGCATTTGGGTAGTATATTGCTAGCGCTCAAAGTTAAACCAACATGATCTGATCATAAATTAATGATTCATGGTTAATGATTTATGACTTATACAAAGATGATTAAAACTTGCCTATCTGTCAGCAAAAGCTGGGACTTACAGTGCAACCATGAGGGTTATATGGCTCTGACCTTAGCTCAGTATAAGGACCTTTTCTAGCTTGTTAGTGGTTACCCGAAAGGGCGCATAAGGCGCTTGCCGAGACGGGTATAGTGCGGCTTCTGTCCACGTGTGTATAGGCTGCGTGTTATTGTGCCACCTGGAAGGAGGGCTCTACATCCCCTTGCCTTAAGACCTAGCGGCCCTAACCTGTTAGACGAACCTTTGAAAGGCTGCGCAGTGAACCCTGTCGTGCACCTTGGAAGTGTAATGTGGGCCTTGCAAACCCCGGCATATGGGAATCACGACTCATCGGGTAAAGTGTACAACCTCTGCAGAGTGTAAAACTGATATATCAGCCGTGCTCACGGTTACGAGCGGCCCGGAAAACTCACAGAAAAGCTGGTTAAATGGTTAATTAATGTTTAATACTGGATATGAGAATGTTATCATGATGATGATGGAATTAATGTGATCATATGGTTTATCTGGGTTTAAGCACAACATAGTTTACTTAATGCTAAAATTCTGCCAATTAAAAGCTGAATGCAGTTAAACTAGTGTCAGCCTTTTGAGCCTCATGAACCCCATGTTATATTTGTTAAGTACGGGATGTACTTACGCTTGTTCTACTTTTCAACACTTTGGAAAAATCCCGGATGGGTACCAGACTGCAAGAGTTGGAGAAGTTAGGCTTGTGATCAACCAGTCAGTTGTCCCTGTGAAGTTGGTGTCTCCATCTGAAGATCGGAGTGTCTTTCCGCTGTCTGCTCTTTAAGGTTATGTTCTTTTGTTTTATATACGTTATATAAGAGCATTGTCTTTCGATATTACCCTTTATTTGTGGCTATATGTGGGATTTGACTTCCTGGGCTCACATATAGTGTATACCTGGTTTTGTTCTTAAAACCAGGTGTGACAAAGTGGTATCAAAGCAATGCTGACTGTAGGACGCAAGCCTAGTTAGAAACTGGTCGTTTTAAGGTTTTGAAAATTTCTATAGAACCTTTGTTCTATCAACCTTGGTATTTTCTTCTTTATTGTATCTTCTACCCTTGTATTTGTCTCCTCCTTGTTGCTTAAATTTTAAATGTTGCTCTCACCTTCACTCCTTGCCTTGGATTGCTTTTGAGAACTTCCCTCTATCTAAGTAGACGTATCGTTGACCAAGCTATGTCGTCTCTGACCGCAGTTAACAAACGGAAGCTGATCGCTATGCAAAGTCAAGACCTGGGAAGAATGACACAACAGCAAGACGCAACACAAGGACCAACCAACATGGAAGGAAGCCATAAAGAACAGTTACAGCAAGATTACATCCATGGAAGATTGAGACATGTGGATATGACCACTATTCATGGAGCAAAGAAAGCAGTGTATGGCATGATCCCAGTCAATTCGGTAACTGCCATGGTTCTTTTTGACCCTAGTGCCTCGCACTCGTTCATCTCTGCCAAGTTTGTAGCTCGCCTGAAGATAAGGGAATGGTCAACAAAGAAGCTCATAGTAGTTCGCACACCAACTGGAGAAATTGAGACAAACCTTGAATGCCGAGATGTTAGAGTCTAGATAAAAGAGAGTGAGTTCATAGTGAAGCTGAATGTTTTGGAACTCTCAGGAATCGATGTTATCCTTGGACAGGGATGGCTAAGGGGTCGTAAAAGTGAGGTCAATTATTCCCGACGATCAGTGTTTTTAAGAACACCATCAGGCGAAAGGATTGAATATCGAGGTATGCCATTATCACCCAATGAATGTGAAGCAAGTCTGTTGGGAGATAGCAGTAGTAAGATGCAAGAGGTTCAAGATCGATGTCTATGTTGCAAGCATTATGGGAATTCTTGTCTTCAAGAGAAGTCAACCAAGGATGAGGTCAAAGCGAACCCAAGTGGTGAAGACAAGGAAGATAAGAAAAGGAAAGCAAATTCATTCGAGCCACCGTTGATATGTCACCGACAATTGAGTTCTACCCCAGTATCACATCCGGTTTCAACTCTTGTTCAGACCAGCCTAGATCAACAGCATTTAGAAGCTCCTCCAGTGAAGAACTTTCCACGTGAGGTTTACATAGATGGATGGACAATCACCTACAAAGAATTCCAACCACTGAAGCGAGTTAAGAAGCAGAATAAACTGGTAAAAGTCAATCCTCTGAGTCAGCAAGATGGCAGCACATCAAGCAACACTTCTACCACAGCAGATCCAACCAAAGGAAGATGTTATCATTGCCAACAGGAAGGACATTATGTCAGATCCTGCCCCGAAAAGATCAACAGTCAACTCATGGAAGTAGCCAGAGCCCAGTCACTACAGAGTAGCCATCAACATGTGATGTCAGCGCCTGATGCAAAGGAAGTCTCTGATAGCAGATGAGAAATGAAGAGTGTACAAGAAAAGCTACCCTTGATGTTCTTGCAGATGTATCGTGTTCTAGTAGTTCTTAAGCCCTTATGTAATGAAACGTTAGTAACGAAGTTAAGTCAAGTCCATGGCCCATGTGTGGCTTGTGAACCTGTGATGTTTGTTGCTTGTCCTTATGATGATGTTTGTTTTGCATCTTTGTAATGAGTGCAATGATTTTGTGGGTTTCTTCACAATCTCATTTAAGTTTAGTTGATAGGTTCATGCATAGATAGTTGGGTTTTTGCTCTTCTCTTGTCTTCCCTATCCTGTCTTTTCGGAGCAGTCTGTCTTTATCAGCTTATATCTCTGTTTATGGATGATCAAAAATCATGGAATAATTCTAGACACAAGTAGACTTCATGATGTTTCTCTGAGCGCAAGAACCACCCTGATAGCTGTTATGGCTTTGGAGTTGTGAAATTCACAAGTTGATGCATCTGTGCTGTCTGGAATCTGGAACAGTTACTGTTGTCTGCTGTTTTCGACGACCTTAACTACAGAATCTGGAAAAGTGTTCTACATGAAAGTTGTAGAGGATTTCATAAGCTTTCCAGAAAGGTAAACTGCAACTTCATGGGATAAACAGAGCTCGAGTTATGGCTGTTTTACTGCACTACTGTTTTGCTACTCGCGAGAAATTTCAGAATTCTTGTCCTTACCTTTACATATGAGTTTCTCTGAGATATCAGAAGTTGGTTATGCCTGTCAACATGTTGGAAATAATACGCAAGCTACCCTTATATGTTCTCTAGTTTGTCCTTTCTTAAGGGGGGTAGTGTTTTGATCAACAAATGTTGAATTTGTGAGTTGTCTCTCATGGTACTTCATGAGTAAGATCATCTATTCTTGCCATGTTGTTTTGTGGGTCACCTGATGACAGGAAATGTGGCACACCATGAATCAGGATCCCTGTATGCCACCTCTCTCTGATGATCACGAGTACAATGAAGCCGAGCACTATCAAAACAACAATGTTGAAGTTCGAGTTAGGAGTGATCCGAGCCAGAATCCACAACAACGAAAGCGAAAAAGGAAAGCCAAAAAGAAGCTTACTGAAGCAAGTAGAGCACAGCGCAATTATGTTAATGGAAGGTTGAGCAATATGGATATGGATAACATTCAAGGAGCTACAAAAATGGTTGGTGGTTACATTCAAGTGAGCTCAACACAAGCTTTTGCTCTGTTTGATCCCAGTGCTTCGCACTCTTTCATCCCCAACAAGTTGTTATAGACGAGCAAAATAGCAAAGTGTCCAACAAAGAGGCCCTTGATAGTTCCTACCGCAGTTGGAGAAATATAGGCAGATCAGATATGCCCGAACGTCAGTCTCATCATAAACAAGGAAAACTTTACCGTAACCTTCATTATTTTGTAGTCACTCCGTATTCCTATGGTTCTTGGTAATGGATGGTTGTGTGCGCACAAAGGAGTAATTCATGGTACTCAATGCACAATGTTTCCAACTGCACCGTCAGGGAAAAGAATCGAGTATCGCGGTTGTCAACTTCAATCTGAGGAAGCTGATGACTTGTACAATGGAGTGCAAACTAAAGATGCTGTCGTGGATAATGATGAGCATATAGATAAGAACACAGATGGGCAAACGTCTTCAGTGGAAGTGGATACACCAGACCATCTGGCAAATGCAGGATATCCGGTCAAGATTCTAGAAACAGTCTGGAGAACTTTTAATGGAAGAATGTTTAAAGTGTGTAAGGTTCAGTGGAGTAACCTAAGTGAAGAAGAAGCAATGTGGGAACCGAGGAACGACTGCAAATCAAGTTCCATATCTTTTTGAGTTGTAAGCCAATCAAGTTAGCGAGCAAGACAAGTTTGGGATAATCAAGTGTAATAATCTTTTCATGGAATCTTTGTACACAAGTTATGATCGTAAAACATCAGAGTTTGATAAGCTTGGTATACAAGTGTGAAATGAAAATGTTATCAAGATCTTTTCTCGTTTCTCTCCGGTGCTCTGAGTCTCTTTCGAATCTCGGGACGAGATTCTCTTAAGGGGGGTAGATTTGTCACACCCTGAAATTTGTGTTTCTTGAATTAGAGTTAAAATGATTTATTTATGAATTTTTGTGCTCATAAAATATAGGGAAATAAAAATTTTCTCTAAATTAAAATTTATCCTAGGGTTTAGAAACATGTTTGTGCATTCATGTTGGAGCATTTGAGTTTTTGTGATGTGTGGTTTTGGTTAAAACTCAAGTTGAATTCAAAAAGATTTGCAAACAACTTGAAAATGAATTTCCTAGAAAGGGATTTAAAAATAAAGACCTTTTGTTTTCAAAAAGTTTGGAAAGTTTAAAGTTTCAAATCTTTCCTTTTCTCTCAAAAAGATTCAAATCAAAATTCAAAAGGAATTCAAATTGGTTTGAAAATGCATTTGAAAAAATCAAATCTGAAATTGGAAAACAATTTTCCTTCTCTCCCTTCCTCCTTTCTCCCTTCTGGCCCGAGCCAGCTTGGCCGGCTCGCTCTCTCCCTATTGCTGGCCTGTTTCCCTCCCCTCTCTCTCCGTCGCTCGCGTGGGCCGCCGCCCGGCCCAGCAGCACCTGCGCAGCGCCGCAGCCCCGCGCCGAGCCGAGGGTCCAGCCTCGGCGCTGCACTCGCGTGCGCGAAGCCGTCTCCGTCTCGCCCGAGGGTCCAGCCTCGGCGCTGCACTCGCGTGAGCGTCGCCGTCTCCGTCTCGCCCGAGGGTCCAGCCTCGCGCGAGCATAGCCGTCTCCGTCTCGCCCGAGGGTCCAGCCTCGCGCGAGCATAGCCGTTTCCGTCTCGCCCGAGGGTCCAGCCTCGCGCGAGCATAGCCGTTTCCGTCTCGCCCGAGGGTCCAGCCTCGCGTGAGCGTAGCAGTCTCCGTCTCGCCCGAGGGTTCAGCCTCGCGTGCGCGTAGCCGTCTCCGTCTCGCCCGAGGGTCGCCGCTCCCGCGCCCGCACTCGCTGACAGCTCGACCCCGCCTGTCAGCGTCCCATCGCTCCTTCTCCCTCTCGTATCCGGCTCGGACTCCGTGACCGGGATCGAGTCCATCCTCGCTACGCGTCCTCGCTTGCCAAATTGACCGAGCCGATTCCCTTATAAGATCCCCGAGAGTCCGCCGCCTCTCCCCACGCATCAAGCTCCTGCTCTCGTGCCCCAAAACGCCGCAACCGAGAGCTCCGCACGCCGCAAGATCTCCGCCGCCATCAATCCGACGATTCATCGAGTTTCCGAGCTTGTAAGTGGCACCTCGAGTTTCCCCTTGATCTTTCGAAGCTAACCGAGAAGTTTTCCCTCTTTTTCCCCCTCGTCTTGGAGCTCTAATCGCTCGCCGTCGCTCTGCAGAGCCCGCCACCCGCCAAGTCGAGCAGTCCGCCGTCCCCGAGTCTTCTCCGGCGCCATAAACCCCTCTGGTGAGTTCGCGTTGAGTTTCTCCTTCGTTTGGATCTTTTCCCGAGGTCTCTACCGCTCTGTAGCGGAATCCCGAGCCGCGCCGCCGCCTTCCGGCCGTGGAGCCGCCGCGTCCTTCTTTCTCTCCGGCGAAAAGCGCCGCCGGCCCTCCTTGATCTAATCCCGAGCGTCCATCTCAGATCCGACGCACACCAGAGCTCGATACCCCTTCGTTGCTTGTTTTACAAAAAGAACCTTACACCTTTTTATGCATCAACCCGCGGTCCTTTTGGGCACTGTGCTCTGAGTCTGCGAAAAATTGTTTCTAAGCCCCTGCGTTTCATCCAAATTGAGGCGCAGTCTAGCCAGATCTGAAATTCGTTTTAAATCAATTTAAATTCAAAATCAATTTCAGTTTATTTACAGTTTTGCCACTGACTTTAAACCCCTATAACTTCTTTGTTTTAACTCCGTTTTAGTCCGTTCAACTTGCGTTAGATTCGTTTCGAAAAGTTCTTTCCAAATATATAACATTCAATACTGTTTTATGTAATTAAAATTTGTGTTAAATCTAATCTAGTAATTAGTGTCTTTAATCTTGTTTAATTCATATCTTTTCCGTTACGACTCCGTTTAGCGTGATCTTGTTTGTGTGACCGTAGTGAATCATAGATTTGTTTTCTAAACTTTTCATCTTGTTTTATTATGATTGATGTATTGTTCTAATCATAGGCTATGTTTGCTTTGCATGATTTCTATTGGATGTTTGTGTGGTGTTCCATGATCGTATGTCCAGTCGGTGAGTTACGTTGGTGATCAGGAGATCGTGATCAAGAGTCAACCTTTGGGAGTCTACAAATCAACAGAAGAAGAATCTTGAGTTTAAGGCAAGTATAGCATGGGACCATCCTTGTTACCTATTCACTGTAATCACTTAATTCATATTGCATGTGTCTAATTTGATTACCATTAAGGTTTACCTAGTTCTTGTTATCCATTACCTTGTCACCTGCGGGATATCATGCATTTGGGTAGTATATTGCTAGCGCTCAAAGTTAAACCAACATGATCTGATCATAAATTAATGATTCATGGTTAATGATTTATGACTTATACAAAGATGATTAAAACTTGCCTATCTGTCAGCAAAAGCTGGGACTTACAGTGCAACCATGAGGGTTATATGGCTCTGACCTTAGCTCAGTATAAGGACCTTTTCTAGCTTGTTAGTGGTTACCCGAAAGGGCGCATAAGGCGCTTGCCGAGACGGGTATAGTGCGGCTTCTGTCCACGTGTGTATAGGCTGCGTGTTATTGTGCCACCTGGAAGGAGGGCTCTACATCCCCTTGCCTTAAGACCTAGCGGCCCTAACCTGTTAGACGAACCTTTGAAAGGCTGCGCAGTGAACCCTGTCGTGCACCTTGGAAGTGTAATGTGGGCCTTGCAAACCCCGGCATATGGGAATCACGACTCATCGGGTAAAGTGTACAACCTCTGCAGAGTGTAAAACTGATATATCAGCCGTGCTCACGGTTACGAGCGGCCCGGAAAACTCACAGAAAAGCTGGTTAAATGGTTAATTAATGTTTAATACTGGATATGAGAATGTTATCATGATGATGATGGAATTAATGTGATCATATGGTTTATCTGGGTTTAAGCACAACATACGTTTACTTAATGCTAAAATTCTGCCAATTAAAAGCTGAATGCAGTTAAACTAGTGTCAGCCTTTTGAGCCTCATGAACCCCATGTTATATTTGTTAAGTACGGGATGTACTTACGCTTGTTCTACTTTTCAACACTTTGGAAAAATCCCGGATGGGTACCAGACTGCAAGAGTTGGAGAAGTTAGGCTTGTGATCAACCAGTCAGTTGTCCCTGTGAAGTTGGTGTCTCCATCTGAAGATCGGAGTGTCTTTCCGCTGTCTGCTCTTTAAGGTTATGTTCTTTTGTTTTATATACGTTATATAAGAGCATTGTCTTTCGATATTACCCTTTATTTGTGGCTATATGTGGGATTTGACTTCCTGGGCTCACATATAGTGTATACCTGGTTTTGTTCTTAAAACCAGGTGTGACACTAAACTCCTAGGCTGTTGCTTTCCCCGGCAACGGCACCAGAAATGCTTGTTGACACTTCTTAACGCAACCACTAGAACTAAACTATGGAGCCTAACCCCAGCAACGGCACTAAAAGTGTTTTGGTGGTAAAACTATTGACTATTGGATAATTCCGCAAGCGCACAGAATATACCGATGTAGCACTTCACCCGGGAGTATTCCAAGGTATCGTTATTTATTTTATCCCAAAGGAAAGCAAGCTAGGAAAGATGTAGAGAGAGGAAAGATAGATCCTTTAGTCTTACTATAATCTATTATCAATTAGAGAAGCAAAAGGGGATAAGTGGATATAAGGGAGGATAGATATATAAGATAAATAAGTTAAGCAAAGAGTATATGATATGAAAGATAACTTTAGTAGAGTTAGCTAGGTGGGAGGACAACGAGTGAGTATAAGGTACTCCTATGTTTCTACCTTTACTCCTATGAACTAATCCTAATTAAATAGATGACTTAACTAGATTGACGCCTTGCTACTTGTGTGAGAGGGATAAATGAGAGAGTAAAGCGATAGAAGGTTGTTCACCTAACCCAATACTCAAGTGGATATTTGGCTTATGGATGCCTTACCTTTTAAAAACTAGCCTGAGTTCACGTGAGGGGATCTAGGTAGCCAGGCAAAATATGTCACCTTTTGCCCATGCGCCCCTACTGTCCGTGCAAGCCAGCGGTAGTCAAAGATAAGATGAAGTATGAGCACCACGCTCACACTTATCTGCACCTTTAGCTATCGATCAAAATAGCTAAAGCCCCTATCCTAAGATAGGACGATGACGCACACACAAGAAGCTATTTAAAGGAAATCAATCTAACTAAGACAACTATAGAACCAAGATAAGCACACAACAAGACTATATAAATATAGACTTGCACTAAGTAAATACTTAAATAAATACTTGGAAAGTAAATACTTAAGTAAATGCAAAGTAAAGTAAAGAAAGAATAATATATTAAATAAATAAAGTCTTACAAAAGAAGAAAGATACAAGGGCTATACGAGACTCCCAGAAGACGACTCTGGAGACCCGAGCTTCGCCCGACTCAACTCTAACTCCCACTCTAGACTAACTACTACTACTCTTGCTTGATCTCACATGAGAGTGGAGATATGTGTTGTGAGATGTGTAAACTATCTCGGGGTGTGTAGAATAAGAGGGTGAAGGCCTCTATTTATAGTGGAGGTGGAGCAGGGGCTACTCCGGTGCCACGTCAGCGATCCGTGTGCTCATCCTCTCTTCACCCTTGGATCCACCGCCATAGCAACCGACCTTGATGAATGGCTTGGATATTGTTCACGTGTGAAACATGTGCTTTGCCACCGACTTGGATGAGGGTCACCATGGGGTCGGCCGACCCCTGTCTCTAACATGTGGGCCCGGGGTACATCTTCTAGAAGGTGCTGATGTCACCCTGATGAATAGTGCTGCTAGGCCCCACCAAGGGGTGCTCGGCCGACCCCCCTATGACAGGGCTGGCCCACCTTCTTCTCTCCCTTGGTGACCCCACATGTCATGGAGCAAGTCTTGTGAAGTTGGTTGCATTTGGTTTTCGGTGTGGACCCATGAATCCATGTGCTTCTCATCTTGCACCATTGAGCAAAAGCACATGCTTGATCCAATGGTTGATATTGACTTGAACATGCTTCTCTTGGATCATGCCATGTCACCATGGCCGAGGTGGCCCCAAGATGGGGTCGGCCGACCCCCTTGGTGGGCCCACCTGGCCTCATTTTGTTCATTTCGCCATCTCCTACAAGTTCACAAGCTAAGAGTACAAGTGGAACTTATTAGTGATAAATATGCTCATGATATGCTATTCTTCCTTGAAACCGAGTCCTGTTGACGATATTTTGATAAGGTAAAACATGCTATAATGCTGATACATGGGTGTATGCCGGGTCTCTGAGTGTTGAGTGATTGTCAACTGGGATGATGCGCATGTTCTTTGGCTTGTGTTGTGCAGGTGTCGAGCACGGATACAGTGATCGACAGCGAGGTGATGGTCAAGTTGAGACGTGCCGTGCCGATGGACCGGGTGCGGTGAAGGATGGGCGTGCCGTGCGACGGACGTGCCATGCCGAGGTACCGAGCGGTGAAGGGCGGACGTGAGGCTTGGACTGAGGGACCAGAGGCCCGAGGATCAGCTGTGGTGGCTGGCAGCCTGTGACGACGACAAGTGAAGAAGTGCGGTCATGTGTTGCCTGAGTCGTGGACTCAGGGACACGTGTCGGTGGACGGGGTGCACGGGCTGTGCATCCCCTCTACGACGTCGGTTTGGTGGTAGAGCCAGGGAAAAACCATCGGATGGACGGTTTCCAGGTTTGGGCCTCAAAACCTGGGCGTGGACGGTTTCCGAGTTTGGCCACAAAACTCGGGCTGAGGGTTTCCGAGTTTGGCCACAAAACTCAGGCTGAGGACGGTTTCCAGGTTTGGGCCTCAAAACCTGGGCGCTGAGGGTTTGCTGAGTTTGGCCTCAAAACTCAGAAGCTGGTGGGCTGGTTTCCCGGTTTGGGCCTCAAAACCGGGGGTTGGCTGGAAAAGGCTGGTTTCCCGGTTTGGGCCACAAAACCGGGGGTGCAGAGCGAGGGCGGCACGTGGCGGCGATCCGGAGGTTGCGTCGAGGCAACGCTTCGGTTTGTGCGAGCGTGGCCGTCGGATACACCTACCACCGAGTTGGTCCAGAATAACCCTAGGGTTTAGCTGGTTCGCTCTGTAATTAGATTAGAGAGGGGTAGAGTAGGAAATAGACTTAGGCTAGTAGTAGGATAAGTAGTCGGGAGACACCCTCCTCCCAAATATCTCAGTCATTTTGCTCTTTCGCACTTAGGGTTTCCTGCTCTCCCATCCCCTGCTGTAGCTAGCTGAGATCCACAGAGAGACTTGCCTCTGTGTACTGTTGATTTGAGGAAGTGAGGCCGTATCCTCACTGTGGTAGCGTGTGGTAGCCACATGGTTGCAATTCGTGGTTGTGATTCGCGTTTTGTTCGTGTTCTTCGCGGAATCCTTTTTCTCCACGATTTTCTCTTCGCTTGATCTCTTTGCTCGGTTCATCTTTTGCAAAACCGTTTGAACCAAGTTGTTCTAGATCGTGAGGCATTTCTTTCCACCGAAGGAATTCTCCTCTAACCTCACGGTCTAGGAGATCGATCGATTTTTGTTTCGGGTCAAGTTTTCTCCCCTCCCCCGAAATTCTTCGATTCATCGATTTGGAGATAGGTTCGAGCCATGATCTCTTAGAGATAGCTCACTATCCTCCTTGTGACTCTACTCACCAAGTTTGAACCCTAGAGGTTTTGTTTTGGGTGGGATTGAGTCGAATCGGTGGACGAACCGTGGATTCATGGGGTGACCGGACGCTTGATCGTGTCGACCGGACGCTCAGGCTGTGCGTCCGGTGATTGAACACTCGCTGTGTCCCTTTTGGTCTTGACCGGACGCTCCATTCCCTGTGTGACCGGACTCGACGGAGCTACTGTTCACGTGCGTTTTTGCTGTTCGACCGGACGCTCTGTACAAACGACCGGACGCTCCCTTCAGTGAGTCCGATCAGGAACAGAGAGGTTCCAGAACTGTTTTTCTGTGACCGGACGCGTCCGGTGCCTGGTGACCGGACGCTCTGCTGAGTCCGGTCAGTGCAGTCTTGCGTTGTTTCGTTCGTGGTTCGCTCGTTCGTTGACGGATTCGATTTCCGTCTTTTGCGTTGGCTTTCTAGAGTTGTGTAGTGTCCCGCTGTGCTTCTTGGAAGCATCCACCCTTCATCTAGGGTCGTGGACATTAGCAAGCTCTAGGGTTTGTCTTTTGGGGTGATTCTCGGGACAGTGGCAACTAGTTTCCGAAAGGAAATTTTGAAGCTCCCATTCACCCCCCCTCTGGTCGCTTTCTGGTTGCTTCTCGATCCTTCATATAACTTCCGTCAACAGCCTCCGCTTGACGGATGGCATTGTGAGTTTCATCTTCCCTTGCTCTTGCCGCAAGTTGCTGCTGCAGCTGGTCTCTTTGCAGGAACAACTTCTCTATTTCTTCTTGTTGTCGCGTCAACATTTTGATCGCTCGGGCATGCCTGGTAACTTCCGCATCATCGTCTTCTTCATCGTTGGGCTCGTCTCGGACGTTTCCTTCCGGCGTGTCGTCTCTGCCGAAAGGCTGCTGACCCAGGGGCTGTAAATCATGGCTTGCAGACGCTCCCGGCGGTAGCTGGGTTTCCGTTGGGAGTGTGTGACGGACTAGGATGTCAGAGATATCATCTATCGATGATTACTCCGACTAATCCAGGATGGCTTTAGAGATCCGAAGACTTGTAATGAAGTGTACTTGGATTAGGACTCTAGTTTGTAACTTAGCCGAGTTGTAAAAGGAAGTCCTGTAATTAGAATAGGACTCCAATATTGTAACCGGCTAGGACTCGGTCTGCGCTAAGGTTCACCCGGACATATAAGG
This sequence comes from Coix lacryma-jobi var. lacryma-jobi, assembly GCA_009763385.1. NCBI lineage: Eukaryota > Viridiplantae > Streptophyta > Magnoliopsida > Poales > Poaceae > Coix > Coix lacryma-jobi. Next base: position 81,401,643 of record CM019825.1, on the reverse strand, counting down.
GGAATCGAGCGCAGGCTCTAGATCATCGAATATTGAATCATAACAATACACAAGGCACACGCCGCACTGGATGTAAGGTATTATGCTATTTAGCGGCCTGAACCAGTATAAATCGTTGTCCCTGTGTACTCATCGAGTCCTACGAACGCCGATCCCCACCGAACAAATCGTCTGAGATTACTCAAGATGAGTTGCCGGTTAACAAATACCGACAGCTGGCGCGCCAGGCTGGGGCTTTCGGCGATTCGACGACCAAGAGCCCGGCGAACCACGACAACATGTTCTCGACGGGATCAATTTTCGTTTTTGGCTCATGGACTTGCATTGCGGATGATCAAGGAAAGCTGCACAGACAGCTCGCCGTGGAATCAGAACCACAAGCCATGCCAAAGATGGAACACCTCGCTCAGAACCTAGCAAATCTGACAATCCAAGACCCACAAGATCCTAGGGACCATACAAAGCATCCGACTCCTACTCCAACTCAAATCCTGAAGAAAAGGACTCGGACACCTGCTATGGCTTCACCTTCGGGCTGCGGAACTCTGCTGAAAACTTCCATAACCTGATTGGTGCAAAATTCAAAGAGTATCAACAGATACCTTTGACGGGAGCTCGACAAGGACTCGTTTTCGGCTCTACCAAGGAGGGTAACATTGTCCATTGGCCAATTCAGCCTGCCCCGGCTAGACTGGTTGGCACAATTGACCAGCAACTTCCATATCAGCACGGACATCAGCTCCCTTTTGAGGAACATGACTCCTCAACAGAACTAATCTCCAGTACTTCTACTTTGGAGTCAGTTACACCGGGATCATCAAACCAGGGCTACACTCGTGAAGTCTTCATGGCGGGGCATCAGTCATCTCTACAACCACCAACCCCACTAGATGTCTTTCAAGACGATGAAACTCTGAGTATGATTTCTGACAATGATCCGGAAGGACCCGGGGAAACCGAGTCCTTGAAAGCTAAAAGAATCCAAAGGAATCAAGCTAAGGAGGCCCGCAGAAGGCGAGCAACTCACCGCAAGGAAGCTGTAGATCGCTACAATGCACGACTAGAAGAGTACAACACCCGGAGGCGTCTGGAAGTAGAGGCAGAGCGTCAAGCTCGCACTGAAGAAAATCACTCCGAGGATGATTTCAACAGACGGTGCCCTGATTGTTCTCGCAACCTTGAACCCGAGTTCATGAGGGTCGCCGGCCATAAAGTCTTCCAGACTCCCTATCAAAATATACTAGCTCTAGCTACGGAGATGGGAGCCAAGACCAATCGCACCCCTGATGAAGAGCGATGACTGGTCATGCTTCAGACTACCGCACTCCAACTACGGGGGCGGAATCTTGAATCCCTAGCTGATGAGCAAGCTTCATCTCACCCAAGCCAGAGGCGGCCGGTTCAAGAACGACTCGGTCGTATCCCAGCAAGGAGCCGTCTGGGCCACCGAGTACCCGACCAAGCTGAGGGAGGAGCCGAATCTTCATACAGAGGAGTCGCAGTTGCAACATCCGATGCAGTTGATTGCTTCCCCTGCTTTTCCCAAAAGCTTCGAGTGGTTTCGTTCCCGCGAAAATTCAAACCCGGGAATTACTCAAAGTACGACGGGAAGACAGAACCTAAACTGTGGCTCAGGCTGTATGCTCGAGCAGTCGAGCTAGCGGGTGGAAGCAATGATGTCAAAGCACTCTACCTCCCAATGGCTCTAGAGACAATGCCGCTTGCTTGGTTTGACAGGCTTAAACCCGAGTCCATCGACTCCTGGGAACAACTACATCGTATCTTCGTTGAAAACTTTGCTGGTGTCCCAGAGAGATCAGATCCCCGGACTAAGCTCAGAACCTGCAAGCAACAGAAAAACGAATCAATGCAGGAGTACTATAGGTGATTCTCAGAAATCCGCTCTACAGTATCCGACATTACAGATAGAGAAGTAATTGACCTTTTTGGCAACGGTATTTGCGAAAGGTACAATTATAAAGATTTCATCAAGCAGGACCCGACCACCGCTGACGAGTTCCATCGGGCTGTAAACTCCACGATGGCGACAGAGGAACGCACACAGGAACGCTTCCCCGATAGAAACACGCAAGGTGATCGAGGAAACAACTTGAGAGGCAACCAGGCACCACAGCAAAATACCCGGAAAAGGGCAGGAGATAATACTGTTGCTGCCATGGAGCCTCAGAAGAAGGGAAACAAGCCATTCACCTTTGATGACTTACTCGACGGACCCTGCCCTTTCCATCCGAAAGGTGGACATCAAGCAAGGCACTGCCGACAGCTCAAGGAGCGAGGCTTGAACTCCGACTTCAACAAGAACAAGAAAGACAAAGGCAAGAAGACAGCTGAGGATCCTCAACAGGACGCCGGTGGCTTTCAGCACCCCAAAGGAACTATTAATGTCATCTTTGGGGGAGTAACTACCAGTGACAACAAGAGGCTTCAGAAGCTTTCCCTGCGAGAGATCATGTCCACCGAACCAGCGACACCCAAATACCTCGACTGGTCCGAACATCCGATTAATTTCTCTAGAGCAGATCAATGGACCAGTGTTTCCAATGCAGGCCATTACCCGCTAGTTTTGGACCCCACGGTTGCTGGATATACACATGGGAGGGTACTCATCGATGGCGGAGCAGGACTCAATGTTATCTTTGCAAGCACCCTACGAAAGATGAATCTAGATCTCGCAACCCAGCTCACACCATCAACCGCTCCTTTCTACGGCATAGTACCCGGAAAAGCGGTTGTACCACTCGGAAGGATTATACTACCCGTCACTTTTGGAACTCCGATCAATTACAGAACGGAGTACATCAGTTTTGAGGTAGCCGACTTCGAATCATCGTATCACGCCATATTCGAGCGACCTGTTATTGCCAAGTTTATGGCAGTACTCCACTACCCGTACCTCTTATTGAAGATGCCGGGTCCCAAAGGAATCTTAACCTTCAGAGGCGACTTGAAGTGGTCATTTGATTGCGACACAGAGGCTGTCCAAATCACTGAGCAAGCTCAACTCGCCCTGGAAGTACAAGAACTCGCTTAGATGGTGCTTAATACCAAGCCTGGAGATTCAGAAATCCCAACCAAGAAGGCGGGTACTATTCAACCATCAGCAGAAGTCTCCACAGAAGCCATTGACCTAGAAACCGGTGATGCTTCCAAGACAGCGGTTATCAGTGCTCACCTATCTGAAGAATAGGAACTCGCGCTCACCAAGTTCCTTAGAGCAAACAAAGACATATTTGCTTGGAAACCAGCAGACATGCCTGGGGTCCCAAGGAACTTGGCTGAGCACAGATTAGAGTTAAACCAAGGCTATTTGACCTCCTAAAAGATCACGGTGAAAAGTGGGTTGAAGAATTGCCTAAGGTAGTCTGGGGGCTACGAACACAACGAAGTCGGGCAACAGGCCAAACACCTTTCTTTCTGGTATATGGCACTGAAGCAATCTTACCGGCTGACTTAATCTGGAACTCCCCACGAACGGAGCAGTACAACGAGGGCGAAGCTGATGATACCAGGCGGTTAGAAGTCGACAGCCTTGAAGAAGCCCGACTAACCGCACTTTTGCAGTCAGCAAGATACCTTCAAGGGATGAGGCGCTATTATGATAAGAACGTCCATCACCGCACCTTCCAAGTAGGCGACATAGTGTTGAAGAAAATTCAGAACACCGTTGGACGTCACAAGCTCATGAGTCCATGGGAAGGTCCTTATATTGTATCCAAAGTAACAAGACCCAGGTCATTTGAGCTAGTCACTGAAGATGGATCTCCACTACCAAATTCATGGAATATTGAGAACTTGAAGAAATTCCATACTTAAGGACTACGCTACAATGCTGATTCAGGGCAATTGTATTTATTAGTTGGATATTAATAAAGTTTGAAGTTCATACGACATAAGAACTTTTATCCAGGCCTTATCACGACTATTCAGTCGCATAACAGTCTCTGCAATAGCAGGGCTTACCTCCGACTAATATATAATATTACTCGGATAGATTGGTTCAGCGGAAACCATACTTGAGTTACGAGCTTCGAGCTCAATACAACTCACAAGGTAGTACGGCTTAACACCCGGCTATCAGCCTATAGCGAATATGAAATCCACTATAGTGGACAACAGTTCCTGTAAGGCATAACAAGGTGGATTAGTACTCACCCTGTTACACATTTCTTGGACAGAGGTCCACCCACCTTCGCACCCAAGCTGCGATCCCCAAGAGGATACGATCCACCCTGAAGGAACTAACGTTACGGTCCTTCAAGAGGCGCCTGATCGAAATTATCCCTTGAACAAGGGTACTAAGAGTAGTACTCGGGCAAGACTAAGTTCTCTACACAATGGTTAGAGAAACAAAGTCACACGACCCAAACTAAAGTGCTAGCGAGCACTCGGATAGACTCGTCTAATTAGACGCCTGGTCATACATCCGCAACAAATAAACTCAACCCATTGCCAAAGAAATTTACCGCGATATGGAGTTGGACATATATGCAAATCCATGAGATTCAAAAGTAACCAATATCTTTGATATCTTATAATAATTGTTTTCAGGAGATACAAGTTGCAGAGACTGAGGAGTCTAGACTACTCTACAAAATCTAATATCTGTGAGTACTCCTCTGCGGCGGCTTTCACCTCCTCTTGCATTGCCGCAAGGTCCTCATCGTCTTTGCCCTCAGGAAGAGTCATCAAAGCAGACAAGTCGAAGGACGGCAGATGAAGCCGCAGCGTCGCCATCAGGCCTTGCACCACGAAAATCAACATATCTTTAATGTATTGCGCTAGTCGTCCAGGTGCAGCCTTGGCCCGCTCAATCAAAGTCTCCTCGACTCCTGCTGGCGCCGGAATCATGTTGAGCAGGGGCTCGACAGCATGCTCCAAGGCCTTCAAAGATTCCGCCGACTCCTTTGTAGACTTCAAAGCCTGCAAAAGGTCCCGGTCAGCACCCTCACGCATCAATTTGGCTTCTTGAAGAGTACTCTGCGCATTAGCAAATACCTCTTCAAGTTCTGCTTGCTTCCGGTTGAAGGCGTTCTGCCACCCAGAAGCCAGTTTATTTGCATCTGCATACACAACAGTCAGTTATCATGTCATCCGACTCATATTATGGAGCAGAACGACACAGAAACTCCAAGTATACCTTCAAGCTGCTTTTTAGAACTCTTCTTGAGCTCCTTCAACTTCTGTTCCATAGCAGCGGACTTGGATATCAGCCCACCCTCTCGGTCGTTAGCAGCGTCACGCTCCGCTACCACTTCCTTGAGGTTGCCTTGGAGTTCATTAATGCGATTATGCAAAACCTGGGTGGCTACCTTCTGACTAATTTGGTCCTGGGCAATATAGTCCTGGAGCTCTTGGTTTTCACGAGACAGCTCCTAGCGGATCCGGGTGACTTGATCTCTAACCTTGAAGTCAAAGGACTACAATACAATAATATCGTGAGTACTCGGATGAGTTTACAGTATAACAAGCAGAGATTGAGACTCTTACCTCAACAAATTGGTGAAGAGCTTCAAAAGGAGCCCTCACCTGATCCCTTAGCTCCTTCAGCCGAGTAAGATCCTGGTCATACCCGGATACGTCAAGAGTAGCTCCTTGGCGTGAGGACTCAGGTGCATCTAAAGATCCTCCCTGCTGACAAGCTGAGCCCTCTGCATGTATCTCCGTCAAGACCATGTCCAGGGTAGGTTCGTCCGTCTATCGTGTACGAAAAAACCAGTCATTCCACACTCGGTCAAACTCCAATTGAGCGGGAGAACGAAAGATGGAGTACGGCCAACCAACCTGAGGCAATGGAAGACCATCCGCGTCAGGAGCAGCTTCGACCTGAGACTTGGACGCAGAGGAGTCAGGCAGCGGATCTACCTAACTGAAGGTTGGCGGCACGCTGGAGTCATCCTTGGCCAGCGGCTCCGACTCCTCTACCGCCTGAGGATCAGGAACGGTGCTCGAGGCTGTTGCACCTGGTTTTGCCTTCCTGCAAGCAGACAAGTATACATGTCAGTATCAGAACTCTGTGTACACTCTACAAAGCTGAAAACTTACTTCACGAGCTTCAAAGGCTTTGGTAGCTTCAAGAGCGGCTGTATCAGAAGCGGGTCTGAAGTCGAAGGCTTCTCAGACAACACACTGCTTGAAGTCCCTTGCGCTGTGCCAGCATCTGATACAGCGACATATATAAGACAAGAGACCATCAACACTCAAAAGGACTACAAAGTACTCGGGTTTTCCCTTACCAGGAGCACCCGGCTTATAGTGCTTATCAGACAATTCTTGAGATAAAAGAACTTTTCGACAAGCACGGCGAATACCAGTGCGAGCCTTCTTAAGGACGGGTCCTCCGGCTTCTAGTTGAGGAGTCGGTGACCTCTTCCGGCTACCCTCAGCCTCTGGGTCTATAAGCAGGACATCAGAGTCAGTTGATTCTGTGTCAAGCCAGTCAAGATCTTCAGGCGAACTTGGTTTGTTAGGAAGATCCTCACTTCTGACGGGACCTTCCAAAATGATGCCTCCGCCTTCTTCAGTCGCCGGAGGCAGTGGAGGGCAATCATTGTTATCTCTCCCCTGGCCCTATAAAACAGAAGGATATCTAGTCAGGTCAGAAGGATATCTATTCCGAACCTTGACAACACGACAAATTAAGTACTTACCTGAGGAGGAGGATTAATGGCGGAGAAGGATGTCATCACTGGAGCAAGATGTCCACGACTCTTAAGCAGCCGGTTCACTCTCCAGAGGACTTCACAGTCTGCCAATTGCTCGACAGCGTGGCGACCCGGGTCGTTCTTACCCAGGTATTCGAACCCAAAGTTGGCTCGCTGCTGAAGCGGGTGGATGCGCCGGGCAACAAAGTCTTGAACGACAGTGTATCCGGTCAGCCCATTGATTATCAAAGCGTCTATCATAATGAGGAAGGGTTGGATAGCCCCTACTTCTTCACTTGTGAGCTTCTCCTTCCATTCACGGCACTTCTGTGGGGGCCATCCATCATGACAACGAAGAGCTGGGGGTGAGTTACCCATATAGAACCACCCAGCAGCCTAGTCTCTTACCGAGTCTAACAACTCGACAGTGATATATTCACTAGCTACTTCCAATCTAACTTGGAGGCTAGCCCCTCCGACTACTTCGACGCTAATATCACTGGGTTGACATTTAAACCAGAAGAAATAGCGGAAAAGAGTAATAGAGGGGCATATCCCCAGAAAAGCTTCACAAAGATTAGTGAAGATTGCAATATGAAGAACCGCATTGGGAGTAATATGGTTCAGAGTCAAACCATAGTAATGCAGCAAGCCACGGAAGAAATCAGAAGCAGGAAGCCCCAATCCCCACTCCACGAAGGACTTGAACATCACGATCTCCGTGGTGTTGGCGGCAGGAGTGCGATGATCAGTGGGTACCCTCCATCCATCAAGTGGTTGCGCTCGTAGCAATCCTTGCTGCGCTAGGAACGCCAGTTCCGCCAGGGTGGTGTCCGGTTTCTTCCATGCCAAGACATCTGTTGGCGGGTTCGGATGCTTTGGTCTCCCGGTGGTGGTGATCCTAGGTTTCTTCTTCTCCGCTGCAGACTGTTTCTTGGGACCCATGTTGGTGACGAGAGATTTTCTACGCATCCACTGAGAGTTGGCTAAGGGATCCCTAGCTCTAAAGGCAATGGCTTGATGAAAGCGTGAGGAAAGCACAAGCCCGGTGGCGGCTTATTATAGATCTGTTTTGATAACCGTTCGGCTTTCCTAAACGGCGTCATGGCAACGTCTGTAACCCTAGCGGCTGGGAACACGTGTCAGACGGCGTCAGAGATAGAGAACAGGAATAGTAAACAGACAAAGTTTTCCTTCCGCAAGATACATTTAGTACTCGGGAAACAAGACAGAGGACTCAGAAAATATTCCAAGTACCCGGATCTTTGTTATTATTACTCGGAATTACAACAGAGATACATGAAAACATCTTGAGATACAACAACTTTCAACAGAAGTACAATCAAAGTGTAAAACGCTACTCTAGTGAATTCAAGGTACATAGCCTTGATGCCTATTGCACCAAGGACCGGTTTCAGTGAGACGCAGTAAAGCAGACACAGAACCTTGGGTAGACACTATCTTTTCAGTGCATCCCAAGGTGGGTCTTTGGTACCACCCCAGTACTCAAGGAACTCAGGGAAGACCATCACCCTCGCCGCCCTTTTGACAACCTGTGACTCCTAGGTTATCTACGAGTGGTAGTCACAAGAGTTCTTTTAGGTGCACCTCTGTGTCCCTCTGCTCGCGACCACTTGGAAACCACCCTAACGGATGGTCCTTTCACAAGAGTTCTTCTGGGCACTTCATCTATTCTACAGAAGGAAGACACCCGGGGGCTCGATCATCTCAACTACTGCTATTACAATACCCATGGAACTAATAAGAAGTTCTACACTCTCGAAAGATATGAGCTCTTTGCTTCCCAGGCAGGGTATTTATAGGCGGTTTCTTCTGGGTCTATAGACCAGGTTCATCAACAAGAGTGATCGCTGGACCAATAATTCAACCAATGTACTGTGGTGCATGTGAAGCTCGACATGGGTAACAGAGCTAATTCTCACACGCACTTCAAGACGAAGACGACAAAGTTTGCAGTTGCAGAAAACGACAAACATCATTATTACGCACAGTTGGAACAGTCACCAGTCAATTATTGCTGGACTCAAGGTAATTTTTATTCAATGGGGGGTGATATGGGATGTTTGTTGAAAACATTGCCCACCTGAAGCTGAGTAATTATTATTTGGTCGGTTTAAGCAACAAGTTGGTGTCATGGTCCGACTACTCAAGACCTTAATAGATTACCTAATGGCTTCATTTAGAAGACCGTGAGAACCGACTACTATGGTACTCGGAACTCAGGCTCGGGGGCTGCAGGGTATAATCTATAAAGGAAATATTTTTTCTTATTCAAGATTTACTCGAAAAAGGCTCCAAAGATCCTCAAAGTTATTATAAATAACAAGAGGCTCAGGGGCTACACCCTATGGGTGCACTTTTTGTAAAAAGCGCACACCATGGAATTTCTTTACACTCGGAGCACTTCAAGATTTCTCAAGACATTACTCGGAGATTCTCAAGAAGAAACTAGAAGATAACGTCGTGAAGAAATGATGACGAGCTCGGGGGCTTGACGGACCAGGATGTCAGAGATATCATCTATCGATGATTACTCCGACTAATCCAGGATGGCTTTAGAGATCCGAAGACTTGTAACGAAGTGTACTTAGATTAAGACTCTAGTTTGTAACTTAGCCGAGTTGTAAAAGGAAGTCCTGTAATTAGAATAGGACTCCAATATTGTAACTGGCTAGGACTCGGTCTGCGCTAAGGTTCACCCGGACATATAAGGGGAATCGGGCGCAGGCTCTAGATCATCGAATATTGAATCATAACAATACACAAGGCACACGCCGCACTGGACGTAAGGTATTACGCTATTTAGCGGCCTGAACCAGTATAAATCGCTGTCCCTGTGTACTCGCCGAGTCCTACGAACGCCGATCCCCACCGAACAAATCATCTGAGATTACTCAAGATGAGTTGCCGGTTAACAAACACCGACAGTGTGCCGCCGAAATTTGGTGGATTTGAGGTTGTATTCACTGGAATTTGAGTGGCTAGAGCGGATGCCGTGAATGTGCCCTGGGCATCCTTATTCGCGGCAACCGTCTCGAGATTGTCGACCGTCTTCGGCGCCTTCCTCGATGGAATGGTAAGCTCGGGCGACAACCACAGTGGGCACCAATGTTGTTTCAGGGTCGACACCCTGGAACAGCGGGTTGACGCGCGAGCGAATGCATAGAGCAAAGACGGAAGTAAACTAGAGTATGGGGTGAAGTGAACAGTGTCCTCGCCCTCCCCCCATGGGGAGGCGAGGGTATTTATACATGTCCGGACGTAGCCGTAGGTACAAAGGGGTGCACGCTCAACCACTCCCCTCACAATTACAAAGGTGCCCTTTCTAACCGCTCTACCATCCACTCCGGTCCCACAGTGCCTGAGGGGCACCGTCGTAACTCCGCACCTTAGTGGGCCTGGGTCCATACGTCTCCTCCCCGCGTGCGAGGGGCAACCCGCTCTTAGCCGAAGCTTCCCGCAACCTGCGAAAACAACCAGGACAGAGAGACGAAAGAGCACGCGCCCTTAGCTCGCGGACCTCTCGCGCGAAAGGCGGGCGCTTGCTCGAGAGCCCACCCTTTCGCTTGCGTCGGGGCCCTTCGTGGCTCTCTCGGGCGAAAGAGGCGCTCGCCCTCGGCGCTGCAGTTTCGCTCGAAAGAGCCTTCGGCCGAGCGGAACGGACGGCGATAGCTCTATGACGAAGATGGGTGCCCCCGACGCGGGCTACCGTCCCAACAGTCATCTTCAAATCCGGGTGGTTGTTCTACAAACACTAAATCATTGATTTATCCATTTAGAAATGCACTTTTGCCATCCATTTGATACAACTTGATGTTGTGAGCACATGCATAAGCCAATAGAATTCTTATTGCTTCCAATCTTGCAACGGGTGCATATGTTTCTCCAAAGTCAAGACCATCAACTTGAGTGTATCCTTGTGCCAACAATCTTGCTTTGTTTCTCACAACTATCCCATCTTGATCTTGCTTGTTCCTAAAGACCCATTTGGTTCCAATCACATTATAGTTCTTTGGTCTCTCAACTAACTCCCATACTTGATTGCGGGTAAAGTTGTTTAGCTCTTCATGCATAGCATTAACCCAATCAACATCCATCAAAGCTCCTTCAATCTTGGTTGGCTCGAATGATGATACAAATGAATAGTGTTCACAAAATGAATCTAGATCTTGTTTGCACACCACTTCTAATGTCACCAACAATTTGATCAATTGGATGATCTCTTGCAACATTGGTTGGTTGGAGTATTTGCATTTGATTGCCTTGTTGAGATGAACTAGCCACTTGTTGATCTTCACTAGCACTTTGATCATGAGAACCACTAACTTGATTTGCATCAACTTGTGCATTAGAGGAGAACATTTGATCATCTTCATCATCAATCACTTGTCTTGGCCTAATATCACCAATATCCATATTCTTCATTGCACTTTTCAATTGAGTGCCTCTCACATCATCTAGATTTTCATGTTCATCTTGAGAGCCTTGAGTTCCATCAAATTCAACATCATGCACTTCCTCAAGTGTCCCACTAGCCAAGTTCCAAACTCTATATGCTTTGCTTGTAGTTGAATATCCATGTAAGAAACCTTCTTCACACTTCTTCTCAAATTTGCTCAATCTTGCACCTTTCTTCAATATATAGCATTTGCAACCAAAAACTCTAAAGTATGCAATATTGGGCTTTCTTCCATTCAATAGCTCATATGGTGCATTCTCTAACATCCCATGGCAATAGAGACAGTTGCTACAATAGCAAGCCATGTTGATAGCCTCGGCCCAAAAAGAATGACTCACATTGTATTCACTAAGCATAGACCTTGTCATATCAATCAAAGTTCTATTCTTTCTTTCAACTATGCCATTGGATTGGGGAGTATACTTGTTGAGAATTGATGTCTAATTCCAAAGTCATCACACAATTCATCCACTCTAGTGTTCTTGAACTCACTCCCATTGTCACTTCTAACTCTCTTGATAGTTGTTTCAAACTCATTTTGACATCTCTTGACAAAAGTTTTGAATAGATCATATGTTTCACTATTGTCACTAAGAAAGAACACACATGTGTATCAGTGTAATCATCCACAATCACAAAGCCATATTTGTTTCCACCAATGCTACTGTAAGTGGTTGGTCCAAATAAATCCATATGCAACAATTCAAATGCTTTACTAGTGCTCATCATGCTTTTCTTGGGATGGGTATTACCAACTTGTTTTCTGGCTTGACATGAACTACAAAGCTTATCCTTCTCAAATGTGATATCCTTCAAGCCTCTAACTAGATCATGCTTCACTAGTTTATTCAATTGTTTCATTCCAAAATGACCAAGCCTTCTATGTCATAACCAACCCATGCTAGACTTAGTGAGCAAGCAAGTTGACAATTGTGTTTCACTAGCATTGAAATCAACCAAGTATAGATTCTCATATCTAAATCCTTTGGATATCAAGTTAGAGCCATCTACACTTATGATTTCTACATCATCAACTCCAAATATGCACTTGAAACCAAGATCACATAATTGTGCAACCGATAGCAAATTGAAGTTCAAGCTCTCAAGTAGCAACACATTGGATATGCTCATGACATTGGATATTTCAATCTTACCAAGCCCTTTGACCTTGCCTTTTCCATTGTCACCAAATGTGATAGAATCAAACTCATGATCACCACTTGAATTGATTGAGTTGAACATTCTTGAGTCCCCAGTCATATGTTGAGTGCACCCACTATCAAGCACCCAATGTCTTCCTTCGGCTTTATAATTGACCTACAAGAAAAGATCAATTCTTTTTAGATACCCAAACCTTTTTGGGTCCTCCAAAGTTAGTGACCAAACTCTTTGGTACCCAAATGGCTTTCTTCTTTGAGCCCACAATTGGTGTACCAATGAATTTAGCTTTCACACCATTAACACCCTTGGTAAGCAAATAGCAAGAATCAAATTGAATTGAGCATACAAATGCATTCTTGTTCTTGCTCTTGCAATATTGCTCTACGTGTCCAGATTGCTTGCATTTGTTGCAAAACCGACCATTACTTCTCATAAAACTAGTCTTGTGAGTAGCAAAAGCCGTGCCATTCATGGGGGTATAGCCCAATCCCTCTTTGTTAAGAGAGAACCTTTGGCTACCCAATAACTTAAGCAAGCGGGCCTCACCACCATAGGCTTTGCCTAAGGCGTGAGTGAGCTAATTTACCTCCTTCTTCAAGGTCTCATTCTCAACCATGAGTGAGGCATCACAAGTGAAGCCATCATCCATAAATGAGGTAGTAGTGGATGTGCTACATGAAGGATTAGTGGAGGCAATAATAGTAGGTTATAAAAAGATTCATCTATGATATCACATGTTATGCCTGTCATTGGTTTCTACTTTCTCAATTTTAGCTTGATCAATTAGAGAGGAGTGAGCTTTCTTAAGCTTGGTGTGAGCATCATCAAGCTTCTCATGGACTTCCACTAGCCTCTCATGAGATGCATTTAGCTCCTCAAAGGATTGCTCAAGAGCTTTTAGTCTCTTTTGTAATTCTTTGCACTCCTTTCTTTTCTTATCAAAGTGTACTCTAGCATCATCAAGCATATCCATTAATTCATCTCTAGTGGGTTCATCATCATCATCACCATCACTCCCATCATCATCGGATTGTACCTTTGTGGCCTTAGCCATGAAGCATGATGGAGTGTCGAAGATGGAGGGCTTGTCATTGATAGTAATGCTTGCAAGAGCCTTCTTCTTGTTTGTCTTGTGGTCATCATCATCGCTATCATCATCACTATCACTTGTGGATGCATCGCTATCCCAAGTGACCACATATGAATGCCCCTTCTTCTTCTTGATGAACTCTTTCTTCTCTTTCTTTTCCTTCTTCTTGCCCTTCTTGTTGTCTTCATCATTTTCACTAGTGTAAGGACATTGAGCAACCAGATGATCTTTGCTTCCACACTTGAAACATCTCCTTGGTTCGTCCTTGTTCTTGTATGAGGTCTTCTTCCTTCTTGCCCGGTAGCACTTCTTCTTCATAAATTTGCCAAATCTCTTGACAAATAGAGCCATCTCCCCATCCTCATCATCACAAGCAATGGAGCAATCATCTTCACTTGATTCTTCTTTCTTTGACTTTCCCTTGCTCTTGGATGATGTTGTGGCTTTGAATGCCACACTCTTCTTCTCATCTTTCTTGTTTTCCTCTTCATTTTCTTCTCTATATGTATCATCGGTCATCACATCTCCAAGTACTTGGTTTGGTGTCATTGTGTCCAAACCACTTCTCACAAGCAATGTGACCAACATACCGAACCTCTTTGGAAGACAACTCAAGAACTTGTGTGAGAAGTCCTTGTCCTTCACTTCCTCTCCAAGTGCCTTGAGATCATTGACTAGCACTTGTAGCCTATTGAACATTTCCGGCACACTCTCATCTTCCTTCATCTTGAAGCTTGCAAACTTTTCTTTGAGTCTGTATGCCTTTGCTCCCTTGACCGCTTGAGTGCCCTCATATGACTCTTCTAGCTTCTTCCAAGCCTTATTTGCCATCTCCATGCCCTTGATTTGCTCAAACACATTTGCATCAATTGCATCATGGATAGCACTAAGAGCAATGTCATTGTTTTGCATCTTTTCTTCTTCGGCATTGGTGAGGTGCTCCGCATCGGCAATCTCAATATTTGTTTCCACCATGCTCCAAATCTTTCTATTGATTAACTTGAGATGAGTGGTCATCTTTGCCTTCCAATAGCTATAATTGGTGCCATCAAATTGGGGTGTCCTTTTGGTGTTGTTGATTTGAGCCATTTTTCAGACCGTAGGTTGTTAAGCCTCAAAATGAACAGTGACCTTGCTCCGATACCACTTGAAAGGTCCCAAATGGCTAGAGGGGAGTGAATAGACTAATAAAAAATTCTACAACAACACTACAACTTTGTTAGCTAACTAAATGGCGAAGCACAAGTTGTGCTAGCTCTAAGTCAAATGCAAGTCACATATTCATCATTCTAAATAATTATGATCTCTATTGCACACAAAGGCTAGGTTGCTAAGATACAACTATGTGAGCAATTTATCAACAAATATATCTCTACACAAGATGAGCAATTAAACTATCTACACAAGATACAATTATCACTAGAATGAATGTAACGAAGTAATTTCAAGAGATAGAGATATGTATACCGAGCCGGGCAAGAGATCAATAGATGAATATCAGAGAATACCACGGAGACAAGATGACACAAAGATTTTTCCTCTGAGGTTCACTTGCTTATCGGCAAGCTATGTCCTTGTTGTAGTGATTCACCCACTTGGAGGTTCACGAGCTAATTGGCATCACACGCCAAACCCTCAATAGGGTGCCGCACAACCACACCACAAGATGGGGATCCACAAGCTACGAGCAATCCACTAGAGTTACCTTTCGCGATCTCCCGTAGGGAAGGCACAAGAAACCCCTCACAAATCACCGATCGGAGCCGAAAACAATCACCACCTTCCGCTCAACAATCCTCGCTACTCCAAGCCGTCTAGGTGTCGGCGAACACCAAGAGTAACAAGCAAAATCTGCAGCGAAACACAAACACCAAGTGCCTCTAGATGAACACACTTTTGCAATGCACTTGGCACTCCCAATCTCTCTCAAAATGATGAATAATCAATCAAATGGAGTGGGAGAAGAATTGCTAGGCTCACAAAGAAGTTTAGGCAATCCAAATATCCAAGAGAGTGAGCCCAAGCCAGCCAAACACCTTATATAGCCCTCACACAAAAGTGCTAACTGTTTGGCTGAAAAACGCCCTGCCCGGACGCGCCTGTCGGGGCGACCGGACGCACAGACCTAGCGTCTGGTTGTTCAATGGACGCCACGTGTCCAGACCGTATGAACTCAGCCGCCCGATCCCAGCGGTTATTTTCAAACACGCGCTCATTTATGTTCGACCGGACGCACTAGTCAAACTGACCGGACGCAAGGGTCACAGAGTACAGTCACACTTAGCCCCAACGCCTCTTTTTCACCAATGACCGGACGCGTCGTTAGATTTTGATCGGACGCTCCAGCCCTAGCATCCGGTCACGAGCAGAGAGGTTCCAGAGAGGGAAAATCCTAACTGGACGCATCCGATCAGGCCTGATCGAACGCACCCTAGTGACTGGTCAATCCCTGCTGACAACACAACACCACGTCATCACGACCGGACGCACCAGCGTTGAGTCCGGTCACAATTTTGCCTCAGAGTCCGATCAACACTGAAACCACAACTCAGCCTAGGGTTTGCTACCGGACGCGTTCGGTCACTACCAGGACTGCGTCCGATCACCTCTGTGACCCTAGAATCTTGTCCTTTTTCATACCCTTGTGCCAATGTGTTAACTCCACAAAGATTCCACTACTTGTGTACGTGAGTTAGCATTTGTCAAGCACTTTTCAAGAGGAAGTTAGCACACACTAGAACTAGATGCATATGCAGAGTGTAGATCATCTAGTGGCACTTTGATAACCGCATTTCACAAATAAGTTTCATTCCTCTTAATAGTACGACTATCAATCCTAAATGTGATCACACTCTTTATAGTGTCTTGATCACCAAAACAAAATGACCTTGTGCATATACCTTTGCCTCTAGCCCATTTTGTTTTTCTCTTTCTTCTTTTCCAAGCATTAGAGCCTTTGATCACCATCATGTGAACATCACCATCCATCTAGCTCCATCACTTGGTGTTGGATCAACCTATCTTATACACACTTAAGCATCGGATTAGTCCAATAGGTTTCATCAATTAACCAAAACCAAACTATGGCTTTCATGATGGGGCATGGAAGTCCCGTGATGCGAGCGCCTCCACCACCAAATCTGGTTGCCATGGAGGACCTGATGGTCTCCCCGCCACCACCTGATGCTCGACGAGGAGTTCAACGCGGCCTCTGCTGCCTCCGGCACCGGCATCCCAGAGGAGTCACAGCTGCGCCTCTACGGCCTCTACAAGATCACCACTTAGGGGCCCTACACCACACCATAGGTCCACAACCGTCCACACTCAACCTCGCTCTCCAGTGATGAGCACACAATGACACAACAAGTATGCTCACCTCTTCTCTTCCCCTTTCCATTGGTATTCAAACCTGATTTAAGTGTATACAAGTATTCCACGATTGAAGTACTCATGCTTTCAGAACAAAATGCATATATTCATGCACTCCAAGGTGTATAAAGTTGATCTGAAATTTCCAGTGTACATGTTAATTCTCCACAAAACAAAATCGTCTAGTCTGTCTTGCCGCGAATAAATTTTAGATTAGTTCTGAACGAACCACTAATGAAGGAGATGTTTGGGAAGTAGTGGCCATGGTAGTTTCACTACTTTGATATTTTAGTCATACCACCACATTGAATTCTTTGGAAGGCTAAAACACCTTCATGTTACCATCATGGTTTTGAGAAAGCAATGTTTTACGGTCAGAAAATAAACTTACATGTCTAGGTTTTTCTTCTCGTTCAAGTGTTTCACATGACTCTATTTTCATTCAGGTCGTACGAATCCATGCTTTTTTATTTTTCCAAAGTTTTGTTAATATGTTGCTTGATTTGGCTATCCTGTTATTGTATTGTTAAGCTTTTGAAAGGATAAGATGTAAGGTGGCAATGAGAGCAGGATCACCACAACAACTAAGCTCAATAGGTGACTCACCACTTCATTTTACCATGGATCTCCACTTTGCATTGTATTGTTGCTATTGTTGCCACCACCATTGTGAGCTATCTGCCACCCGTGGTGGGCTGGGAAATGAGCTAGAAGAGGGATTAGTTGTTTTTTTCCCTGTCAGAGCCTATTTGTTGATCTATTTGCCCTTTTCCCCTTCAGTTAGATAGTTCTAGGTAGAGCAAGGGTACCTAGAAATATGTGTGTTGTTAGCATTCATGTTACCAGCAGTTGGTCGTGCTTATATCTTCAGTTGTCTGATAAAGAACATGTGTGCATTAGTAAGCTCATTCTTTTCCTTTCTATACAACTGAAAGGACCGTGACGCCTAAGAGGGGGGTGAATTAGGCAACTTAAAACTTTTACTCTAACTAAAGCCTCTAATTGCCACCTAGTCAAAACCTATGCAAGAATGTAAACTATCTATATGTGCAACTGAGGTTTTGTTAGGTGTGTTGCTATCTCCACCGCAAAAGAGTTTTGCAACCTACGATCCAAACCTATCAACTAGCCTATCAACTAAGCTAGGAAAGGTAAAGACATAATTAAGGTAGCAAAGTAAATGCGGAAGCTAAAGAGCATGGTAGAGATGCAAACTCCCGTCGATGACTCCGGTATTTTTATCGAGGTATCGAGAAGCACGCAAGCTTCCCCCAAGTCCTCGTTGGAGCCCCTCGCAAGGAATCCCTCGCAAGGGCCAAGCTCCCGGTCGGGTAACTCCGTGGATAGCTCTGGTCCTTCCCCACGCGCAAGTGGGTCTCCGGTTAAGCCACTCGTGGCAAAGCCTCTCCCGGATGTTCCCCGCCGTCTCCACTATCAAGCTTCCGTCCGAATCGCCGCGGGCCTTGTTCCCTTCGGTACACGGTGGCGACCACACTACAAACGCGGTTGGTGTGGTCTCGCAAGACTACAAGCCCCTCCGATGTACAACAATGGTGCGCGCAAGCACCGAGTAGCAAGAGGTATGCAAACCTCACTAAACACTAGGCCTAAACCTAGAGCAAGCACATGAGCGGTGGTCTAACTAGCCTAAGCACTTCGCAAAGCACCTACACTAATCACCATGTGAATCACTAAGCACTATGCATATGGAGGCACTAATATGGTGTAGCAACACCCTTGGTTGTTTCCTCACTCCTCCACACCTCATTTGGCCGGTTTGAGGTGGTATATATAGGCCCCCAATCAAATAGAGCCGTTGGGAGGGCTGAAATCAGCTCTCTGTAGAGCATCGGACGCTACAGTGATGGCATCGGACGCGTCCTATGCTCATGTGATGAGTAGCTGTTGGAAAACTAGCCGTTAGACTTGTTTTTCGGGGGCATCAGACGCTACAGTAATGCATCGAACGCTGGCATCGGACTCTACCATCATACTGTTCATTCTGGGCTGATTTCGGAGGTCATCGGACGCTGCATCGGACGCGCGTCCGTTGCTCTGCATCGGAGCGTCCGTTGCTCCATTTTCAGAGAGACAGACTTTCGTATTTTGGGCATAACTCTTAGCTCTGAACTCCGATTTCGATGATCTTGGACTTTTCGGAAAGCTAATGAAATTCTCTACAGCTTTATGCTAATACCATGTCAGTTTGAGTAAATCCAAAATCATGAGACAGTTCCAATTCAATCAGCTCTTGTCTCGGCTTGAGCGTTAACTTTGTTTGCGTCCGGCCCTCTATTTCTTGTGTCTTGGACTTTGCTTGATCTTTGTAAGCCTCCAATACATCTTGTAGGGTCTTTGCTTGAGGTGTTGATCATTTGATCACCATATTGTCTTTGTCCAAGTCACATGCGCATCCTATTGGACTACAAAACAAATACATGCAAACATATTAGTCCAATTTGGTTATGTTGATCATCAAGCACCAAAATCCAAAGTTAAATGGGTCGAGGTCCATTTTTCTTACAACAACCTTAATGAATTCTTTTGAATTCATTTCATTAAACCAGGCACTGAATCTAGAGAATCTGCTTGAACCAAAGTTCGGATCTCAAATGTAGTTTTGTTGTCTTACATATATAAAAGAAGATATTGAAATTTTATTACTTGCATGTTGATTATTTTAGATCCTATAATCTCTTTACTCAAAAAAGCATATGGAAATATTGTAATTGATTAGTCTAGAACCAAAAGAGGAAAAACTGAGGGTATAAGATTCAGAACATGGATTTGGTCTGGGTGCTTATGCAGTGAGATTCAGAACATGGAGGAAATGCTGAATTTTTTCATGTTTATGTTGTATTAAATCTGTATGGGTGATTTGAGTAGACACATTATATTTTGATATTGTACCAGTCTATTATCCCACATCCATAAAATTTCATAAGTATTTGCATAGGCAAGCTATGCTTTATTAAAAAAAAAGACTCCTAGGGGAATACTTTGAAGAAGTTGAATATATCTAAGTGGAAACTATTTTGCGTAGTGATGTGCTCAGGTTCATAGAATCTATGCAATATTTCAATCTGTCCTCATCAATTAGAAACAAAGGTATTTTGTTTATAGATGAAGTGCATTTTGCAGGCAACCTTAGGCTATGCTCAATTATACTATGATGACCCAACATAATGGTTCCCATCTGAATCAGATCTCGCCATGCAGAAATTTGTGTTTGCCCTTCTGTGGGTTGAGTTTTCAAAAGTATTGCCTTGGTCCAGAGAAACTTATCCATAGCGGCCGCTGGACATGGGGCGCGATCAACGTGGAGCATTGGCAACCGGCCGGGTGTGACTCGGTGGCAGAGGCATGGCTGAAGGGAGCAGGGGCCCGACGCAACCGACTGGGGTCGTCAACGGGCAGCCACAACACGCATGAAGAAGGGAGCAGGATTGCTGGCGTCAGCGGGAGGTGAAAGAAGGGAAAGGCATCGAGCAGCAGGCCGGAGCAACAACCTGTGTCCTTCCTGTTGTGAGGCGTCGTGGGAGAGGTGCCGTGCTTGGTCGGCGGCGTGCAGCACGACCAAACGGGGAGTCACGGAGTGGACGACGGCAACGAGTCATGCGCTCCTGCGCCATCACGGAGTGCGGGGCACAAATCACATGAGGAAAGGGAGCAGGATCGGCAATCTTTCCTTCTTCTCGATTGCGGGCATTGTGAGCGAATGATTTAATGCCATGTACGTGTTCTTTCCTTGGAGGGAGTATTTACGAAAAGGCACAAAAAAAGCTGCCCCTTGTTTTACTGGGTGGAAAAGGCACGACGGGCGAGATTACTGGGCTTTGGCAAAAAAAAGGCAGGCGTTGGCAAAAAAGGCAGGCTGTCCTAGTTTGTCTTTTTAGATTTGTATAAGATTATTATTATTATTATTATTATTATTATTATTATTATTATTATTATTATTATATATAATTATGTATATATACATGGTATAGGTATTAGGTATAGGTATAGATATAGAAGCTAAGGCCACACTAACAAAAAAGCTAAAGAAACACCTCTACAAGCTTTACATGGTCACTGGTCAGCATTCTGGATTACAATTCTACTCAAAAAATTCAAGGGACCCAAAACAAAGGATATTTAGCCTACAGAGACCTAAATCCAGAACAAATATTAGCAATGGGTTGTATAACATACAGTTATTATTATCTTATGTTGTGTATACATTTGTATACATGATCATGCAGTGTTTACATGGCATCAGCTTGGTCACCAACGGGCATGGCATCAACATAGTTTGCTTGATGCTGGTTACCAACATACAAGTTTCTTCGCCCACGATTGTGCCCATCTGTTCCCACCAAAAGAAAGGGACGTCAAAAGCTTCGCAGGAATCAAGAAGATTTTCATCATATGTAAAATGTTGACCTCATGGAACTATCATGAACTGCACTGTATATGGACATAAAATAAGAGGGCACATGTGGCCGGCCATGCAAAACAGGATCACCAACTATCATGTGGATTTCATTAAGGTTGACTAAAATTATGAGGGCAAATGTCCATTTTATTACAATACTGCCTAATAATATGCAGAGAAGCATTGTACAGCAACTGTATATCTGAAACCACTCTTGTTTGGGGCAACCATCATCCTAAACTGGAAGCAGAGATGAATGTTTTCTGCAGCATTGCGCAAAGTTCCATAAACATATGGTTAAGGACCAAATGGATTAGTATTTACCACTTTCACCATCTGATGCCTCAGCAAGCCTTGCTATCGCATCAATCAACGACTGTTCTTGCTCCTGCAGGAAATTGACTGTTAAAACAAAACGAATGCTTGTTGATAAGTTAAACTGTGCATTCTGGTTTACCTTGAGTGCTTTCTTTGCCTTTTCTACTTCCTGTGGATCAGGATTGCTAACACTAAAAACTTTCTCCACCTATATGAGCAGATATAGCAAAAGAAAAGTAAAATGAAGTGCACAAGATCTTTGTGATCATAAATATTCAGAGTTCACTCAAACCAACCTCTTTTATTAGGCTCTCGGTATGAAGGATATCAATGTCATCGGAACTTCTCTTGCCAACACCATTTTGTGGAGGTGGAAAATCTTTCTTAGACATGTTCTTCTGTAATGCTCTTCCTCTTCCAGGACCTGGCATGGGCACACTGCGACCTGCCGGCTTCCTAACCCCACTAGTTGGGGCACCTCGGCTGCGCAGATATGTCGCAGGGTCTATCCCAGAGTCATCCTCTTGCCATCTAATGTCTTCAGGTCCCATCTGTACTCGAAGTAATTTTCACCATAATTCCATCAAATTAAAGGTATTGACGGGCAGTAACAGATACTTCTGAACACACTGAATGCATGGCCATAGATCCAATGCATTTGAAAGAAGTGTACAAGATAGGAGAGATCAATGTTTGCTTATTGTCTGATAATATAAACCCTATTTATCTACGTAACAATTTCTGAGATGCAGAATTACTGTCTTATTTTATTACTTAATTATGAGAAAATCAATGAACTGAATAGGAATCAGCCAATCACTAGTAATACAAACCAGATATCAATCAGCAAGTAAAGCACTGGAAGCTAACAAAGTTATTACTGGAATTTCAATGAGCTCACTTCAGATTAAAAGGTTACAAGACCAGCCATCAGCCACCCCATTTGCACAAGACATTGACACCACAATCAGCTGCATATTATTATGTCAACATTGCCCTACCCAATGTAAAATGTTGTTGAGGAAAACTACGTTAAAAATGTTTTGCAAAAACAGAATCCAAAAGTATGCTAATTTGGATGAACACCAACCATATCGAAAGCAAAATTTGGTAAATGGAAGCTTTGCAATCTTGGCAGTAACTAACCAAATAAAAATATGTTATTAAAATAACAAGAGCTTTTTACCTACGTGGCCTCAGAAATAATGACTCTTCCTTGTATGGTCTTTTTTTATTTGAACTTACCTCTATGGCCCTGAAACGAACTTTTATTCCTTCTATGGCCTTCCGTCCGTTTTTGCTACTTAACGGTGTTAAGTCAAGGGTAAAAAGACTGTTTTACCCCTAGCATTAAAAAAATTGCAGTTTTATTTTTTTGTATATTTGGATTAATATTAAACAAATAAATTCACACATGACAATATTTCACATAAAAGAAATATTGTTACGTATAAATTTATTTGTTTAATATTACTCTAAATATACAACAAACAAACAAAATTGTAATTTTTTTATGCCAAGGGCAAAACGGTCTTTTTACCCTTGAATTAACACCGTCAAGTGGCGAAAATGGATGGAAGGCCATAGAAGGAATGAAAGTTTGTTTCAGGGTCATAGAGATAAGTTCAAAAGAAAAAAGGTCACACAAGGAAGAGTGATCTTTTTCAAGGCCATACAAGTAAAAAGCTCAAATAACAAGGCTACTGCAATTGTATCAGTCTAGCATATCATTCTACAATCAAGAGCCCCTTGCATGATAATATGCTTACATGAATTTAGTCCTTGTATATCAGTTTTAATTGCACATCCGCACAAGTCCATGCTGACACAGCATATGGACGTGTGTGATTTGATTTAAGTCTGGCAAATTTCATCGAAGTCAAATTTACCTTCACGTTCACAATTGGTGTGACAACCATCTACAGAGATGACTTTCTGAAAACTAGTGCTGTGAAACCAAGTGATCCTAAACTACATTTTCCCCATCCAATGTCAGATTAAATAAAAAGAATATCAGAAAGGAACGCATAAAAATGTCATGTGACCAGAGTATTCTCATTATAAATAGCATCCATATACCTCTTTAAGATCAACCCACTCCCAGGTTTCATTTGCCGTATTGATGTCATAAACCAGCGCATAAAGTCCCTGCAACGAATTCCCTAAGAAAGAGCTGGAGGCTTGAATCAAAAGTAACTAACACGGTCTAGTAAAAACACACCGTGTCAGCATTATAATCGGATATGACTGCCTCATAGAAACTATTATCTTCAGGCCACCGACTCATCACTTTACGACCAACCAATGGATCAACATTCTGTGCTTGAGCTTCAGGAGCAGAACCACCTGGAAAATTCCTATTCATGTGCGGTCCTCTTCCACTAGGACCTGCTGAAGATGACATGTGCTTGGCTGCAGAGCCACCTGGTACCTTCTGACCCTGAAAGTGCATGAACTTATGCCAAAGAACAAAAAAGAATATTTATAGGAAAAAGAACTAATTCAAATTATCTACTTACTGGTTTTGTCTTTTTGCCTTTAGGCCCTGGGGGGGCTGTTTTCCTAGCAGTTGAAGATGATGGCTGTGTTGGTGTAGCCAGCTGCTGTGAATGCAGTGCAGGAGGCGGTGCAGGTAAAGCAGGAACAGATTGAGATGTCTTTTGCCTCTTACGGCCAGAGGTGGTAGGACTGGGAACAGGGTCATGAATCGGTTGTGGGTTATTGGACAAGCTTGCCTGAAGCCCTCCTGTTGATCTCCATTCCCTTAAAGAAAAAGGCATCACAGGTTTAGTATGCCAAAAACCAAGATAATGTGCATACTGTTACTACAACAAATACTATTCATTTGCTACCTTATGCTACATATAATATTATCGTTGTTGACTCTATTTAACAGCTCCCTGTGTGCTTTGTCAGATACTCTTAACTCCTTCCTAAGTTCAGTCATGAGACCTTCCTTTTCCTGAGAAGGTTAGAGTTCAGTCAACTCTGAGAAATGACATCTAAAATCAAACAGTGATCAGTTTAATGGTCTCAACCCATGTAATGGCATCAGACTGGGCTTTGAATGCACGAAGGACTGAGCAATATGCTTCTTGCTCAAGTTGTTGAATTTGTGCTTCCATATCTGTCGGTGCCCTAGCATATGAACTGGCAGGAAGAAGAGCTCTCCCATTACCACTGACACGTCCGCTGCCTCTGATACTCCTATGTGGAAATTGTGGAAGATCATCATCAGTTCCTGCAACCAACATAGAATTGAGGATGCAACATTTACTGATGACAGCAGCTCTTAAAAAAATACCCATGGTGCTAGCAGAATAAACAAATACATCACATTTCAAAATGATCTTGCGAACAAGACAGATATACTTTGATGATTACAGAAATAGTAGTTATATTGTTCATAACAAGAATATTTAGCAGTTCTAAGGGCAACTCCTTTTGAATACACATCACAAACAACTTTTGAGGAAACTAATATTGATATGGTTTACATCTTCCACAAACACACTGGCCCATCTGCACGAAAGTCATACTGTATAATATTTATACACACCAAACCATTCAACCTTATCACAGTTCCCAAAACCAAATTAAATAAATTACAACAATTTCAACAAAGCAAAAGAAACTTTTCAGGAATCAGGACTAGTGCAATATCCAAGGACTGAGACTCACTGCAATCAATTAAACAAATAAGTGAAGAAATCTCCAAGATAGCAAAGCGGTGCAATTTCTACCGATAGTCAAGGCCTACAAAAAGCTTAAAAAATTAAAAGGCTGCATATTTTTTAACAGCGTAGTTCAGATTACATGACAGATTGGACACAGCTCACAACAATAAATAGGCTAAAAGGCTGGACATATTTTGTTAAATAAATCATGAATCTAACAAACATGAGTAACAAGATAGGTCATTGGAATCCAGTTGGCTGGCCCCTACATAATATTTACACCAAATCACTTGTGCAAGGTTGGAATGCAAACTGCTAGCTGCCCTAAAAAAGAACTATTCCCAATGCATCAATCAGTACATTGATTTAACTACTAAAATTCATCTAGCATTCCTTGCCAGAAATCTTAAACTCTTGTATATAGGATATGCTAAGATAAAGCAAAGCAGTGAGAATCACCAACAAATTCCCACAATATAGAGCAATAAGCAATATCACAAGAAGACATCATCAGTTACCAGATTGGCAACTTCAGGTACTTCGCCAATTGTATCTGCAATCCCTTTATTACACTGGCTATTTGGAGATGACATCATCGTATGCACTTATCAATCGTTCCAGAATGTGAAAGCTAAAGAATCAGGCTCTAAGCTCGGGACATGGCATTTATGACCCTAGCCTCTTAAGTTCTTACAGACATCTAAAGATTATGCAAGCATGGTTTGGCTGCTAATCCAAATCAAAAGATAAATAATAAATGCACCTAAAACATTTTTTTGACAAACAAATTTATTTTAGTAGCATCTAGCCGTTAAGAGTGCACCTAAAACATTGTCAGTTTTCAAACCCTAATACTAAGGTAGTAAATCCTTAATTGAGTCAAACCCATGACACCCATTCTATATCGAACTAAATTTCATAAACATAACTGAATTTCAGCAACATATAGATTACAGACACTATCAGCGCATACAAAGCCAACACTATCCGAGTGCAGAAAACCAGCAAGATTCTCATGAGGATTCGTACAGCAGCAAGATTCTCATGAGAACTACTTATATCAAATGTTCACCATTGGATACACAATTCAATTTTGCAGAAACAAAGGAAACCAAGAGAGGAGAGTTCTCTAGCTGTCCATAACAATTCAATGTTTATAAGATAACCCAAACCGTGAAACAAAGAAAATGAGAAATGAGGCTGAAACAACCAAATTTTATTTGGCGGTTTGTATTCTCCTGATCCCGAAAACTGCAAATTATACAGAAACCCCCAAATCCACCATGAGAAACTCAATTCACTAATGCAGAAACCAATATTCCTGAGCAAGAATTCACCAAAGCACCAAAGTTCCCACGAAGCTTGATTATTTCCCCAAAACTGGTGAATTCCAGATAACACTAACCCAAAAACCTGCTCCCGTCAGGCAAGCTCAAACCCTAGCTCCCAAATTCATCCAACCACCCTGAGGACGCGACTTTGTAGCCCCCTCATCTTCACAGCCAAGGAACTGGCATTCGCTAGGAAGGACCTGAAGCAAGCAAAACCGTAGGGGTGGAACCCAAACCCTAGACAAGGAGGCGAACCCTAGCTCAAGCTCCGCCGCACTCACCGCTGCTGTCGGAGGGCCGGTACTCCATTGCCGACCCTAGGGAGGGCGACTCCGCCAACCACCGCCCACAACACCGGCGGTGGTGCAACAGGCGCGACCCTGAAAGCGCCCAACGAACAAGGGTCAGCTCCCTCCACCACGCCGGGGCTCCAGCTGCCACCCCAAGGCCGCCACCGTGGCGGCCAAGGGTCAGCGAGCGCTCACCTGCGGCGGATGCGGGGGCGCGGCGGGGAGGCAGAATCCGGCGAGATTTGGAGGAGGAGGCGAGGCTGGGAGGGAGGAAGAGAGAGCTAAGCTAGCTGTGCTGCTACTGCTGATATGGTATCGGCCAGCGGGCACTTCGATTTCGGGCTAGCGCGAGAAACGGAGAGAGAAAAGAGAGAACCGACGGACTTGAAGCGGATTTTACGTTGGCGGACCACAGTAGCATTAGAGCAAGTACAATAGCCTGCGAGAAGGTAGAAGAGAGAAAAAAAAAAAGGAGACAAACACTTAACCACTGTATAAGTCGGCTGCAAGGTGGACTGTAAAGATTCTTACCGTCAGCAGCAAACTGTATTATTAAACTTGCTCTTAAGAGCAAGAATATGATTGAGCCGGCTACAGGTTGTACCAAGGTCATGTCACCTACACCCGACTATTCAGCTGCTAGTATAATAAGTGATTGTTTAACTAGCTAGAGTGAAGATTTAATATTCTCATGTACATACAATCTGTTGTGGTTCGTATCTTTGTAGTCATACATGTGTGCTCAATTTATTATTTAGAAACCAAATATATTTATCCATGTCATTACCAAACAACATATTCTGAGGACAACATATTTTTGGATAAACCAAAAGAAGATAGTAAAATAAAAGAAATAATATTATATAAATGACTAATTTCAAGCAACAATCCACTGTATCAGTAGTGTTGTTTCGGGACCGAGACTCCGAAACAGTAGGTTGCCGCACGAGCGAATGCACAGAACGAAAGTGGAAGTGAACGTAGTAAAAGAGGGAATCTGGTCAAGTGAACAGTGTTCTCCCCCTCCCTTGGGAGGCTGGGAGCTTTTTATATTAGTCCAGATCAGTTTGAGAGTACAAGATTGCCCTTCCAACCACTCCGTTACAATTACAATGATGCCCTACCCAGCTACTCGTGGCTGTACGCCGCCTCTTTCGGCACAAGGGGCATCATCGTAACTCCGCCCTTTGACGGGCCCAGCGTCCCCCGGCTCCTTTTCCTGACCGGTGGGCCCGCTTCCTTTGACCCGGGCTTCCGGCAACCTGCGAAAACTTATGAAAAACCAAAGTCATGAAAGACAAAGACTCCCGCCGGAAACGTCGGACACCTTTCGCGCGAATGCTCCGCCATTCTCCGGTCCTGCGAGCCGAAACGCGTGCTTCCGTGTGAATGCTTCCTTTCGGGCGAAAGCTCCGCCTTCCCTTGGCCCTCGAGCCGAAACGCGTGCTTCCGCGCGAATGCATTCTTTCGCACGAAAGCTCCGCCTTCCCTTGGTCCTCGAGCCGAAACGCGTGCTTCCGCGCGAATGCTTACTTTCGCACGAAAGCTCCGCCACCTTTGGTCTCGCGGGGCCGAAGACGAGCGTGTGCTTCCGCGCGAATGCGCACATCCGCGCGGAAGCCCCGCCATCCTTCGGTATTGCGGGTTGAAGGCGCCTATGGTCTGGGCACCATCCCAACAATAGCCCCTCACGGCCGGATCCGTAAGCTTGCGAGGTTCGACCGTGTCCTTTCGCTTAGGCGCCTACGCCCGCCCAAAAACCTTTGCTTTGTTTCGAAGCCAAGTTTTTTTTGACACGCCTGAACGTCTTGTCATTCTGCTGACATCATGTGACGTCTGGCAGGCCGTTGTGATGCTTCGTGTTTTGTGCCCAAACGTCTTTTCGTATTCCTCGAAAGTCGTGTATTGTATTGGCGTGTCGTTGCGACGCTTCGAAAACCGTGCCCGGGTTTCTTTTCATCTTCCTCGAAAACCGTGTGCTGCCTGCTTGTATAAAAGCGCGGGGGCTTCGGGCGTGGGGGGCTACTTGGCCGCCTAACGCATTCCCGCCCTATTGCCTCGTGCTTCTGAAGCCTCACATCATTCGCCTGAGCGAAAGCTGCCGTTGTCCGCGTCAAGTCTTTCGCTCGAGCGAGAGCTAACGGTGCCTGCGTCGATCATTCGCCGAGCGACGGTTGTGGTGCGTGGCTCTCTCTTGTCTTTGTTTTCTTTTCGACTTGACTCATGTTTCAAATTGGTTGTCTTAAGTTTGAGTGGTATCGCCGCTATCTTCTCTCTCTTTTTTATTTCGTATGCATCCTTTTTGTTCATTCGTCTTTCACGCCGTGTTAGATGGCGTCTTCCAGTTCCACGTCGACTTCGAGCTCTAGCGAAAGCAGCGGTGCCTCTGAGTCCGTTTGCCGCGAAAGCAGTGCTGACGTATCGATTGGATCCGGGGTGGCTCCGCGGATTCCAAGTCACAGTGGAAGCTTGTCTGATGATGGAGACTCTTGCTTGGTTTCGGTGCCTACCGACTGTTCTTTTTATCTTGGCACCTCACGAGTGACGGCTGCTAGCTTGCAAGCAATGGCCGACGAGGGGCCTCTAAGGGCGGACCATCTAGCGAATTGTCGGGTCCCTGGAGACGAAGAGGTGCCAATTCCGCGGCCCAATGAAGCTATTGTCTTTCGTGATTATTTCGTCGCTGGTTTGGATTTCCCGCTTGAAGAGTTTGTCTCGAACGTCCTTTCGAGTTTTGAGATACAGATCCACCAGCTGACGCCGAATGCTTTCGTCAGGCTCGATGTTTTCGCGCAAGCGATGAAGATGCTAGACTGTAAGCCGCGAGCGGACGTTTTTGTGCGTTTTTATGATATTCACCGTCGGCCAACGAAAGTGGACGACCCCTTCCTGGGAAGTAAACTGCCCAGCGAAATCGGGTGCATCAACTTTGTTCCGCGGAAGACTCGGGGCAGTGTTTCCATTTCGCTCACCTACCGGAACAAATGGCCAGACTGGAATCGCTTCTGGTTCTACTATCGCGTTTGCTCAGACGAAACTGTCGCCGCTGAACTGGGTAAGGGGAGAAAAAAGGCTCTCCGCTTGTGTCGGTTTTAGAGAGATGCCCCGGAAGACACCTTCCGCCCGTCGCGCTAAGCGATGAGGACGCAATTCGCTGTGGAGACGCATTCGCACTCACTGCGCGATTTCAGATCAGCCGAGATTTGGTCGAAGAGTGGATGGCCATCGGGATGAACACGCTCTGCAGTGCAACAACTTTCGCAAACTTCTCTGACAAGGACGGTTATCGGGGCCCCCTTTTGCTGTTGGAAAGGCCTGCGGATTTTGCGGATGACGAAAGCTACGTGAAGCATATTGAAAATGAAACAAGGAAAGTTTGCGGTCCGTATCTGCGAAAGGAGAGCGAGTTCTAGCTCGGCAACCTTGGTCGAAGTCGTCGATTAAACCGCGCTTTCGACTCCATGGGCGTCAAGTACGCCGAAAGGCCTTTGGTTGACGAAAGCAAGGGGGAGTTTGAGAATCTGCGGGCGAAAGGCAAGGCCGTGGCTTGGCGCGGTGGGCGGAGCGGTGTGATCCCTCGGCGGAAATCTGCTGA
This sequence comes from Coix lacryma-jobi var. lacryma-jobi, assembly GCA_009763385.1. Taxonomy (NCBI): domain Eukaryota; kingdom Viridiplantae; phylum Streptophyta; class Magnoliopsida; order Poales; family Poaceae; genus Coix; species Coix lacryma-jobi. Next base: position 81,371,253 of record CM019825.1, on the reverse strand, counting down.
AGTTGGGGATATTCGCATCGGGCGCTTAATCGCCAAACCGATGCTTAAAAGCCGAGGGGGAGCGCTGGAGTTGATCCCCGACGTTGATCCTTTTGATCATCTGAGGGTGGTTAGTTTCTTTGCCCCCCCTTTTTTTATTTGTCTTTCGGCTTGTTCGTGGCTTTTATTCTTCCTTTTGCCTGAGTCGTTCCTTTTCTTGAGCTCATGATGTGTGTGTGATATGCCCTGTTTTCTGGTTTGTTTTGCAGGGCGCGTCTTCTGTTGCTGAGATGGCTCCGAAAAGGCCACATGTGTGTCTCTCGACCTCGGCTTTCGATGATGACGCCTCCATAGCCGACCTACCTACTTTCGCGAAGCCTGGCTCGCGGAAAGCTTCGGGCCAGCCGGAGGTCGTGGAGCGCCAGGCCAAAAAGTCGAAAGCGCCCCGCGTCGAGCCCGCTGCTTGGACCTTCGTCGAAAAAGCGGCCCCGAGCGAGAGGAGGACCGGATCTGAGAGCTTGCCGGTTCCCGCTGCTGCAGACAGAGGTAAGTCACAGCTTTCGCCACGGTGCATTCGCCTATCGCAGGAGATGGTGGAAGGACAGCTTCTTGGCTTCGGGCGGTTGATTATCGACGGGGTGCCTTCGGACTACGAGAACCCACATTTTTACACTGGCCTGAGCTCGTCAAGCGAAACTGACGATGGAAGGGAAGAATCTTATCGCATTGCACGTTCTTTGGGTGCAGCTTCAGACGCTCAACTCGCCTGTCGGATTGACTATCGCCGGGCGGGGATCCTTCCTGGCGGAAACGACGAGGCCAACAAATTTGTGGAATTTTCGCACAAGGCTTTCGTTGCGCCAGAAATCGAGAGAGACCTTCTGAAGGTCAGCAGTGCGAAACTGAACGACGCTCTGTCGTTTCACTTGGCCAGCGTAAGTGACTGGATTCATTCAAAATTTCGTGTCTCTTTCGGTCTAGCTTTCGCTCTAATTCTTTCTTTTTGGTACACTATCATTCGCAGGCCGCTATTCTTGCTCGCAGCCAGAGCAACCAGAGCGATTTGTATCTTCGCAAGGCTGAGCGCGAGAAGCAGGAACTGGATACCCAGGTGAAGAAACTTGTCGCTGATCTTGAAACCCAAGCCAAGAGGGCTGAGGATGAGCACACATCTCGGAAAGCGAGTCAAAAAGAAGTTGAGAACCTCAAGTGCGAACTTTCGCAGCTGCGGGCTGCTCAGGCTAGCAAGGATGAGGCTCTTTTGGCCTCCGCTGACGAGGCTGTATCTCGTTTTCGCGAATGCCTTCGCAGCATTGGCGTCGAGGCGGAAGGTCCTTTAGAGCATAACGTTGACTGCCTCATTGGTTGGATTTGTTCCGAGATGGAGTCGCTGGAGGGCCACATGGCCCTTGGTAGAGACTACGCCGCCATCACTGGCATCAAAGCGATCAGTCACAGCCTTGTCGATGTCGGCTGCTCGCACATCACTGACCTTTCGTTCAAAGAAGTAGACTACTACTGGCGGACCCCTGAGCCGGCGAAAGTCCTGGGCATGAGGTTCTTCGATGAGTTCTGGATGGCAGGGGGGAACGATATGTCGCTCATGCAGTCCGCCATGGGCCGCGGGAAGGTACCTTTGCACATTTTTTATGCTTTCGCTTGATGTCTCTCTCTCTTTTTGTGGGGTGAAATGACTCCTCTTCTGAGCTATCACCCTTGACGCAGACTCCGGAGGAGAAAGCTCACATCCGAAAGGTGTTTTCGGATTTCATCTCAGAGAGGCGGGCGCGTGAAGCCGAGCCGGAAGACGAAGCGAGCCCGCCCCAGCCGAATGAGGAAGTCCTCGAGAGCTCAGCCGCTGCTGCTTCCCATGACACGAGCGCTCCTCAAGATGCGGTAGATGAATAAATAGGACCTGTTTTTTTTAAACGTCAGTTGTATTCGTCGGAATTGTTGCTACACACGGCTTTTTGGACTTAAACTGGAATGTTGTATTGAACAGGATGCGAATGCGGGAACGCCGGACATTCTCGACATCTGCCCACTAATGATTAGATCAGGCGATCTTTGTGTCGGAGGTGACTTGTGGAGGAGCTTTTGCTCTAGGTTTCCGACGGTGTCGCTTTCGTCTTACATGAATAAACGCGCTAAGAAACTTAAGTGCACGGAGGATCGGTTGCGTGCTTTCTATGAAAATTTTGACCGGCGCGAACTCGAGGTGAGGCGGATGAGGCGCGAGGCTTCACGTGCGCCGCCAGGCTTTGAAAGCACCCCCTTCGTTAAGGTGGAGCCCGAAGACGTCGTGCCCTCGCCGGATGAACGGCGATATAGCATTTTCCTTGGTCGCGGAAGTAGTTCGCGATCTTGATTACATTGTACAGACTTGTTTACAAGTTCAACGCAATGAAACGGGTTCTTTGTGGCTTCTGTCTTTTGGCGTTAAAGTTATCTGTGCACTCGTGGGCTTTATTCTCTCGTCTACCTGCATTGCGAATGAAAGCTTCAGGTGGTTGGCCGAATGTTTGTGCACTTGTGGGTTTGGCCGCGTGGTGGTGACTTCCGCGCGATAGGACTTTATAAAGTGATCCCCTCTGTCGGTAGCTAGGACACGCCTGCTCCCACACGCTTAGACGAGGGTCAGTAGCTTTCGCGCGAGGGTGCTTTCGTTGCGAGCCCCTCGGCCGATAGTAAATACGCGCCCGCCCCCACACACTTAGACGAGGGGCGGTAGCTTTCGCGCGAGGGTGCTTTCGTTGCGAGCCCCTCGGCCGATAGTAAAGACGCGCCCACCCCCACACACTTAGACGAGGGGCGGTAGCTTTCGCGCGAGGGTGCTTTCGTTGCGAGCCCCTCGGCCGATAGTAAAGACGCGCCCGCCCCCACACACTTAGACGAGGGGCGGTAGCTTTCGTGCGAGGGTGCTTTCATTGCGAGCCCCTCGGCTGATAGGTTGCGAGAACCTTTTTTGTCGGTTTTCTGCACTTGAAAACTGGTTGATGAGAATGACTTTACAATTTGAATCGGAAAGGTTGCAACTGGTCGTGTCCGCGGTATTGCTCTCGTTGTTATCTAGCAGCGTGCTTGCTTTTGCTCATCTTCTGGGTGCAGTTTGAGATGAGCATGCTGCTTGTTGGTGCTTTCGCCTAAAGTTACTGGATTGGTGGTGCTATCTGAATGTGTTTTCGATGACACATTCATCAAAGCGAAATCTTGATTCCTGATGCTTCCTATTCGCACTATGCATCTAGGGTGGGCTTTTCGGGGTTTACATTTGAATAGATTTTGTGGCTTTGGATGGTTGGAAAGGCTTGCGCTTTGGTGTCTATTTATATTGACCTACCTGTGCAGCGAGGGCACTGCATTTATTGTCTTGGCTGTACTTGCGGTGATTTGTAGGTGGGAAGTTAAGATGGCGTTCAAGTTTTGCATCTACTGGAGGCTGCTGTCTGTCTTTCCTGACATCGTGGACTCCATGAGGTTTGCTCAGTGTGACTTTCGTTGCCGTCCTCCCGTTTTGTTGGAGGGACGGTCAGTTTTTGTATAGCCCGCAGGCTTTCGTTCCACCCTCGTTTTATCGGAGGGTCGGTTTTTTGTATAGCCCGCAGGCTTTCGTTCCGCCCTCTCATTTTGTCGGAGGGTCAGTTTTTGCATAGCCCGCAGGCTTTTGTTCCGCCCTCTCGTTTTGTCGGAGGGTCGTTTTTTGTATAGCCCGCAGGCTTTTGTTCCGCCCTCTCGTTTTGTCGGAGGGTCGGTTTTTGTATAGCCCGCAGGCTTTTGTTCCGCCCTCTCGTTTTGTCGGAGGGTCGGTTTTTGCATAGCCCGCAGGCTTTCGTTCCGCCCTCTCGTTTTGTCGAAGGGTCGGTTTTTGCATAGCCCGCAGGCTTTCTTTCCGCCCTCTCGTTTTGTCAGAGTGTCGGTTTTTGCATAGCCCGCAGGCTTTCGTTCCGCCCTCTCGTTTTGTCGGAGGGTCGGTTTTTGCATAGCCCGCAGGCTTTCATTCCGCCCTCTCGTTTTGTCGGAGAGTCGGTTTTTGTATAGCCCGCAGGCTTTCTGAGATTGTCGGTGGCTGCGGGGTATTCCTTTCGCCCAGCGAACCGACATTCTCGTTCATTACACCGAAATGACGAATGTCTCAACCTTATGTTTGGTTGACTTCGTCCTTTGTCATGCCACACAATTTTTCTGGGGGATTACGAATGCTTTCGTAATGTGGCGGTTACATTCGGCTGCCTCATTAAAAAACCTCGCACCCCGATGAAGGGCTTCCCCAGCGAGGAAAAAGAGTGCAGCCGACTTTAGTTGCAGAAAGTAATAAATGGAAAAAAAAGAAAAGATTACATCCAAATTCGAAAGTACAGACTAAGGGTAAAAACGGCGCAAGTTGCTTGCGTTCCATGTGTGGGCTGATTCTTCGCCCTTATCGTTCAGCAGCCGGAATACCCCGGGTGCCGCCATGCTTGCCACGATGAAAGGGCCTTGCCACTGTGATTGCAGCTTACCTTGCTGCCGAATGGTGACCATGTCGCCAGCTTTGATGTCCTTTCGGACTATGGTCTTGTCCCTGTGGTGCTTCATTTCGGCGTGGTATTTTTCGAGATTATCTGCAGCTTGCAACCTTACCTCTTCAATGGTGTCGAGTTCGAGGTGCCTTTGCTCCTGAGTAACTGGAGCCATTTCGGTCCGGAATGAACCCAATTTTACCTCTTCTGGGGTGACTGCTTCCTCGCCGTAAAGCAATCGGAACGGAGTGAAGCCGGTAGCTCTAGATCTTGAGATGTTGTGCCCCCATACAGCTGTTGTTAGGGTGTTGGCCCACTTGCCTTTCGGCGAGTCGTATAAGGTTTTTGATATTGCCGAAAAGATTAGGCCATTCGCTCTCTCGACGGCCCCGTTTGCTTGCGGGTAGTTTACTGAGGCAAAATTAAGCTTGATGCTGAGTTCATCGCAGAAACTTCTGAATTCGGCACAGTCAAACTGCTTCCCATTGTCGCAGGTGATGAAGGAGGGAACGCCGAAACGACAGACTATCCTCTGCCAGACGAATTTGGTTAAAGAGGTGGAAGTTATGCTTGCGAGGGCCTTTGCTTCCACCCACTTGGTGAAGTACTCGAGAGCGACCGCTGCAAAGCGCAGGTTGCCCGGAGCTGCTGGTAGCGGACCTACTATGTCAATGCCCCATCTCTGCAAGGGCCAGGTTGGCACTATCGGCGTGGTTTCGTTTGCCGGGGCTTTCTGGTTTCTAGCGAACATTTGGCAGCCTTTGCAACGTTTGACTAGCTCTCTGGCGTCTGATGTGGCAGAAGGCCAGTAGAATCCCTGCCTCATTGCTCTGTGCGCTATCTCGTGAGGCCCTCTGTGCGCTCCGCACATTTCGGCGTGCATTTCTTCGAGTAGCTAAATGCCCTCACGCCTGCTTATGCATTTCAGAAGGGGGTTTGCTATCCCATTCTTGAATAGCTGTTCTCCGATGATTGAGTAACCTGTCGCTCTGCTGGCCATCCTTTCGGCGTCCTTTCTAGATCCCGGCTCGTATGTTCCGGCTAAGTAAGTGAATATCTGCGACCTCCAGTCGTCACTGGCGATAACGTGCACCGAACTTGGGTGATCTTCCTCTTCTTTCACAGCTTTGGCCGAAAGGACTTGGTAGAACACGTCTGGTGGTAACGGCAGATTTTGTGCTGCGGCTTTGGCCAATTCGTCTGCCTCTGTGTTTTCGGTTCTTGGAATGTGGCGTAAAATGAAACCTGCGAAATATCTCTCCATTCTTCTGATTGCTGCCAGGTACTTGGCTAGCTCTGGTTCCCTTGCCGTGAAGTCTTTTTCGGCGTGGCCGACGACCACCTGGGAATCTGACTTTACTATGCATCTTCTTGCTCCGGTTGCTCGGAGCTTTCGTAAGCCCAGCAGGACAGCTTCATATTCGGCAGTGTTGTTGGTTGTGAGGAATTGCAGTCTTGCGGCAAATCTGACCTTCGGTCCTCTTGGCGGGGTTAAGATCGCCGAGATTCTGGCTCCAGCCATTCCTCAAGCGCCATCACAATTTACTGTCCATACGGGCTCCTTGAATTCAAGAGTTGTGTCGAAAGCCGCGGGAGTCCAGTCTGCTATGAAATCCGCCAATGCTTGTGACTTGATTGCAGACCGGTGTTGGAAATCGATCACGTATTCGTTTAGCTCCGCCGCCCACTTGCCAATTCGGCCGATAGCTTTGTTGTTGCGGAATAGAGCTTCCAAAGGTTGAGCCGATAGGACTATGATGTGGTGAGATTGAAAGTAATGCTTTAGCTTCCTAGAAGCCATTACCACCGTATATGCTATCTTCTCCAGCTCTGAATAGTTCAGTTTTGCTCCTGACAGGGCCTCGGAGACGAAGCAGATCGGGAACTGCGTCATCTTGTTTTCGTATTCCTTCTCTTCTACCAATACTGTGCTTACGGTGGTGTGAGATGATGCGAGATACAACAAGAGCGTCGCTTCCGGCGACGGTTTAGATAACGTGGTTAGCCTTGTCAGGTACTCCTTTAGCTGCTGGAAGGCCTGCCGTTGCTCTTCTCCCCAGTCGAAAGGGTCGGAGCTACGCAGAGTTCTGAAGAAAGGCAGCCCTTTTTCGGCGGACCTTGCGATAAATCTGTTCAAGGAAGCTAGCCTTCCTGTCAGACTTCTGCACTTGCTTTCGGCTCGAGGGCGGTTGCATGTTGATGATCGCCGCTATTTTGTCGGGATTGGCTTCAATTCCCCTTGCCGAGACCAGGCAGCCAAGGAGCTTGCCTTTCTTGATGCCAAAAATACACTTGTCAGGGTTGAGCTTCAAGCCGCTTTTGCGGAGGTTGCCGAAAGTCTCGAGTAGGTCTGCTTGATGATCTTCCTGTCTATCACTTTTGACCACTATATCGTCAACATAAGCCAGCAAGTTCTTTTTCTGCTTCTGGCTTTCGAAAACCTTGTCGGTCATCCGCGAGAAGGTTGGGCCTGTGTTCCGCAGCCCTTCCGGCATCCGCCGATAGCAATATGTGCCTGTTGGGGTGATAAAACTGGTTTTTTCCTCATCATCGGGATGGAGCCATATCTGGTGATAACCTAAAAAACAATCTAGCAAACTCATTATTTCACAACCGGCTGCAATGTCGACAAGCTTATCGATACGAGGCAAAGGATACGGATCCTTCAGGCAGCATTTGTTGAGGTCGGTGAAATCGACACACATTCGCCACTTTCCATTCTTCTTTTTCACCAAGACAACATTCGCCAGCCATTCGGGGTACTGGACTGGTCGGATTACTCCCGCATCGAGTAATCTTTGCACTTCGTCTTTCGCCGCATCTGCCCTTTCGTTGGACATCTTTCTCAGTTTTTGCTTTCTGGGCTTAGCGTCGCTTGCGACGTTCAAACTATGTTGGGCGAGATCTCTGCTAACGCCTTGCAAGTCGTTTGCTGACCAAGCAAAAATGTCATCGTTGTTTGCTAGAAAGGATGCCAGAATGTTCCTTTCTTCTTCCGGCATGCTTGTCCCAATGTGCACAGTTCTTTCGGGCCTGGAAACCGTGAGTGGGATCCTTACCGTCTCTTCGGCTGCCCCGACCTTACATCCCGACGAGCTGGTAATGGCGTGCTCTGCGGCGGTTGGCTGCATTTCGTCTTTCTTTGCCACTTCATTTATGAGGCTGTAACCGGGAGTTGGCCTGCCTTCTATTCTTCTGGAGGCTTGCTGATCTCCGTGCATGGTGATAATGCCGAAAGGGGATGGCATTTTCATGCACAAGTAGCTTTGCTTGATTATGACATTGAACTTGTTGGTGAAACCTCTACCGAAAATGGCGGTGTATGGGTAGTCCATGTTCACTATATCGAACGTCAGCATTTCGGTGCGCACTCTTTCTCCCTCGCCGAAAGATACCGGGATTTGTTTCTTGCCGATAACATCGATCTTTCTTCCTCCGAAACCATAAAAGGAATTGCTGGCAGGGTCCAAGCTGCGCCTGTCCATTCCCATCTCTTCGAAAGCTTTGACGAACAAGATGTCTGCTGAGCTTCCGGTGTCGATCAAAATGTTATGCAAGGTGAAACCAACCACATTGGCCGTGGTGACGAAAGCGTCGCAATGCGGGTAATCGCGAACTTTGAAATCTGACTCATCGAAACATATCGGTGCTAGTGACCAAGCTGGCCTGTTCAGCGGAAGCCTTGGTGATACCGTCTGGACTCTTCGATGATAGTCCTTTCTCGCCCTTTTACTTTCGTGCTCCAGGTTGGATCCGCTCGTGAAGGCAAAAATGTGGCCTCTTGACGGAAGGATGTTGTTGATTGCGCTAGTTTCATTTTCTATCTCCTGCCCCTGCTGGTAACTGGGTTGTGCTTGCTGTCCCTGGGGTTGGGCTTGAACCGGAAGAGCTGGTGGTGGTGTTGGCTGGCGCTGATAGTGCATGGGTGACGAAACTGCCACCGACTGTGGCGCAAGGACTGGGAACTGGTAACCCTGATATGCCGGATTGTACCAATGCAAATTTTGGGGAGGCATGTACTGCGGGGGATGCATAGGCGTGCCTGCGTAGTTGCTGCACGCCACCACTCCTGCTGCCGGGTCTTGCGAATTGTGGAAAACGTGCTTGGAGCTTTCGGCAGAAGCTGAAGCTTGATCCTTGTTTTTTAGCTCTTTCGCCATCTTGCTGTATTTACAGTCTCGGGTGGTGTGACCAAAATTGCCATCGCAGATGACACAGTACGGAGGCTTGGCTCCTCTTCTGCGGCCTCTACCGTCTCGGCCGCCACGTCCTCCGCGGAAAGCTTGATCGAAACCCCTTTGAGGCTGAAAGCTGGCCATGTCCGGCCTCTCCATGCCCACGGCCGACTGCGTTGGTTCTTCCTGCAGAGTGTTGATTGACCAAAAAGGTCTAACCATCCTTTGATTCGGCACTGGCGGCGGCCGACTCGCTTTCGTCGCTTGTCTCTGCATCAAGCGGGCGGCTTTACGCCGTCGAAAGTCATCGTCCGACCTTGCATATGCGTTCATCACATCGAACAATTCCTTGACAGTTTTCGGCGGTTCCCTGGACAAGTGAGCGGCGCACTACCCGGTCCCCAAGCCTTCGGTGGCTGCTGCAATTACCGCAGCTTCCGGCACATTCGGAGCTTGAGCTTTTAGCTGGATGAAACGTTTGAGGTACTCGGATAAAGGTTCGTCGTCTTGCTGGGTGCAGTTCATGAGATCTCGTGTGGTCTTGACATTCGGCCGGAATCCTTGGAAAGTGGCCAGCAATTCGGCCTTCAGCTGAGCCCACGAATAGATGGATAGTGGCCTGAGTGTGGTGTACCAATCGTGGGCCACGTCTTCGACTGCTAGAATGAGAGATTTCGTCAAGGCCTGATTGTCCCCGCCTACCAAAAATACGGTTGTCTCGTAGCTTGCCAAGAATTTGCGCGGATTCGCCTTGCCATCGAAAGTCGGAATGCATGGCTTGTAGTTGAGCGGCCACGGATGAGCTTGCAATTCTCTTGAAAGCAGAGAGGTTTTGTCGATTGCATTGTCAAAAACTGGTGGCTGCTCTCGCCTTGGCTCGAACACATTTTCTTGAATTATTGGGATCGGCCCTCCTCCAGCCTTTCGCAGTTCCTGAATTTCCTTTTCCAATTGTCTCCTCTGCGCCTCCGCCTGACAAAACGTGTTGCGAGTTTCATCTTCCCTTGCTCTTGCCGCGAGCTGCTGCTACAACTGATCTCTTTGCTGAATCAACCTTTCGATTTCTTCTTGCTGCTCCGTCAGCATTCTGATTGCTTGGGCATGCCTGGTAACTTCAGCATCGTCGTCTTCTTCGTTGCTGGGTTTGTCTTGGATGTTCCCCTCCGGAGTGCCCTCTCTCCCGAAAGGCTGCGAGTCACGGCTTGAGGTTGCTATCGGCAGTAGCTGGGTTCCCGTCGGGAGCGTGTCGCCGAAAGCTTTGGTGTTTTGGGTTGTATTTGGTGGTAGTTGAGTGCTTAAAGTGGATGCCGCGATTGTGCCATGGCCATCCATGTTCGCGGCAACCGTCTCGGGATTGTCGACCGTCTTCGACGCCTTCCTTGGTGGCATGGCAAGCTCGGGCGACAACCACGGTGGGCGCCAATGTTGTTTCGGGACCGAGACCCCGAAACAGCAGGTTGCCGCACGAGCGAATGCACAGAACGAAAGTGAAAGTGAACGTAGTAAAAGAGGGAATCTGGTCAAGTGAACAGTGTTCCCCCCTCCCTTGGGAGGCTGGGAGCTTTTTATATTAGTCCAGATCAGTTTGAGAGTACAAGATTGCCCTTCCAACCACTCTGTTACAATTACAATGATGCCCTACCCAGCTACTCGTGGCTGTACGCCGCCTCTTTCGGCACAAGGGGCATCATCGTAACTCCGCCCTTTGACGGGCCCAACGTCCCCCGGCTCCTTTTCCTGACTGGTGGGCCCGCTTCCTTTGACCCGGGCTTCCGGCGACCTGCGAAAACTTATGAAAAACCAAAGTCATGAAAGACAAAGACTCCCGCCGAAAACGCCGAACACCTTTCGCGCGAATGCTCCGCCATTCTCCGGTCCTGCGGGCCGAAACGCGTGCTTCCGCGCGAATGCTTCCTTTCGGGCAAAAGCTCTGCCTTCCCTTGGCCCTCGAGCTGAAACGCGTGCTTCCGCGCGAATGCATTCTTTCGCACAAAAGCTCCGCCTTCCCTTGGTCCTCGAGCCGAAACGCGTGCTTCCGCGCGAATACTTACTTTCGCACGAAAGCTCCGCCACCTTTGGTCTCGCGGGGCCGAAGACGAGCGTGTGCTTCCGCGCGAATGCGCACATCCGCGCGGAAGCCCCGCCATCCTTCGGTATTGCGGGTTGAAGGCGCCTGCGGTCTGGGCACCATCCCAACAAGTAAAGAGGAACAACTTTAACCATGACATGACTCTAATTTAATTTCAAGCAACAATAGCAACATAACATGACACTTAAAATAAATAGTCTAGAATATAGATAACAAATTTAACCAATACTAAAGTTTACTGGCACACAGGCCATTATTTATTCATCTAGGCGAAGGTGATAGAAGTATGAACACAGTTCATAGTTGGACTTCAGTAGAGAGGAGCAAGTCAATCCATTTCCTTCAAAAGACATGACAATGCAAGGATACAATAGTGCAAAAATTAGAACAAATGCCCCCTGGAAAATAGATATAGAAATTTCTATTTGTACAAAAGTTAGATACCTACAAGTAGCATGTGCAGCATTCAGTACAGTATGCCTAGTCTTGATTTCTAAAAAGGTATACGTAAGACATCATGTTAGTTGTCACTGTTAGGGAAAAAATAACAAAAGCATGCAGGTTTCAGAATTCTACCATGACTAGTTACATTGCCTATTTTTGAACTTACGCCAAATGTGCTCAATGAGATCATTTTTAAGCTGGGTATGCAGTGGACGATCTCGGATAGCAGCTTTTCTACCCATGACATCGACAAAGCATGGATTACGACTAGTGTTCACTTCAGGAGGTAGAGCAAAGGATGCCCATGGATCCTCATTCAAGTCAATATGGGTATTAACATCCTCTTTCATCTTCGACTATCATATTGTGGAGAATCACACAAGCTAGCATGATCCTTCCAATACTCTTTCTCTTCCATGGACGTGCAGGGCGACGAACAATGGAAAAACAGGACTGCAATACCCTAAAACCACGCTCCACATCTTTCCTTGCCCCTTCTTGATGCTCAGCAAACAATTGATGCTTCTCTGTTTGTGGAAGTGTTATAGGCTTTATGAAGGCTGCCCATTCTAGGTATATACCATCAGCAAGGTAATAACCAGTGCTACTCATTACCATTGACTGAAAACTGAACTTAAGGGGCTTCTCCTTCAAGGCATCTAAAAAAGTGGGGACTGGTTGAGGACATTAAGGTCATTGTTTAACCCAGAAACTCCAAAGAATGCATGCCAAATGCGAAGGTCCTGGGAAGCAATGGCTTCTAGGATTATAGTTGGAACTCCATAATCACCATGGGTGAATTGACCTCTCCAAGCTAAAGGGCAATTCTCCCAACGCCAATGCATGCAATTTGTACTACCTAGCATTCCAGGGAAGTCACGAGACTCGTTAACCTGGAGTAGTATCTCAATATCCTGATGTGTGGGGCGTCACAAGTACTCCCCACCAAACGCCTAAATCACCCCTCTTGCAAACTTGTCCAAGCACTGTAATGCAGTGGACTTCCCAATCTTCAATTACTTATCAAGAGCATCTGCAGGACTGCCATAAGCTAGCATGTGCATGGCTACTGTACACTTCTGCAGTGGTGAAAGGTCCGAATTGGCTAGGGGGTGAACAGCCTAATTAAAAATCTACAAAATCATTTAGGCAAACACTATTAGTAAAACAAATGGCGAAGCTTTTTGCGCTAGCCTAATAGTGTGTTGCAAGACACCTAACCAATAATTCTATCTAATATTTCTATGTCACACAAACAACTAGAGCTAGTATATAATATGGAAAGGACAAACTAACTTTAGCTCAAGTATGATATACAAGAATGTATATGAGACAAGTATGTGCGATAGACAAATCTAGATAACTAAACACAACTAGCTACACAAGAGATATATCAAGACAATATATATAAGGAATTTCAACAAATGAAATAGCTCAAACTAAATGAACAAAGTAAATGAGCCAGATAGAAGTGGTTTCACCGAGCCTTCGGGATCGTCTTGTAGAGAACCAATCACCGGTAAATTCCAATTGTGATACCAATCACCAAAGATGTGAATATGAAGACCAATCACCAAGATGGAAACACGATCACAAATAGCACGCGGGACACAATGATTTATCCTGAGGTTCACGTGTTTGCCGGCACGCTACTCCCCGTTGTGTCGACCAACACTAGGTGATCCGGTGGCTAATTGGCACCAAACCAAGCTCACAAAGAGCGCCACAAGAATCTACCGCTAGCGAGGTAGCTCAATGACACAAGCAATCCACAAAGGATGCCTCTTGCCGCTCGGGCGAGGTGAGGCTCCAAAACCTCTCACAATCACGAACGGTGGTGGCCAAGAACAATCACCAATCTTGCCAATCAACCACCTCAATGCCTCCAAGCCATCTAGGCACCGGCAAATGCCAAGAGTAACAAGCAACTCAATGTCGATGCGAAGAACTAGTGCCACTAGAATGAACTCTTTTCAAATCTTAGCACTAATCACTCAATCTCACTTAGTTTGATCAAATCAACACTAGAGATGAGTGGGGAGGCTTGGCTATGCTCACAAGGATGCTTAGGGATCAAAATGTGCAAGAGAGAACCCAAGTGAGCCGGCCAAGCCACTTATAAAGCCTCCTCAAAACGGTCTAGTCGTTGGGCTGAAAACGCGATCATCAGACGCGTAGCGTCCGATGCTCCGATGAGCACCATGTGTCCTCCTGATATGAATTCGAGCCGCCCGATCCCAACAGACATATTCTTTCGTGCCATGGTTAATGTGACAACGGACGCGCCGATGCCAGGCATTGGACGCTCCGATGCCACTGCTCTTTTCAGTTCTTTTCTATGCCACATCGGACGCGCCGGAACCCTCACATCGGACGCTGAACCCCTGCATCCGATGACCATGCAGAGAGGTTCCAGAATGCACCCAAACACATCGGACGCGTCAGATGGATCGACATCGGACGCAGGCCAGCGTCTGATGCTCCCTGGAAAGCACGCTCGTGCCACGTCATCACCATCAGACTCTTCAACAGTGTTTCCTCAGCGTCCGTTGCCAGCATCCGATGCTCTTTCAGCATCAGTCTGTAGCTAGGGTTCACCATCGGACGCTCGGCCCAGCGTCTGATGCATCTAACTCAGCACCTTTCGCTTTCTAACTTCTACCCTTGCTCCCATGCGCCAACACCAAAGTGTTTCAACACTTGTGCACATGTGTTAGCATTTTGCAAAGCATTTTCTAAGGGTTTTGTTAGTCTCTCACTAGGTATAAAGCATCAATATGTTAGAGAACTCCTAGTGGCATTTGAACACCACATAATCCGTGAATAAACTCCTCTTAATAGTACGACTATGTATCCTAAATGTGATCGCACTCACTAAGTGTCTTGATCACTAAAACAAAGAGCCCTATAGAATATACCTTTGCCTTCGGGCCTCTTTGCTCCATCTCTTCTCTTCTTCATTCACCAATGGTAGAGCACTCGATCTTTTCAATTGCCTATGGACATCACCATCCTCCATGGTTGCCATGTTGCTAGCTCCACCATTTGGCTTGGTCTCAATCCTTTCTTAAAAGCTACACACATGCTTAACAATAGGATTAGACCAAATAGGTTTCATCAATTAACCAAAACTAAACTAGGGCTTTCAAGTGGTGAGAGCCCTATTCGACCAACACAATCTACCCTGTAAGTAAAATAGGGATTCCACTGACCAAGGTCATTCACAATTCGTAGGAAGAGATTCCTATTCATACGAAATCTAGTATGGAACATACTCTCGGGATAGAGTGGTTCTGCAACAAAGTAGTCCTCTACAAGACGCTCGTGGGCACCTACATGATCTCTCCGGATTCTCTTTCTAGGACCATATTGTCGCTGAGGTACCCCATCGGAGAAGGCAGCCTTGATCTTCATTGCAAGACTCCTAGCAAAGGAGTCAAGGATGCTCTGCTCAAAAACATGCTTTTTAATGATTTTATAAGGGGCTAGTTCATCAGAATCATCTGAGTATGAATATGAATCAGACATGAGCTAAGGGAAGATTGGAAGATAGGTACTGCAACAAGAGGTAGGGGAAAGAAGATTGGATTGGGTAGGGGATTATATAATGTATCCTGCTCTGGTTGTGGTAAACGTTAGCATTGTAGTTGTTGATTGCATGGTTATCTGGACTGCATAGTAAACAGTCCATAATTTTAGCATAGTTGTTGACTGCATGCTCTTTAGCTTTCTTGCCCCCTATTGGTTGTACCTCTCTAGCATCATCTAGAGAGAACTGTTGTCCCAAATCCTCACCAGCACTAAACTTTCTCTTCTCTGCCTCTATATTTTGAAGACATTCTAAATAGGCCTCCCATTTGATCTTTGTCGTTTTTTGGGGTGGTGCTGTTAAAGACATCAACGACACCATTCCAATATTGTTCATTCTTCTTAAAATTGGCTTGTATTGGATCATTTGAATTATTCAACCAAGCACTAACCTACAATATTTTTAATACATGGCAATAAATGTGCTAGCAATATAACCCATGAAACCTATTAATTAACAAAAAAATACTCACCAATCTAAGATCCTCCTCTTTTGTCCATGTCAAGCGCTTCTCAGTCCTATTGAAATCGACGTCATTATTGTTACTATCTACAATATGGATTGTGTTGACGTCGGAAGTGATCCGAATCACACACCAGCAGGGCTAGAACGCCCGAAGAGGTTGCAGATCAACCTGATACAACAAGGAACCTGGCTAAATCGATGAAAGCCGATCTAGAGACCGGTTTAGGTCGATTTAGGGTTTTGATCCCCTGTGTTGATAACTCTAGAACCCCTCCCGAGAAGACCCGTCGGGGAGAGGCACGTAGAGGTTGCTCTAGGACCAGCAAGGCCGCCTAGAGCGTCACCGAATCTCGCCGGGAGATGCGTCGAACAACAAGGTAGAGGGAAAAAGGGGTAAAAGGGATAGTAGATTGATTTTGATCGATTAGAGTTGGATGCCTCAATCGACCATGATCCTATCATATATAGAGAGGGGGTTGGTCTTATCTCAATAGGAAACATCTCCAGATACGATCTCCAAGTTTCCTATCCAGACTCCATCAAAATATGGAACTCAAGAGTCCAATCCGGACTAGACAAAATAAACCTGATTTCATCGATTCTTTAAACCGACTAAACTGGTTTAATGGGCTCTGTAAACAACAGCCCAACCGATTACATTGATCAATGGATCTTCATAACCCTCATAGCAAGATGGATCCTTGAACCAGTACCTGAATCGGCATTCATCATCATTCTAGTGTTTCCGACCAGCGTTACCTGGTCGGGGACAACGTAACCTGGTAGGAAGACATCTAGCAAGCAGGTCATCAAACTTAGAATATCTGATCTTTAAATACAAATCTTTAGAAGATAAATTCATCTTCAAAATATTATGAGCCGAATACATCTTCTAATCTTATGACACTTTTGATTGACAACATATGCCCCCTGTTTTTAGGTGATCTTTAGTAGAACCTAAAAACAAACCAAATAACAACGATGTCCAACTCACGAGTCATTCAGTAACATAGTCATTTTTGTTCTAAGGGCGATACATGTATCGGCCATTGCTTGGAAGGCACTTAGGCTTCTTGCCAAACACTTGGAAAGTATTTCTTCAAATACCTTCTGTTTATTGCTCTCGGGAGACTTTCACCTCGTAACTTCTCCAGCATATATGCATTTTCGAATATCACTTTGATCACTTTGTAAGGACCTTCCCAACTCGGCGACCATTTGCCAAACTTATTGTTCTTTGATCCAAGTGGCAGTATAGTCTTCCATACTAATTCTCCCACTTGAAACGATTTACTCTTCACTTTCTTGCTATAAGCTCTAGCAACTCGGGCTTTGTCTTTCTCCATCTCCTTAAAAGCTTTTAACCTTTTGTCGGTCACTTCATCAACATTGTCCATCATGGCATCATGATACATAACAGCAGATAAATCATTTTGTTTAGCAAGTCTATATGCACCCAGATTCACCTCAACAGACAACACTACTTCTTGACCATATACTAGCTCAAAAGAAGTAACTTTCATAGCGCCATGTTTTGATATACGATGAGCCCACAAAGGTTCAGACAAAACCTCATGGCACCTTCTCGGGTTATCCTCAATCTTGTTCTTGATAGGCTTGATCAAAGTCTTGTTACTAGACTCAGCTTGGCCATTAGCTTGAGCATAGTATGGAGATGAATTAAGCATCTTTATCTTATATAATTTTGAAGGACACCGAGAATGCAAAAGCAAGGCGACCAAAGGGGGGGGGGGGGGGGGGTTGAATGGGAGCTCAAAATTTTCTCTCAAAACTTTGGCCTTTGTCCCACAAAACAACCCCAAAAGCTTCGACTGAAACCGTGATGCCCATGACCCTTGGAAGAGGGTGGATGATCCCTAGGATCACAGCGAGGCACCATAAAGCGATAGCAAGCCAAACGCCAAAAGCACCGGCACAAGTTTGATCCCTAAAAACCGATGCTAACAAGTAGCAAGGATACCTAGAGAGGTTCCTAGGTGAACTATAGGACCAATCAAGAAGTCCGAAAACCAAGCGAAGAAGCCGGGAGAACAAACGCACTAAAACGCAAGCTTCAGCAGGGTCCCGGACTGTCCGGACTGGAAGTCCCGGACAGTCCGCGGCTACTACAGACTATCCGCTAGCCGATCACGGACTATCCACCGGTCAAAATGGAAAAACAGCACAGCTGCTGAACTCGTTCTGCTCAGGCTCGGACTGTCCGCGACCTAGAACTGCGGACTGTCCACCGTTCAAATCGGAGCAGCACAGTCAAAGAACACAGCCACTGATCCGGCTAGCCCCCGACACGCGGACTGTCCGCCGGTGGAACCGCGGACTATCCGCAACCACCCAGTGAGGGCGATTTCAGTCGCCCTTCACACAAATCCTCCCAAATCTGAACCAAATCACAATCCCTTGTTCCCAAACTTGGAGGAGATGATCACGAGGTAGTTAGGAGACTATCCCCAAGAAATCATTCGCTCAAATGAACTCAATCAACGAGAAATCAAAAGGGAAGTTGTATGAATGGAAAAGCGCCACGAAAATGAAATCAACCTGATCTACTTGTTCGTGAGGAGTTAGATGAATTCCTTCGGTGGAAATGATCTCCTCACTATAAAGAACAAGTTGATTCAAATGGATTTTGAAAAGACGCAGTAGAGAGGGAGATCGAGTGACGGGAAAATCACGGAGAAACGAAGAACACGAAGAACACGAACAAAACGCGAATCAACACATCGATCTGCAACTGTGTGGCTACCACATGCTACAACAGTGAGATTACGGTCTCACTTCCTCAAAATCTCCAGTACACAGAGGTATGGTTCTCTGCGGATCTCAGTTGCTACAGCAGGGGATTGGGAGAGCAGGAAAACCTAGAAGGCAAAGAGCAAATGACTGAGATAGGATGGGAGGTGGGTGTCTCCCTCTACTTATCCTAATTCTAGTTCCCACTCTACCCCTAACTAATTACACAGTGAACCAGCTAAACCCTAAGGTTATTCTGGACCAACTCGTGGTAGGTGGTGATCCGACGGCCACGCCCGCACAACTGGTAGCGTTGCCTTGACGCAACCTCACCGATTGCCGCCACGTGCCGCCACCGCTCTGCTTGTCCTTTTCACGGACTCCGCCCCCGGTTTTGTGGCCCAAACCGGGAAACCAGCCTTCACGACCAACCCCCGGTTTTGAGGCCCAAACCGGGAAACCAGCCGTCCATCGCTTGAGTTTTGTGGCCCAAACTCAGAAACCCGCAGCGCCCAGGTTTTGAGGCCCAAACCTGGAAACCGTCCTCAGCCCGAGTTTTGTGGCCCAAACTCGGAAACAATCAGCGCCCAGGTTTTGAGGCCCAAACCTGGAAACCGTCCACTCGGTGGTTTTTCTATGGCTGAACCACCAAACCGAGCCGTAGAAGGGATGCACCACCCGTGCACCCCGTCCACACACAAGTCTTCACTCGTCGCTGTCCCAGGCTGTCAGCCACCACAGCGGATCCTCAGGCCACCGGTCCCTCAGTCCAAGCCTCACGTCCGCCCTTCGCCACTCTCGGTCCATCGGCACGACACGTCTCTACTTGACCTTCACCTTGCCTTTGATCACTGTATCCGTGCTCGACACCTGCACAACACAAGCCAAAGAACATGCGCATTATCCCAGTTGACAATCACTCATCACTCGAGACTCGGTATACACCCATGTATCCGCAAATTCGGCAAAATCTTGCAGTTCTTTAGAAATAAAAGAAGTTCCTTGATCTGTGGTAAGCATCTGAGGAATGCCGAATCTATGTATACTATGCTCAGTAATAAACTCAATTACCTCCTTATGTGTCATGTTCTTCAAAGGTACCGCTTCAGTCTATTTAGTGAAATAATCCAAAGCAACCAAGACAAAGCGATGTCCCTTTGAAGATGGGGGATGTATTTGGCCAATGAAGTCTAGCCCCCAACCACGAAAAGGCCACGACTTGATGATAGGATCAAGCATAGCAGCAGGTGCAAGCTGTATATTTCCAAACCGTTGACACTCTTCGCATCCTTTGTAATAACAAAAACAATCGGCCATCATAGTAGGCCAATAAAATCCGGCTCTACGCAGTAACCATTTCATTTTCGGGGCCGATTGATGCATACCACAAAGACCTTCATGGACCTCTCCCATAGCCACTTTCGCCTGATCAGATCCTAAACACTTAAGTAATAAATCTTCAGCAGTTCTTCGCTAAAGCTCATCATTGTGCAATACATATTTGAATGCGCTTCACCGAATGCTTTGATCAACCCTAGTATTTGGATCATGAAGATATTTTAACAAGGAAGTTCTCCAATCCTCTAAATCAGTCTCATTCTCATTAGTAATTAAATTGGACCGATCCGTAAGATCCGCAGAAGAGCCAACTTGATCAAACGTTCCAAGATCGACCAGGTCAATTGGACGAACTGGTTGACCTAATTCACAGCCAACCTGGTCGGTCAAGCAATCCGACCAAGTAAACTCAAAACCAACCTGGTCGCCCGAATAAATCGGTTGTATCGGTTCAAAACTAATCTGGTCGGCTAAACGAGCCGATCGAACTGGCTCTTTGTGACTTGTACACAAAACTTTTGAACACTGATGCATCAGCTTTATCTGAAAATTATGCCTACTGACACTATAGCCAGATGCTTGCTGAGCTAACATGTTGGCTTCATGATTCTCATGTCTTGGTATATGCCGAATTTGGAATTCGGTAAAGCAAGCAATGATATTAAGGCACAAATCAAGATAAACATTTACCGACCCTTCTAAACATTGAAATTCACTAGCAACTTGTTGTACTACTAATAAGGAATCGCTGTAAGCCTCAATATGTTTAACTCCCATGGAATCCAATATTTCTAAACCGAACAACAAAGCTTCATATTCGTCTTGATTATTGGTACAAAGACAATCTAGTCAGCTTAACATCTCAAATTTGGCACCATTAGGAGAAATAAGGACTACACCAACACCTTGGACTTCCTTACAAACCGACCCATCGAAATAAAGTTTCCATTGTGTAAAAGTAAAGTAACTGATCTCATCTTCTAAATCAATACCATGTTCAACAATGAAATCAACAAGAACTTGACCTTTCAATGTTTTCAATGGTTCATAAGTCAAGTCATATTCAATTAATGCATACGCCCATTTGCCTATCCTTCCACTAAGGATCAGCCGATATAACATGTGTTTAATCACATCGGCCTGGCACGCAACCACACATGTACTAGACAGTAAATAATGCCTCATCTTAGCATAAGCATAGTATAATGATAAACATAACTTCTCAATATGGGCGTACCTTGTCTCGGGATCAAGAAGACGGCGACCAATATAAGCGATCACATATTCCTTGCCTTCATCTTCTTGTGTCAAAACAACTCCGATAATCTTCTCTTCGGCAGCAATATACAATCTGAAGGGAACTCCTCTCTTAGGTGCTCGAAGAATCGGTGGGGATGACAAATATTCCTTTATCTTTTCAAATGCCCTTTGTTGCTCTGCCCCCCAAGTGAATTCAGATTCATCTTTCAACTTTAGTATGGGGGTAAAAGGAATAATCTTCCCGGACAAGTTTGCAATAAATCTCCTTAAGTAGTTCACCTTTCCCAAGAACTTTTGCAAGTCCTTTTTGCATGTAGGTGCATGAACTTTCTTAATCTTTTCTATCCTCTTGGGATCAATCTCTATGCCCTTGTCATGAATAATAAATCCCAAGAACTTTTCGGCCGATACACCAAAGGCACATTTTAGCGGATTCATCTTCAATCCATAGCGTCGCATCCTCTCAAAAGCTAGACGCAAATCGGCTAAATGAGACATATGAGCAGCCGATTTGATCACAATGTCATCAATATATACTTCCATGATTACACCAATTAAATCATGAAAGATCAAATTCATAGCACGTTGATAAGTAGCACCTGTATTCTTCAAACCGAATGTCATTACAACCCACTCAAAGAGACCGACAAACCCAGGGCAAATGAAGGCCGTTTTAGACATATCTTCTTCGGCCATAAATATTTGATTATACCCAATGTTGCCATCAAGAAAGCTGACAATTCGGTGTCCTGAAGCATCATTGATCAACATCTCGGCTATGGGCATAGGATACTCATCTTTGGGAGTGGCTCTGTTTAAATCTCTAAAATCAATACAGACTCTGATCTTACCAGTGTCCTTCTTCTCAACAGGCACAATATTAGAAACCCACTCCGCATACCTGCATGGCTGGATAAACCCCGCTTGCAGTAACCGATTAATTTCTTCTTTAATCCGGTCATATATCGTAGAGCTAAAGCGGCGAGGATGTTGTTTAAAAGGCCTGAATTCTGGTTTAGTAGGAAGCCGATGTTCAACAAGCTCTCGACTTAATCTAGGCATCTCAGTATAATCCCATGCAAAGCAATTGACATATTCTTTTAAAAGCACGATTAAATCTAGTTTATAATCGGCTTCCAGGTTTTGATTTACAAAAGTCGGCCTAGGTACAGAACCATCCCCAATATCAACTTGTTCCAAGGGATCAGCCGAAGTAAAACCTTGACCCAACTTATTGAGCTCGTCAAAGTCATCAATAGCTTCGCAAGCATCAGTCCTATAAGTCCAATATTGCTCAACGCGATGTCTTAACCAATCAACATTAGCATCCGTTAAATTACATGATAATGTTGAACCAATTATCAATCGGCTTTAGAGATACCGGTACAAAACCTTCCTTAGTAACACTAATGAATTCAAAAATCAGAAAGGTCCTGACCAGATAAACAAGTGTTGACACTTACTACCGTCGCCACCAAAGTCGCCCTTGGCAACGACACTAGTAATGCTAAGGTATGTTATCAGAACACTAGAGATAAAATCTGCAAGGGCACAGATTAGATACCGCACTTCACCGGATGTACACCCAGTTTTATATTGAACCCAAAGGAACGGGGTGATTGTCTTAAGTCTATTGCTTAAACCCTGAGCACTAGCAAAAGCGAGAATATAAAAGATAAAGGGGAACACTAGGGTTTCCAGCTCTAACCTCAGGAACCTATGCGATTATTATTCTACTGTGGATTACGTTGGGAGACCACAACCAGAGTATGGCAATTCCCAAGTAATATACTCCTGCTAGCCCTATAGACGGGAGGTGGACTATGGAAGATTAAACAGGCCTATAAGAGTCACACCCACGAGCTACCACCGATCCGGAATATAGGGTACACTATGCAAGTAATCGAGTCTAAGCACCACACTTACACGACGATGACTCCTCTAATTCTAGCATGACTAGAATAGAGTACTCTAATTAGAGTTGCAAGCCAGAAGAATAATAAGAACAAGAACGCTTACTGATAATTAGAAGTTAAAGACCGAAGCATATCCTGATTCAAGCTCTTGACGAACTTGAATCCGCTGGTACAAGCTGAAGAAGTAGATCCGACAGGCCGGAGCTCCTTCTAATCTCCCTCTAATACCTCTCTCTCACTCTTCTAATCCTATAGAATACTAGATCTAATCCCTAATTAGAGGGCTACTAATCTTCTAATTGCTATGGTGAATGCCGAATTCGGTATGCCTACAATTTTCTGGAGGAATTCAGCATCCATAGGTGGTACGATGGCATCCCCACCAAATCCCGGCCGGTCCCTGAAGCTGATGCGCGGCATATTCTGCCTTTAGCTCCTCTGTGAGCCTGAGCAACCGAAACTTTTGTTCCATGGTATGCAGCCATTCCTCTGCCTCCAGAGGTTCAGTAGCTTCCTTGAACATGGGCGGCTTGGTATCCAGGAAATCCTTAAAAGAGTTGTACTGATTTGGCTCCGGGCACTGATTGCCATGTGCCAAATTCTCACGTAGTAGTGCTTCGGTATTGCGCTGAATCCCCAGAAACTGAGCGAAGAATTGCTCGGGAGTCGCTGGTGGAGGAGGTGGTGGATTACGGTTGTCCCTGTTGTCATCGTTACCACCACTACCTCCAGCTCCACTACGAGTTATCGTCATATGCATATGTCAATAGCAAGTGATCATTAGATGATGTTGCAATCACTATAGAGAACAATAAACCATGTCAAACTGAATTTATTCGGAAAACGAATTCGCCAAACAATTACAGAGGCATAATAAATTTCAATCCACATCACAACATCACATAACAAGATCGCTCAGCACATACATGCAAAAGTCAACGTAAAACATCCATAGATGCCCATACATATGGGACTTTTCAAAGTTTTGCGCCACGTGCACAGAGGTTCACAACACAACCTTACATCATCCCATGATAACAACAAAAGATCAAGCGTGAAGGATATGTGGCAAAAGATCACCAGGCGCTAAACATGCTATCTAGCCTACTCTCAATCGGCACCATCATCATCGTCGTCGCTCGAGACATCTGACGGACCACTAGAAGAAGCGCGAGGATCTAGGTCCTCCTAAGGAAAGATGGGGTTCCTCTCGTTCTCTCGGCGATGGATCTCCTCATGCAGGCGGTCATTGTAGTCCTGGAGATGATGAAGCTGTAACTCCAGGTCTTCTACTTGAAGCCTCAGAAGCATGTTCTGCTCAGTAGCATGCATGCCCTCAAGACATACACCTCGAAGAGACTCCTCGGTCTCAGCCATGATCGTGGACAAGAAAGTCATCATCCCCTGCTGGTCACTGAGCTGTTGTGCAGTATCCTGCTCCCTCTGCCGTGCCTGATCCCTCTCAACAGTCATATGAGCTAGCTCTGTGGTGAGGCGGTCTATCTCTGCAGTATGCTCCTCCTGACTCTGGTGGTGTGCAGCCATCTCCTCACTGAGAATATGGTCCAAATGGTCGTAGCTACGCAACAGACACCCATAGGTAGCCATGAGTGCAGCCATAGCACTTCCGACTGGTCCAGCACAGTGCTCTCGCTCCAGGAAACTGGCCTCAAGCACAGTGGCACCCGGCTGATGCCACACTGACTGGTAAGGGTCCGCCGTCGGGAAGATGCTAGCAGTGGCTTGCGCAACCACCTCCGGGTGATCCTCCATAATGTCCCGAAGAACAGAATAGGAAACCTGAAAGTGCATTCACCCCCAATGTGGGTTTTGGCTAATTAATGATAATCAAATTAGGGACTAACGGATTTATAAAAGCATGTATGCAAGTGTTAGTTCCTAGAAAGATTTGAAATGTTGAAATCTCGTGAATAAAGCACGTTGGATACATTTGGATATGAATATACCTAGCTCAAGTGGTGGTTCTAAAATTTGATTTTAAACTTGAGTTATAGGTAAGCCGGACTATCAAGAGGGTCACAAATTAGGTTGACTAGTTGTGGAGAAAAGTGCTCAAATTGACTAACTAAAGTTTGCTTGTGAGACACCGCACGATCACGAACACATAGAGGTTTTTCTGTGCAGTCGGTAGTACCGACCAGGGCTGCAGCGCGCAATGCTCTCTGTGTAGAGTTCATTTTGAACTGGCGGTAGTACCGCCATAAGGTCGGTAGTACCGGGAACCCAGAGCATTCTAACACCCTCTCTGTGTAGGCTCAAAAATGACTTGGCGGTAGTACCGCCATAAGGTCGGTACTACCGACCCTTGGTGGTACCGACCCTGGTCGGTAGAAAAGTCATTTTTGCAGACCTCTCTGTTCGCGCTCAAAATGGCTTGGCGGTAGTACCGCATAAGGTCGGTACTACCGACCCTCGGTGGTACCGACCCAAGCCGGTAGTAAAGCAAGTTTGCAAAGCTCTCTGTGTTGACGCGATTTTGACTTGGCGGTAGTACCACCATAAGGTCGGTACTACCGACCCTCGGTGGTACCGACCCTGGTCGGTAGTAACCAAGGGACCAAGCTACTTTCTGCGGAGCTCTCTATTCGCGGCCAATTTGGCCTGGCGGTAGTACCGCCATATGGCCGGTACTACCGACCCTTGGTGGTACCGACCTTTGGTCGGTAGCTGGATCTAGGTCAAACTCAGATCTGTGCAACGGTTTTTGACTGATCGGTACTACCGACCATGGGTGGTCGGTACTACCGACCAGCCTCGGGATTGGGAGACTATAAATACCTCTCATCTTCTCGTTTGACCGCAACCCACTCATTCCACTCACTTATTGCGACCTAACTTCAGACAAAAGAGCCTCCAAGCATTGACTTCTCCCCTCTCTCTCCCCCTTTGCTCCTAGATCCACTTTCTCGCAAGATTTGAGCTAGGGAAGTGAGATTAGAGAGAGGAAAGCTTTGATCTACGACTTGAGCACTTGGTTTCCATCTAGCCGGCTTTGTTTGTGTCTATTACTCTTGGGTTCTTTGAACCCTAGCCGATTAGGTGTTCTTCGTGGTAGCCCGTGTTGCTTCATTTGTGAGGGCTCCCCGAAGCGTTTGTATTTCCCCTGTGATTTCTAGTGGAGAAACTCTAGTAGCCTTTGTGGTTGCTTGAGTGAGGCAAGAAGGTGAAATAGACTCCGACCTCTGTGGTCACCTCAACAACGAGGACGTAGGCACTCCTTAGTGGTTTGGCCGAACCTCGGGATAAATTGCTGTGTCCCGTGTGCTTGTTGTTGTCTCTACTTTGCATATTACGTTTGTGCTTGTGTTCTTCGTGTTCTTCCTCTCCCTATCTCTTTCTTAGGTTGGGAAGGCTTGATCTACTTTCGAGAAGCAACCAAGTCTTGGTGAGGCTAGAATCGCTGTCTATCATACTTAGGGAAGTGGGGTATATACTCGTATTACATTCATAGCTCACATACATTGGATTTGTAGTTTCTCTTTAGGATTCCGGTAGTACCGTTTGTTTGTGTCGGTAGTACTGGTGTGTTACTCTCGGTAGTACCTACCCAAACAAACCGGTAACACCGGTTGTCATCTATCTACAATTTCTAGTTTGTGAGTTTCAGATTGTCAAAAATCACCTATTCACCCCCCTCTAGGCTGATTTGATCCTTTCAATTGGTATTGGAGCCTAACCCTTGTGTTAGCGCTTCACCGCGTAAGGGAGAATCATGTCGACCCTAAGTCAAGATGAAGTCAATGACATCGTCAAGAGAGTTTCTAGTCAGCTGCTAGAAGATCAAGCAAAGAAATTTGAAGATCAAATGAAAAAGATGAAAGATGAGATTGAGAGCTTGAGGCAAGCTTTGGGCAGCAAAGGCGAGTCATCCGGAAGTGGAAAAAATCCACCACAGCCCAAAGAAGATAAGAAGAAGGAAGATGAAGTGAAAGGCAAGAGAGAGAAGGAGTTCTCTAATGTACATTATGACTATAGCCAAATGGGCAAAGTCCTTCAATTGCCTAGCATCAATCTAGGCAAACCACCCTCCTTCGATGGAATCAACTACAATGATTGGGCACACAAGATGAAGCTATATCTTCTTGCCGCAAGAGCTTGGGAGATTGTCGAGAATGGACCAAGTCATGTTGAAGGCGAAGAGTTCACCGACAATGA
This sequence comes from Coix lacryma-jobi var. lacryma-jobi, assembly GCA_009763385.1. Taxonomy (NCBI): domain Eukaryota; kingdom Viridiplantae; phylum Streptophyta; class Magnoliopsida; order Poales; family Poaceae; genus Coix; species Coix lacryma-jobi. Next base: position 81,344,572 of record CM019825.1, on the reverse strand, counting down.
TGTGTTTGAGTTTCAACAAAATGCTCAAGCGGCATCACTGATTCTATCATGCCTTAAGCCCAAAGAAAGTAACAAGGTGCATGGAATGGTGAATGCCAAGAAGATTTGGGACACTCTCAGGATATCATATGAGGGTGATGCAAGTGTAAGGAAGTGCAACATTGAGCTTCTTCAAGGAAAGATCGAGAACTTCACTATCAAGAGTGGTGAAACCACTCAACAAATGTTCGATAGATTCATGACCTTGATAAACAAGATTAGAGCTCTTGGAGATAACAAGTGGGATGACAACTCAGTTGCAAGAAAGCTATTAAGAGCATATAGGAAGAAGAACAAGACACTTGCATCAGTTATCATGGAGAGACCTAACTACGAGAGCATGGAACCTCATGAGATGCTTGCCAAAATAAAGCATCATGAAGTCTTGGATGATGAAGCCATAGAAGATCAAGAAGCAAGCAACAAGAAGGTGATAGCTCTCAAGGCAAACCAAGAAGAAGGAAGCAAGGCCCAAAATGACTCATCAAGTGAAGGGAGTGATGACTCCGATGTTGAGATTGCACTTCTTGTGAAGAACTTTAGAAGATTCATGAGAAAGAAGATGTATAAGAAGGGCAAAGGTGGATACTTCAAGAAGTCAAAGAAGAGGAATTGCTATGAGTGTGGTGCAGACGATCATTTCATTGCTGATTGTCCACAAAAGAAGAACAAGAACAAGTATAGCAAGAGTGATGACAAGAAGCAAAGAAGAAGAAGAGGTGGTGAAGCTCATCTTGGTGAAGAATGGTTCTCGGAAGATGACTCAAGTGATGAAGAGAAGAGCAAGGGCAAGGAGAAAGAGAAGGGAGCGGCCAACATCGCCATACACAAGACCTCTTCTCCAAGCCCCTTCTCCAACATGACTACCTCGATCACTTCATCACGCTTGTTCGAGAGCCTCTCCGACGATGAGGATGACGTCACTCATTCTTGCTTCATGGCTAAGTGTTGACACTTCTTAATGCAATTGCTCATAATAAACTTTAATGAACTGATTCTAGCAAAAGCCCTCAGAAATGTACAGGACACTCCTAGCATCACTTAACGTCAAGTTGTCATCCCCAACGTGATATTAGAAATGTAATTCATATGTGACACTAGCTCAAAAGATATAAACAAATATTTATCCGCAAGCGCACAGATAAATATATCTGTTGTAGCAGCATTTCACCCAGGTTCTCTAGGTATCGTTATTTATATTTTTATCGAAGATAACAGCGAAGCAGGGAACAAGTGGATATAAATGTGATTAAGGTAGTGGAGATTACTATTTATTTCATTCATTACTCACATGTCTAAATAGGGGTAAGACAAGGTAAAGATAAATAAATAATGATAATAGTAATGATAACGGGAATTCTAGAGATAGAGCGAACTACATGAATCAAGTAGAGAGTCAGGAGATTAATTAAGACATTCGAATCCTAAATTACTTCACATTTACTAAGCCTAGTGATTACTCTAGTTAATATACAATCATTTATAGCTAATTAATCTATCATCCATGATCAAGGGACATTACTAAATTAGAATCAAGAATAAAGTAATGAATTCTAACTTGCAACCGCGTCCTACTAAAGTCTACACTCGGGTGAGGACTACAAAGGACTCAATAGGACTGTCACTCCTGCGACTACCTCTCAACCCGGAGCATAGGATGTATTCGCAGGTAAACTTAGCCTAAACACCATGTTTACACCACTTTGACCACTTAACTCTATCTGGAATAAAGCTAAGTACTTTACGAACATGATCTTAAACTCTATCATAATCAGATCTATATTAAATATATAACTAGAATAAACTCCAAAACTAAATAAACTGAAATATATTAAAGTAGCACAAAGTCGAATAAAGATACAAATTACCGAGTCTTCGACAACGATCCGGAGACTCAGACGAAGCTTCTAGCCGGATATGCCGACGAAGTCGCCTGCCTCTACTTGAATCTAGCTAGACTAAACTCTAATCTTGATGTAGAGCTCTAACTCTTTCTCTAGAAACCCTAATTCTCTGTCTTCTGTCTTGCCTTCTCTTCTGATCTCCTCTTCCCCTCCTGGAGAGGGGTCAGGGGTCTGGTTATATAGCCTTGGGCGTGGAACCGTGGCCATTGGATCAAACTGACTTGAGGTACGACCGAGATGCATCCTAGAGGTCGGTGGAAGTAGGTTCCGAAAGGAGGAGTCGTGGGGGCCCTAGCCAAGACCGACCGGTGGGCCCAAGGGACCGGTCCATCCCACAGGTCATCCTCCCGTGGTGCCTCGCCTCGTGGTGTCTTCTGGTGTCCTCTGGATTCTTCTAGAAACTTTCTGACTTGGCGGTGGAGTAATATGCGTCGGGTTCCTTCTTGGGGAAGCAATATAGTTGGTTTTCCTGTTTAATCCCTGGTGTAACACCCTAAAAATTTCTCCAAAACAAAATAGGTGAAAATGATTTAATTATGATTTTTGTGAGCATTCAACCTAGGGGTTAAATAATTTTTGTTGAATTAAAATAAAGGTGGCAACAAGTTTTTGCATTCATGCTGGTGCATTATATTTATTGAAGTGACTGGTTTTTTGCCAAAATTTAGTTTGAATTCAAACTCCTTTTGGAAATGTTTTGAAAAGCCTTGAAATAAAATGAAAAGCTTTTTCTTTTCTCCCTCCTTCCCTGCCTCGTTTTCGGCCCAGGCGGCCTGGCGGCCCAACCGCCGGCGCGCCCCCTCCTCATCCCCTCCTCCCGCGCGCTGGGCCGCTCCATCCCCCTTCTCCTCGCGCGCGGCCCACGGGCCGGCCTGCTCGCACCCGCGCCGCGCGAACCGCCGGCGCCTCCTCCCTCTCTCTCGCTGACCTCCCGTCCCCACCTGTCGGCGCCTTCCCTCTTCCCCTTCGCGCACGCGCCCGAGCACAACCGCCGGCGCCGCACGTCCGAGTCTCCCGCGTGCCGCTCCCACGACCTCGGCCTCCTCCTCATCCATATAGCGGATGCGCCGCCTGCCCCGCTCCACTCCTCGCTCAGTTGTCTCTCTCGCCCGCGCCGCAGAGCCCCAGAGCAACCACCCGAGCACGACCAGAGCCCTCCGCGCCATTGCCGCCGCCCGCCGCCGTTGTCCCGGCGTTTCGGTGCTTCTCCGGCTAATTGCTCCTACCTCCAAGCCCCGCCGCATCACGGTGAAGCCGCCGAACCTTCTTCCTCTTTCGTTGTGCTCGATTTTGCCCTAACCGCCGGCCGTTTTCTCGCAGCGGGATCTCGCCGAACGCCGACCGCCGTTCGCCGCGGACCGCCACCTCCGAGCCACCTCCTCCGTTCGTTTCACCGTGGTGAGAACCCCCCTTGCACTCCGCTACCCCTCCGACCGCTTGGTTTGGCCTGTGATGGACCCTATGCCCGAACCCGCGAGCTCCGTGGCTTCGGCCATGGCGGAGCCGCGCACGACGTCGCGGAGCGCCGTGACGCCGCGGCCAGTGCGCGCCGTCGGCCGCCCGCGCGCGCACCCGCCCCTTGGTCTAATCCGAGCCGCCCATCTCCGATCCGGCGGCCGAGGATCATCGATACCCCTTCGCCGTGCATCTTTGCTAAAGAGCCCCTGGAGAAGTCGGGAATCAACCCGCGCTCCAGCGGGCACTGTTCGCTGAGTCTTTGAAAACTTCCGTCTAGGCCCCTGTGTTTTGGAGAAATTGAGGCGCAGTCCAGCTCAGAGAAAAATCCGTTTCCTTTTATTTTAAATGCCGAAAATAGATTCAGTTTATTTACAGAAATGCCACTACTTTGTTTTGCTTATAAAATTCACGTTTTAGCTCCGTTTTGATCCGTTCAAATTGCGTTAGCTTCGCAATTTAGTGCTCTACCTGTTTATACCCCTGTTAGCCTGTTTTGGATAGTTAGCTTTAGAGTCCATGTTAATCTTATTTAGGGCTTTATATACACCGTTTCGGTCGTAGCTCTCGCACCGTAACTCCGTTTTCGATGAACCAAAACTTGTTGTGATCGTAGAGATGCGTACTTTAGTTTTATCAAAGTTTTATATCAGTTTATTACTGTTTGGTGTATTGTTCTAATAATAGCCTTGTTTGCATCGTGTATGTTTGCACCTGGAATGCGTGGTGATGTTGTGATCGAGTAGACGGTGAGTCGGTGTGGTTCGACCAGGACCCCACGTTCAGTGATCAGCCGGAGGATCAACCTTTCGACAACCAAGGCAAGTTAGCATGGGATCTCCTTGTTTACCTATACACTTTACTTTAATCACTCATTTATGCATGGGTCCAATTGAGCAACCTTAGAAAACCCACTTAGCTTTGTGATCTGTGATGTTCTTGTTTCCGTGGGATATATGCATATGGGTAGTTTTGCTAGTGCTAACTGACTAATAATCGATCCAGTCCAATGATGAATATGTTCTCATGATGATACGTGTTAAACGGATAATAAAACTTGCTGTTAGCAAAAGCTGGGATTGACAGTGCTACCATGAGTGCTATATGGCTCTGGTTTTAGCTCAGTAAACTGGACCTTGTCTAATATGGCAGCGGTGACCCGAAAGGGCGCAAAGGGGGCTTGCCACTTTGGGTGTAGGGCTGCTCCTGTTTCTATGTGTATAGCTGCGATGGCCTTGTGCCATAGAAAAGGGGGGTTGCTACATCTGCCTGCCAAGGAAACCTAGCGGCCCTGACCAGTTAGACGAACCAGCGAAAGGCTTCATAGTGTGCCCTGCCGATCTATCTCGGAAGTGGATCAAGAGGTTGGCCGCCTCGGGCACAAGGGTAACACGGCTTGTGGGTAAAGATGCACCACCTCTGCAGAGTGTAAAACTGTTATAACAGCCGTGCTCACGGTCACGAGCGGCCCGGAAAACTAGCGGAACTATGAAACTTAACAATTGTCACTTTATGTTGTTGGTACTTTATGATTACTATGCTTATCTTTATGGACAAATGGATCATGGGTTAAGGGTTAAGCATAATATTCGTTTACCCTAATGCTAAAACTTTGCCAACATAAAAGCTAACTGCAGTCAGACAGCGTCAGCCTTTTTGAGCCTCATGAACCCTATGTTAGCTTGCTAAGTACGAGAAGTACTTACGCTTGTTGTTTATCTTCTTTTTGGGCAAAATCCCGGTTGGGTAACAGATGAAGGTGCAGTTGGCGACTTTCCTGAAGACTTCTAGGCTAGCTGCTCCCCCAGTCGACGTTTCCCTGTGGTTTAGTTTGTGTACCAGTTCAGCGATCTGTGTTTCAGTATGATGTAAGACTTTGTTTTGAATACTATCGCGATGTAATAAACACTGTGATGATGCCACTCTTGTAATTTGTCTACTTATGTGTGTGATTGTTTCCTGGGCACACATGAGTATTCCGCCTCAGTTTTATCCTTAAAATTGGGGTGTGACAAATTGGTATCAGAGCTTTGTTGACTGTAGGACGCAAGCCTAGCTAGGAAACGGCCGTCTAACACTTTTTGCTACCTGTTCATGCTTATTTTATTAACTTGTTACTTTATTAAAATTTATACCTGCTTCTTATTCTTATTCTATTGCATAAAACTAATTGTTTCCGCTTATCTTATCTTGTTTTTATAACGTCAGGATGCCTCGCATGAACACCCGTGCCTACCGTGCTCTTTTCACCAGCCAGCCTGCTCCCCCTGTGGTTCACATCCCCGACAGTGATGGTTCCTCCAGCTCCTCCAACACCGTCTTCATGGAGGATGAAGAGTTGACCGTTACTCCAGCAGTTTCTGAGGAGCTAGCAGCGCCACCCCCGCCCCCTGCAGCAGTTCCCGAGTCTCCAGCTCCGGAGGTGCCTGCTCCGGAGGTGCCAGTCCCAGTGGAGCCTGTGCCTGAGGCGCCAGCGCCTGAGGTCCCTGCTCCAGAGGCACCCGCTCCTGCAGCACCTGACGCTCCACCAGCTCCTGCGGCACCAGCCTTCGTGCCAGTGTACCCGGTGGTACACTCTCCCGCCGCCTCGTCAGCTTCGGCACCAGCACCCCCTGCCTCTCCAGCAGCGCAGGTGGTGGAAGACCTTGGTTGGGATCGTCGCTTCATGTTCAAGAAGCCCGACGAGACAGCATACTATCATAGTATGCTGGTTCGTCTGCTGGAGGAGTACTACCCTGAGATGGAGGCTAAGCTCCAGTACCACTGCGGCGAGTATACCCACCCTTTGGAGGCTACATACTGGAAGTCCGACCTGATGGTTACAGGTTGGAAGGCTGCTGATCAAGCCCATGTTATAGAGTCGGCTCACAGGACTACCACCAAGCGTGGTGATGCCCTCGCAAGTATGGAGGACGCGGCGCAGGATGCTTACCTGCACTACCATGGCCTTCGCTTCCAGATGATGAGGAATGATCGCTACCGCTACCTGCCCCAAAGTGACATGGAGGGCTCGTGGCGAACCCTGCTACCACCAGTGGAGTACCCGGTTCTGGTCTCTACTGCTCAGCATGCCTATGAGGTGCATAGGAAGGCTGACAAGGTGCAAGATGACCTGCGTGCTGCTCAGAAGGTGATAAGGCGTTTGGAGCGCGAAGTGGATTACCTTCGCGGTGAGCTAGACTATGCAGCTGTTTACAAGAAGAAGTACAGAGCCAACGATGCCCCCGGTGGAGCCCAGTAGCTTGCCTACCATGATCAGTTACCTCGTTTAGACACGTTGTGTTAAATTTAGTTTGTGTTATGTGAACCTGTGGTGTTTGTGTTACTTATGCTGGTGAACTATGTTTGTTTGGATCTTTGCTTGTGTGTGGTGAAGTATGGGTTATGACCGTGCTTCCCCAAGTTAAACACCTTCGTGTGTTATATAAAGTTGTTTACCTCTTTTCTGTGTTGCTGTTTTCTGGAGCAGCCTGTGTTTAAATCTGTGTATCTCTTAATCCGTGACCCCAAAAATTGTGAAATTTTTGTGGGAGTATCTAGACTGATGTACCTTTCAAACAAATCTGGAACCAAGTCTTTATCTGTTCGGATCTAGGAGATATGCCTGTTTAAAGTTGATGTTTCTGCGCAGTCTGTCATCCAGAACAGTTTCTGATCAATGCTGTTTTCGGCCTCGAATCTGGCCGAATCTGAAAAAGTGTTCTACACGAAAGTTGTAGCCGGTTTCTTAAGCTTTCCAACGATGTCTGGTTCATCCCTGTTGGATTTCTGTAGCTCGAGTTATGTCCGTTTTAGTGTGCTGCTGTCGACAAGGATGTGCACAGAAATTTTCAGCAATGTTCATTTATGTCATATATACTTTCTATGTTGGATATAAAGGTCTAACTCTTGCGCATTTGTTGGTGAGCAGATGGCAGCAAGGGGTGGACGCGGGAGAGGCCGTGGCCGTGGGCGTGGTGCTCCTATGGACCCGCCACCGCCACCGCCGCCAGTGACCATCGAGCAGTTGATGGCCACGCAGAATCAACTTATGCACGCCATGATGAACCGCCTGGATCAGGCGCCCGCTGCCGCACCTCAACCTCTTCAAGTCAGAGACCGTCGAGGAGAGTTCCTGAAGGGCCATCCACCTGTGTTCACGCACGCCTCTGAACCTCTGGAGGCGGATGACTGGCTCCGTGCGGTGGAAAAACAGCTGAACATCGCCCAGTGCACCGATTATGAGAAGGTGCTCTACGCTTCTGGGCAATTGCAGGGAGCTGCACAGGACTGGTGGGATGCGTTCATGTTCGGCCGTCCCCAAGATGCCCCAGTTGTTACGTGGCAGGAGTTCAAGGAGAACTTCCGATCCTATCACATTCCAGATGGTCTCGTGGAGCTGAAGCAAGAGGAGTTCCGCTCTCTGAAGCAAGGGTCCATGTCAGTGGCGCAGTACCGCGACAAGTTTGCTCAGCTATCGCGTTATGCCCCTCAGGATGTGGCCAATGACAAGGACAAACAGCGCCGTTTCTTGAATGGTCTTTATGATGGGTTGCAGCTCCAGTTGATGTCCAACACCTACCCGAACTATCAGGCCCTGGTCAATAGGGCGATAGTTATTGACAACAAGAGGAAGGAAATGGAGGCAAAGAAAAGAAGCTTCCAAGGCCAGTCATCGGGGAGCAACACTCGTCCCCGAATCAACCCACAACAAGGTTACCCCCAGAGGAGTCAAGGCAACCAGTGGAACAGGGGACAGCATCCCCAGAACAACCAGAACCAACAGCGCCCTCCCTACCAACAGCAGTCAGGTGGTCAGCGCTACCAACAGCAGCCAGGAGGACAGAGGTTCCAACAGCAGAGCAGCCAAGCATCACGCCAGGGAGCACCCAACTCCGCTCCCATGAAGAATGCAGCTCAGCAGAACCCCAACGCTTGCTACCGTTGCGGGGAGCCAGGACACTACGCTCACCAGTGCCCCAAGAAGCAGAACCCCCAGGCCCCACAGAACCAGGCAGGAGCTCAGAAGCAGAATGCTCGCCCACCTCACACTGGACGGGTGAATCATGTAGCTGCCGATACTGCCCTGGATGCACCGGATGTTATGATGGGTACGTTCAGCATCAACTCAATCCCAGCAACCATACTTTTTGATTCTGGTGCTTCGCATTCTTTCATTTCACAGTCGTTTGTTAGAATGCATGGTGTGCCTTTATGTGCAATGAAAGAAACAATCATAGTAAACTCACCAGGGGGTAGTATGCCTGCAAATTTTTGGAGCCCCACCTCTAGTGTCAACCTAAGGGGGGTAGACTTTAAAGTAAAGCCTATAGTGCTAAGAACAGCAGGTATAGATCTCATCTTGGGTATGGACTGGATGAAGCAACATGGGGCTGTCATTCAGTGTCAAGAAAGGTCAGTTGTTGTAACTACACCTAAGGGAGACAGAATCTGTGTGCAAGTGGTGTTAAAAGAACAGCCAACTGCCACGGTCAACCAGATGGATGCTAGTGGTGCAGAGCAGGATCGGGTGGTGGACGAGTTCCCTGATGTCTTTCCGGATGATTTGCCAGGTATGCCACCTGATCGCGATGTTGAGTTCATTATTGAATTACTACCTGGAACTGCACCAATATCTAAAAGACCTTATAGAATGGGGGTAAATGAATTAGAAGAACTTAAGAAACAGCTTAAGGAGTTGTTAGAGAAAGGGTATATACGCCCTAGTGCTTCTCCTTGGGGAGCACCTGTGATTTTTGTGGATAAGAAAGATGGTAGCCAAAGAATGTGTGTGGATTATAGGTCTTTAAATGAGGTTACCATTAAAAACAAATACCCTCTACCCCGGATAGACGATCTATTTGACCAGCTTAGAGGAGCATGTGTGTTCTCTAAAATAGATCTCAGATCTGGGTATCACCAGTTGAAAATCCGGAACTCAGACATTCCTAAGACCGCCTTCACCACGCGGTATGGACTGTATGAGTATACAGTGATGTCTTTTGGACTGACCAATGCCCCAGCCTACTTCATGTATCTGATGAATAAAGTGTTCATGGAATACCTGGATAAGTTTGTGGTGGTGTTCATAGATGACATTCTAGTGTTCTCTAGAACAGAAGAGGATCATGCTGAACATCTAAGGATGGTTTTGCAGAAGCTAAGAGAGCATCAGCTCTATGCCAAGAGGAGCAAGTGTGAATTTTGGCTGAAAGAAGTCTCTTTCCTAGGGCATGTTGTCTCTAACGGAGGTATATCCGTTGATCCTAGCAAGGTGCAAGATGTGTTGGATTGGAACCCGCCAACTAATGCCAGTGAAATCCGAAGTTTCCTGGGTTTGGCCGGGTATTATAGGAGGTTCATTGAAGGATTCTCCAAGCTCGCAAAGCCTATGACTGCCTTGTTAGAGAAGAACGCTAAGTTTGTGTGGTCTGATAAATGCCAAGCAAACTTCGAAGAGTTAAAGAAGAGATTAACCTCAGCACCAGTCCTAGTTCTGCCAGACTTGAACAAAAGCTTCTCCATCTTTTGTGATGCATCTCGTCTGGGACTTGGATGTGTTCTCATGCAAGAAGGAAGAGTAGTTGCTTATACATCTAGACAGCTGAGAAAACACGAGGTGAACTATCCAACTCATGATTTGGAGTTAGCAGCTGTGGTCCATGCCCTGAAATTATGGAGACATTATCTGGTTGGGCATAAGTGTGACGTGTATACGGATCATAAAAGTCTGAAGTATATATTTACCCAGTCAGATCTGAACTTGAGGCAACGCCGTTGGCTAGAATTGATCAAAGACTATGATCTAGAGGTACATTATCACCCAGGAAAGGCCAATGTCGTGGCCGATGCCTTGAGCAGAAAAACCTACGCAAACGGTCTGCAAGTGGAACGCATGTCAGCAGAGTTGAGGGCTGAAATGGCATATCTTAATCTATGTTTTGCCAACAACGTAGTGGAAATGTCAGTTGAACCTATCTTGGAGAAAGAAATCCGTGAGGGTCAGTTGAAAGATGAGAAGTTGAAAGAGATAGCAGAAAACATAGTGCTTGGAAAGGCACCAGGATTCCGGATGGATGATAATGGGACTCTATGGTTTGGAAAGAGGATATGTGTGCCCGAAGTGAAGGCTATCCGTGATGCCATCTTGCGGGATGCTCACGAATCTGCCTACTCCATTCACCCCGGTAGCACCAAAATGTACTTGGATCTGAAAGAAAAATACTGGTGGTATGGTATGAAACGGGATGTAGCAGAATATGTGGCTCTATGTGACACCTGTCAGAAGGTCAAAGCTGAACATCAAAGACCAGCAGGATTGTTACAGCCTATGCAGATACCCGAGTGGAAATGGGAAGAAGTGGGAATGGACTTTATTACTGGTTTACCTCGCACACAAAGAGGCTATGATTCTATATGGGTAATAGTCGACCGTCTCACTAAGGTCGCTCACTTCTTACCAGTAAAGACCACCTATTCTGGAGCAAGGTTAGCAGAACTGTACATGGAAAGGATTGTGTCTCTGCATGGTGTTCCAAAGAAAATAGTGTCCGACAGAGGAACACAGTTCACTTCTCACTTTTGGCATCAAGTACATCAATCCTTGGGAACTGAGCTGACTTTCAGTTCTGCATATCACCCACAAACAGATGGGCAGACTGAAAGGATAAACCAGATCTTGGAGGACATGTTGAGAGCATGTGCCCTTCAGCATGGGACTAGTTGGGATAAAAGCCTGCCATATGCTGAATTCTCTTACAACAACAGTCACCAGAAGAGTCTGAAAATGGCTCCTTTCGAAGCTTTGTATGGGCGAAAGTGTAGAACTCCTTTGTTCTGGAATCAGACAGGAGAAACTCAAGTGTTCGGACCGGATGTCCTTAGAAATGCTGAAGAACAAGTAAGGATGATCCGAGATAACCTAAGGATAGCTCAATCCCGGCAGAAGAGTTATGCAGATACTCGCAGGAGGGACTTAGTTTTCAAAGTGGGAGATTATGTGTATTTGAAAGTGTCACCCATGAGAAGCGTAAAGAGGTTCAACATGAAGGGAAAGTTGGCACCCAGATACATAGGTCCTTTCCGGATCTTGGCCAGATGTGGAGAAGTGGCCTATCAGCTCGAGTTACCTGAGAGGCTTTCAGGTGTTCATGATGTGTTCCATGTTTCTCAGCTAAAGAAATGTCTGAGAGTGCCTGAAGAACAAGTTCCTCTGGAAGAGATCAAGATAGGTGAAGATCTTTCTTATGAAGAGTACCCTGTCAAGATCTTGGAGACAGCAGAAAGAGTTACCAGGAGCCGAGTTATCAAGATGTGCAAGGTTCAGTGGAAATATACAGAAGAAGAAGCTACCTGGGAAAAGAAAGACCTTCGGAAATCTTATCCCCAGTTGTTTGAGTAAGCTCCAGTCGAATCTCGAGGACGAGATTCATCTTAAGGGGGGTAGAGTTGTAACACCCTAAAATTTTCTCCAAAACAAAATAGGTGGAAAATGATTTAATTATGTTTTTGTGAGCATTTAACATAGGAGTTAAAATAATTTTGTTGAGTTAAAATAGTGGCAACATGTTTATGCATTCATGCTGGTGCATTGTATTTATTGGAGTGACTGGTTTTGCCAAAATTCATTTTGAATTCAAATCTCTTTTGAAATTATTGGAAAATACCTTGAAATAAAAGAAAAAGGGAATCCTTCCCCTCTCCCTCTCCCTCGCTTTCGGCCCGAGGGGCCCAGCTTCCCGGCGCCCTCTCCCCGTTTCCGCTGGCCCCTCCTCCCTTCTCTCTCTCCGCGCGGCCCAGCTGGCCGCCTGCTCGCCGCGCCGCGAAACCGCCGCCGCGCGCGCGCTCCTCCCCTCCTCTCTCTGACGCCGCTGCCCCAGCCGTCAGTCCCCCTTCTCTTCCCCTCCGCGCGCCCGCGCCGCGGCGCGCAACCGCCTGCCCGCTCGCCCCGCCCTCGTCGTGCCCCCGCCCACGACCCCGTCTCCGCCCGAGCATATAGCGGACGCGTCGCACCCGCTCCTTCTTTCCCTCTCCCACTCCCGCAGCGCCGCGCAGAGCAACCCCCAGAGCCCCTCCGCGCCATTGCCGCCGCCGCCGTGCTCGCGCCGTCGTCTCGCTGCTCCGCCGGCCGATTCGACGCCGCGGGAGCTCCGCCGCAGAGGAGGTGCCCCTAACCCCTCCCTCGCTTCTTTGAAACTCGGTATCGCCCTAACCGCCGTGTGCGCTCGCAGCTCCGCCGCCGTCCGCCGCCGTTCGCCGTTCATCGCCGTCCGAGCCTCCCAGTCCCTCCTTCCGGCGTGGTGAGAACCCCATGGCGATCCTCTCTCTCTCTGTCTCCTTGGTATGGCTCGGGGTGCCCCCTGCGCCCATGTCCGCGAGCCTCCGCGCGTCGACCATGGCGGGACGCGCGCGACGTCGCGCAGAGCGCCGCGACGCCGCGGCTGGTGCACGCTATCGGCTCGCCCCCACACCGCGCACCCCTTGAGCTAATCCGTGCCATCCGTCTCTGATCCGGCGGCCGTGGATCGTCGGTACCCCTTCGCCGGCCATCTTGCTAAAGAGCCCCTGGAGAAGCCGGGAACCAACCCGCGCTCCTCAAGCACTATTCCTGTGTCTTGAAAAGCTTGCAACCAGGCCCCTGTGTTTTGGAGAAATTGAGGCGCAGTCCAGTTGACTGCGGTATTTGTTTAAAATCCAATTTAAATTTCGGTTTAAATTCAAATACAATTCAAACTATTTACAGACATGCCACTACCTTGTTTTGCTTATAAAATCACGTTTTAGCTCCGATTTGACCGTTCAAATTGCGTTAGCTTCGTAATTTAGTGCTCTACCCGTTTATACCCCTGTTAGCCTGTTTTGGACAGTTTAGCTTTAGGGTCCAAGTTAATCTTGTTTAGGGCTTTATATATACCGTTTCGGCCGTATCTTTCACGCCGTAACTCCGTTTTCGATGAACCAAAACTTGTTGTGATCGTAGAGATGCGTACTTCAGTTTTATCAAAGTTTTATTTCAGTTTATTACTGTTTGGTGTAATGTTCTAATAATAGCTCTGTTTGCATCGTGTATGTTTGCACCTGGGATGCGTGGTGATGTTGTGTGTTTGGATAGACGGTGAGTCGGTGTGGTGCGATCAGGACCCCTCGTTCAGTGACCAGCAAGAGGATCAACCTTTCGACAACCAAGGCAAGTTAGCATGGGACCTCCTTGTTTACCTATACACTTTACTTTAATCACTCATTTATGCATGTGTCCAACTGAGCAACCTTAGAAAACCCACTTAGCTTTGTGATCTGTGATGTTCTTGTTCCCGTGGGATATATGCATGTGGGTAGCTTTGCTAGTGCTAACTGACTTATAATCGATCCAGTCCAATGATGAATTTGTTTCTCATGATGGCATGTTGTTAAACGGTTAATAAAACTTGCTGTTAGCAAAAGCTGGGATTGACAGTGCTACCATGAGTGCTATATGGCTCTGGTTTTAGCTCAGTAAACTGGACCTTGTCTAATTTGGCAGCGGTGACCCGAAAGGGCGCAAAGGGGCTTGCCACTTTGGGTGTAGGGCTGCTCCTGTTTCTATGTGTATAGCTGCGATGGCCTTGTGCCATGGAAAAGGGGGGTTGCTACATCTGCCTGCCAAGGAAACCTAGCGGCCCTGACCAGTTAGACGAACCAGCGAAAGGCTTCATAGTGTGCCCTGCCGATCTACCTCGGAAGTGGATCAAGAGGTTGGCCGCCTCGGGCACAAGGGTAACACGGCTTGTGGGTAAAGATGCACCACCTCTGCAGAGTGTAAAACTGTTATAACAGCCGTGCTCACGGTCACGAGCGGCCCGGAAAACTAGCGGAACTATGAAACTTAACAATTGTTACTTTATGTTGTTGGTACTTTATGATACTATGTTATCTTTATGGACAATGGATCATGGGTTAAGGGTTAAGCACAATACTCGTTTACCTTAAAGCTAAAACTTTGCCAACTTAAAAGCTAACTGCAGTCAGACAGTGTCAGCCTTTTTGAGCCTCATGAACCCTATGTTAGCTTGCTAAGTACGTGGAGTACTTACGCTTGTTGTTTATCTTCTTTTTGGGCAAAATCCCGGACGGGTAACAGATGACGGTGCAGTTGGTGACTTTCCTGAAGACTTCTAGGCTAGCTGCTCCCCCAGTCGACGTTTCCCTGTGGCTTAGTTTGTGTACCAGTTCAGTGATCTGCGGTTCAGTATGTTGTAAAACTCTGTTTTAAATACTATCGTGATGTAATAAACAATGTGATGATGCCACTCTTGTAATTTGTCTACTTATGTGTGTGATTTTTCCTGGGCACACATGAGTATGTTGTCTCAACTTTATCCTTAAAGTTGGGGTGTGACACAAATCTGCTTTGCCTCGTTGACATTCATCACACGGTTGTATCACTTCATCCAAGGCACTAAGAAATATGCTTGTGGCTTGCCCATTGAGATGGATAGCTGCAATCTCTTCTTCGGTGGGGGTGTTGGGGGTCCATCGGTGTCTGAATTCCACTCACCACTATCTCCCAAAGCCCCGGATGGATACCTACAAGATAAGCACTCATCAAGTGCTTCCACTTGGCAAAGTTGGTCCCATCAAAATGAGGCAACTTGCCCGCGGGCACATTTATAAAGGACTTGCGATCACGATTAGTTAAACAATAATAAGTAAAGGATACAGCGGCATATGTCTTTGCTTGTTGCCCGTTATCCTTGCTCTTGCTCTTGTCCTTCATCTTCTTGCTGCCCTTGGAAGCATGGTATGATACATCATCATCTCCATCATCCGAGCTAGTGGATAGCTCACTAGATGATGCATCATGCTCCTCCTTCTTCTTCTCTTCTTCTTGCTTTCTTGTTGTCCTTCTTTTGAGCCTTTCTTCTCTCTTCTTTCTTCTTGCTTCTTTTCTCTCCTTCTCCTTAAGCAGCTTCTCAAGCTTCTTTTTGTCTCTTGCAGTTATCTTTGCTTTTCTATCTTTTCTTGCTTGCTTCCTTTCGGGATCGGTGGTCTTGTCATCCTTGACGGTGGCATCATCCACCGTCGACATGGACAGCTCACTGCTGTCACCAAGATCCTCTAACTCCACCGTATCTCCCTTTTCTCGAAGAACAGGCGAAGCATCACCTTCAACTTCCATATCTCACGCGGTGAAGCGTTTTTAGATAACCTGCTCCGATACCACTTGTAGGAACTTCTGGAAGTATATGTTAGCCTAGAGGGGGGTGAATAGGCCTGTAAAAAATTGACTCGAATAGAGGTGAGAACATAGGGCGGCACTGCCGCTCTATAAGGGTGGCACTGCCGCTCTTTAAAATCTGCACAGAATGAATTGCAGTTTTGCAAGCACGAGCTACTCAGAGCAAGCAGTATTATGTGAAGAAATAGCTAACAGATTCAACTCGAAGACTGAATACCACAGAAATCAATAGCTATTACGGATTGCTTTCATCAACCTAATATTGTCTAAGCAAGAGTAAACAACAACAATAAGTAAAGAGCACAAGTGACACAAGATTTAACCCGTGGTTCAGTTCACCACCAAGGTTTTCCTACTCCATGTTGTTGAGGTATCCACTAAGGATGAGCTAGCCACCAAGGCTTGCTCTTTTCCCTCGTTCTCAAGTCAAGAGAGTAAACTCTTGAAGTGAGGGGTGATTTCTTAGCTGCGCAAGATGTTTACAAACCTCCCAAGGCTGCCACACGAGTTGGCAAGCTCTTGGGCGACGCCTAGACGGCTAGGAGCAAGCTCCAGAAGTAAAGAACCCTAGCACCACCGGCCAAACGTGAACCAACTGCTCATAGACAATGAGAATCAGTAGATCAGCTCCCCACGAGTGTTTTGCTACCTTTTCTCTCAAGTTTCAATGGTGGAATGACTAGATCTCTTGAGGAGGTGAAGGAGCAACAATGGGGGAGAGAGAACTATGTCTAAGAGCTGTTACAACAGTTTGAGAGTCGGGAGCTGGAAGAAAGTGACATTGCAACGTTTCTGGATTGTATTTATACATCTGAATCTGACTCAGATTTGAAGGGCGGCACTGCCGCCCATAATGGGCGGCACTGCCGCCCTGGCCAAACAGCTCTGATGAATCTGAAATTTGGTTGGCTGGTTTGGCTGAGTATAAGGATGTTATTCTCGGATTTTGAGCAATTGGTTCCACAATCTGACAGACTGTTCTAGCATCCCCCTTGATAGTCCGGTTTTCCTAAACTCAATATTCAAAATACAAATGAAATTAAACCTCCATGAGTTCAGGGCCATCCTTTGCAATTTGGGGGTCCTTCCAACCTGTTCAACATCTTCTAAACAAACTCTCTACAAATCATCTCGACAAATCTCATTAGTCCTCTAATTAGGTGGTTATCAACACCAAAACCCACATAGGGCTTGATTGCACTTACAAGCTTCATTCCGAAAAAGAAAACGACAAGGTTATGTGGATCAAATAGGAATGGTAGAGCAGTAGGCTAGTAGAGCACATTCCATTTTTCACATTCTATTTTCTTCTTTGTTTGAAGCACAGACAATGGTCTACGAATTAACATTCACAGTTCAAGTTCGAGCTAGGTTGGCTGATTCGTGACGGTTTCAAGAAGATGGTGACTAAGGTCTACGAAAATGTTCTAGACAGCTCCAATTCTTTAGAGAGATGGCAAGCCAGAGATGGTGACCGAGGTCTAGGAAAATGTTCAAGAATCAAGACGGCTCTAATTCTTTAGAGAGATGATAAGCCAAAATTAGAAGGCTTCGTCAGTACTTCAGAGGTTGGGTACGGTGAAAAATACAAGCGGTTCATAAAAAAAAGAGAAAAAACAACTTCTCAATAAGCTAGATGAGTTGGATAAGAAGGCTGAAATTCAAAATCTAAAGCCATCTGAAATAGACCTGAAGCATGTTCTAAACAATCGGTTAGCTGTAACTATTGAAAGAGAAGAGTTGAAGCAGTACCAAAGAGCTAAGGTAAAAAACTTATTAGAGAAAGATGCAAATATAAAATATTATCATTTAGTAGCAAATGGAAAACATTGAAAAAAATCGTATTTTCTGGTTAGAACAGGAGGAAGGAATAATTTGTGGTGAGGTAGATTTAAAAAATTTATAACTAAATTTTATAAGAACCTTTTTGGTCCACCTGAAAAGACCTCAGTGCCTTTAGATAAATCAATGATGAGTGATATTCCTCAAGTTACTACACTAGAAAGTGAGTTATTAATAGAAAAATTCTCAAATATTGAGGTAAAGGAGGTGATCTTTCTAATGGAGCACAACAAGGCTCTAGGCCCTGATGGGTTTCCTCTAAAGTTTTATCAGATTTTCTGGTTCCTAATAAAGGATAACTTGACGGCTCTGTTTGAGAAATTTCGTACTGGGTCATTGCTAATCCAGAGCCTCAACTTTGGAAATATTATTCTATTACCAAAGTCGAATGACGCAAAACAAATACAACAATACAGACTCATTTGCCTACTAAATTTTAGCTTTAAAATTTTTACCAAAGTAATTACAAATAGGGTGACTAAAATAACACACAAAATAATCAGAGCAACACAAACCGCTTTTCTACCTAGAAGAAATATAATGAAGGGAGTCGTTATTTTATATGAAACAATTCATGAACTTCATACAAAGAAACAAAGTGGCATCATTTTTAAGATTGATTTTGAGAAAGCATATAATAAAATTAGGTGGAGCTTCTTTCGACAAACCCTACAGATGAAAGGGTTCTTAGACAAGTGGCAACAATGGATAATTAAGCTTACCCAATGGAAAAATATTGAAATTAAAGTTAATGATCAAATAGGAGACTATTTTCAAAAAAGGGTTAAGGCAAGGCAATCCTTTATCTCCAATCTTGTTCAATCTAGTGGTTGATATGTTGGCGGTAATGATTGCTAGAGGCAAGGAGGACGACCAAATTAAATGTGTAGTTCCACATTTAGTAGAAGATGGTTTATCTATCCCACAATATGCAGATGATATTGTAATCTTTATGGACCATGATTTTGAAAAGGCAACAAACATGAAACTCATTCTTTATGTCTCTGAACAATTATCTGGTCTAAAGATAAATTTCCACAATAGCGAACTTTTTTGCTTTGGTCAGGCTAAAAAGTTTGAACAATAATACGTGCAACTTTTTGGTGCGGGCTAGGAACTTATCCTTTTTGTTACTCAGAAATCCCAATGCACTTCCAAAAACTAAGTAACAAAGAGTGGAAAATGGTAGAAGAAAGATTCAAAAAAAGCTAAGTGGATGGAATGGTAAATTACTTTCTGTCGAGAACGCCTAGTGTTAATAAACTCGGTGCTTTCAAGTTTACCGATGTTTATAATGTCATTCGTCAAGGTACCTAAAGGGGTACTGCATAGGATATAATTTTGTAGATCTAGATTCTTCTGGTAGAATGATCAAGAAAAGAAAAAAATATTGATTAGTGAAGTGGAATATTATCTGTTAACCAAAGGAGCAAGGCGGGTTGGGGTGACCGTAAGGATCCTGGTTAGCTTAGAGAGGGGTTGAATAGGCCTATAAAATTTAGCTCAAACACATGTGAAAACAAAGAGCGGTAGTACTGCCCTGACAGCGACAGTGCTACCCTGACAGATCTCAAGTCCACACTTCAAAATCTAGCCAATGAAAAAATAGATCTGGGAATTACAGACCTTCCTAGGGTAGTATATGACCTACTTCACCACTTGAAATATGTAGGAAGCGGCACAAGAAAGTAGATTAGGTCCAAACCCTAGAAATCACCACAAACACAAATAGACCCAAGCAAATCACAAGAACACAAGTGAGACACCAATTTATCCTGTGGTTTAGCTCGCCACCAAGGTTTGCCTAAATCCATGTTGTTGAGGTAGCCACAAAGGCTTGGTTCTCTTGGAATCCTAACCTCGTTATCAAGTCAAGAGAGTGAACTCTTGAGATGAGGAGTGATTTCACTAGATGTTTGGGGTGATTACAATCCTCACTGTCGCACCCGGTTTTCCGAAGAATACCAAGCACTCACTATATGTGTGCCTAGGATGTCCACACGACACATATAGCAACAAATATGGAAAATATCAGAAGTAATGCTTTATTACATAGCGGAACATATTTACATTAACTTACATATATAACAAGGCACAACAGAAAATATTCATAATCTTCATTCTTCGGGACTCCATACTCCACAGGGACGGTTGACTGGGGGAGCACTCACCTAGTACTCTTGGAACTCCTTAGAGAAAACTCTTCACTTCAACCACCATCTGTTGGTACCCATCCGGGATTTTTGTTCATTGATTGTATAGCAAGCGTCAGCGCACCATGCTCAGCAAGCATAACATGAGGGGATACAAGGATCAAAAGGCTTGACTCGGTTGAACTGCAGTAAGCACTTTTAGTTGGTCATGTTTTATTTATTAGCCTATGTAACTAGGTTTTGCTTAAGCTCCCAAGGTGAATATATTATAATTATCATCATCATTTATCATCACCAGAACCATCCATAAAACCATCTGTGTCAAAAAGAATCCAGGCCGCTCATGACCGAGAGCATGGCTGATATATCAGTTTTAAATAAATTTGTAGAGTGTGTACAACTTTACCCATCAGTCATGTTGCCCATATGCCCGAGGTGATCAGCCTCTTGACTCACTTCCAAGGTAAGTCGGCAGGGTTCACTACGAGACCTTTCCAGAGTCCCCCTAACAAGTTAGTAGTCACGAGGTTTCAGAGTCTAGGCGAATGGAGGCCCCCTTCAAGATGGCACACCTAAGAGCCAACCAGCACACATCTTGACAGGCAAGGAAGCCATTCTGCAACCTAGTCCCCCCTCTTGCGCCTTTTGGTAACCACTAACAAGCTAGAGTAGATCAAATTACTTAGCCAAAAAGCCAGAGCCATATAGCCCTCATGGTTGTATGGTAAATCCTGGGTTGTCGCTTTAGGATTCAGACCTTATAAAGGGCAGACTAGAGCACCCAAAAAGGCCCAATGCTCTAGCCCCCTTATGTCCATCATTTTAACATTGGTTCCATAATCATTAATCAAAGTTAACATTATTATATTGGTGATTGCAAGCTAAGCAAAGCTACCCATATGCATGAGCCCAGGGTAACAAGGAATAAGATATAAAAGTTCTAGGTAAAGTCCTTAGGGGTTCATCATATTAGACACATGCATATGAAAGTGATTATAAGATTATTAGGTAGCAAGAAAACTCGTGTTACACTTGCCTTCAAAAGCTTGCTCAAACTTGTCCAACTTTCCTTCTGGATCATCTCTCGCATAGCTTCTTCTATCGATAGAACCAACCAGCACAAACACCTGAAGATGACCCTAAAAATAGTACACCAAACATTACAAAGAAATAATCTATAAAGGTTTTAAAAGCATATGGGTCATTCTATGATCGTGCGAGCGTAAAAAACTAAGCACAACAACAGCTACGATTAAAAGATGTGAGAGTTACAAGGTATAGGTGGAAAGGATTGGTTTCAGATGAGCAAGGTGGAGTTTGGACTAGTAGAAACATATTCCTTAGAATGAAACATATGGATGTGCGTTAGGTTCTAACATAAACATAGGGGTTGTCTTGGGAGAGCATGATATATATTATGGAGTACAATAAGGATCGTTTGAGAGACTAGAATAGTTTGCATATATAGGACATTAAGATTGAATTGATATACATCATGTGTCATGATCTATTGATATCTAAACATCAAAGTTATGATGTCCCATGGTTGAGCTAGGGTGAGATGTCGAGGTTGATAGATGAGATAGCTATGACATTGTGGTGATAGTGTGGATGTGGAGAGTTGATATAGCATGACTTGAATAAGACGGGTGTATTTGGTTGTCACTAGCTCATGATGGAATGGTATAACATGACAAGGTTAGCTAACATGTAGCTCATGATTCTTGTTGGACTATGTCTTTGATGACCAAAAGATGTATGGAACATGTGTGCAACATAAGGGGGCTTGTCACACAAAGAGAGCATGTTGATCGGAGATGCACTTAGGATGGAACGGATTTGATGGTTGGTTGTATGACAATGGGCACCATACATTAAAGACATGGATTGGGTGATGGATGATGCATTATAACTTTGGGACCAATGTTTATCCTCCATGGTAGAATGTCACATGACAAAGATGATTGCGGTGGTTGGAATAACTAGAACTTGTCAAAGTGTATGACAACCATGGATTTAAGGCGGATAGAGAGGTTGCACATACAACTCGTGTTCTAATTATTACTTTTATATATATATATATATATGGGTGGGATTTTGGATATGTGTATAGGTTTCTTGGGAACATGTCATGGCCAACAAATGCACTAAGGTGGATGCAAGGTGAAGGAAAACACGATTATGGTGATTAGTGCATCGGTTGAGCAAACATGGTGACGGACAGCGGCGGATATGGTGCTTGTTTGCAGGGTTATAACAAATACAAATGGTGATCAATTTTGTGGAGTTGCTAGGTACTACATGGAACATATTTTGTCAAAAGGATACGATGTTTTGACCATCGGTTAGACAGGGAACGAGATTGGAAGATGGCGTTGCGTGGCTGTTGGCATGGCATGAGCAGTGACACGGTGATGTTCATAACTCTAATGTCATAGTTCATATGGCTAAGCCAACTTTCATGGATGTGTTTAGGTCTATGATACACACTGTGCTAAAAGGGATTGACCACCGGAGTGGCGGATCAACGGGAACACGCATGCCAACCGGCATTAGCGTGGCTGCGGGGCAGCAGGGACAGCAAGCACAAAAAGATATGCAAACTCTTTTTTTCTTTCATCCTATGACCATGAAACTTTGCAGAGGAATGTGAAACTATATAAAAGGTGTTCTTGCCAAAGGATGCACCAAGGGGTTCAATGGATCAACGGGAACGCCATTCCCAAAACAGAGTCACTGCTGTATGGACAACAGGGGTAGTAGGCACTTCGGTCTCTATATCTCGGCCATCGTGGATTGCATAGCTGAACCAACTTGTGGGATCATGTGTGGGGATGTCAATAATATGTAGATTAAAGGGCTTGGTCATTTGTACATTGGATTAGTGGGGAACGCCAAAACAACTCAGAGCTGCAAACTGACGAAACAACAGGAACAGCGGGCATGGAGATGACCATATCTCTAGTTTATCAACACCTATGGCCAAACCATTTTACAGAGGCTTGTTCAGGGATACTATCTACAATTTAACCAAAGGGTTTGATGATTATACCAACTAAACAGCGAGAAACGCCAATTCCCTCAACGTGTAATCTTCGTCGGGGATCAGCCATATGTCATCTAAGGTACTTGATACACATAGAGGAACACGAAAACAGTATGGGGGAGATGATGGAGTGTTCTCACCATGGGGTATGGTGCGGTGGAGCGGGGAGATGAGTTGCGATGGCCAGTGACGATGACGTAGTGCGCAACCGGGCGTCCTTCTCTTGTTGTGGATGATTGTGGCAGCCATGGGGAAGGAGGAGGAGGTACAGGGGCGTCCCTCTCTGTTCTTGATGTGACAAATGAAGGGGGAGGCGTGAGGGGGCTGTAGGGGAGGTTTATGTGAAGTGGGAGAGAGGGGAGGCCAAGGGGTGGAAAGCAAAGGGTCATGCCTTGATATTTCTTGCCTTGCTTGATATTTTTGTGCAAGATGGAGAGGCTTCAAGGGGTTGGCGTGGGAGAGTGGAGAGGTATAGATAGAGGGCTGGTTGGACTTGTTTTTGGGCCACAAAAGAGAGAAGGGTGGTTTGGTTTTGACCCATGACGAGAGTTAAGGCAAGGTTTGGACCGGGTTCGGCCTGAAGCGATGTCGGGGGATGGAATGACTGGAGTTGACCCATTAGCAAAAGGAGAGATGGATAGGATGGTTTACCATTTAGGAAAGCTTTGGATTTGTCCCAAGGGAAGAGAATATGTAAGGGAAGAGTTGGGCTCGGCCTGCTAAATTCTCGGAGACACGATTAGGGTTTCCCAAAAACTTATGGTTTCAAAAAGGTGGGACCAAGGCCATATAGATTTCAAGGATGGATAGAAAACAAGTTTGGCTTTGATCAAGGGGAGAAAAGGTGGAGAGGAAAGAGACCACGTAGATGTTTCCCAATGTGAGAAAAGAAGAGAGTTGAAATTGAGATGAACTAGGGTGCATGACATGCGATTGATTTGACTTGAACAAGACGATAGATGAATTGTGTGAGAGAAAGAAGGTACAATGATTGGTCACTCTAGAAGATTTTGGGTTTTGGAGAAGACTCAATCAAAATGGATTAGGTGCTCAAATATAAGGTGAAAAAGAAAAGATAAAAGAGCAAGTTAGGATATGACTAGTTGGGATTTCAGAGAGCTGAAGTTTGGATGTTTGGCAAGATGAAGTTTGAAGATCCATCAAGGTTTTTGGAACAAGAATCAAAGTGTATGGTTTCCAAAGATTTGATAATTGTTTTGAGGTCATGGAAACTTGGTCAAAGATGAAGAGATATTTTCTTTGATTCAAACCCTATGCACATTTGAAAAACTTTAAATTTATTTTTCATACATAAACACTATGCAAAGGCATGATATGCAACAAACCATTAGATTGGATTCTTAAAACTTTTTGGAAACTCACATTTTCTAATAAATAAATTGTCAACAACTAAATAAAGGTTGGGAAGATTTAGAAAAAATACAAAATCATATGTTTTATTAATTGTTTTCTATTCACATCCCAAAATGGAAATTTTGGGGTGTGACACTCCCAAGGCTGCCATAAAAGTTGGCAAGCTCACTGGGTGACGCACTAGTTGGCTAGGAGCATCCAAGAGTAACAAACGGAAATCGTCGGCCTCAACGCGAACCAAGTGCTTTTGGAGTTGAATAGCAGATGGTGAAGCTTTCTCAAGCTGATTGGAGGCTCAAGCTCTCAAAGATTAAGTGGAAATCAATGGGAGAGGGTTGAGGTGCTCCAATGGAGTAGAAGGGAGAGAGGAGAGCTTCTCTCGACGGATCTAGATGCAAACAGTCGAAAGTTACTGTTGAGGAGAGAGGGGGGGTGAAGGATATGCCCCTCTCTACCAACGGGCAGAGTTTAAGTCATAGCAGTGTCGTCCTTAGGCGCGGCACTACCGAAACGTGACACTGCCATCCTCTAGTGCGACACTGCCGCTCTCCCTATTCTACTCTGAACGGGAAATTGTTTCACTCATAGTTTAGGCAAGGTATATGAGGATGATTGGTGGATTTGTAGCACTTGGTTGCACATTCAAGCTTGCGAGTTACACCCCCCTTAATAGTATGGCTTTTCCTGAACTTAAATTCAAAATATAAATATAATTGGAATCCTAATAAAATTTAAACTTCTTTGAGCTGGGAGCCACGTCCTTTTGCAATTGGGTGGTCCACCAACCTATACATCATCCTTCATTTTGTTAAACCTACTTGTCATCTCAATAAATCTCATTAGTTCCCTAATTATATGCTCATTATCACCAAAACCAACATTAGGGTTTGATTGCACTTATAATCTCCCCTTTTTGGTGATTGATGACAACATAATTAGAGCTTACAAAAGATATAAACATAACTGATTTTTTCTCAACCATGGATGTAGGAGCTCCCCTTGAATATGTGAATAGGAATTTGAATTTCCAAATTAGCATAAGAAGCCAAGGTTCACATATTATAGTGAAATAGGGACTCCCTCTACATCTATTGCCTTTGTGGGGTGCTGCACACAGTGCCACAAGAATATACGTGATGCAAATGATAGGTATGCAAATCAAAGAATTTCTGCTACAACTGGACAGAGTAGCATTGCCGCCTTGAGGGGTAGCACTGCCGCTCTGGGCGTGACACTGCCACTCTGGCTGCTGACAGTAGACCTGCGGAAGCCAAGCACCAGCACAAAGCAGTATTAACAAGATATGCATTAAGCGATAAATGACAAGTTAAGCATGATAACAGAGTACATGTCCACATCCACAAATATAAAGAGTACGTAGGTGGAAATAATACATAAAATATAGTTTGAGCGACTCTCAACTCTCATCTCACAACTAAACTAATCGACTCTCAAACAATAGGACATGAAGATCCTACTGTTGCTCCTCCAAGTCAACATGGCAAAAAGAAAGTTGTACCCCTTCTCTCACCACATTCTCCCCCTTTAGGAACAAGTCACCAAAAAGCAAGAATGGAGAAAGAAGGAAAGTACAACTACTCACTATCCTCGACCTCGTCCCAGTCAACACGACCATCGTCGTTGTTGTTGTTAGAGCCAGAAACAACAACCCTGCCACCATGGTGAGTAGAGATATTGTGCCACGTGCCACATGTTGAAGCTTGAGTCGACGGTCCTACTGTCTCCTTGTCGTCCTCACTACTGGAAATGTCATTGTGCACTTGAGGAGGTGGAGGAAGCGAAAGAGGACAAAAACCTTGGTGGTCACGCAGCTCCCTGATCTACAATCTAGCCTCATATGTTGTCTAAGCTACGTAGGTACAAGTGCCAAAGATTCTCCTAATCAACCTAGAGAGCTTGCTCTTCTTCTTCTTCCTATGAGAAGCAAAGCAGGATGACTCAGAAATATATGTAGCTATTGCCCTATCACGTGGTAGTGTGTCTCCAACACCTGTGTGGCAAGTCCTCTCAGCTCTATATGCCTCATGCACTCCATCCTTGTTGAAGGCACGACTGATTACTCTCCCAATGGTGAACATCAGGTAAGTAGCATAGCGTAGAGCCTTCCTCACATCCTCAACAGCAATCTAAATCTCATGCCAAAGAAAGCAAGAAATAGAGAAAGGCTTCGCATTAAGCCTCATCCTTACAAGAATATTCTAGGCATACCCAAACAAGTTAGAAGTTGATCTGATCTTTGGGTTGATGGTGTTTCTAAATATGTTGTTCATGATGTAATACTTACTCTTCAAACCCTTTACCAAACCATCAACAACATTAGGGTTCTCATACAAGGAGGCAATATCACTGTTGGTCAAAGTCCTCTCAATGTGCAAATCAATGAAACCTCTATCCTCCTCACAAAATCCTAGAAGGCAAGCAAAAGTGACAAAGTCTAGCCTGAAGTGGTGACCCTCTGTCATCCAGTGAAGCATGTCACCGTCTGTGTCAAAGTAGCTATTGATGGTAGTTAACAACCATTTTAAATCGTCAACATAGACTCAAAAAGGGTATAAAATGTGAAGGCGTGTGACCGTCGATGAAGAAAACCTATAGAGTTGGACTGGACTGCCTCTGGGCTAGCTAGTTCACTCCATGTATCTTAGGGGTAGAAGGGGTATTATGTAGTAGGCTATAAATAAAGGATGACACCCTTCATCCCTCCCTATTACTTCATTAGACTATTTTCCAAATTCTTGCTACGGTTTCCCTTCCCCGTAGCTGCTATTGTGATCCACAAAGTAATCTTTCCTCTGTGTACTCGGATTCCAGAAAAGGTGGTCATAACCACCTTGTCTCCACGTTGGGGATTTTGCAGGTCTTAATTCGAGTTTTGTTCTTCGTATTCTTGTTCTTCCCCTTATCTTGGTTTTGTGAGATCTTTTGTTTCAAGGCATAACTTTGCGAACCAATTTTTTCTGCTTGTGCTAGAACGTGAGAGGATGATTTTCATTGAAGGAATTTGATTAATTTCTCATGAGCACATAGATCAGGCCACTCTTGTCTTGGATCTTGGTTTCCTTGTTCTTCATCAAAATCCTTTGATTTCCTGAGTTGCAGTTAGGTTTGAGGCATAATCTCATAGGAGTAGCATACTGAATTGCTTGTGATCCCTTATGCAAAGTTTGAGACCAAGTGCTCAAGATCTGAGGGAGATAGAGATGATTTGGTGGACAAACAGAAGGTTTTCGTGCTGACCGGAAGCTAGGGTCGAGGGGACCGAACGTTGACTGCAGAGTCCAGTCGTTGAAGGTTGCACTGTCTAGTTCACACAGAACTGACCAGACAAACTGCTCTATAGCGATCGGACGCTGGTTGAGCAAGTCCGGTCACTTCTAGAGAGCTCCAGTGACTAACCGGATGCGTCCCGTGCCTCTGACCAGATGCCCGACTAAGTCATGTCACGCCTTAGCTACGACCAGATGCTAGCCTCGGTGAGCGACTAGACACGATGTTGTGGAGTCCGGTCACCTCCAGTAAGGGTCAAGCAGTGACCGAATGCATGAGGTCCCTGCTGATCAGACGCGGCACAGAATCCAGTTAGGGTTGTCTTTGTGTTGTTACGTCTGTGGTTTCATCATCCGAGCTCTATTTTGTGACTCGTCTTTTGCGTTGGGTTCCTATTTTCTGTCCCCTTTGGAAATCGAGCTCTTCGCTTTGGATTTTTCCCTGACTCCTTGTGTTGCTCAGGGAAGGTTGGGGTAGCCCAAAGTTCATCTTATCACTAGGTAGCTCGTGTGAACTAGGACGTGGGAGTTTTTGTGGTGTCCCACTATGTTCCTATGGAACATCCAACTAATTGTTTGGGTCGTGGAATCATACGTGTGGTTTTGCTTTTGAGGATTGATTTTGGGACAACGGTTGAATATTTCTAAAAAGAAAATTGAGGCTCCCATTCACCCCTCCTCTACTCATCATTTTCGGTCCTTCAATTGGTATTAGAGCAGGTTAAGGATCTTTCCACCTTAACCGGTTCTAGATCCGCGAAGGCGACATGGAGCGTGGTTTCTAACATGCCATCGTTTTCAACGGGACAAACTACCTGTCGACGAAATATCAGCGATAGTCTA
The DNA here is from genome assembly GCA_009763385.1 of Coix lacryma-jobi var. lacryma-jobi. Lineage (NCBI taxonomy): Eukaryota > Viridiplantae > Streptophyta > Magnoliopsida > Poales > Poaceae > Coix > Coix lacryma-jobi. The sequence goes on along the minus strand of CM019825.1, from coordinate 81,316,436 downwards.
CCGAGGGGTATGCCCAAGATAGTAGATTAGATTGAGGAGGTGTGGAGACGACTGCTCAAGCGTAAACATAGGGATGAGACACGATGATTTATACAGATTCGGGCCGATGAGTCACCGTAATACCCTATGTCCCGCGTTTTGGTGGTTGGATTATCTGGTGAGATGTGATCTAATCTCGGATTCGAGGGGGTCCCTGCTCGCCTTATATAGCCGGGGAGCAGGGTTACATTTCTTAACAGATTCAAATAGTTCCTTAAGGTTTCTTGGCAGGCAAGGCTTCGTGAGAGTCCTTGGCGAACACGACAGCCTAGTTGTGTGCCGCAGGGCCTTCGAGCTAGGCTGTCCTTGACGAAGGGCCCAAATAGGTCCATGGGGGTATACGGAGGTAATATCCCCACAGCTAGTCCCCGAGCACTTTGTATCCGTTGGCGACGTCATCTTGAGCTTGTCCGAGCAGGCGAAGTCGATGTCGGCCAAGTAAGGCTCGCCAAAAGGATGTAAGGTGCTCAAGAAAAAGTTTGAAGAGCTTTCTTCTGGTGATGTGTATCCACTTGGAGCTTGCAAGACTATAAGGAACAACGAGGTCCTAGTAGAAGTCTGTGCAAGTCCAACTTGACGGAGGGTCCTTGAAATATCAGAGACAGAAAATACATTCACCACAAGGTGAAGTGTATCCACTTAGTCCCCGAGCTTGGTAGTAGGTGTTGAAGACACGTGGTGCTGAGCTTGTAGAGCATTTAGCAAGTGCCCTGATGAGCTGTCCAAAATTAGCACCCTGATCCGAACAGCATGGAGCGACTTGATGCACAACGGCGACGAGCGAAATCTAGGCCAACGAGCCTGGGCGATGGGCAAAGGTTAGGTCGATGAACCTGGTCGGCGACGGACGAAGCCCAGGTCGATGAACTGGGTCGGCGATGAGCGAAGGCGGAGTCCCCGAGCCTAGTCGGTGATGAGCGAAGGCGAAGTCCCTGAGCCTGGTCGGCGATGAGCGAAGGCGAGCAAAGGTGGCGGTGAGCGAAGACGGCGACGAGCGAAGGCGGCGAGGAGCGAAGGCGGCGAGGAGCGAAGGCGACGACAAGCGAAGGCGGCAATGTACGAAGGCAGCGAGCAAAGGCAGCGACAAGCGATGGCGACGTCGAGCGAAGGCAACGATGAACGTAGGCGGCGACGAGCGAAGGCAATGTCCCCGAGCCTGGTCAGCGACGAGCAAAGGCGAAGTCCCCGAGCATGGTCAGCGACGAGCGAAGGCAAAGTTCCCGAGCATGGTCGACCCTGAGCCTGGTCGGTGACAAGCAAAGGCGAAGTCCCCGAGCCTGGTCGGCGACGAGCGAAGGTGAAGTCCCCAAGCCTGGTCGGCGACGAGCAAAGGCGAAGTCCTCGAGCATGGTCGGCGATGAGCGAAGACGAAGTCCCTGAGCCTGGTCAGCGATGAGCGAAGGCCAGGTTAATGAACCTGGTCGGCGATGATCTTTTTCCCGCGTGATCCAGTCCCCGAGCGTGGGAAGCTCGTTGACCGAACTATGTCCCTGAAAAATAAATATGGAGAACAGTAGTACATGATGATGTACAAATAAAATATGGAGAAAAAACTGTGGCGAAGGACGACTGCAGCTTGACGAAGTCCCCGAGCCTGGAGTCATCGTGCCGATATGGAGCGTTCGGAGACGAAGACAGAGCCGACCGTGGAGGCCCTGGTCGTCGATGTAGATCTTTTCATCGCAGGGCAGTAGTAGAACGTAGCATAGGAGTATAGTCTGTGAATAGACTCTTGAGCGAAAAGAGGCAAAGCTTTTAACGAGTCGGTGTGTTTTGCATTTTCCCCGAATTTTGCAGACCCAATAGCCGTGAGCCAAAGCGATGAACAGTTCGGCCTTGGGTTATTCCATAATTTGTATCGTAGAGCATGGAGCCCGTTTACGTGTAGGAGTCAAAGGTATCACCGAAGGAACTGCTGCTGGTATCCCGTAGCGCAGAGGGCAGACGCTCATGCACGCGTAGGGAGGTACCAGAGACAGGGTCTTTTGTGAGAGGCTCGATCGAGGCATGACCTGGGCGAATGGAGACCGTTAGGCAAGCGCGTGAGTGGCGCATATACAGGCACTAAGTGTGTAGCCTTAGAGTTCTCAGCCCGAGCTTAGCCTTCCCTTCATAGCGTAGAGGGCAGACGCTCATGCACGCGTAGAGAGGTCGGGACGTCACTCGGGAGAGCTATTGGCCACCGTAGCGCAGAGGGCAAGCTCTCATGCACGCGTCCGGTGGTGGCAACAGCCCTGGCTATGAGTTTTCATCGGCATTAGTCAGGCTGCTTGGAGACCGTATGGAGATCGCATGGCGAGCGTGTGGATAGTGCATATGCAAGCACTGGGCGTGTAGCCTCAAAGGTTTCGGCCCGAGCTTAGCCTTCCCTTCATAGCGCAGAGGGCAGACGCTCATGCATGCGTAGAGAGGTCAGGACGTCACTCGGGAGGACTACTAGCCGCCATAGCGCAGAGGGCAGACGCTCATGCACGCGTCTGGCGGTGACAGCAGCCCTGGCTCTGAAGCCCCTTCGGCGTCAGCCAGGCTGTTTGGAGAAGTCGGTGAATCGTTTGGAGAGGTCGGTGAATCGTTTGTAGAGGTCGACAAATCATTTGTATAGGTCGGCAATCGTATGGAGAGGTCGACGAATGTCTGAAGAGGTCTGGTCAGAGCTGAAAAGCTCAACCTGGTCGAAGAGTCGTCAAAGCACCTGGTGCTGAAAGGTGAACATCGTGTCGCGTAGCTCATAGGGCATGAAGATCGATGATGAAGCGCGTCTAGCGAGCCATGGAGCGAAGCGAGGAGCCGGATGTAGATCTGATCTTCGGCAGTGGGCAGGTCGGCGACGAGCCGGGTCGGCGACGAGCCAAGGCGGTGACGAGCATGGTCGACGATGAGCTGGGTTGGCGATGAGTGAAGGCGGCGACGAGCATGGTCGACGATGAGTGAAGGCGGCGATGAGCCTGGTGGACGACGAGCGAAGGCGGCGATGAGCTAGGTTGCCGACGAGAGAAGGCGGCGACGAGCCAAGGAGATGACGAGCGGAGGCGGCGACGAGCCTGGTCGGCGACGAGCGGATGCAGCGACGAGCCGGATCGATGACGAGCACAGGCGGCGACGAGCTGGGTCGACGACGAGCGAAGGCGACGATGAGTCCGGTCGACGACGAGCGAAGGCGGCGATGAGCCAAGGTGACGACGAGCGGAGGCGGCAACGAGCGAAGGCGGCGACGAGCCTGGTCGGTGATGAGCGCAGGCGGCGACGAGCCGGGTCGACGACGAGCGAAGGCAACGACGAGCCCGATCGACGACGAGCGAAGGCAGCGATGAGCCAAGGCAACGACGAGCGAAAGCAACGACAAGCCAAGGCGGCGACGAACCTGGTCGGTGACGAGCGAAGGCAGCGACGAGTGAAGGCGGCGACGAGCCCGGTTGGCGACGAGCCCGGTTGGCGATGAGGGAAGACGATGACGAGCCCGGTCAGCGACGAGCGAAGGCGGGGATGAGCCCGGTCGGCGATGAGCGAAGGCAGCGATGAGCCGTTTCGGCGATGAGTCCAGTCGACGATGAGGGAAGGCGGTGATGAACTCGTTCGGTGACGAGCAAAGGCGGCGACGAGCCCAGTCGACGACGAGCGAAGGCGGCGATGAGCAAAGGCTAGGCCAACGAGCCATCTTGACAACGTTGATGCAGTCGGTGATCCTCTTGTTGGCCCGGTCAGTGTCTTCAATCAGGTCATCACAGCGGACAGATCTTGGCGCGCGGGGCACCGGCGCGATGACGCGGTGGTTGGACGGCGAGGCATTCGGCGCAGGAAACTGTGCAGATTCCACGATCTCTGGAGCGAGGATGAAGTCGTCGACAATCTAGATCATAGATCTGATCTGAAAAGTTGTGGCGGCCTCGGGGAGGATCATAGAACGAGGGAAGGTTACCGCTTGGCAGATCATGGAGTCGAAGCACACACCCCCTACCTGGCGCGCCAACTGTCGACGAAATATCAGCGATAGTCTACCGAGGGGGTATGCCCAAGGTAGTAGATTGAGGAGGTGTGGAGACGACTGCTCAAGCGTAAACACAGGGACGAGACACGGTGATTTAGATAGGTTCGGGCCGACAAGTCGTCGTAATACCCTACGTCCTATGTTTTGGTGACTGGATTATCTGGTGAGATGTGACCCAATCTCGGATTGGAGGGGGTCCCTGCTCGCCTTATATAGCCGGGGAGCGGGGTTATAGTTCCTAACAGATTACAAACGGTTCCTTAAGGAAAGGAATCCGGATCTAACTCTAAGATCTTTCTTGGCAGGCAAGGCTTTGTGAGAGTCCCTGGCGAGCACGACAGCCTGGTCGTGTGCCGCAGGGCCTTCGAGCTGGGCTGTCCTTGATGAAGGGCCCAAATAGGTCCATGGGGGTATACGAAGGTAATATCCCCACATTACCCATGCTGGAAGATTCGGATCCGTGCTTATATCAACATCGACTCTTCAGTATGGGAGATTTGTGAGAACCCTGATTACATGGTCCTTAATGCTCGCATTGGTCATGACTAGATTGTTCAGCACAACACGAATAGCAAGACTCGTAATGCTCTTTTTGCCAACATCTCCCTTCCAGAGTTTGATCATGTTTCTGAGCTTGAGACCTCTCAAGAGACCTGGGTGAAGCTTCAGAGCCATCATGAGGGGACCGTTCAGGTCAAGACCAGACTCTTTGAGACGTACAAGCGGGAGTACGAGAAGTTCACACAATTGGAAGGTGAGTCTAATGATTCCATGTTCACTCGTTTTCAAATGATTGTGACCAAAATGAGAGCCAATAGGGCGAACCTACCCTATGACGATCATGGGAGGGCACTCAAGTTTCTATATGCCCTAGATCGAAGGGTTGGGGAGGTGAAGGTGTCGACTATCATTGAGTCACTGAGCTATGACACCCCCTCCATAGACGTGCTATTTAGCAAGCTCAAGTCCACTGAGATCGACCTCTAGACCCAGGCCAATCTCAAGAATCCTTCCACACACACCATCGTTGGTCTCGGGTAAGCATGTGTTGAATTCTTGTGCTAACCCACCACAATTGTCTTTTGCTTTGTCTTCTCTACTCTCAGTGACAGAGGACCAGGTGGAGGAGTTAGGCGACGATGAGTCGACGCTCATCATCAACTAGTTTTTGCGGTTTAACAAGAACCACATGAACCGCAGGCGTGGTGGAGCGAAGGATGGCTGCTTCGGGTATGGTGACCACGACCACTACGTTGTGAACGGCCCCAAAAAGGACAAGGTCTTCCTCAGCAAGCACGACTACTTCAAGCGCAAGGACAAGCGCGAGTACACTGCCAGCAAGAAGAAGACCAAGGGCAAGTTCAACAATGAGGCCATCAAGAAGAAGTACTTCGAGCAGGCCAAGGTGCAAGAACATGTCTTCCTCGCATCTCTCAGTGACCTCGACGATGACTCCAATGACCGCACCGCGCTATCTAGTGAGGATGAGTCTGAGAGGACGAAGGAGGATTGGTTCAATGGCATGCGCTTCTTCACCGACTCCTCACACGGAGGTTTCCGCACCATGGCACTTGGCGAGGAGGCGGGCACTCGTGTGAACGAGCTTCATAGCGGCGATGACACTTTTTTTGAGGTATCTACCTCTCCTACTACCGATGAGCTTTTTGCCAAGCTTGCGACTTTGATTGTCACCTTGCTTAGCCAAGACAAGTTGCTTAGTCGCACTACTAGGGAGAGAAAGGAATACAAGGACAAGCCATTGTAGCGCTTAGGTATCTTGACATTGCTAGGTCTGTGGTGCATGTGATCGATGAGAAGGAGTGTGATGAGTGCACATGTCCAACTTTGCCACCCTTCAGACCAAGTATGCCTCTTTGATTGATGTGTATGATGAGTTGAAGTCAAGGCTTGACTTGGTGGGTGATTGCAAAGTGTGCACGACTTTGAAGAAGGAGCTTGCAGAGGTTAAGGCTAGGCCTTCGCTGTTAGGTGCGTGCAAGTCTTGTTCAAGCTTGCAAACTGAGTTGGCAAAGAAGAATGCCAATATTGTCTCGCTTGAGAAGGCCAGCTTAGCACCATTGTTGCTCGTTGTGAGCTTTGTGAGGGATTGGAGCTTGAGATTGCCAACTGCAGATGACAAGATCAGAACCAAGGAGGAAAACATATACCTTAGGTCCATATTGATTTGGGTGTCTAGACAAGAGCCACAGCTGGGCATGATGATTAGTCGGTTTAAGAGGGGAACTAACAATCAATGTGTTGGCTTTGCTCTAAGTGGGAAGAGCGCAAATTATTTTGGTAAGATTGGTGAGTGTAGTGGCTTGAACCCAAGTGAGAAACCTTCCACTACTCCCAAGCTAACCAAGATCAACCCATCTAAGCTTTCCAAGCCTATCACTAAGGATGGGGTATTTGAGGAACCCCCAAGAGCTCTACCTCAGAAACAACTATGGATTCCAAAACCAAACCATCTTCGGAACTTACTTGACACTCTACCTGACATCTCTAGTGATCCCTTCCGAGAGGCAAGCAGCCAGCTAGAGTGTGCAACCTCAGAAGAGAGCGAACCAATAACCTAAGAGAGAGGTGAGGTTCCAGTGCGAGTATTTTCACCAAGATGGTCACCTAGCTGAGTTTTGCTATCAGAGGAAGAGAGATGCACGACGAGAGTTAGTGCTGAACAACTAGGCCATGTACCACCCTTTCCATGGTGTACATGCTCTGCATGTTCAGAGGCATAGGTCTAGGCCTAGAGGTGTTGTGCCTCAAGTTGCTAGGCCCCAGGCAGCGAGACCATGAGGTGGTCGTGCCTGATGAGATTCTGGTCATGCTCCATATGGCCGTGAGCTTCGTGGCAGTGGCTTTGCTTTTTCGTCCCATAGCAGACCATGTTTTCAAAGTCATGGTGATCGATATTGTTGGCGGTCCTTATTGCCTTTTATAACTACCAACTCTCACATGAAATGATCACCAAACTAGAATTAGGGCTTTTATATCTAACAAGTTCCACAAGTTTTGGTGAATCATTGGTTTACAGGCATCAACACTGAATACCATGGAAAAGGCAAGAAGAATACGCCTTCCAGCAAGGCGTAAAATCAAGAAATAAAGGAAGAAGCCCATCAAACTCCAAATCTGGGCTAGAACCCACCATAACATCAAAAAGCATCAAGTCTACGGCCCACGGGAGAAAGGCGGTGGCGAGGCGGGCCAGCAGGGGTGCGCCCGCACCCCTGGTGCTGCCGCACCACCACCGGCGTCAGACGCATTCAAATTTGAATGGTCGCCTGCCACCGCCTATCCCATGTTGGTTATCATGGTGTCCAGGTTCAGTGTACTCCAGAGGGTCGGTTTGAGGTCGGTTTGCACCTTCCATGTGGAGAAAGGAGGCTCTCCACTCCCCCAAGGCACCTCCAGCATATATAGAGGCCCTCTCCATCATCATAGGCATCATCTTCATAGAGATCATACACACCACAAGGAGTCCTCTTCACCATATTGCCAAGATGTAGTAGTATAATAGCTCTAGTTGAGAGTGAGGGAGAGATGCTTATGTTCCAGAGGAGTCCTTGGACGAGGATCGGTATAATCTTGTATCGCTTCTTTGTAAGGCTCAAGTATTCAATATATTTATCTTCTCTAATTACTTGAATCGCTTACATGGTTATCTAGTCCTTACCTTATGTTTTAGCTAAAGCATGGTTAGTTTAATGTTTTGCACCTTGGCATGGGATCTCTGCTCGACCGAGTGCTCTATTTATTATATGTGGCTAGAGTAGTAATCGGTAGTATAGACGTGGTGTCTAGACTATCGGTTACCTGAGGTTGCGCCCAACCCCACGGATAGTTGTGGTAGCCCCGGGGGTGATAGCTCTTACCAGGCCTTTGTATTCCACCACATTCGGGTTGGTGTTTCGTAGAGCTTTTGACAGCCTTCTCCCGGTTACCCCTTCCTAGTATCTTCGAGAACCGAAAAGGAACTGCTGCTCCAAAGTATCATATGGTATGATCATTATGCTTGACCTTTGCTTTAGTTAATCCCTTGGGATAGATCTAGATTAGAACCACAGTAATGGAGAAGTATATAGGAACCTTGAACTCTTCCGTTGACATTCCAACTTTGCTTGTATACTCTTTATCTTTTTATGGAGTTCTCCTATGTTTCAATTACCCATTAATCATATATGCTACCACTTACCCCCACTTTCATCTAGTCGGTACACTAAGTTAGTAGATACATGATCGTCAGTTATTAAACTCTTTACACATTACTTCCTTGAGGATATAAATACGATACACCGGAATACTCCTGGGTGAAAGCTACAACGGTATCTGTGCGATTGCGAATTTGTCTGTATGTGTTACACATACCAACTAGCTTTCTAGCACCATTGCCAGGGATAGGGTTTAACTCTACTCTTGGTAGCGATGCTAAGAAATGCCAACAGCTATCCCCCCATGGGCGAGGCATGTTTGGTGTTTTTTCTGACACCTTTTTTGGGCCGGTGACACAACACTGGTATATATCCTTCTCAGTTTACTAACCCCAGTGTTGTACCATTTGCTCATCTCATGCCTTTCTATTGATGCAGGATCTCAACACGTGGCTCATTGATTCTGGTTGTTCACGCCACCCGGAAGTTCTAAATGGTTCTCTAGCCTCGACCCCATGCCCCAAAAGAAATTCATCACATTCAGGGATAATAGCAAAGGTAAGGTTGTTTTTCATGGGTCCATTCGACTCAACGAGAATTTTGTTCTCAAAGATGTTGCTTTGGTTTTGAACTTGCATTTCAATTTGTGGTAGAGATAGCAACACACCTAGCAAAATCATAGTTGCACATTTAGATAGATTACTTGCTTGCATAGGTTTTGACTAGGTGGAAATTAGAGGCCATAGTTTAGAGTAGAGTTTTAAGTTGCCTAATTCGCCCCCCCTCTTAGGCGTCCCGGTCCCTTCAGTTATGATTGGAATTATGCTCATGAATGACTGTTGACATTTCTTAGCGCAACCACCAAAAGATAGGTCAAGATCTATCCCTGGCAATGGCGCCAGAAATGCTTATGGGCATCTCTTAGCGTGACTCTAAAGCTAGGTTGTCACTTAACACTAGAAATATGGTTGTATTTATGAACATGACACTTTTATAAAATATGAAATAAAGGTTATCCACAAGCGCACAGATAAAATACACCCATTGTAGCATTTCACCCAGGAATGTTTCAGGTATCGTTATTTATAATTCTACCATCAGGAGCTTAAAAGAGTTAAGAATGAAAATGATATGGCTAAAGAATTACAAATACATATACCTAGATATAAATCTAATAACCACCTCTATCTTTATAGGGGTAAGGCAAAAGGATAGTAATAATATATAAAGGATAAATAAGGTAAATAACAGAGATTGGCAGAGATTCCATAAGTAGAGAGAATTGATACGTCAAGAGATTAGATTCTTAAGTTATATTATTTCTATCGTCTAAGTCAACCCTAGTATACATTATCATCTATAGCATAATTAATCATCCACCCATAAATAAGGAACATTACGAAAGAAGTTCATATCTAGAGTAATTCCTTCCATGTAACCAGGTTCTACTTGGCCCAGACTCGGGGAGTGGATTACAGAGAAATCAACGAGGCTCTAAGAGTCACCCTCGCGAACTACCACTTGCTGGCCTAGAGAATAGGGTGCATTCGTAAGTAAACATAATCTAAGCACCACACCTACATTATATCGACCACTTAATCCAATCCAAAATCAAACTAAACACTTTACGAACATATGTATGGACTTATTATCAATCATAACTATATCAAGCGTACAACTAGAATAAACTAAGAATGAAATAAAGAGGAACATAATGATATAATTAAAGTAGCACAAAGTCGAATAAGGAAATACAATACTAGAATTACCAAATCTCATGATGGCGATCCGGAATCCTGAGCCACGCTCAACTCTACTTGTATCTACCTAAATCTAACCCTAACTTGAACTAGAGCTCTAATTCTCTCTTACCTAAATCTAACCCTAACTTGAAGTAGAGCTCTAATTCTCTCTAACTCTGGAAACTCTGGCTTTGCCTCTGAAGATCTCTAATACCTCATCTCTTGCCTTCCCTTTGAGGCTTTGTTTGGATAAACTTGGATTAACGGGGATTGGGGCTGAAACCCTGTCACCCGCGGGAGCAGACCCACGCCAGAGAAATACCCCTGTGGTGCATCAGGAGTGCATTTGGCAAGGACAGGGCTTGGAACAGTTTCATGTCAAACCCCGTCAAACCGCGTGGATGAGAAAAATCTCCACCGTTATACTTGGCCATGCAGCCCGTGGCCCGGTGGCACGGCCCATGGCCCGCTGTTTTAGCCCGGCCCGAGCACGGCATGGCCCGGTGACCACCGGGCCTGGGCCGGCACGGCCCAAGGGACCAGGCCGTGCCTGGGCCGCCACACAGGCACGTGGCACGGCCCGGGCATGGCCCGCTCCAGCAAGCAACACGGTGGTGGCCCGGTGGCCACCACAGGCTAGTCCACCAACCTGAGTCCCCGACCAGGCGACCACTCCACTCCCATCCTAACCTAATCCCCAACCCAATCCCCTTCCCCATCCCGACGGCCGACGCGGACGCGCTCGCGTCCTCCACGCCCGACTCCGACTCCACTCGTCCTCCACGGCCTCCTCCTAGCTCCTGCCTCCGCTCTTCCCCGCTCGTCCGCCTCGTTAGGAGGCATCGGCGCGCCGCCAGCTCCTCTCCTCTGCGCGCTCGCCGGTAGGAGGCCACACGGAGTCCGGGAACCGGGATCTCCTCCACGGCCGCCGGATCCGCCTCCAACGCTCGAGCTCGACGACACGACACCGAGCTCCACGACGACGGCCACCTCTCCTCCCCTCCTCGACACCCCCTGCGCAGCCAACCTCGAGCGTGCCGGCGGCCGGCGCGGCGGCGCCATGCGCCATCGTGTAGGGCCCCACTGCAGCGCGGCCACGGCTCCCATCATGCATGTCTCCTCCTCACGCTGACCTGCGGCCTCTATGGCGAGCCGTGGCAGCCGCCGCCACCATCCGCGACCGGCGACTCCAGCTCCCCGCCTCCGGCCTCTTTGCGCAGGCACGCCCGCGGGCGACTCCACCTCGTGCTCGGGCCGCCCGCGGCACGCGCAGGCACGCCGTGCTCTCGGGCCAGCCCGACGGCCCATGGGCCGTGCCTTGGGCCGAAGGCCAGGCACGAAGCCCGCAGCAGCACGGCCCGTGAGGCATGGCGGCCCGTCGAGGCACGAAGGTCATCGGGGCGGCACGGCACGACGTCGGGCCGTGCCGGGCCGGCACGGCCCGTTGGCCATCTATATCCACCGTTGGCCGGGAAACAATTTTTCTCGTGTCCTTCGCTCTCTCCGCTATCGCTCTGCTCCCGCAAAAGGCAAATGCTACCGCCGTCGCCGCTCCTATGCACGCATAAGTCCTACGATGATGTTGGATTCAGGTTTGTCACCTCCAGCTCCCCTCCCCCATCAACCCTTTCTCCTCCTCCTGATGCCTGCAGCCCTGGATTATTGCTAGGGTTCGAGTTAGGGTTTGAGTACACCGCGGCGGCAGCATTGGTTCCTGCCGGCATCGCGGGAGACGGTGGCAGCTGAAGGTCGTCAGGTGCTATCTTTCAAAGATCTTGATCTGCGGTGCTATGTACTCCAAGATCTCAACACCATCTCGACAAAGCTCAATTTCTTTTCCATGTTCGGCCAGATCTCTCTCCCCCATCGTTCTCTGTTGTTGTATTGCTTAATTCTTTGTCGTTTTGTTGACCAATGAATAGTTTGATTGATGCATGTTCTTGTTTGTTATATCTTGTGTGTGACAGTCTGTTGTTGTACCTGCCAAATTTGCTTCTTTTTCAGTCCTTAGTGTCAGAAATAAAATTTTGATAATACTCAATTCATTTGCTCTGTTGTATTTTTGTTGCAAATGGATTACGCATTGTGAATACAGAAGAGGCATGTGTATTGTTCTCATTAAGATCCTATCTGAATAAACAATTGTATTTTCGAGCCAAAAACATATTGTTGTGAACTCTTTTGGATTGTTAAATTTTTCTAGAGTATATCTATGTTATACTAGTTATTTTTTTCAGTGTGGCAAGCTACCTGAAATAATGAAACTTTTTTGGGATCGTTATTTTTTTTAGTGTGCAGGCTACTTGACATAATGAACCCTTTTTGGTTAATCTGTAGCTCAAAAGTGCTAGCTGAGAAAAAAAAATAGAAGTAATAATCTTCACTCATGTGTGCACATTTATCTCATTAGCTTCTATGTCCATGGACGAAGAATGATTTAAGCCTAACTAGCAGTAGTGATCATGATCTAACCCATGTATTCATTTTTATCTCATGAGTTGCCATGTCCATAGATGAAGAAAGGGGGGGTTTAAGCCAAGATAAGTTAATAACATATCACAGATGCAATGAAAGAACATAGAGAAACTTTTAGGCAGCTAGCAGAACTAGTTTCTCCATGTTTTCTAACCTTTTGCTATATATATATTTTTAATTGGGGCCTCTACTCTGTTCATCGTCAGATGCAGAATGAAGGAAGCATGAATCTAGCTGGTGGCTGTGAAGTGTGAACCACTTTAAATGATTTTTTTAATGTTTTTTAAGAAGCATGATTTTTTTTAAATGATTCGCTAGAAACGGTTCGCTGGACGGTGTTGTTTGTATGCAGACCACAGGGCACAAGCACATCAGTTGAGCGACTTTATATGCTTTTCAAAACAGATTTAGAGGCTCATGGTCATATAGTAGGGCAGTTGACATATGCCATGCACTAATGCAGGGCTCTCTACCGCATGACATCTTCTTTGTGTAGTCATTGCTGTGTGGCCAGCCATTGGTAGTATGCAGTATTAACACATGCAAACTTAAGATATGTCTGGGATGAAGTGCACTATCAATTAATTTTCAGAATTAACTTTTAGAGTTTTCCTTTTTTTTATTATTCTATACACACAAATGCAGGCTTCAGTATCTTCTTCTTCTTTTTACAGATCTTGTTGCTGGTAATGAATGAGTGATACTTCTCACAATTACCTGGTTAGTTTGTTTTCATTTCATTCTTAATTCTGATAAATTATCTCTTACTTTTGTTATTGTTACTTTATTATAAACAGAGTTTTGTAACAGTAGTTCTGACACTGCATACTCTAAACTTGTGAAATGTCCAGAACTGGATTTTCAAGCATTTTCTTAAATTTTGAGTTTACACTAGTCGGTTGATAAGCCCTGCTCGTGACAAGTGTTATCTTTTGGAAAATACTCTTGATTACCATTATGCTAATACACACACACACACACACACACACACACACACACACACACACACACACACACACACACACACACACATATATATATATATATATATTATTGGCTCTAATCTTTATTAGGGTGTTACTCAAATACTCTTGTAGTGCCTTATTCAGAGCCAGTGTAGAGTCAAACAAAATTTATTGCTTTCTTTTGTAGCTAATCAACATCTTTTTGGGTTCATCATATCATGTGTCTGTTCATATTTGGTTCAAAATCATACACCAAGATTTTGTTTTTCTGGTTAGTACGTTTTCAGCTCGAAATTTTTTTTAGTATATGTACTATGAAGTTTAATCATAACTCAATCTCACATCTCACAATCATGCAAATAATTGGCAGTTTTATCTCTATATTGCGAGGGTAACGGAGCTTTGGTGCTCACAAGATGGCGAGGTCAAGCCTTGTTGGTCTGGATGAATCGAACGGGGATAAGAAGGAAGCCCTAATTTTTTTTCGTTCCCAAATTACATTTGAACTCGATTATGCAGAGCTCTCTTTGAATGCATACCAAATATGCTACTATGGTTATCCCAAAAAATAACAACTATTTACAAATATTTCATGTATTGTCATTTACTTAGGTAGCATTTTAGTTTTTCAGATACTATTCCATGTTCTAGGGTTGATTTCTGAATTTTCTTATTATGTATAAATTTCTAGTTGGTCTTGATTTTATTTTCCTATTCCATCTCGTATTTTCAGTTTTTTGTTACTTTATAGTTTTAGTTCTTGTTTCACTTCATGTCCATATGGGAAAAAAACAGTGCTTTATTGCCAGCTCAGTGCTTGGCTGCATGCACATATGTATGGAAACAATCCATGCTACTACAGACTACTATCCAAATGACTTGAGCAAGAACAGGTATTAGCCGCTCGACCTGCGAGGGGATTGGGTGGGAGGCGGGGATCAACCCAATCCGGGATTGGGTGGGAGGCGGGGATCAACCCAATCCCTCCTTGGGTTAATTCTCCTTTGGAACCTACCCCCACCTGCCAAACGAAGCCTGAGGGAGGGGGGTCTGGGTCTGTTTATATAGGCCGGTGGGATGAACCGCAACCCTCGGATAAAACCGACCTTGAACAGGGGTTCAGATGCGTCGAGGAGGTCAGTTAGGTCATGTCAAACGAAGATGGACTCTCTTCCCTGTGGGCCCAGGCTGACCGGCCTATAGGTGGGGACGACCGGCCCCACCTGGCAGCCGTCAGGCGCTGCCTTCGTTCTGGTGTCTTCTGGAACCTTTCTCGTTGCCCTAACGTGACTTTCGGTTCTGTTTGCGTAAATCATCGTGTTGGATTAGGACTCTTCCTTTTTCCATTTGGTGTAAAACTCCCTGGAAAATAACAATTCACCAAAACTGTGGAATATGTTAGTTTAATCCCTGAATTATGTAATTATGTTGGTTGGTGATTACTCTGAGATGTTCTAGAATCTTCCAAGTCGTATCCAACAAGGACTCTCTCGTTGGGACTCCAAATATAGAAAACCATAGGTCCATTTCGATCGTCTCGACGAGCTCTTCGCAATGGCATGGTCTAATTCATCACTTGAGATACTTTTATGTAGTGAAATATCGATACTCCTGCAAAACAAGTGAGAACTACACAACTTGTAGAACTTGTTAGAATCAAACTCTACAACTATGCATTGTCACTTATTTAACATCCTTTTATGCATTAGTTGATGGAATAATGTTGACTGTAAGGACCGTCAACAATGACCAACACTATTACGGAAGGATTTCAGACAAAGTTGCTTGTGACTAAGAGGGAGACCCACAGACTTCTCGAGCACCGCTAAACGTCATTAGTAGACCCTGTCGTCGCAGCTATGAAGCAAGAGAGAGTGTACTACTTAATGTGATGCTCTTCGTCAATGATATTTTTGGATATCACATCGGTGACCAACACTTCACCGAATTGATAATAAGAGAAAATAAGTAGTGGTGGCAACCTATGTTTCATGAACTTATTTAGGGAGTATTTGTACATGTAGTATGTGTAATGACTTGTTGGTTTAAATTTATTATGGTTTGTATGAAATTTGACCGTGGGATTGATGATCATTGTAATGTACATCTTAATCAGTATCACTCTTAATATGTGCGTACAATATTCAATACCAAGAAACTGTAAAATAAAAGAATAGAAAAAAATCCAGTCTTGGTTGTTTATACAAACTGAGACTGAAAGTGTAAGATCTGGCAGTGCTGGGTGTCAGAGCTGGAGCCGCCTTTAGTACCGGTTGATATCCTAACTAGAAGTCGTAAATCAGTTCTGGTTAATGAGATCCGGGACTAAAGAGGAGGCCTTTACCCTTTATTTTCGGATTGATAGTCTCAGTTGGAAAACTGGGACTATAGGGGATTTTCTAACCAGGACTGTAACCCAGTCTTACACTGGTGCTATGTGTATGGACGTTGTCCATTGGGACTATAGGGGATTTTCTAACCAGGACTGTAACCCAGTCTTACACTGGTGCTATGTGTATGGACGTTGTCCATATTTAACTCCACCTCTGGAAAGAAATATGAAAATACCGTGTTTCATGTGAGAGTTTTCAGTTCCATGTATACTCTCTGCCTCTCATAGAAAGGTATTGCTTTCACTTTCGGACAAATTAAACATTACTATGAGTTTTGACCAAATATAAGAAAATATTTATATCATTAAATAAGTCACCAAATATATTTTTGATAACAAGTTTATTTAGGGATGTAAATATCGTTAATACTATTTATATAAAAACTAGCCATACTTTTAGGACGGAGTGAGCGTAAGTTGGAAATGATTGGATCGCACCACCACTCTCTTAAAAAAAATAATCTCCATAATTTTACCCCTATATTCATATTCTTTTATTTATTGTCGACTGCTTTATTTATAACTTCTAACTTATATTTAGATTTATAACTGACCAAGTGATTGGTAATATTAAGTTATCATTTGTCCTTCTGATTATAGAGGCTAGACTATTGTTATCCCCTTACGCTTCTATATGTACAAGTGAAAATTCTTAATAGATAATTATCAGTTTATATTGGTTTCTATTGTTTGTACTATGCTTTTGTATATGAAAAATGTATATGAACACTTTAAACATTTATATAAACACTTTAAACATTTTTTAAAGAGAGAGATTAGTTGTAATGTTATTTTTACACATAACTATGTAGAGTTATATATTATTTGTATTGTCCGTTTTTCAATTTTTATAACATTTTTTTTATCTGAAGGCAGTAGCACACCTTAGTTTGTATTTGTGGATTATGGCAACATGGATTGTACTGTGGATCTACATGATTGGAAATTAGTAATGGTAACCAAGAGGATAGGGGAATGGAGATTGACAAAACATGCAATGCATTTTGGAGAAGACAAGAAGGTCAATTTGCCTTACACACCATTATTTTCACTTTTTGAGATTTATGATAGCAAGTTGATATAGATTTAATGAGGGTGATTGACTGATCTTAATATTTTATATAAAAAACCGAATGTAATGCAGGTTGAATGTATATTAACATTTTCGGAACCCAGAGCTAATATATTCGAAATTATTTAGGTTCAAAAATTTTATCTACACTATAATTACAAGATACATTTTTTTAATAAACTTTAGATTTCTATTAAACTAAATATATGTTTTTGTCTTTGTAAAATGCATTAATCATAAACTCAACACTTCTTCTATTAAAGAAAAAACTTTTTTAGATACATGCGTGTCACACGTGCATACGTGCGTGTGGCAAGTGCATTTTCACTTTTTATATAAAAACTAACCCTACTTTTAGGACGGAGTGTTGGATTAACCCGTGTTGTACCCCCGTACATGTACAGGGAGAAGCAGAGATAGCCAAACGTCCGAACAATAAGCGAAGGTGGAGAAGAACATATGGTAAAAATTACACTCATCAGATTCCTCTCTTCGTTCCACTGTTCAGCTCCTGGTATTTATAGGGCATACCAGGGGTCACAGTCCAATTTACAAAAGGGTACAAGAAAGATTCCCCGGTACCATGCACTGGGAAGGGCAAAACAATACAAACACGGAAGGTGCGGAAACCCTAGCCTCTCTTTGTGACGGAACGGCCCTAATCTCATGGCCCACGTGTCCCTGTCAACCTCTGACAGCCGAACCCATGTTCCATGTGATTAAGACCTGTTCGCCACCGGGCTACATCAGTGCCCAATGTCCGCAGGATCATCTCACAATTCGGTTACAACATTGCATACTTTTACAAATAACATCGGAATAAAGAGCGGAAGACTTAAATAACATTAGTTTTACAAGGCAGGGTTCCAAATAGAAATTAAGGTGTAGTTATTACAAACCAAGTTCTGATATTAGAAATAGACATAGGCAACATAGTGGAGAACAACAAAGATACTTATAATCACCCAGCCCGCGGGTGTACAACTATTCTTCGGCCTCATCGGCCTCTTCCTGGATGATGGTCACGCAGCAGGGTGCAAGACACATCGGGGACTCTGTCATACCTGCAGCATGGGTAACAAACCCTGAGTACTGGGGTACTCAACAAGACTTACCCGACTAAAGAAAAGGGAGAAGACTCAGGAATGAGAGGCTTAGGGTAGTCAAGGTAAGGCTTAAGCAAGATCAAGTATTTTGCAGAAAAGCATTTTTGTAAACCTTATTTTATTTTTGAAAGATTCAGTATTCCTCAATTCTTCATCGTTCCTGATTCATTTTACATTTCAAAACATTCCTAGTTGAGAACCACTCTCCGTTGACAGTCAGTGGACCAAGTCTCCATAACCGAGGAGCAACGTTAATCCGGATAAATAATACTCAGCTGAGGATCCCTATCCACACTGCATATGTAGCACCCAAGCTTGCATATGCCAACTCGTCTACCACGATTCCTCCAAGATTGGACCCGGTCCTACGCCACCCGGAAGTACAGTACACCACTCCTATCCATGTACGACGACCACGTGGGTACATGCTACTTCCGCCATCTCTCCACTCCCAGTGCGCGGTTGTCGGTCCCAATCAAGGATTTCTCGGAGCCAGAGCTTTCCGAAGTATGTGACTAGTTACAAGTCTTGACCAGCAGGCCCCCATACGGATGGTCCCTAATTTTCCAGCCAGAACTATACCTTGGTCATATCTCACCCAAGCGTAATAGTCCTGTCAGTTTTTCAACCCTGTCCCGGTCGGTGTCAACTGTTGAGTCCCGGACTACAACATGACGGCACCGTACGCTCGGACAACCTCTCCTCGCTATTGACTAGGTACGGATCAGATACCTAGCCAACAGCCGGGGAGTAAGACCAAAATCCAATAAACATTCCTTAAGTGATCACACTTTTGAAATTGGCATTTTATTGCAAAGTCTAATTCAATAAGCATTGCTAAGCATTTTTCAAATACTTTTGAAAAGCAAGTATCAGGTGTATCAGTGGTCAAGGTGGATAGTGCATCAATTAGGATAGCACACAACTCCTATAAACCTAATGCAATAATTTAACTCAAAAGCATTTAAGGAAATTATTTTATAAATTCAAGGAAAGGGTTAAATGCACCGGGGCTTGCCTTGAAGAGCAAAGACAGCTGGCTCAGGGTTGGAGGTGCAGAGGTCGAAGCTCGGAGTTACTTCGGGAGCAGGTTCGTCGGCGGCGGCCTCGACTTTGACTTCTCCTTCGGTGACTATACGAATGCAATGATGCATGCACATGAGTATGCTAGCATGAACAATGCAAAACAGGGCATACAACATGAACCCTAATCACTTTTTCTATTTTCCTTAATTATTTAAAAAGGTCATTTTATGAAGTTGCTCCAAAAATTACCAAATTAATCACATAAGTTCATTATGGTGTAGATAGATGGCAAAACAAATTTCATAATTTTTGGAGGTCATTAAGGTGCTCAAATAAAATCAGACATTAATTAACAAAGGCACTATTTAACAATTAAAGATAAATGCTCAAAATCAACTTGTTCCAAAAGACTTCAAAATTTCACCGGAGACTAAACATGGCATAGGAAGCTCACAAAAATTTATCTCATGATTTTTGGAGTTATAAATAATTTTCTAAAAATCCAAAACCATCCATTTATTAATTAAAAGAGGGATTTTACATTTTCAAATTCTTGCAGAAAAGTCAAGTTTCATATTTTTATAAAATACTACACAGTGCATGGAGCATACCATAATTTTATCAGGATTTAAGCAACAACAGATTAATTCACACAAAAAAGAGAAAACAAAACACTATTCACACTCTTTCAAAAAGGAAAAAGAAAAGAGCGCTGTGCTCCTTCCTCGCAGGGGCTCGGGCGAATCGCGGCGAGGCGGACAGCAGGGCTCGGTCGAGGCGGAAACACTCGGCCGTCCGAGACCTGGCTGGTAGGCTCGGGCGAGACGGAAACAAGCGTTTCGTCCGAGGCCTGGCCGGGAGGCTCGGGCGAGACGGAAAGCATGTGTTCGCCGAGGCCTGGCTCGGGCGAAGCGGAGAGCATGTGTTCGCCGAGGCCTGGCTCGAGCGAAGCTGAGGGTGCGTGAGTCCGCTCGAGGCCTGGCTCGAGCGAAGTGGTGAGGGTCTGTGTGTCCGCTCGAGGCTAGGCTCGGCGAAGACGGTGAGGGTACGTGTCTGCTCGAGGCTAGGCTCGGGCGAAGCGGAGTGGAAGCAGACACCGGGGGGGCTTCGAGTGCTTACCACGGGTCGGAGGCAGGCTTCGGCGGGACGGAACAAGGGTCGAAGGAGGGAGCTCGACGGGCGTCCACGGCGGCGCTCGGCGCTCCGGCGATTCGGCGACCCTGTACACCAGGCACGGCCACCAGTAGCTGGTTAGGAACGCAAGAAGGCAAGGAATGAAGGTCAGAGGCCAGAGGGAGGAGAGGTGGAGCGACGGCGGCGAATTCCGTCGACCCGAGTCAGACGGCTTCTCACCGGCGCTGAGGAAGAAGGACTTGCACTCGGCGGTGGGAGCCGGTAGCGGTGGAATTGAGGGGTTGGGGAGCTGCGCGACGTCGAGGCGAAGCTGCTGGGCTAGGTGCTTGAGCGACGGAAGCTCTGGACTGGTCTGGCCACGGTGGCGGAGTCGAGTGAGGAGCTCGGACTCCGGCGGTCCCTTTTATAGGCACGGTCGGGGACGGCAGAGAGCACGGGATGGTGTGGATGAGCTCGGCCGAAGCGTGCGCACTCGACTGCAAGCCGGCGGGAGGACGGGCGTGCACCCAGGGCCTGAGCGAAGACTCGCCGGTGACGGTCACGCGGCGGCGACGCCCTGGGCACTGTAGGGGACGGGGGCGGAGGTCAGCGTTTGCGCGTGCGGGTGCGGCATGATGGCGCGGGCGCAGGCGACAAGTCGGGGGCGGGCGTGCGGCTGCCAGGCGCGCGTGGCGCAAGCGGCGCTGGCGCGCGGCCATGGCCGGGGCCCCCTCCTGCTCTGTGCCGGCTAGAGGTAGGGGATGAACAGGGCTAGGTCTAGGGTTTGACTTTTGGCTGATCTCTGTATTTTGCAAATTACTCCCAAAACTTGAACTGAACAGCAAAAACTCAAAACACCAAAGTTGTGCAGAAAAAGGAGATCTACAACTTTGTCAAAAAGAATATTTTCAAAATCCAAATAGTTTTTGGACCACATTTGAAAACAGAAAAGGGAACACTTTTGGGATTTGAATAAATTCAAAATTACTTTTGATTTTACATAGGAACTTGAAAATCTGAAAATACCAAAGTTGTTCCTTTTGACAAGATCTACAACTTTGCTTTTTGGACCAAGTCCAAATTTTGAATAATTTTTAAATTACAAAAAGAGGGGTAAAAACTAGGGTTTGGAAATTAGGGTTTTTCAAAAGGGATTTGAAATCTGTTTTAGATTTTTGGGTTTTGAACAACACAACAAAGCTTCAAGACACAAAACTGAACAAGAAATTACACAAGCAAGTCACAGAGGTGAAATTACCATTTTGCCCTTAAAGGAAGATTTGGGCTTTTAGGGTTTTTGAAAAAGAAATCATTACACAGGTATTAAGCAAACTTAAATGCATGACAAGAATGATTAATGACTAATGATGATGACATGTCAGGTTAATTACAGTTAAACACCGGAGGTGTTACAGCCTTCCCCCCTAAAAGAAATCTCGCCCCGAGATTCCACGTCTTAAGAAGGAAAAGGCAAAACCTTACATCTACAGAGATTCGAGAAAGTCGGGATAGTTCTTCGCCAAGAAGTCTTCGGATTCCCAGGTGGCTTCTTCTTCAGAGTGTTGGTTCCACTGGATCTTGTACCATCTTGTGGTAGTTCTTCGGGTAACACGGTCCTTGTGATCCAACACGTGAACTGGATACTCAGTGTATGACAGATCTGGTTCTAGCTCAACGCCTTCAACTTCATCCACATGTTCAGGTACTCGGAGACACTTCTTGAGTTGGGAGACATGAAACACATTATGAACTGCTGAAAGATGATCGGGCAAACTTAGCTTGTAAGCGACCTTGCCACAACGATCCAGAATCTCAAAGGGACCAATGTAGCGGGGTGCTAACTTTCCTCTGACTCCAAAACGAGTGACTCCTTTGGTGGGTGAGACCTCCAGGTACACATAATCCCCGATCTCAAACTGCAGAGGTCGACGTCTCCTGTCAGCATAACTTTTCTGTCGAGACTGTGCAATCTTCATGTTCTCTTGTATATGCTTGACTTTCTCTTCCATATCTTTTACTAGGTCAACTCCAAAGAATTCCCTTTCTCCGTGTTCAGACCAATTGAGAGGTGTACGACAACGGCGGCCGTACAGTGCTTCAAAGGGTGCCATTTTGATGCTCTCTTGGTAACTGTTATTATGTGAGAACTCTGCCAAGGGCAAACAATCATCCCAAGTATCTGCGAAGGTGAGCACACATGCTCTCAACATATCCTCTAACACTTGGTTGACTCGCTCAGTTTGTCCATCTGTTAGCGGATGATATGCCGTACTATGCAAGAGCTTGGTTCCAAGTGAGGTATGGAACGCTTTCCAAAACTTTGCGCCAAACTGGGTACCACGATCAGAGATAATGCTCTTGGGTATGCCATGGAGTTTCACTATGTGGTTCTTGTACAAAGTGGCATAAGTGGGGACGGTGTAACTGGTCTTCACTGGCAGGAAGTGAGCTTGCTTAGTGAGGCGATCCACGATCACCCATATGGAATCAAAACCTCTTGATGTCTTGGGTAGACCATTGATAAAGTCCATACTGATATCGTCCCATTTCCAAGCAGGTACAGATAAAGGTTGCAATTCTCCTCCGGGCTTCATGTGCACGGCTTTGACTTTCTGGCAGGTATCGCACTGAGCGACATACCGGGCGATCTCAATCTTCATCTTTGTCCACCAGACTCTTTGCTTCAAGTTCTGGTACATCTTGTTGCTGCCGGGGTGGATGGAGAATCTAGTTAAGTGTGCTTCATCAAGGATTAACTTTCTTAACTCAGGCACTTTAGGAACTACTAACCGATTCTTAAACCATACTACTCCTGCATCATCGATCCTGAAACAATCAGCCCTTCCGGATTGGACCTTTTCGATGATGTGCTTGATTCCAGGGTTATCTTTTTGTGCAGCGATGATCTGCTCTCTGATAGGGGTTTCTATTCTGATATTATTCAGAGTTCCTTGTGGAATCATTTCAATATTCAACCTTTCCAGCTCATAACACAAAGAAGAATCATAGGGTTTCTTCATCAGACAGTTGCAATGCATCGGCGACCACATTCGCCTTACCCGGATGGTAATGCACTTCAAGATCGTAGTCCTTAATTAACTCAAGCCATCTTCTCTGCCTCATATTCAGTTCCTCTTGAGTGAAGATATACTTCAGGCTTTTGTGATCAGTGTACACATTACAGGTACCGCCCAACAAATAATGACGCCAGATCTTCAAGGCATGCACTACTGCTGCTAACTCGAGATCATGAGTTGGGTAATTCTCTTCATGTCGCTTAAGCTGTCGGGAGGCATATGCGATCACTCGACCTTCTTGCATCAAAACACAGCCCAAACCAGTACCAGATGCATCACAGTAGACATCAAAGGGTTTCTCGATGTTCGGCTGGGCTAGCACAGGTGATGTAGTTAATAGTTTCTTCAGAGTTTGAAAGGCTTGCTCACAGGCTGGTGACCAGACAAACTTCACAGAATTCCTTACTAACTCAGTGATAGGCTTGGCGATTCTTGAGAAATCTGGGATGAATCGACGATAATATCCTGCCATTCCCATAAAGCTGCGGACTTGATGAACAGTGGTAGGTGGCTTCCAATCCAGAATGTCTGCCACTTTACCAGGGTCAACTGACACACCTTCAGCGGAAAGGACATGACCAAGAAACTGTATCTGATCTAACCAGAACTCACATTTACTGAACTTGGCATACAGCTGATGTTCTCTGAGACGGGATAGAACGATACGAAGATGTTCGGCATGATCTTCAGGGGTTTTTGAGTAGACAAGGATGTCGTCAATGAACACGACCACGAATTTATCAAGCTCTGGCATGAACACAGAGTTCATGAGGTACATGAAATGAGCAGGGGCATTGGTCAAACCGAAGGACATGACCAAGTACTCATATAGGCCGTATCTGGTGGTGAAAGTTGTTTTAGGAATATCTTCAGGACGAATCTTTATTTGGTGGTAGCCGGATCTGAGATCGATCTTGGAGAATACTTTGGCTCCAGCTAACTGGTCAAAGAGAAGATCAATCCGAGGCAAGGGATATTTATTTTTGATGGTGACCTCATTGAGTGGGCGATAATCAATGCACATTCTGAGAGTCTTGTCTTTCTTCTTTACAAAGATTGCAGGACAGCCCCAAGGAGACGAGCTTGGGTGAATGAAACCCTTGTCCAACAAATCTTGTAATTGGATTTTTAGTTCTGCCAACTCTCTGGGAGGCATTCGATAAGCTCTGCGGGATATAGGAGCAGTCCCGGGCTTTAGCTCTATGGCAAACTCAACGTCACGGTCAGGAGGCAGACCAGGTAAATCCTCTGGAAAAACATCAGGGAATTCGCAGACCACGGGGATGTCTCTGGTTTCCAGGACATAGGCGGTATTCAAAAGTGTGGCTGCTGGTTTTTGAGGTATTGGGAGTTGGAGAAGGAGCTTTCACAGGCATCTGTTAAGCAACTTGGAACTTAGCATTCATAGATAGAGTTCTGATAGCTTCTTCTAATACAAAGGCTGATAGATTGATAAAGATGACTGACAGATAGCGACTGACTGATAAGGAGAAAAGGTACGAAAAGAAAGATACAGACTGACTTAACAAAAGACAGACTAACGCTCCCAAACCTAGACTAAGGTTTTAGGTAAGCAAGTGGTACAGACACACGGGATCTCCATCTCCTAAAGACGGGTCTAGTCCTCATCGATGATGATCATGTCTTCGTCGTCGTCTTCTTCGAGGATGAGCTCAGGCTCCTCCTCCTCGTCCTCGTCTTCAGCGTGGACGTCCTCAGCAGGTTCAATTTCTTCGTCCACGTCTGGCTCTTGTTCCACATCGGGTTCTTCCACTACTCCGTCCTCAGGGTCTTCCATAACCGAGGGTACCAAGGGGTGGAGCTGATCATACAGCTGATGCACTTCCTCATGAAGCATATCATTGAACTGTTCAATCTGAGCTGTGTACTGCTGCAGTCCGTGGAGCTGGGCTCTGGTAACGTCCTCGCGGGTCCAAGCATCATTGCGCTGCTCGATAGCGCGAACCGTATTCCGATTAGCCTGCTCCAGGGAAGCTCGTGCCTCATAAAACTCCAGGCGTGAGTGGTAGAAGTCATGCTCCAAGTTCTTCAGCTCAGCCTTTAGATCGTTGATCTCCTCCTTCAGGTTCTTACGGGTGCGGCGGGGAAAGCGACGACCTTTGGAAGATTCTCCAGTCTCCTCCCCAGCGCGTGGTGCCAGCTGGTGGCGTGGCACACCATGCGGTCCAGTCGACTTGCGGGCAGTCAGCTTGATACGGGCCATGTCTGGATAAGAGAAGATGGATGAGAAAGGCTAGCAAGAACAGGTAAAGGCATACTACCCCAACGAACTTAGAGAGGAAGTTAACTTAAGTGATTATGACATGATGCATGAATCGTTCCTACGGAACAAAGCAATGCAATAAATAAGGTACATAGGGCTTAAAACATGTTGTTCCACTAGCTAGTGTTGCCATATGAGAGACAAGATGAGAGAAGCAATTTGGACTCAAAATAGTCAAGTTTAGTTAGTTTGGACTCAAAAGGTCTTTTGAAGTTTTCGCAAAAACGAACACTGCAACGTTAAAGTGAGATGCTCCGATACCACTCTGTGACGGAACGGCCCTAATCTCATGGCCCACGTGTCCCTGTCAACCTCTGACAGCCGAACCCATGTTCCATGTGATTAAGACCTGTTCGCCACCGGGCTACATCAGTGCCCAATGTCCGCAGGATCATCTCACAATTCGGTTACAACATTGCATACTTTTACAAATAACATCGGAATAAAGAGCGGAAGACTTAAATAACATTAGTTTTACAAGGCAGGGTTCCAAATAGAAATTAAGGTGTAGTTATTACAAACCAAGTTCTGATATTAGAAATAGACATAGGCAACATAGTGGAGAACAACAAAGATACTTATAATCACCCAGCCCGCGGGTGTACAACTATTCTTCGGCCTCATCGGCCTCTTCCTGGACGATGGTCACGCAGCAGGGTGCAAGACACATCGGGGACTCTGTCATACCTGCAGCATGGGTAACAAACCCTGAGTACTGGGGTACTCAACAAGACTTACCCGACTAAAGAAAAGGGAGAAGACTCAGGAATGAGAGGCTTAGGGTAGTCAAGGTAAGGCTTAAGCAAGATCAAGTATTTTGCAGAAAAGCATTTTTGTAAACCTTATTTTATTTTTGAAAGATTCAGTATTCCTCAATTCTTCATCGTTCCTGATTCATTTTACATTTCAAAACATTCCTAGTTGAGAACCACTCTCCGTTGACAGTCAGTGGACCAAGTCTCCATAACCGAGGAGCAACGTTAATCCGGATAAATAATACTCAGCTGAGGATCCCTATCCACACTGCATATGTAGCACCCAAGCTTGCATATGCCAACTCGTCTACCACGATTCCTCCAAGATTGGACCCGGTCCTACGCCACCCGGAAGTACAGTACACCACTCCTATCCAGGTACGACGACCACGTGGGTACATGCTACTTCCGCCATCTCTCCACTCCCAGTGCGCGGTTGTCGGTCCCAATGAAGGATTTCTCGGAGCCAGAGCTTTCCGAAGTATGTGAATAGTTACAAGTCTTGACCAGCAGGCCCCCATACGGATGGTCCCTAATTTTCCAGCCAGAACTATACCTTGGTCATATCTCACCCAAACGTAATAGTCCTGTCAGTTTTTCAATCCTGTCCCGGTCGGTGTCAACTGTTGAGTCCCGGACTACAACATGACGGCACCGTACGCTCGGACAACCTCTCCTCGCTATTGACTAGGTACGGATCAGATACCTAGCCAACAGCCGGGGAGTAAGACCAAAATCCCATAAATATTCCTTAAGTGATCACACTTTTGAAATTGGCATTTTATTGCAAAGTCTAATTCAATAAGCATTGCTAAGCATTTTTCAAATACTTTTGAAAAGCAAGTATCAGGTGTATCAGTGGTCAAGGTGGATAGTGCATCAATTAGGATAGCACACAACTCCTATAAACCTAATGCAATAATTTAACTCAAAAGCATTTAAGGAAATCATTTTATAAATTCAAGGAAAGGGTTAAATGCACCGGGGCTTGCCTTGAAGAGCAAAGACAGCTGGCTCAGGGTTGGAGGTGCAGAGGTCGAAGCTCGGAGTTACTTCGGGAGCAGGTTCGTCGGCGGCGGCCTCGACTTTGACTTCTCCTTCGGTGACTATACGAATGCAATGATGCATGCACATGAGTATGCTAGCATGAACAATGCAAAACAGGGCATACAACATGAACCCTAATCACTTTTTCTATTTTCCTTAATTATTTAAAAAGGTCATTTTATGAAGTTGCTCCAAAAATTACCAAATTAATCACATAAGTTCATTATGGTGTAGATAGATGGCAAAACAAATTTCATAATTTTTGGAGGTCATTAAGGTGCTCAAATAAAATCAGACATTAATTAACAAAGGCACTATTTAACAATTAAAGATAAATGCTCAAAAATCAACTTGTTCCAAAAGACTTCCAAATTTCACCAGAGACTAAACATGGCATAGGAAGCTCACAAAAATTTATCTCATGATTTTTGGAGTTATAAATAATTTTCTAAAAATCCAAAACCATCCATTTATTAATTAAAAGAGGGATTTTACATTTTCAAATTCTTGCAGAAAAGTCAAGTTTCATATTTTTATAAAATACTACACAGTGCATGGAGCATACCATAATTTTATCAGGATTTAAGGAACAACAGATTAATTCACACAAAAAAGAGAAAACAAAACACTATTCACACTCTTTCAAAAAGGAAAAAGAAAAGAGCGCTGTGCTCCTTCCTCGCAGGGGCTCGGGCGAATCGCGGCGAGGCGGACAGCAGGCCTGGCTCGGGCGAAGCGGAGAGCATGTGTTCGCCGAGGCCTGGCTCGAGCGAAGCTGAGGGTGCGTGAGTCCGCTCGAGGCCTGGCTCGAGCGAAGTGGTGAGGGTCTGTGTGTCCGCTCGAGGCTAGGCTCGGCGAAGACGGTGAGGGTACGTGTCTGCTCGAGGCTAGGCTCGGGCGAAGCGGAGTGGAAGCAAAGACCGGGGGGGCTTCGAGTGCTTACCACGGGTCGGAGGCAGGCTTCGGCGGGACGGAACAAGGGTCGAAGGAGGGAGCTCGACGGGCGTCCACGGCGGCGCTCGGCGCTCCGGCGATTCGGCGACCCTGTACACCAGGCACGGCCACCAGTAGCTGGTTAGGAACGCAAGAAGGCAAGGAATGAAGGTCAGAGGCCAGAGGGAGGAGAGGTGGAGCGACGGCGGCGAATTCCGTCGACCCGAGTCAGACGGCTTCTCACCGGCGCTGAGGAAGAAGGACTTGCACTCGGCGGTGGGAGCCGGTAGCGGTGGAATTGAGGGGTTGGGGAGCTGCGCGACGTCGAGGCGAAGCTGCTGGGCTAGGTGCTTGAGCGACGGAAGCTCTGGACTGGTCTGGCCACGGTGGCGGAGTCGAGTGAGGAGCTCGGACTCCGGCGGTCCCTTTTATAGGCACGGTCGGGGACGGTAGAGAGCACGGGATGGTGTGGATGAGCTCGGCCGAAGCGTGCGCACTCGATTGCAAGCCGGCGGGAGGACGGACGTGCACCCAGGGCCTGGGCGAAGGCTCGCTGGTGACGGCCACGCGGCGGCGACGCCCTGGGCACTGTAGGGGACGGGGGCGGAGGTCAGCGTTTGCGCGTGCTGGTGCGGCATGATGGCGCGGGCGCAGGCGACAAGTCGGGGGCGGGCGTGCGGCTGCCAGGCGCGCGTGGCGCAAGCGGCGCTGGCGCGCGGCCATGGCCGGGGCCCCCTCCTGCTCTGTGCCGGCTAGAGGTAGGGGATGAACAGGGCTAGGTCTAGGGTTTGACTTTTGGCTGATCTCTGTATTTTGTAAATTACTCCCAAAACTTGAACTGAGCAGCAAAAACTCAAAACACCAAAGTTGTGCAGAAAAAGGAGATCTACAACTTTGTCAAAAAGAATATTTTCAAAATCCAAATAGTTTTTGGACCACATTTGAAAACAGAAAAGGGAACACTTTTGGGATTTGAATAAATTCAAAATTACTTTTGATTTTACATAGGAACTTGAAAATCTGAAAATACCAAAGTTGTTCCTTTTGACAAGATCTACAACTTTGCTTTTTGGACCAAGTCCAAATTTTGAATAATTTTTAAATTACAAAAAGAGGGGTAAAAACTAGGGTTTGGAAATTAGGGTTTTTCAAAAGGGATTTGAAATCTGTTTTAGATTTTTGGGTTTTGAACAACACAACAAAGCTTCAAGACACAAAACTGAACAAGAAATTACACAAGCAAGTCACAGAGGTGAAATTACCATTTTGCCCTTAAAGGAAGATTTGGGCTTTTAGGGTTTTCGAAAAAGAAATCATTACACAGGTATTAAACAAACTTAAATGCATGACAAGAATGATTAATGACTAATGATGATGACATGTCAGGTTAATTACAGTTAAACACCGGAGGTGTTACACTCTTCCTCCTGTCCGTCGCCGGCGGACGCGCGCACCTTCGCAAGGGCAAAGAAATCAGCCATGCGCTCGGGAAACCTTCGCCTCTGAATCTGAAAACAAGCTTCGTTTGCCGCGCGCCGAGCTCCCGTGCTCCCATAGTTTCTCTCCGTGCAGACCGAAAACACAAACTGACCCGAGGGCCGTGTGAGTGGCGAAGGTTCTCGAAAGCTGTCGGACAGACGAGGGTTGGTTCTTCATGATAGCTCGCGGGCGTCGCTGGTCGAGGGTCTCTTCCCCAGACACGGAGTGAGCCTAAGTTGGAAATGATTGGATCGCACCACCACTCTCTTCTCTTAAAAAAACAATCTCCATAATTTTACCCCTATATATACAGAGAAGCACGCGACGGGACCCACGTTACAGGGGCAAAATCGGAACCGCAGAAAAAGGTGCACCGGCGGCCGCCACCGGCGGCCGATGATGGGAGAGGAGGATCCGAGCGAAGCCATGTCGCCCCGCGCGTGCCACCGGCGGCCCTTGGCCGTGGTCGCCCCTGCCTGGCCTCGATCGCCGCGCCCGCGCAATCCAGCAAGCAGTCCTCCGCTCCCCGTCCGCGCAAGTGCCCGCCAGGTGGGGTCCGCCACACGCGCGGGCCGCCTGTCAGTGCGGGTACTGTATGCGGCAGCGTGGGTCGTGCTCTCTCTGCCCCGTCCCGTCCGTGCCTGGGGCGTGCCGCGTCCGTGCTCGAGCGCGGACCCGAGGAGGTGGCGGGCGTCAAATCGTGCTCAGACCCGACGCGCGGCGCACCTGACGTGGACCTCAAGGATTTGCCACCTTTTGGAGTGCTTGGACGGGCCTCCAGCGTCGCGTCGGCGACGTGCTTAACAAACTTTTTTATTATTATTATTATCGTCAAAAAAACTATTTTTTAAAAAATTGGACGGCACTAGCTATTTGAACTCGATTACACAACATTTTGGTTATCCTAATTTTCAGGCCGCTGGATTTGTACCGGGTAGAGTAAAACATTTTGCAAAAGAGGAATAAGAGCGCCAACCACGTGAAAGGGTTTTGCCAGGGCACCCTATGAGGTGGAAACCGGACAGCGTGTGTAAACTTGGAAACTTTGAATCAAGGTTGTACGGTGCTCATCCGATGAATAGGGGCTGAGATGAGTTACTTTTACACTTAAGCACTCGTCGACTAGAATGCTAATAATGTTTTTTTTTTGTAAATCCCCCCCCCCAAACCCCCACGTGCAGAGGCTGACGGAGCAACTTCTTCTCTCGCGCACAGAACGCGCCGCCGCCGCCATGGAGTTCGACGCGCGACGCGCATGGCCCCTGTGCAGGCTGTACGTTGCTCATCCGATGAATAGGGGCTGAGATGGGTTACTTTTACACTTAAGCACTCGTCGACTAGAATGCTAATAATGTTTTTTTTTTGTAAATCCCCCCTCCAAACCCCCACGTGCAGAGGCTGACGGAGCAACTTCTTCTCTCGCGCACAGAACGCGCCGCCGCCGCCATGGAGTTCGACGCGCGACGCGCATGGCCCCTGTGCACGAGCAGCGGCCATGGATCCTGTGCACGAACGGCGGACGGACACCCTCTCTCAAGTCGTTGCCATTGATCCTGCAGTTGTCGTTGATTCTGTCTCCGTTGAGGCCGCCGCCATGGATCATGCCATCATCACCGTTGACGCTGGAGTTGGAGGACTCGCACAAAAAGAAGGTTCCATGCTGCTAGTTCTCCGGTGTCCAATACGCCGAGCGGCGAGCGTGGACTGTACTCTTGGCGTCAGTCTGATAGCCCACTGCGCCCACTCTGATAGCGTGCGTCGGACTGCATGGTGGCGGCGACACGTTCTGCGCGCGAGAGAAGAAGTTGCTCCGTCGGCCTCCTGCACGTGGGGGTTTACACAAAAACATTATTAGCATTCTGGTCGACGAGCGCTTAAGTGTAAAAGGAACCCATATTAGCCCTATCCATCAGATGAGCACCGTACGGCCTTATTCAAAGTTTCAAGTTTGGACACGTTATCCGGTTTCCACCTGATAAGGGGCTTTTGCCGGGGCCGCTTGCTTGCTACGCACCCAGCTTTTTTTTTTTTCCTTTTCTTTTCATCGGCTGCAGCGGGAGCTGTTGTTCAGTTGCGGTATTTCTTCGAGCTACAGTACAGACGCTACGCTACAACGGTTACAGCTTTGATCTGCAGCCAACAGGTCCAAAGTTGGTTGCTATTATTTTTTTTTCTTTGATTGAAAGCGACGAATTTTAAACTGTTTCTTGTCACTTTTACCATACAACTTGACCACAATTTGGCAACAAGGGCCAAATATTTCCACTGAACGGAACTTTTCTTACTACAGTACTATATATACACTCAAAGATATTGGCGAACTGAACGCGGGCTTAATTGGTTCTTGCGGTGAAAAATAATCATACGAGTTTATGTCTTGCCTTTGTCATGGGCGGCTCATACTTTTTACTATATTCTACAATATTCTTCTTTGGTAGTTTGGTACCCTACATGTCTATCGATAACGATGTGTCCACGGTATATTTGCCAATCCCAATATCTATTAGAGAGAGACGTTTGTAGTCTTGAGTGATCATACTCATACGCCTGTGTGTATATATATGTGTTGTATGTCTTTGTATTATGTATCAAAAACAAAAAATATCTAGAAATGCATCGTGAAATATATATTATGCATATGGAAACTTGAACATCTAGTGCAGACAAAAATCTACTCTTGTTCGTTATATTAATCTCTGTCACATCGGATGTTGCGGTCTTAAT
This sequence comes from Coix lacryma-jobi var. lacryma-jobi, assembly GCA_009763385.1. Classification (NCBI taxonomy): domain Eukaryota; kingdom Viridiplantae; phylum Streptophyta; class Magnoliopsida; order Poales; family Poaceae; genus Coix; species Coix lacryma-jobi. Next base: position 81,284,068 of record CM019825.1, on the reverse strand, counting down.
TTAGTCTATTAAAAATAGACTAATTATAAAACTAATTTATCAGCCGGAGGATAATACATGAGACGAATCTATTAAGCCTAATTAGTTCATGATTTGATAATATGATGTTACACTAAACATTTGCTAATGATGAATTGATTTAGCTTAATAGATTCATCTTGTTAATTACTGTTTGGTGGTATTATTAGTTTTATAATTAGACTGTTTTTAATATACTAAATTAGCGTTGCTACATGTCATGTGACACGGACTAAACTTTAGTTCCTACAACCAACCACCCTCTAGTTTGGAGATCTACTGACGTCCACTACTAGAGTCTTTGGACGATTTGCAAAATCAGCTTTAGTCACGGAAAAATTTGCGTCCGAGACTAGAAAGGTCTTTAGCCCCGGTTGGTAACACCAACCGGGGCTAAAGTTCCCCTGCCCAACGGCTCATTTGTCAGAGGGACCTTTAGTCCCGGTTGGTATCACCAACCGGGGCTAAAGATTGACCTTTAGCCCCGGTTGGTGACACCAACCGGGACTAAAGGTTTTACCCCGGTTGCTGTATTCAGCCGGGGCTAAATGTTGGCATTTAGCCCCGGCTATGAACAAGGGCCGGGACTAAATGTCCCTCTCTATATTTGAACTGTTCTTCCACCTTCTTCAGCCTACCTGAGCTCTCTCAGTCTTCATTTTTCTCATTGAGTTGTTACTTTGCTGCTTGTTTGCTCTTTTCTCCGGTGATTTTTGTTTGTTAACATATCTCCGGCGATTGATCTATTTCATCACATCTACGTCGACATCGACTCGTTCAAAGGTTACTAGCTTCAGTTTTTTATACTTTTAGCTGCTATATATATATATGTGGTTTTTTAAGCTATTTTAAGTTCATTCACTTGATAGTTCCCAAAAACAAAATGTGACCAGTTTAATTAGTTTATTTTAATTTTTTAGAGAAATAGAGATCATTTAAATCATTTGTTTACAGAAAATAGAAATATATAATACTTTAGTTTACAAAATGTGACCGGTTTAATTAGTTTATTTTAACTTTTTGGAGAAATAGAGATCAGTTAAATCATTTGTTTACATAAATTAGAAATATATAATACTTTAGTTTACAAAATGTGACCAGTTTAATTAGTTTATTTTAATTTTTTAGAGAAATAGAGATCATTTAAATCATTTGTTTACAGAAAATAGAAATATATAATACTTTAGTTTACAAAATGTGACCAGTTTAATTAGTTTATATTAATTTTTTGGAGAAATAGAGATCAGTTAAATCATTTGTTTACAGAAATTAGAAATATATAATATTTTAGTTTACAAAATATGACCGGTTTAATTAGTTTATTTTAATTTTTTAGAGAAATAAAGATCAGTTAAATCATTTGTTTACAGAAATTAGAAATATATAATACTTTAGTTTACAAAATATGACCGGTTTAATTAGTTTATTTTAACTTTTTGGAGAAATAGAGATTAGTTAAATCATTTTTTTACAGAAATTAGAAATATATAATACTTTAGTATACAAAATGTGACCGGTTTAATTAGTTTATTTTAATTTTTTAGAGAAATAGAGATCATTTAAATCATTTTTTACAGAAATTAGAAATATATAATACTTTAGTTTACTGCTCAACTAAAATGCAGAAGGATGTCTGCTTGGTATGTCGTTTTCGAGGGCACCAAGCCAGGTATTTACACCAGCTGGGCCGAGTGCAGTCAGTATGTCCTCAAAGTTAAGGGAGTTGTGCATAAAAAGTACATGTCTTTTGAGGAAGCTTCTGCAGCTCTAGAGGCTTTCAACTCAAGAATCAACTCAATTTCTACTGCACCTACCCCTACCTTACCTTCCTATCAGGTTGAAGTGGCAGACAGTCCATCTTGTTGGACTGTGATGTGGGGAAAATGTGCAGGTGTTGTTAGTTGCTTTGGTTGTGGCCAAGTGGATGAGGCTGCACTGTTATCTTGATGTAATAATTAATTAGACAAGTTCAACTGCTACTACTTATATGCCACCAGTGATGCTTACTAAATTTGGGTGTCATGAACTTGTTTATAAATTTGAGCTAGAAAATTAAATTTGTTGATAAGAATGAGAGATATAATTATGTGATATGTCATATAATGCAGACGATGACACGTCACTGGATGTACAATGCCGATCGTCGCTCAAAAGAGTTCATTGATGGCGTGCATTATTTTTTAAGAGTGGCTGAGGCAAACAAGCGGAATGGCTTTATGTGCTGCCCATGTGCCCTTTGTAATAATTCGAAGGAATATTCTAGCTCAAGGAGTCTTCACTCACACTTGTTCAAGTCAGGTTTCATGCCAAACTATAGTTGTTGGACGAAGTATGGAGAAACTGAGGTTATGATGGAAGAAGGTGAAGAAGAACAATTAGACCCTGACGATGATATTATTGCTCAATACGGTGACTTTGGTGATACTGCAATGGGGAAGGTGAAGAAGAGGCAAGTGCAGAAGACACACTCGCTGAAGATGATGCTCTTGGTGATGTCATTCATGATTCACAAAGAGATTGCGAAAGTGAAAGGGAGAAGGCTAAGTTTGACTGTATGCTAGAGGATCACAAGAAATTACTATATCCGTCTGCTGCAGATGGACAAAAAAAGTTGGGTACAACACTTGAGTTGCTACAATGGAAGACACAGAATGGTATATCTGACAAGACATTTGGACAATTATTGAAGATTATAAAACAAAAGATGCTTCTGAAGCCTAACGAATTGCCTGCCACTACGTACGAAGCAAAACAAGTCGTCTGTCCATTGGGTTTAGAAATCCAGAAGATACATGCATGTCCTAATGACTGCATCCTGTACCGTGGTAAGGAATACGAGAATTTGGATGAATGCCCTGTATGTAAAGCGTCACGATATAAGATCAGGCGAGATGACCCTGGCGATGTTGAGGGTGAAGAACGTCCCCGGAAGGAAATCCCTGCCAAGGTTATGTGGTACGCTCCTATAATACCACGCCTGAAACGTCTGTTCAGAAACAAGGACCATGAAAAGTTGGTGCGATGGCACAAAGAAGACCGTAAGGTAGACAACATGTTGAGACACCCGGTGATGGGTCCCAGTGGAGAGCAATAGATAGAGAATTCTCGGAATTTGCAAAAGACGCTAGAAACTTAAGGTTTGGTTTTAAGTACGGACGTGATGAATCCTTATGGGGAACAGAGCAGTAGTCATAGCATGTGGCCTGTTACTCTATGTATCTACAACCTTCCTCCATGGTTATGCATGAAGCAGAAGTTCATTATGATGCCCGTGCTCATCCAAGGCCCGAGACAACCTGGCAACGACATCAATGTCTACCTAAGGCCATTAGTTGAGGAACTCCTACTTTTATGGAGTAAATCAGGTGTACGTGTGTGGGATGATTACAAACAGGAACACTTTGACCTGCGAGCATTGTTGTTCATAACAATCAATGATTGGCCTGCTCTAAGTAATCTTTCAGGACAGACAAACAAGGGATATAATGCATGCACATATTGTTTTGATGACATGGATATTATATATTTGAAAAAATGTAGAAAGGTAGTGTACCTTGGCCATCGTCGATTTCTTTGTGTGAATCACCAGGTTAGAAAGAAAGGCAAGCATTTTAAAGGTGAGACAGACCACCGGAGCAAGCCTCGCAACAGAACTGGGGAAGATATACTTGAGATGATCAAGGATGTGAAAGTAGTCTTTGGAAAGGGGACGAGCAGTGAACCTGTTCCGAAAGACGCTACGGGACACGCACCCATGTGGAAGAAGAAATCAATATTTTGGGAGCTACCCTATTGGCATGTACTAGAGGTCCGCCACGCGATCGACGTGATGCACCTGGCAAAGAATCTTTGTGTCAACCTTCTAGGATTCATGGGTGTGTATGGAAAGTCTAAGGATACACTTGAAGCACGACAAGACTTGCAGCGCATGAAAGAACGAGACAACCTACATCCAGAGAAGACAGATGATGGACGCCATTACTTAAGACCTGCTAGCTATACTCTTAGCAATGAAGAGAAGGAAATCATGTTTGTATGCCTAAACAGCATCAAGGTCCCATCTGGATTCTCCTCAAATATAAAGGGAATAATAAATATGCAAGAGAAGAAATTCCTAAACTTAAAGTCGCATGACTGCCACGTGCTTATGACGCAATTGCTTCCAGTTGCTTTAAGAGGAATTCTACCTCCACATGTACGTCTGGCCACTGTGAAGCTATGTGCATTCCTCAATGCAATTTCTCAGAAGGCAATTAATCCACTAGAACTAGCTACTCTACAGAATGACGTGGTTCAATGTCTTGTGAGCTTTGAGTTGGTGTTCCCTCCATCCTTCTTTAATATCATGACACACCTCCTAGTTCACCTGGTCAAGGAGATTCATATTCTCGGTCCTGTGTTCCTACACAACATGTTCCCCTTCGAGAGGTTCATGGGAGTACTGAAAAAATATGTTCACCAACGTGCTCGGCCAGAAGGAAGCATCGCCAAGGGCTATGGGACAGAGGAGGTCATAGAGTTCTGTGTTGACTTTATTCCTGACCTTGACCCGATTGGTGTTCCTGAATCATGGCACGAGGGGAGGCTGTGTGGAAAGGGGACACTAGGGAAGAAAACATATATCGGTATGGGGAACGATTATTTCAATAAAGCGCACTACACAGTTCTTCAAAACTCATCAGTGGTGGATCCATATATCGAGGTACACAAGGAGTTCCTACGATCCCAATTTTCTAGGAAGAATGAAGTTTGGATTACACGTGAGCACATGAATACTTTTAGCACTTGGTTGCGAAAAGAATGTCTGGGTGATAACAATATTAATGAGCAACTATATTTGTTGGCTAGGCAACCATCATGGCACATCCTCACGTACAAAGGGTATGAGATAAATGGAAACACATTCTACACTATTGCCCAAGATAAAAGGAGCACAAACCAAAACAGTGGTGTTCGCGTAGATGCCACAGACCCAAATGGGAAGAGGCAAACATATTATGGCCGCATAGAGGAGATTTGGGAACTAGACTACGCACCTAATTTTAAAGTCCCTTTGTTTCGATGCCAATGGGTCAAGGCGACCGGAGGCGGAGTAACAGTTGACAAGGAGTATGGAATGACAACAGTGGATCTCAACAATATTGGATACAAAGGTGAACCATTGAGAACACAAGGTTGATATGTGCCCTTGTGGTTCCCTTCCTGAGTGATGAGTGATCGATCAACGGGCAACATGTCTCTTGGCTGTGTTGATGTGCAGGTGCGGAGCTCGGGCAGTGATCGAAGGTGAGGTGAAGGTCAAGTAGGGACGTGCCGTGCCGACGGACTGGGAGCGGTGAAGGGCGGACGTGGAGCTTGGACCGACGGACCAGGAGACCTGAGGATCAGCTGTGGTAGCTGGCACGTGGCGTTGACAAGCAAGAGTACATGGGGATGTGCGGTGCATCGGCCGAGTCGGGAGGTTGCCCGGCAGTGGAGGCTGGACATGCTCCGGCATCGGTGCTGGAACTCGGGGTGTGCGAACCACATCCCGTCTACGGCACGGGTTCGGTAGCTGAGCCTCGAAAAGCTACCCTCGACGGTTTCCGAGTTTCGGGCCTCAAAACTCGGGGTGGCCGGTTTCCGAGTTTGGGCCTCAAAACTCGGCAAGGACGGTTTCCAGGTTTGGGCCACAAAACCTGGGTGCGCGGGTTTCTGAGTTTGGGCCACAAAACTCAGCCTGAGGACAGGTTTCCCGGTTTCGGCCTCAAAACCGGGGGAAGGCCCAGGTTTCCCGGTTTCGGCCTCAAAACCATGGGGGAGGTCCACAAAAAGGACGGTCGACGCGTGGCGGCGTGGAGAGGCTGGCGCGGAGGCGAGGCTATCCACGAGGTAGGCGCGGCGGTCGACTGGGCAGCACGTGGCGGCATCCTGAGGCTTGCGTCGAGGCGAAGCTAAGGATGAGGAAGGCGCGTGGTCATCAGATCAACCATCAACAGAGTTGGATCGGGATACCCCTAGGGTTGGCCGTTTCGCTCAAGTATCTAGGGGTAGTAATGGGGATTATTGTTTTAGGCTATAAATAAGAGAGGCACCCCTCCTCTCCCTCTATCCTTGCAGTCATTTGTTCCTGAGCTCTCTCTCTCTCTAGCCCTCGCTTAGGTTCTAATCATACCTCGCTGCAAGCGATCCGCAGAGACGGCAATCATACCTCTGTGTATTTGGATCTTTGAGGAAACGAGACCGTATTCTCGTTGTCTCCTCGTGTGGAGGAATTTCGGCTGAAATCGAATCGTGCTTCTGTGTTCTTCATGTTTTGTTTTTTCATCTCCCAGAGATTTGCTTCGTTCTTCCTCTCCGCGAGATGATTTTCGATTCCACTTGAATCAATTTGTTCTAGGTCGTGAGCCCCTTCTTTCTACCGAAGGGATTCTCTTCTAACCTCACGAATCCATAGATCAGGTTGATTTCGTGTTCGTTCTTCCTCTTTTCCCTTTTCCGGTGTTTCTCAGATTACTCTCAATTGACTTGGATTGGTGCGATGATTTCTTAGGATTAGCACCCCAATACATACAGGAACACCTGGCAGGAGTTTGATCAAAGCCCCTTTTGGTTTGGTGAAGTTTCGATTGATTTGGAGTTTGTCCCGAGCGTTTTTCGTGTGTTCTGCTCATCCGCGGGCAGTCCACCCCTTCAGTGGCGGACAGTCCGGGACTCGGGGTTTGGCTAGGTCAGAACTGCGCAGCGTGATACTGTTCGCGGTCTCGTGATCGGCGGACAGTCCGCCAGTGACCCACGGACAGTCCGGGGTCACATCCGACGCAGCACAGGATCAGCATCGGACGCTCGACGGTCACTGTTCACTTGTACCGCGGACAGTCCGGCGTGCAAACCGCGGACAGTCCGGGAGTCAGTCCAGAACTTGATCAGAACAGTTCTGTTTCTGTCCTTTTGCCGGCGGACAGTCCGCACCTCCAGTGGCGGACAGTCCGGCGTTGGGCGGACAGTCCGGGACCCTGACCCCGGACAGTCCGCGAACCTGCTGATTGTGCTGTTTTGTTCCGTGGCTTTGGTAGTTGGTCTTGGGGTTTCTCCAGAGGTTCCGCTGTACCACTAGGAACATCTCCTAGGGTATCCACCTACTCGTAGGTCGTGAACACTCCGGTCATTTCGAAGTCTTCGCTTTTGGGGTGACTTTCTGGGACAAGGGCTATACAATTCACGAGTTGAATTTGAAGCTCCCATTCACCCCCCCTCTGGTCGCTAATCCGGTCCTTCAATTGGTATCGGAGCCGGTTAAGGATCTCTCCTACCTTAATCGGTTTTGGATCCTAAGGGCGACATGGAACGAGGGAATAGCAAGGCTCCTTGGTTCGATGGAACGAACTATCCCTATTGGAAGATTCGGATGCGTGCTTATCTCAACAGCATCGGATCTTCTGTCTGGGAGATATGTGAGAACGCTGAGTACGTAGTCCTTGCGGCTCGTGTGGGTCAGATCCAGATTGACCAACACGAGGCCAACTCCAAGGCTCGTAATGCTCTTCTGGCCAGCCTCTCCCTTCCTGAGTTCGAACGTATCTCAGAGCTTGAGACGGCACGAGAGATCTGGGTGAAGCTTCAAAGCTATCACGAGGGAACCGCTCATGTTAAGACCAGACTCTTCGAGACCTACAAGCGAGAGTACGAGAACTTTGTTCAGTTGGAGGGAGAGACGATTGACGCCATGTTCGCACGTTTCCAAACGATTGTGAACAAGATGCGTGCCAATCGGGCCAACCTACCCTATGACGATCATGAGAGGGCTCTCAAGTTGCTATACGCCCTGGATGGAGGGTATGGGAGGTGAAGGGGAGCGACGCACAGGGTGCATGAATCTCGAGCTCCTACGACGACCCCTCACCGTGGACGAGCTGTTCAGCAAGCTCAAGTCCACTGAGATCGATCACCTGACTCAGGCCAAGCTGAAGAACCCATCTTCACACACCATGGCTTTGGTCTCAGGCACAGGTGGATCGACTTCTCTGCTGACGCTTCACCTCCTCTTGTCGCTTTGTCTTCTTTGCATACAGTCACGGAGGAGCAGTTGGAGGCGCTGGGAGACGATGAGCTCGCCCTCGCCATCACCCGGTTCTCGCGGTTTCACAACAACCGCCTGAATCGCCGGCGTGGTGGCGCACGCGAGGGCTGCTACAAGTGTGGTGATCTAGACCACTTCATGGCGAACTGCCCCAAGAACGTCAAGAACTTCCCCGGCAAGAACCGCAACTTCAGGCGCAAGGGCAAGCCGGAGAACAAGGCCGGGAAGAATAACAAGAATGGCTTCTACCGCCAGGAGGACATGGAGAAGGCTTTCGACGCCGGCAAGCGTGCTTCCTCGCCACCATCGGCGATGGCGAGAAAACTCCGACGGCGGTTCCAGCGACGACGAGTCCGAGCACAAGATGGAGGATCGCTTCAACGGACTCTGCTTCTTCGGCAACTCCTCCAAGGGCTTTTGCACCATGGCCTTGGATGAAGAGGACCGCAAGCACCAGGCAGAGGACACCGATGACGCTCACAACGACGACGACGACAATGCTTCTGAGGTACCAAATTCTTCTGAAGTCGATCGTCTCACTGAGGAGCGGGATAGGTTTGTGGATTTGGTCGGTGTCTGGAGAAGAGGCTTACAGAAGTGTTCCAAAGCGCGTTGAGTTTAAGGCTAAGTTGAAAGAGGCGCGTAAGGAACTTGAGATTGCTAGGTCCGAGGTGAAGGTGGTCGATGTGGAGGAGTGTGAGGAGTGCACGATGCATATGACAAGCTTTGCCACCCTGCAAACCAAGTATGCCTCTTTGATTGAGGTGTATGATGAGCTGAAGAGTAGGCTAGACTTGGTGGGTGATTGCAAAGAGTGTCCTCCCTGAAGATAGAGCTGGAGGAAGTGAAGGCTAGGCCTTCTTTGCTGGGTGCGTGCAAGCTTTGTCCTAGCTTGCGAACTGAGTTGGCAGGAGTTAATGCCAAGCTTGCTGAAGCCTTGAAGGCCAGCTCAGTTAGCACCTTGTCCGCTCCATGTGAGCGATGCGTGGGGATGGAGCTTGAGATTGCCAACTGTCGGCATGACAGGATGCAAACCGAGGAGGAAAAACACACCTTCGGTCCATCCTGAGTTGGGTGTCATGCAGTGAGCCGCAGTTGGGCATGATGATCAGTCAGTTCAAGAGGGGAACTGATTGCTCGGGAGTAGGCTTTACTTCAGGTGGGAAGGGCGCTAGTACCTTTGGTAAGATCGGTGAGTTTAGCGGAGTGAACCCGAGTGAGAAACCATCCGCTATCCCTAAGCTTACCAAGATCACCCCACCTGAGCCTCCTAAGCCTATCACCAAGGATGGCATCCTTGATGAACCTCCCAAGGCTCCACCTCGCAAGCAAGTGTGGGTTCCAAAACCTAACCATCTTAGGAACACACTTGACACCCTTCCTGACGTCTCTAGTGATCCCCTTCCGAAGGGCAAGCAGCCAGCCAGAGTGAACAACCCTCGCAACAATAGGAACCAACAACCCAAGAGAGTGGTGAGGTTTGAGTGCGAGTATTGTCACCGTGAGGGTCACCTAGCTGAGTTTTGCTTTCGAGAGGAAGAGAGACGCTAGGAAGGAGTTGGAGCTGAACAACCAGGCCAGGCACCACCCTTTCCATGGTGTGCAAGGTCGGGGAGTTCAGAGGCAGGGCGCTAGACCTGGAGGAGCCCCCTCAGGTTGCTAGGCCCCAGGCAGCTAGACCACAGGGTGGTGGTCGTGCCCGTCGCGGTTCTGGTCGTCCTCTATACGATCGTGAGCCGAGTGTAAGAGGTTTTGCTGCTCAGTCCCATAGCGGACCACCTTTTCAGTATGGTGGTGATCGCTTTGCTCAGATGGGACAGGTAGGTCAGTTTGGAGGTTTTCCGTTCCATAGCGGACCACCCTTTCAGGTTGGTGGTGATCGCTATCCACCCATGGGACGAGGACAGTTTGGTGTTGCTGCTAACACTTTTTCTGGGCCTATGACACAGCACTGGTATCCTTCTCAGTATACTAACCCCAGTGTTGTGCCATATGCTCACTTCCTGCCTTTCTATTGATGCAGGAACTTCGGTTGGAGAACATGTGGCTCATGGATTCCGGGTGTTCGCGCCACATGACCGGAAAGAAGGAATGGTTCTCCAGCCTTAGCCCCGTGATGCACAAGGAGTACATCACTTTCGGGGATAATAGTAGAGGTAAGGTTGTTTCTCAGGGAGCCATTCGGCTCAATGAGAACTTTGTCCTGAAGAATGTTGCCTTGGTTTCTAATTTGCATTTCAACTTGCTTTTGTTTCGCAACTTCTTGAGGATGATTGTGAAGTGCGCTTTAAGAAGGGTTTGAGTCGCGTTTTAGACCCTCGGGGAGATCTTGTTTGTCGGATCGTCCCTTTTGGCCGTGTTTTCAGAGCCGACTTTTCTCAGTCCTTCGGCTCTGCTAGGTGTTTGATGGCTGGTCCTTCTTCTGATTTGTGGAAGTGGCATAGGAGGCTCGGTCACTTGAGTTTTGACTTGCTTGCAAGGCTTAGCTCACTTGGCCTAATCCAAGGATTGCCCAAGCTTAAGTTTCAGAAGGACCTTGTTTGCCATCCTTGTCGTCACGGGAAGATGGTTGCTGCTTCTCACCCACCTGTTACTCAGGTGATGACAAAGCGACCCGGCGAGCTTTTTCACATGGACACAGTCGGTCCAGCTCGGGTTTGCTCAGCGGGTGGGAAGTGGTACGTTCTAGTGATCGTTGACGATTTTTCGAGGTATTCTTGGGTATTTTTCATGGAGGGTAAGGATGAAGCGTTTTCTTTTGCTCGTGACTTAATCTTGAAGTTGAAAACTGAGTTTCCCCTGATACCATTAGAGCTATTCGTAGCGATAATGGTACTGAGTTTGATAACTCTCAGTTTGCCTCTTTCTGTTCTTCTAATGGAATCGAGCATCAGTTCTCTTCTCCTTATGTCCCTCAGCAGAACGGTGTTGTTGAGCGCAAGAACCGGACCCTTGTTGAGATGGCCAGGACGATGCTCGATGAGCATAGGACTCCTAGGCGTTTTTGGGCCGAGGCGATCAACACCGCTTGCCATGTTTCAAATCGCATCTTTCTTCGTGCTTTAATGAAAAAGACTTCTTATGAGTTGCGTTTTGGACGAGTACCCAAGGTGTCTCATTTTCGGGTGTTTGGGTGTAAGTGCTTTATCCTGAAGCAAGGCAATTTGGATAAATTTGAATCTCGCTCTGCCGATGGGGTGTTTCTTGGTTATGCCTCTTATTCACGTGCTTATCGAGTTCTTAACCTTGAAACTAACCGGATAGTGGAGACCTGCGAGGTCACATTCGACGAAACTATGCCTTGTGTTTCTTCTGCTTTTGAGGTTGCAGGAGAACAGGAGATGGGAGAGACCATCTTTGTGGAGGAGGAGCAGGAGAATGCCGATTGGGGTGATCCCGAGCCAACTCCACTGGCTGCCCCCATCGACCCTGCGACGTCTACTTCAGCTCGAGGACCAGATCCCACTACGTCTTCTTCTTGGGGTCCTCTAGAGCCACCTCTCCAGCGAGCACCCGCTGCACCTGAGGGAGCGACAGCATCTGGCGAGGGGGAGGCGACTTCGGCGAGGCAAGCGCCCCGAAGCGTTCAGCAAGTTCACCCCCCGCGACAGATGATCGGCGGCATCGACCAGCGAGTCACGCGGTCGCGAGCGTATGAAATCTCCCACTTTGCTCATTCTGCATTCGTTGCGTCTTTTGAGCCCAAAGATGTTGGACACGCACTTTCTGATTCTAACTGGGTCAATGCCATGCATGAGGAGCTAGAAACTTTGAGCGAAACCAAGTCTGGACCTTAGTTCCACCTCCACCACAATGCCACCCTATAGGTACCAAATGGGTTTTCAAAAACAAAGAGGGTGAGGATGGGATGGTAGTGAGGAACAAGGCTAGGCTAGTAGCCCAGGGTTTTGCCAGAAAGAGGGTATAGACTATGATGAAACCTTTGCCCCTGTAGCCCGTTTAGAAGCCATTAGAATCCTTCTAGCCTTTGCTGCTTCGAAGGGTTTTAAGCTTTACCAGATGGATGTCAAGAGTGCCTTCTTGAATGGGTATATAGAGGAAGAGGTTTATGTTAGGCAACCCCCTGGCTTTGAGGATCCCAAGTTTCCAAACCATGTTTATAAACTTTCAAAAGCGTTGTATGGTTTGAAACAAGCCCCGAGAGCGTGGTATGATCGTTTGAAAAACTTTTTACTCTCCAAGGGTTTCAAAATGGGACGGGTGATAGAACTTTGTTTCTCCTCAAGCAAGGCAACGATACCCTGTTAGTCCAGATTTATGTGGATGACATCATCTTTGGTGGCTCTTCTCATGCGCTTGTTGCAAAGTTTTCAGATACTATGAGCAGGGAGTTCGAGATGAGTATGATGGGCGAGTTGACTTTCTTCCTCGGGTTGCAAATAAGCAAACCCGAGATGGGACGTTTGTGCATCAAGACAAATACACGAAGGACATCCTGAAGAAGTTCGACATGGGCGAGGCCAAGCCTCTTACGACGCCCATGCCGACGACTGCGGCGATGGACGCGGACCAGGACGGAGAGCCGGTTGACCAGAAGGAGTACAGAAGCATGATTGGCTCACTTCTGTACCTGACGGCGACGAGGCCGGATATACAGTTTCTGTGTGTCTGTGCGCTCGTTTTCAGGCGTCCCCTCGACTTCCCACAAGCAAGCGGTCAAGCGCATCATGAGGTACCTCCGATACACTCCTGAGTTCGGACTTTGGTACTCTTCTTCTTCGACTCTTTCGCTTTGTGGTTATTCCGATGCGGATTTTGCCGGCTGTCGGCTTGAGCGCAAGTCTACTTCTGGGACTTGTCAGTTTCTTGGCTCTTCTTTGTTTCGTGGTCTTCTCGCAAACAGTCGAACGTAGCCCAGTCTACTACAGAAGCCGAGTATGTTGCCGCTGCTTCTTGTGCTTCGCAGCTTTTATGGATGGTTGCTACATTGCGTGATTTTGGTCTAGATTTCAGTCGGGTCCCTTTGCTTTGCGACAGCACTTCTGCCATTAGTGTAGCAAAGAACCCTGTTCTTCACTCCAAGACCAAGCACATCGATGTTCGCTTTCACTTTCTTCGTGATCACTATGAGAAAGGCGACATTGATCTTAGGCATGTAGACACCCATAACCAGGTTGCGGATATTTTCACCAAGCCTTTGGATCTCTCAACTTTTGCTAGGTTGAGAGGTGAGCTTGGTGTGTGTTTCCCCTTTTAGATGGGGGAAACATTTTGCTTATTGTACTATAATCTGACTTTCTGATCCTTTTTGTTTTTGGGTCTTGAGTCTTTTTGTTTTACTTTGGCTCCGATTCTGACTTCATCATGCATACATCTTTACTTTAAGCTTCATGTCTATATTCCTTAGAATGAATTTATGCTCTATTTAGTGTATGCTTCGATGATATATGATGATGCTTGTAGCTTAGGCTCTCTTTGATCACTGTTACAATTTGTGAGCTAAGCTATTCTTTCAGAACGCTGAACATGTTTAATGAACTTAAAACTTGATCTTGTTCACCATTGAGTTTGGCAACTAGCATGTGTAGGATGTGTTGAGATCACTTGAGCTATTTCATATATGCTAGGTTGCTATGTCTCTAGTTCTGAGTCATTCACTTGCTTGGACTGTTCATAATCTGCTTAAAATGAACCAAGTTTTAGTGAATTGGTAAGATCGAGATGGGATTGCTTTGTCAGCACATCACGGTATCGAGACTGTTTCTCATAGCACCTTGAGTTAAACTTGAGCCGTGTAGTGTAAGACCGAAACCGATGCTTTAAGCTCCTGATTGCATATGCATAGGCTTAGCACGGTTGGAAAGTTAGGCAATGACAAGCTTTCAACCTCTCGCAATCACATGCTGAATTTAAACTTGTGTAAAAACCGCTGCAAATATCTCCGATAAAATCTAATAACACAAGTTTATGTTTCACTCTATAGCATGATGGTTGAACTTTGCTAGGGGTAGTTCACCTTACATACATGTTTAGCACTTGTTTGACTTCCTGTCTATATATGCTTAGTGCTAATTTGATGGTGAACCCCCTTTCTGAATGGCTTTAAAACTGCTCACTAGGCTTATGCATTCATATCTTGTATTTGGTGATCAGTTTGAGCCTTTGCTAGCATTGTGTATGATGCTTTGTAGTCGGTCAGCACTCATTAGAGCATTCTTTCACTCTTTCGAGTATATACTTGAAGCTGCTAACATGCATTTTTGACTCATGTGCATGTGCTTGACTCCGATAGGCATGACCTAGCTCCGTTTGCCTTTCTTGAGCTCCTTTTCCCTCTCTTTTGTTTGCAAATTGCCCCCAAGGGGGAGAATGTTTTCGAAGATGAGATTTCGATTTTCTGTGGTGACAATTTGCAACTTATGCTTCACTTGTTGAGGGGGAGTTCTTTGAGTAAGGGGGAGTTTTTCTGCCTGTTTTGAGTTATAAGCTTCAGCTAGTGGTGTTGAGCCCATTTTGCCTCTTCTTGAGGACTAGCTTGTTTCTGACTTGGTTGCGTCGAGCCGTTGCCCATGTCTTTGGGAACCAAGTTTGTGCTCTCATTTGATCGAGTTTTGCTTCTGATGAGTTGTTGCTCCGATCTTTTGCTTGGTTGTGTCGAACCGTTGCCCATGTCTTTGGGGACCAAGCTTCGCTTATCTCGAATTGTTCTTCTTCGGCCTTTTCTCTGGCTTTTGAACATTTCGAGTGAGTTTTTCCCTTTCTATCTAATTCTGCTTTCTTTATTCTGGTTACGGATACTATGAGTTGACGATGCACTCATCAAGGGGGAGATTGAGAACACAAGGTTGATATGTGCCCTTGTGGTTCCCTTCCTGAGTGATGAGTGATCGATCAACGGGCAACATGTCTCTTGGCTGTGTTGATGTGCAGGTGCGGAGCTCGGGCAGTGGTCGAAGGTGAGGTGAAGGTCAAGTAGGGACGTGCCGTGCCGACGGACCGGGAGCGGTGAAGGGCGGACGTGGAGCTTGGACCGACGGACCAGGAGACCTGAGGATCAGCTGTGGTAGCTGGCACGTGGCGTTGACAAGCAAGAGTACATGGGGATGTGCGGTGCATCGGCCGAGTCGGGAGGTTGCCCGGCGTGGAGGCTGGACATGCTCCGGCATCGGTGCTGGAACTCGGGGTGTGCGAACCACATCCCGTCTACGGCACGGGTTCGGTAGCTGAGCCTCGAAAAGCTACCCTCGACGGTTTCCGAGTTTGGGCCTCAAAACTCGGGGTGGCCGGTTTCCGAGTTTGGGCCTCAAAACTCGGCAAGGACGGTTTCCAGGTTTGGGCCACAAAACCTGGGTGCGCGGGTTTCTGAGTTTGGGCCACAAAACTCAGCCTGAGGACAGGTTTCCCGGTTTCGGCCTCAAAACCGGGGGAAGGCCCAGGTTTCCCGGTTTCGGCCTCAAAACCGGGGGGAGGTCCGCAAAAAGGACGGTCGACGCGTGGCGGCGTGGAGAGGCTGGCGCGGAGGCGAGGCTATCCACGAGGTAGGCGCGGCGGTCGACTGGGCGGCACGTGGCGGCATCCTGAGGCTTGCGTCGAGGCGAAGCTAAGGATGAGGAAGGCGCGTGGCCGTCAGATCAACCATCAGCAGAGTTGGATCGGGATACCCCTAGGGTTGGCCGTTTCGCTCAAGTATCTAGGGGTAGTAAGGGGATTATTGTTTTAGGCTATAAATAAGAGAGGCACCCCTCCTCTCCCTCTATCCTTGCAGTCATTTGTTCCTGAGCTCTCTCTCTCTAGCCCTCGCTTAGGTTCTAATCATACCTCGCTGCAAGCGATCCGCAGAGACGGCAATCATACCTCTGTGTATTTGGATCTTTGAGGAAACGAGACCGTATTCTCGTTGTCTCCTCGTGTGGAGGAATTTCGGCTGAAATCGAATCGTGCTTTGTGTTCTTCACGTTTTGGTTTTTCATCTCCCAGAGATTTGCTTCGTTCTTCCTCTCCGCGAGATGATTTTCGATTCCACTTGAATCAATTTGTTCTTGGTCGTGAGCCCCTTCTTTCTACCGAAGGGATTCTCTCTAACCTCACGAATCCATAGATCGGGTTGATTTCGTGTTCGTTTTCCTCTTTTCCCTTTCCGGTGTTTCTCAGATTACTCTCAATTGACTTGGATTGGTGCGATGATTTCTTAGGATTAGCACCCCAATACATAGAGGAACACCTGGGAGGAGTTTGATCAAAGCCCCTTTTGGTTTGGTGAAGTTTCGATTGATTTGGAGTTTGTCCCGAGCGTTTTTGTGTTTCTGCTCATCCGCGGACAGTCCGCCCCTTCAGTGGCGGACAGTCCGGGACTCGGGGTTGGCTAGGTCAGAACTACGCAGGCGATACTGTTCGCGGTCTCATGACCGGCGGACAGTCCGCCAGTGACCCGCGGACAGTCCGGGGTCACATCGGACGCAGCACAGGATCAGCATCGGACGCTCGACGGTCACTGTTCACTTGTACCGCGGACTATCCGGCGTGCAAACCGCGGACAGTCCGGGAGTCATCCAGAACTTGATCAGAACAGTTCTGTTTCCGTCCTTTTGCCGCGGACAGTCCGCACCTCCAGTGGCGGACAGTCCGGCGTTGGGCGGACAGTCCGGGACCCTGACCCCGGACAGTCCGCGAACCTGCTGATTGTTCAGTTTTGTTCCGTGGCTTTGGCAGTTGGTTTTGGGGTTTCTCTGGAGGTTCCGCTGTACCACTAGGACATCTCCCAGGGTATCCACCTACTCGTAGGTCGTGAACCTCCGGTGGTTTCGAGTCTTCGCTTTTGGGGTGACTTTCTGGGACAAGGGCTATACAATTCACGAGTTGAATTTGAAGCTCCCATTCACCCCCCCTCTGGTCGCTAATCCGGTCCTTCAGCATGACCGTGGGCAGTTATAGTGAGCGACCTGGCATTGAGACAACCCCCGGTGTAGAAGGCCCATGACGTCCCGGTGTTGTGTTCTCGAATTTCCTGAAGTGGTCGCCGACGGCTGCCTGGCAAGGTGTGATCGGGCGATGTGTGGACATCTTTGTCCCAGCTGGGTAGAATCGATTATAATCATCATCGCTCCTGGTTAGTGAGTAACTTGACTGGGCATGTGTTACCGTAGTAAACTATGGAACTAAAGATGGTTATAATGTTTAATCTGAAAGGCTATTGAAGAAATAGTCACTGTGCTTGATTAATAGCCAAGTGATTCCTCTAGATCAGGTGCAAATCTAGTTAATCAGGTTGATTACTCAAATTGATTGCTAATACTCTAATGATGATTATCTAATTAATAAAAATGCTTTTACGCAAAAGAGTAAGTATAGCCAACCCCAGATACAGCCTTGCATACTCCTTGGTGTCGTTTATTTCTGGTTTATGACGGGTAAGTCTAGCTGAGTACCTTCTCGTACTCAGAGTTCATTCCCCTTGTTGTTGCAGATGGGCAATGCTTCTTCGGCTATTGCAAGAACTGTCTGTACCCCGTCGAGGGTGGTGACTAGACCATGGGCATGGTCAACTCTTTTCTCTCCTGATGCTTTTGTGGACTGATCAGGCAATGACACCGTATTGTGAACTGAGAACTTATGTTTAAAACTATGTTGCTTCCGCTTTCGAAATTCGAACTATGGTTTGTAATAACTGTTGAACTCCGATGTATTTGAACTATGTGCGAACTGAATGTACCTCGTGGACATGTACGCTAATCTATTACGATCTTGGCTAAAGTTGAATGATTTGAAATCCTTCGAGATTTCCGGACTACCGGGTTGTACGAGCTTAAGTACCTGTAATCTCTGTGAAAGCGGGGATTCGGTGCTTAATCTGTATAAATTGAATCGGTTCTGACATAGTATACCTCGCTTATCGGGGCGGCAGTCTCTCGTCTTCCATCCTTGTTTTGACAACATCTTTCTCTATGAGACCTTAGAGCATCTGCAACATTCAGAGAAAAGAATGCACTGCCGGCGGCAGCATCCAAATGGCTTCTAGAGAGTGGGGTTAGGCCATGGTCGAAGTTCTGGATCAATAGCCAGTCCTCCATACCATGGTGTAGACAAGCAGTGACGTACTCTTGCATTCTCTCCCAAGCCTCGGAATAGATTCCTCGGCTTGTTGCGTAAAGGTGGAGATTTGGTTGCGAAGAGCGTTCGTCTTGCCCATCGGAAGAATTTGGCGAGAAAAGCATTGGAACACTTGTCCCATGTGTCTCTACAGCGTTGCGATCGGTATAGAACCATTGCTTTTGCTTTTCCTAGAAAGAAAGGGGAAAGAGACGAAGACGGATGGCTTCTTGGGTTATCCCCTTAATGGTGAAGGTGCCGCAAATCTCCAAAATTGTTGGAGGTGAGCATTGGCATCCTCATGAGCTTTGCCACACAAATGGGCTAGCTTGGACCATCGTGATCAGAGCCGGTTTCATCAACTCAAAATTGAGGTTGGCATCGATCACGGCTGGTCCTGTCGCTACATTGGTGGCAGAAGGAGCAGGAAATTCATGAATGGTCTTGTTTGCCATCGTGAAGATAGAACAAGATAAGAAAGAAAGAAGTTAAGAAGATGAAGGAAAAGATAAGAAGGACTAAGGAAAGAAAGAATGGGGTAAGATGGGATTCGCTAAGCGGGAGCTTAAACGAAGATAAATTCGACACGGACTCAACCGATACAAACCGATTGCCTTCCCCGGCAACGGCGCTAGAAATGCTTGTTGGTAGTTCTTAACTTCACTAAAGATAGCCTAGGCAACTATCCCCGGTAACGGCCCAGAAATACTTGTTGACACTTGCTAACGTCGTTACTCGGAGTAGACTATGGATCTATCCCTGGTAGCGGCGCCAGAAATGCTTGAAGAAAGTCCAGTCACTATGCCTTAAGAGTGAAGCTAAAGCAGCTATCTACTAATGTCAAATGGGGTTGTCAATCCCGACACTAATAGGAGCTAGCTAGAGAGATTGCAATCTACCAGGAGGAGATTCTGCAAGCGCACAGAACTATCGTAGTAGCCTTCCCTGGGAGTACCAGGTGTCGATTTATTTGATCCCAAAGGAGGCTAGGGTGGTGTATGAGTCGAGTCAAGGGGGGATGAGAGTCGAAGAATAAGAAAGGGAAAAGAAGAGAGGAGATGAAAGGCTAGAAAGAATATGTGGGTGAATAGGTAAGGATGAAATGGATGGTAAGGTAAGGTGGATGGATAGGTAGATAGGGGGTAACTAGGGTAACTAACTAATAACTAGTAACTACTGAGTTTCCTAGATAACTATGAAGCAAGATAACTACGAAGCAAGATAGGCAAATGTCAATTAAGCAACCAAGTTAAGTAAAGTTTTATTCCTATCTTGTCAAGTACCCGAGGCGTACTAGCCTTTACCACTGACTTAGGTTGAACGCTAGCACAACGAGCCTTACTGTTAAACTGGGCCAACTACGTGGTGGAATTCAAGGCACACAGGGTTGTCACCACCTGCTTGCTACCACATCTATCCGGGGGTCCAGCCGTATCTGAAGGTAAGTCTATAACTAAGCACCACACTTAATTATATTCTAACTATCTCTACCCTAGCTTTGAATAGAGACACCCTTGCGGACATCAGAGCAAATACTTGACTTAATAAGATAAACACTAAACTAACTAAGCAACCTATTGGCAAAGATCAAACACTAAGCTCACTAGAGATTAACTACTATGGCTAAGTGAATTGAACTGTAGGATAGCTAGGCACTCAAGCAATCAATCAAGTATACTACTCAATACTGGTAAGTAGAATAAAGTAATACTTGAAATGATGAACTAGAATATAGTAAAGTGCTTGAGATACAAAAGCAAAACCTGAACTGGAGATGAAGGAGACTCTTGCCAACTCCAGGACCGATCACTCGCACGCTTCTACTCTTGAGCTAAGCCTTGAGCAAGCGCTTCCGCGAGGGCAAGGATGCCTTGCTCTACTAGCTACCTACTTGCCTAAGCTTGGCTAAACCCTAAGCTATTAGCTCTCTAGCTCTAGCCTTGCTTTCTTTGCTTCCTTTCCTTCTTGCTTGTGTCTTGTGAAGTGACGCCTCCAGGGGGTATTTACAGCCTTGTGGAGTGAGGGGGTACTTATAGGGGGCATCCAGCCGACCTAGGGAAAACCCTAGTGGCGGGCGCCAGCCCTAGGTGGCGGCCGCCACCCCCCTCACCGTTGAATGCTCTGTCATTGCTTCAACGACATCCAGGAGCTCCAGAGAGGCGGTTCAAGGTCGGTTGCATGTCCAGATAACCGTCATTTGGTTGTGATCCACGCGACTCCCCTCCTGAGTCGTTCGATGCCACTGACCTAGTGACCAAGGGCCAAGATTTGGCCCTAGGGTGGTCACACGGATCAGTGACATGGCAGGGAAAAGTTGGGCCAACTCAAGTGGCGGGCGCCACCCCCCTGAGGCCCAATTGGGCCCTGCTGAGTGGGCTGGACCTTTGGTGGTTCAAATATCCAAATTTGGTTCAAATCCTGCATTCAAATCAAAATCTATGGACATGTAGAATTCGTTAGTTTGAAACCTATTTGACTACATTTCATGCCTCTTTGGTAAATTTTAGGGTAACATGTTGATGGTAAAATAGGTGTTTAAGGACCATCAACACTCATTCTGCATTTGTTGCTTATTTTGACCCCCGAGATGTTGGACATGATTTATCTAATCCGGATTGGGTTAATGCCATGCATGAGGAGTTAGAAAATTTTGAGAGAAATCATTTTGGGTTTTGGTTCCACCTCCTCCTGAGTGTCACCCTATTGGTACAAAAGGGGTTTTCAAAACAACCAACGAGAGGATGGCCACATTGTGAGAAACAAGGCCAGACTTGTAGCCCAGGGGTATAGTCAGAAGGAGGGGATAGACTATGTGGAGACCTTTGCTCCTGTAGCTCGTTTGGAGGCGATTAGGATACTCTTGGTTTTTGCTGCATCCAAAGGTTTAAAACTTTTCCAAATGCATGTCAAGAGTGCCTTCTTAAACGGCTACATAGAAGAAGAGGTTTATGTGAAACAACCCCCCAGTTTTGAAAATCCCAAGTTTCCAAACCACGTGTTTAAACTTCACACAAGCTTTGTATGGTTTGAAAACAAGCCCCTAGAGCCTGATATGATAGGTTGAAAACCTTTTTGCTTGCTAAGGGTTTTAAAATGGGATGTGTGGATAAAACGCTTTTTCCCTCCTCAAGCAAGGCAATGATACTCTCTTGGTCCAGATTTACGTGAATGATATCATTTCCAGTGGTTCTTCTCACGCTTTGGTTGCCTAGTTTGCAGATCTTATGAGCAGGGAGTTTGAGATGAGCATGATGGCGAGTTGACATTCTTCCTTGGGTTGCAAATCAAGCAATCCCGAGAAGGAACGTTTGTGCACCAGGGCAAGTACACCAAGGACATTCTAAAGAAGTTCGATATGGGTGAGGCCAAGCCTCTTCCAACACCCATGTCGACCACGACGGCCCTGGATGCGGACGAGGATGGAGAAGTTGTGGACCAGAAGGAGTACCGGAGTATGATCGGGTCGCTGCTGTACCTGATGGCGACACGCCCGGACATCCAGTTCGCGGTGTGTCTTTGTGCGCGCTTTCAGGCATCAACACCGCGCGCCTCTCACCGTCAGGCAGTCAAACGCATTATGAGGTACCTTCGTTTCACTTCAGAGTTTGGGATTTGGTATTCTGCTTCCTCCACCCTGTCCCTTTGCGGTTATTCTGATGCCGATTTTGCTAGTTGCCGACTGATCGCAAGTCCACTTCTGAGACTTGTCAGTTTATTCTTGTTTTCTCTTGTATCTTGGTCTTCTCGCAAGCAGTCTAGTATCGCCCAGTCTACCATAGAGGCTGAGTATGTTGCTGCGGCTAGCTGCTGTTCTCAGTTGCTTTGGATGATGGCCACTTTGTGTGTTTTGGTCTGAGATTTTTCTCGAGTTCCATTGCTTTGTGACAGCTCGAGTGCATTTAGCGTTGCTAAGAATCCCGTGTTGCATTCTAAGACCAAACATATTGATGGTGCTTTCATTTTCTTGTGAGACCATTATGAGAAGGGTGATATCGACCTTCGCCATGTCGATACTCATCATCAATTGACAGATATTTCGACCAAGCCTTTGGACCAATCAACCTTTGCTAGGTGAGAGGTGAGCTTGGTGTGTGTTTCCCCTTTTAGTTGGGGAAACCTTTGGTTCTTGTATCATAGTCTGACTCCTTTTGCCTTGTTTTTAGTTTTCTCTGCATTTCATCTATGTGCATCTTTATCTTTTCGAGCTTCATGTCTATAATTTGTAAGAATGAATCTATGCTCTGTTTAGTGTATGTTCTAATGATACATGATGATTGTTGGTATTTCATAACGTCGCTACTAAGAATAGAGTTTTAATCTATCCCCAGCAACGGCGCCAGAAATACTACACTCCTCAATGGAATCACTCTAAGAATGAGCCACATAAAATAATAACTAGTGAAAGCACTAAAGAGTGTACGGGACACTACTAACTTCACTTAACGTCAAGTTGTCATCCCCAACATGAAGCTAGCAATGTAATTATATCAGGGCACTAGATTTTAAAGATAAATATTTACCCGCAAGCGCACAGATAAACTACCCATTGTAGAAGCATTTCACCCAAGCTAGTCTCAGGTATCGTTATTTATATTTAGCCTAGAGACTAATCAATTCAAGATATGATGGTATTGGAAGGACTTAACAACATTTAATATGACACACACTTATAATAAGACTGATAACACACTAATTACTTCAGACAGGAATTAGGTTACAGAGTAAATGATAATGATAATGATAATAGAGATCAGATCAATCAAGGATAATCCTAGAACAGTACTACCTAGCAAGTGATAATTAGAACAGTATTAATAAGAAACATTCCTAAGTTATTCTAATTACAATTCATAGCATACATTGATTAGTGCAATTATATTTGGCAATCATTGGCTAGGTCACATCATATTTATAATCAAGACGCAACTCCATAGTAAAGGTGTCATATAGAGTAACCCCTAAACCATGAGTTAACTAACCCTACTGAACACTATATTCGGGAGGTGAAATACAGAGGACTCAACAGGTCTGTCACACCCGTGATCTACCACTCTATCCAGAACATAGGACGCATTCGCAGATAAATAATGTATAGGCACCCGCCTACACAGCATCTATCACCCACTCGTTGTACTTTAAGATGAGCGCTATAAACGAACATGAGTATAAACATAAAGATGAACTATCTATGCCAAATATATATCAAAGCAGACTATAAGCATTATAACTAGGAATATAATCATTGATGTCTTAATCATATCAATTGTATTGCTATCTAGAACACGATGATGAACAATAAGGTGAATTAGATCATCGAGAAGAACTAAAGTACGAACTAGAACATGAACTAGAACAAGATTATGAACTAGAAGATGAACTAGAAGACGATGAACATGAACTAGACGATAACTAGAACATAAACAATTAAGAATAATGATGAACTAGAAGAGCAATTATGAAATAGATCCATAATGTTAATACAAGAGAGAAGATCTTGGGTTTACCGAGCCTCTCGTGACTAGATCAGGAATCCAAGCGAAGCTTGCCTCCTCTAATCCTATTCTATCTACTAATCTAGGTGGATGTAGTTCTAAGGCTTCCGATTGATCTCCTTCTGATGCTCTGATTGATGATGTCTAATGATCAAACCCTGATTGATTGCCCTTGAGAGGGGGGTCAGGGGGCTGTTTTATAGCCCTGGGCAATGAACCGTGGCCCTTGATCAAACTGACTTAAGGTATGGTCGAGATGCATCCTAGAGGTCGGTGGAGATAGCTTGCAGAAGACGAACCCAGCGGGCCCAGGGGGTGACCGACCGGTGGGTCCAGGGGACCGGTCGGTCCCACCTGGAGGTGGACCGCGGTGCCCTTTCTCGTGGTGTGTCTGTGTTCTCTCTGGAGTCTTTCTAGAAGTATCCCGACGTAGCGGTTGCGTTATCTCCCGACAGTTTCCTTCTATGGGAAGCTATCGGTGCTGATTTCCTGGTTTAGTCCCCTGCAGAATCATAACTCACCAAAACTCGTGGAATATTGTCAGTTGAAACCCTAAACCTTGTTGGTGATCAAATTCTTGCCCTTTTCATATTTATTTGTCCCTTAATTTTGATAGATAACCAGTGTCAACAATGATGCTTGTAGCTTATGCTCTTTCTGATCACTAATACATGTTGTGAGCTGAGCTATTTTATACATGGTGAATATGCTTAATGAACATAAAATTTGAAACTTGTTCACCATTGAGATTGGCAACTAGCATGTGTAGAATGTGTTGAAATCACTTGTGCTTTTCATATATGCTAGGTTGCTACGTCTCTAGTTCTGAGTCATTCACTTGCTTGGTATGTTCATATTCTGTTTATAAAATTGAACCAAGTTTTAAGTGAATTGAAAAGATCAAGATGGGATTGCTTGTCAGCACATCAGGGTATCGAGACTGTTTCTCATTGCACATTTGAGTTAAACTTGAGCTGTGTAGTTGTAATGACCGAAACCGATGCTTTAAGCTTCTGATTGCATATGCATAGGCTTAGCTCGGTTGAAAAGTTAGGCAATGACAAGCTTTCAACCTCTCGCATTCACATGTTGATTTATTGAACTTGTGTATTTCATCACCACCGCGCACCTCCTATAAAATTTGAAAACACAAGTCTATGTTTCATTCTATAGCATGATGATTGCACTTTGCTAGGGTAGTTCACCTTGTATACATGTTTAGCACTTGTTTGACTTCCCTGTCTATACATGTGTAGTGGCTATTTTGATGGTGAATACTTTTTGGCTAAAACTGCTCTTTGCTCATATGTTCATATTTCATATTTGGTGATCAGGTTGAGCCTTTGCTAGCATGTTGCGTATGTTGTTAAGTTAAGTCATCGGATCAGCACTTTGTAGAGCATCTTTTCATTCTATCGACTATATTCCTAAAGGTGCTAACTTGCATTTTTGACTCATATGCATTTGGAAGGGAGATGTATGCTTGATAGTGCATTATCAACTAAGGGGAGAAATTTCGTCAAATCATATCTTAGTTGTGTGCATTATTGAGGGGGAGTTTGCTCGTTTGATGAGTTTTTCAATTGGTTTTGAGGACTTTTATTGGTATGGAGCAATTTTATGCTAGTTGTGTTGAGCCTCTGTGCCTCTATCTTGAGGACTAGCAGTTTTGCTTTGTGAGTATGCTTTCCAATTGGTATTGAGCTTTTCTGTATATCAATTGGTATCGAGCTTCTTCCTTTTCAATTGGTATCAAGCTCTATTGTTTTTCAATTGGTATCGAGCTCTATTGTTCTTCAGTTGGTATCGAGCTTTCTCGCTAGCGGTGGTTGAGCCCGTTCTGGCTCTTCTTGAGGCTAGCTCTATTTTGCTTGAATCTCAACTGATATTTCAATTGGTATCGAGTCTTCCTGCTAGCGGTGTTGAGCCTGTTCTACCTCTTCTTGAGGGCTAGCTTTGCTTTGCTTGGTTGCGTCGAGCCGTTGCCCATGTCTTTGGGGACCAAGTTGTTTTGCTCATTCCACTTGACCTTCTTGTGTCTTTGCTATGCTTTTGGGTCATTTGGATGAGTTCTCTACTTCTCTTTCATTAAGCTTTCAGGTTGAGTTTTTCTCTCTTCTTCTCTTCTTTTTCCTCCTACCTTTACATGATTTGTGTCGGTAGTTGACAATGCACTCATCAAGGGGAGATTGCGGATACATGGGTGTATGCCGGATCTTGAGTGATGAGTGATTGTCAACTGGATTGATGCGCATGTTCTTTGGCTTGTGTTGTGCAGGTGTCGAGCACGGATATAGTGATCAATGGCAAAGGTGAAGGTCAAGTAGAGACGTGCCCTGTCGATGGACCGGGAGCGGTGAAGGACGGACGTGAGGCTTGGACTGAGGGACTGGTGGCCTGAGGATCAGCTGTGGTGGCTGACAGCCTGGGACAGCGACGAGCGGAGCTTGCGGGGCACGGTGTTGCTCGGGTCGAGGATCTGGGGACACATGTTGGTGGACGGGTGCACGGGCGGTGCATTCCCTCTACGGCGTCGGTTTGGTGGTTAAGCCACAGAAAAACCACCGGTGGACGTTTTCCAGGTTTGGGCCACAAAACCTGGGTGCTACGGGTTTGCCGAGTTTGGACCATGAAACTCGGGCTGAGGATGGTTTCCAGTTTGGGCCTCAAAACCTGGGCGTTGGCGGGTTTCTGAGTTTGGGCCACAAAACTCAGGCGATGGACGGCCGGTTTCCCCCGTTTTTGGGCCTCAAACCGGGGGTTGGTTGTGAAGACAGGTTTCTCGGTTTCGGCCTCAAACCAGGGGCGAGGTCCGTGAAAAGACGAGCAGCGGTGGTGGCACGTGGCGGCAATCAGCGAGGTCGCGTCGAGGCGAAGCTACCTATTGTGCGGATGTGGCCGTCGGATCTCCATCTACTTCGAGTTGGTTCAGAATAACCTTAGGGTTTAGCTGGTTCGCTTTGTAATTAGTTAGGGGTAGAGTGGGAACTAGAATTAGGATAAGTAGTGGGAGACACCCACCTCCCATTCTATCTCAGCCATTTGCTACTTTCACTTAGGGTTTCCTGCTCCCCCACATCCCTGCTGTAGCTACTGTGATCCGCAGAGACGGTGAACAATACCTCTGTGTATTTGCTTTTTGAGGAAACGAGACCGTAATCTCGTTGTCTCCTCGTGTGGAGAAGTTTCGGCTGGAAATAGAGATCGATTCGCGTTTGAGCTGTGTTCTTTGCGTTTTACTTTTTGTTCTCTCGGTGATTTGCTCCGTTCTCCCAATCCGAGGAATGATTTTCGATTTCATTGAACTAAGTTGTTCTAGATCGTGAGGCGCATCTTTCCCACCGAGGAATTCACTTCTAACCTCACGAGCTAGTAGATCGATCGATTTTCGTTTCGAATCAGTTTTTATCTCCTTTGCCCCGAATTCTTCCGATTCACCGATTTGGAGTTAGGTTCGAGCCATGATCTCTTAGGGGTAGCTCACTAACCTCCTTGGAACTCCTCATACCTAGTCTAAGCCTTGGAGCTTTTGATTCGGAGGAGATCGGGTTGAATCCGTGGAAGAACTGTGCAGTTTCGGGGGCATCGGACACTCGGGTCGGGGGCATCGGACGCTGAGTTCTTCACACCGGACGCTCAGGTGCCATGTGTCAAAAGTCAGTGTTTTTGAAGGAGCATCGGACGCTGACCATCGGACCCTCTGTTACCAAATCGGACGCGTCGTTGTGCATCGGAAGCTGAACTGTCACTGTAGCCAGCGTCCGATGTCTATGCAGTAAGGTTCCAGAACGTGTCATTTTGCATCGGACGCGTCCGGTGCCTGGCCATCGGACGCGGGCCAGCGTCCGATGCAGTGACTTCAGCACTGTTTCATACGCAGTTTGCTTGTTCGACTTCGGATTTGATTTTGGGTTTTTGCGTTGGATTTCTGACTTCGTGCTCTACAGAAATCGGGCTTCCCGCTTTGCAAAATAACCTGAATCCACCTCGCGTTGCTCGGGGGAGGTTGAGGTTTCCCAAAGCTCATCCTGTCACCAGTTGACTTGCATGAACTTGGGCGAGTGAGTTCTTGTGGTGTCCCGCTGTGTTCCTAGGGAACATCCACCCATTCTCTTGGGTTGTGGACATCACACGAATCGGTTTTTGCTCTTGGGGTTGATTTTCTGGGACAGAGGCTATAAGTTTCAGAAAAGAAATTTAAGGCTCCCATTCACCCCCCCCCCTCTGGTCGCCTGTGTGTAGCACTTTCGGTCCTTCATTTTATACTCAAGAAAGGCAACTTGGACAAGTTTGAGTGAGTCTGTTCTTCTGATGGTTTATTTTTGGGTTATGGTAATCATACTCATGCATATCGTGTACTTAACCTTGATACTAACCAAGTCATGGAGCCATCCGATGTCACCTTCGACAAGACCATGCATTGTCCTTCTTCTAGATTTGAGCGTGCAGGTGATCACGAGATTGGCGAACCTCTTTTTGATGATGAGGAAGAAGGTGCTAAAGGGATTGATGATCCAGCACTTACTCCACCTGTTGTGCCAATTGGGTCGACTTCGACCACCACTGCTCGTGGCCCCGACCCATCTTCTTCCACTACATGGGGTCGTGTGATCCACTACCTCGGTTGTACCACTTATACCGAGGGAGCACCGCTACTTTTGAGGGGGAGGTAACTTCAGCAAGGGAGGCGTCACGACACATTCAGCGCCAACACCCTCCTCAACAGATGATCAGCGACATCCACGAACGCGTCACTCGGTCTAGGTCACAACAAATCTCTTACTTTGCTCATTTTGCATTTGTTGCTGATTTTGAACCCCGAGATGTTGGACACGCTTATCTGATCCGGATTGGGTCAATGCCATGCATGAGGAGCTTGAAAAGTTTGAGAGAAATCAGGTTTGGGTTCTTCTTCCTCTTCCTCCTGAGTGTCACCCTATTGGGACAAAGGGTTTTCAAAACAAACAGGAGAGGATGGCCACATTGTGAGAAACAAGGCCAGACTTGTAGCCCAGGGGTATAGTCAGAAGGAGGGGATAGACTATGAGGAGACCTTTGCTCCTATAGCTCGTTTGGAGGCGATTAGGATCCTCTTGGTTTTTGCTGCGTCCAAAGGTTTAAACTTTTTCAAATGGATGTCAAGAGTGCATTCCTAAACGGCTACATAGAAGAAGAGATGTATGTGAAACAACCCCCCGGTTTCGAAAATCCCAAGTTTCCAACCGTGTTTTTAAACTTCACAAAGCTTTGTATGGTTTGAAACAAGCCCCTAGAGCCTGGTATGATAGTTGAAAACCTTTTGCTTGCTAAGGGTTTTAAAATGGGATGTGTGGATAAGACTCTTTTTCCCTCAAGCAAGGCAGTGACACTTTGTTGGTTTCAGATTTACGTGGATGATATCATTTTTGGTGGTTCTTCTCATGCTTTGGTTGCCAAGTTTGAAGATACTATGAGCAGGGAATTTTAGATAAGCATGATGGGCGAGTTGACGTTTTTCCTCCTGGGTTGCAAATCAAGCAATCCCGAGAAGGGACGTTTGTGCACCAGGGCAAGTACACCAAGGACATATTGAAGAAGTCCGATATGGGTGAGGCCAAGCCTCTTCCAACACCCATGTTGACCACGACGGCCCTGGATGCGGACAGATGGAGAAGTTGTGGACCAGAAGGAGTACCGAAGTATGATCGGGTCGCTGCTATACCTAACGGCGACACGCCCGGACATCTAGTTCGCGGTGTGTCTCTGCGCGCGATTTCAGTCGTTGCCACGCACCTCTCACCGTCAGGCGGTCAATCGAATTAAGCTATCTCTGTTTCACACCTGAGTTCGGGATTTGGTATTCTGCTTCTTCCACCCTCTCCCTTTGCGGTTACTCAGATGCTTATTTTGCTGGTTGTCGACTTGAGCACAAGTCCACTTCTGGGACTTGTAAGTTTTGGGTTCTTCTCTTGTGTCTTGGTCGTCTCGCAAGCAGTCTAGTGTCGCTCAATCTATCATAGAGGCTGAATATGTTGCTGCGACTAGCTGCTGTTCCAGTTGTTGTGGATGATGGCCACTTTGCGTGATTTTGGTCTAAGCTTTTCTCGAGTTCCATTGCTTTGTGACAGCACGAGTGCGATTAGCATTGCTAAGAACCCTGTGCTACATTCTAAGACCAAACACATTGATGTGCGCTTTCATTTCTTGCGAGATCACTATGAGAAGGGTGATATCGACCTTCACCATGTCGATACCCATCATCAGTTGGCAGATATTTTCACCAAGCCTTTGACCAATCAACCTTTGCTAGGTTGAGAGGTGAGCTTGGTGTGTTCTTTCTCCCTTTTAGTTGGGGGAAACATTTTGGTTCTTGTAATATAGACTGACTACTTTTATTTTGATCTTGTTTAGTTTTTGCATTTCATCATGTCTTCATCTTTATCTTTTCGAGCTTCATGCCTATAATCTGTAGAATGAATTTATGCTCTGGTTAGTGTGTGCCTCTGATAATATGATGATACTTGTAGCTTAGGCTCTTTTTTATCACTGATACATGTTGTGAGCTGAGCCACTTTTCAGAACTGTGAATATGCTTAATTCAACATAAAATTTGAAACATGTTCACCATTGAGATTGACAACTAGCATGTGAGAATATGTTGAAGTCTTTTGTGCTATTTCATATGCTAGGTTGCTATGTCTCTAGTTCTGAGTCTTTCACTTGCTTGGTATTTTCATATTCTGCTAACTTTGAACCAAGTCTAAGTGAATTGAAAAGATCGAGATGGGATCACTTGACAGCACATCACGGTATCGAGACTGTTTCTCATTGCACATTGAGTTACACTTGAGCCGTGTAGTGTAAGATCGAAACAGTTGCTTCAAGCTTCTGATTGCTTATGCATAGGCTTAGCTCGGTTGAAAAGTTAGGCCATGTCAAGTTTTCAACCTCTCGCAATCACATGCTGAAAATTTAAACTTGTGTAATCACCGCTGCAACTCTGATAAAATCTTGAAAACACAAGTCTATGTTTCATTTCTATAGCATGATGATTGAACTTTGCTAGGGGTAGTTCACCTTTCATACATGTTTAACCAATTGAACATCCTGTCTATACATGTTTGGTGCTATATTTTGATGGTGAAACCCTTTCTGAATGACTTAAAACTGCTCACTTTGCTCATATGTTCATATTTCGTATTCTGTGATCAGTTTGAGCCTTTGCTGGCATTTGTGCTTGTTGTTGAGTAGTTGGATCAGCACTCCTTACAACATCTATTCACTCTATGGACTATATACCTGAAGCTGCTTACCTGCATTTGTAACTCATATGCATTTGCCTTGTTGTGTGCATTTTTAACTAAGGGGAGAAATTTGACAAATCATGTCCCTAGTTGTGTGCACTATTGTAGGGGAGCTTGCGTGCTTGTTTTATTTGACAAGTCTTGTTGGTCAATTGGTTCGAAGCAGTTTTTCAATTGGTTTGGAGCGATTTTCAGCTTGTGTTGTTTTTCAATGGTTTGGAGCGGTTCTGCTAGTTGTGTTGTAGCCTTTGCCTCTTTCTGGAGGTACAAGCTTGTCTTTTTCTTTTCTTGCTCCGACCTTCTCGCTAGTGGTGTTGAGCCTGTTCTACCTCTTCTTGAAGGCTAGCTTTGCTTTGCTTGGTTGCGTCGAGCCGTTGCTCGTGTCTTTGGGAACCAAGTTGTCTCGCTCATTCCATTTCGACTTCTTCTGGCTTTGCTTCGCTTTTGGTCGATTGGTTGAGTTAGCTTACTTCTTCTTCCTTCCTTTCTCTACATTCATATGATTTGTGTTGGTAGTTGACAATGCACTCATCAAGGGGAGATTGCGGATACATGGGTGTATGTCGGATCTTGAGATGATGAGTGATTGTCAACTGGGATGATGTGCATGTTCTTTGGCTTGTGTTGTGCAGGTGTTGAGCACGGATACGGTGATCAAAGGCAAGGTGAAGGTCAAGTAGAGACGTGCCGTGCCGATGGACCCGGAGCGGTGAAGGCGGACGTGAGGCTTGGACTGACGGACTGGTGGCCTGAGGATCGGCTGTGGTGGCTGACAGCCTGGGACAGCAAGAAGTGAAGACTTGCATGTTGACGGGGTGCACGGATGGTGCATCCCCTCTACGGCTTTGGTTTGGTGGTTGAGCCACAGAAAAATCACCAAGTGGACGGTTTCCAGGTTTGGGCCTCAAAACCTAGCTACGGCCGGTTTCTGAGTTTGGGCCACAAAACTCGGGCTGAGGACGGTTTCCAGGTTTGGGCCTCAAAACCTGGGTGCTGGCAGGTTTTCTGAGTTTGGGCCACAAAACTCAGGCGACAGATGACAAGTTTCCCGGTTTCGGCCTCAAAATCGGGGATGGCCCAGGTTTCCCGGTTTCGGCATCAAACCTAGGGGAGGTCCGTGAAAGGACGAGCAGCGCTTGGCGGCACGTGGCGGCAATCGGTGAGGTCGCGTTGAGGCGAAGCTACCATTTGTGCGGGCGTGACCGTCGGATCACCATCAACTTCGATTCAGTTGGTCAGGAATACCCTTAGGGTTAGCCTGCTCACTCATTAGTAGTAGGGGTAGAAGGGGAATAATTGTATTAGGCTATGTAAGGAGAGGCAACCCCTCCCTCTAGACTATCTCCATTGCTATTTTCATTCTACTGAGATCCGTAGAGACGGTGAACAATACCTCTGTGTATTTGGATTTTGCGGAAACAGGACCGATTCCCGTTGTCTCCTCGTGGGGACGAATTTCGGCTGGAAATTCGTGGTCTTGATTCGTGTTTTGAACTTGTTCTTCGCGTTCTTCGTTTCTCCATGATTTTCCTATCACTCGATCACTCGATCTCCCTCCTCGCTCCGTCTTTTTCAAATCCACTTGAATCAACTTGTTCTTTGATGTGAGGAGAACAATTCCACCAAAGGGATTCACCTCTACCCTCACGAACAAGTAGATCGGTCGATTCAAGTTTCGTGGCGCTTTTTTGGTTCTTGCACCTTCCCTTTCGATTTCCCGGAGTTTGAGTTGATTTGAGCGGATGATTTCTTGGGGAAAGTCTCCCAACTACCTTGTGATCATCCTCTCCAATTTTGGGATCAAGGGATTTTGATTTAGATTGGATTTGGGAAGATTTGGTGAGAAGGCGACCGAAATCGCCCTCACTGTGTGTTCCCGGACAGTCCACCGGTTGAACCGCGGACAGTTCGGGCGTCGGGCTCTAGTCAGGTCAATGGCTGTGTGGCTCGGCTAACTTGCTTTTTGTTGAACGGTGGTCAGTCTGCCGTAGTTGGTCGCGGACAGTCCGTGAGTCGACCAAGGAACTTCAGCAGCAGTGCTGTTTTGGGGACTTTGCCGGCGGACAGTCCGCCCTTCTTCCGCGGACAGTCCGGCAGTACCGCGGACAGTTCAGGACCGTACCCGCGGACAGTCCGGGATCCTGCTATGTGTTGAGTTTTAGTGCGTTTGCTCTCCCGGCTTTTCCTCTTGGTTTTCAGACTTCTCGTTTGGCCCTAGAGTTCACCAAGGAACCTCACTAGGTATCTTTGCTACTCGTTAGCATCGGTATTTGGAGATTTCCCGATGTAGTCGTCCATCTACGTTCGGGAGTCGGTTTTTGGAGTTGAACTTGAGCCGAAGCTTTTGGGTTTTGACTCGCTCTCGTTTGATGGTGCCTCGCTGTGATCCTAGAGATCATCCACCCTCTTCCAAGGGTTGTGGGCATCACGTTTGGGTCCGAAGCTTTTGGGGGTCGATTTGTTGGGGCAAAGGCCGAAGTTTCAAAAGAAATTTTTAGGCTCCCATTCACCCCCCCCCCCCTCTGGTCTCTTTCTGGTAACATTCTCGGTCCTTCAAATGATAGACGACACCTTCACCTCCCATTCCTTCTGATCCAGGGCATATAGAAGTTTGAGTGCCCTCTCATGATCATCATAAGGTAGGTTGGCCCGATTGGCACGCATCCTGTTCACAATCGTTTGGAAACAAGCAAACATAGCGTCAATCGTCTCTCCCTTCAACTGAACAAAGTTCTCATATTCCCGCTTATATGTCTCAAAGAGTCTGGTCTTGACCTGAACGGTCCCCTCGTGATATCTCTGAAGCTTCACCCAAATCTCTCGAGCAGTCTGAAGCTCGGAAACACGCTCGAACTCAGGAAGGGAGATGTTGGCCAAAAGCATGTTACAAGCCTTGGAGTTGGCCTCGTGCTGGTCAATCTAGATCTGACCCACACGAGCCACAAGGACCTCGTACTCAGCATTCTCGCATATCTCCAAGACAAAGATCCGATGCTGCAGAGATAAGCACGCATCTGAATCTTCCAATAGGGATAGTTCGTCCCATCGAAGTAAGGAGTCTTGTCGTTCCCTCGATCCATGTCGCCCTTAGGATCCGAAACTGATTAAGGTAGAGAAGATCCCTTAACCTGGCTCCGATACCAATTGAAGGACCGAATTGCCGATCAGAGGAGGGTGAATGGGAGCCTCAAATTTCAACTTGTGAAATAGATGGCCCTTGTCCCAGAAAGTCACCCCAAAAGCAAGACAAGGGTTTGCAAATATCCATGACCCTAGATGTAGGGTGGATGCTTCCTACAAGCACAGCGGGACACTACACAACCCAAGAAGTCCAACGCAAAGCCAGAAACCAAAGCCAAAGACGGACGAATGAACCGCGGATGAAACAGTGACCAGTCACTGCATCGGACGCTGGCAGCGTCCGATGCCTTAGTGGCGGACGCGTCCGATGTGAATAGAGCAGTTCTGGAACCTTACTGCATGACCATCGGACGCTGCTATAGTGATAGCTCAGCGTCCGATGTTCTGGCTCCGGCTCGTCCGATGATCAACAGAGCGTCTGATGCCCTGCGTCCGATGCTCACTCAAAACGCGGTTCTCAGACGTGTCACAGGATCGTCCAATGCTATGAACAGCAGCGTCCGATGCTCCCGTGCTCAGCGTCTGATGCCCCCGAAATCAGCACGGTTCTTCGGCGATTCAACCCGATCTCCTCCGAATCAAAAGCTCTAGAGCCAAGACTCGATCTGAGAGGTCACAAGGATGTTAGTGAGCTACTCCTAAGAGATCATGGCTCAAACCAAACTCCAAATCGGGGAATCAAAAGAATTCGGGGCAAAGGAGAAGAAATCGATCCACAACAAAACCAACCGATCTACTAGCTCGTGAGGTTTGAGATTAATTCCCTCGGTGCAAAGATGTGCCTCACGACCTAGAGCAATTCAGTTCAAGTGGAATCAAAAACCGTTCCTCGAAGAGGGAGAAGGAAGCAAATCTCCAAGAAGCAAGAACCAAAACGCGAAGAACACAAACCAAAATGCGAATTGATCTTGAATTCCAGCCGAAACTTCTCCACACAAGGAGACAATGAGATTACGGTCTAGTTTCCTCAAAATCCAAATACATAGAGGTAAGAATAGCCATCTCTGCGGATCACAGGCAGCGATGTATGATTAGAACCTAAGCGGGAGCAGAGAGAGAGAGCTCAGGAACAAATGGCTGCAAGGATTGAGAAAGAGGAGGGGTGCCTCTCTTATTTATAGCCTAATACAATAATCTCCTTCTACCTCTAGATACAAGAGCGAAGCGGCCAACCCTAGGGGTCCTGGTCCAACTCTGCTAATTGTTGATCCGACAGCCACGCTCTTTCCTCATCCTTAGCTTCGCCTCGACGCAAGCCTCAGGATGCCGCCACGTGTAGTCCTATCAACCGTCGCGCCTTCCTCGTGGATAGCTTCGCTGCCCGCCCAGCCTCTACACGCCGCCATGCGTCGCCCGTCCTTTTTGCGGACCAAGGCAAGAACCAAAACGCGAATTGATCTTGAATTCCAGTCGAAACTTCTCCACACGAGGAGACAACGAGATTACGGTCTTGTTTTCCTCAAAATCCAATACACAGTGGTATGATTAGCCGTCTCTACGGATCACAAGCAGTGAGGTATGATTAGAACCTAAGCGGGAGCTAGAGAGAGAGCTAAGGAACAAATGGCTGCAAGGATTGAGAGAGAGGAAGGGTGTCTCTCTTATTTATAGCCTAATACAATAATCCCCTTCTACCTCTAGATACAAGAGTGAAGCGGCCAACCCTAGGGGTATCCCGGTCCAACAACTCTGCTGATTGTTGATTCGACGGCCACGCGCCCTTCTTCATCCTTAGCTTCGCCTCGACGCAAGCCTAAGGATGCCGCCATGTGTCGTCCTGTCGACCGTCGCACCTTCCTCATGGATAGCTTCGCCGCCATGCGTCGACCGTCCTTTTTGCGGACCTCCCCGGTTTGAGGCCGAAACAGGGAAACGGACCTCCCCCCGGTTTTGAGGCTGAACCGGGAAACCTGTCCTCCGGCTGAGTTTTGTGGCCCAAACTCAGAAACCTGCACGCCCAGGTTTTGAGGCCCAACCTAGAAACCGTCCACGACGAGTTTTGAGGCCAAACTCGAAATCCACCACCCCCCGAGTTTTGAGGCCCAAACTCAGAAACCGTCGAGGGTAGTTTTTTCGAGGCTCACTACCAACCCCGTGCCGAAGACGGGATGTGGTTCGCACACCCCAAGTTCCAGCACCGATGTCGGAGCATGTCCAGCCTCCACGCCGGGCACAGTGCATCGCCTTCCTTCTCGGCCTCCCGCCAGTGTCACGACGCCATCACCTTCCTCCCGACTCGGCCGATGCACCACACATCCCCATTGCTCTTGCTTGTCGATGCCACGTGCCAGCTACCACAGCCGGTCCTCAGGTCTCCCGGTCCATCGGTCCAAGCCTCACGTCCTCCCTTCACCCCTCCCGGTCCGTTGGCATGATACGTCTCTACTTGACCTTCACCTCACCTTCGACCACTGTCTCCGAGGTCCACACCTGCACATCAACACACCAAGAGACATGTTGCCCGTTGACCGATCACTCATCACTCAGGAAGGGAACCACAAGGGCACATACAACCTTGTGTTCGCACCCTGTTGTTGGTGTTAATATCATGTCTACAACCTTTGCCCGTGACTTATTAGAAGACATGCCACTAACCCCAACAACTAATACCTTAAAAGCCCTTCAGGACATGTTCTTCCTAGTTAGGAATATAATCTTGTATGTCCTGCTTATCCAGGTAAAAAAAACTCTAGTGCACTTAAGCTTTTATATCTTTGATATTCTTGAGTTTGACCTATTGATAGGACAACCAATCGAAAGACTTATTCACGGAGGAATGATGGGGACATTAAACTTTGTTTAGGGAAAAATCTTTCACTACCCTATCTATCACACTCACACCCTAAAACACTAGAAGTGAACCCTATCCAGAGTAGACCTGTAGAAAGACGTCAAGGTAGCATCTCTTGAAACTTTCATAGAACTTAATCTTGAAGATGATGCTAAGTTTTTTCATAGAGGAAGAGGATGATCATTCTAAAACTCCAACACCTCTAGACCCTCTCGAAGACCTCCTAAATGTAACACCTCTGGTGTTAAGCTAGCATGACATCATCATCTCATTATGCATAATCATCTCATGAGCATGAAGCATTCACATGTTGCTTTTTTTTCATATAAAGTGTCATTTCATGTGTTAAGATGCATATAGACATACAATGATAAGGTGTTTGTTTGGCTTGTTTGTGGGTGGTTTGACTTTCTTAGTAGTTTACCTTGTTGAGAAGTCAAAATGAGGCCATTTTTGTGTTGGTCACTTTGGCTAATCAATTCTCTAAACCCAAGTCAACCCAAGAGAGCTCTAGGAGTTCTTTTGTTTGACTAACAAAGACCTCCTTGATAGAAGCTTTGCATGGTTGAGCGCCCTTAACCAAAAGTGTGTAGCTTTTAGAGTAGAACAAAAGTTGTTTTTGGGCCAACTCATGAAAATGAGTTTAACATGTTGTTTTAGGGGGCCACAAGGCAGAAATGGGTGGGTTTTTGACGTAGAAATAATTCCTACGTCCTAAACTGAAATTCAGTTCGTCCTGGCCATGTTCATCGCTTTTCCGAGAAAAATCCGAGCCAAACCAGTGACCAAGTTTGTAACCAAAGTTGAAGTTTCCATGTAGCTCTATCCAATGGTGCAGTTGGTTTAGTGTTTCACCGAGTGGTGAAGGAGATAATCACGCTTGTTTATGGCCTGTCAGTCGGCTGATAGCCAACTGAATCAACCGATTCAGTTTGAACCATCCGAGTTCAGTGGCCGACCGCGCGCAGAGCTTGCTCGCCGCGTGGCGCCCGGTGCCCGGCCGAGCCCGTGAACGCGTGCGGCGTGGCGAGTGGAGAAGCCCGAGCACGCCACTAACCAGCCAGACGCTCCCTCCTCTTTGCCTCTTCCTCCTTTTGGATCTCGCCGGCGCCCGAGCGGAAGAGAGGGGGAAAACCGTGCGTTCACCGCCATCCCGCTGTGCCATTGCCCAACTGACCACCTAGCCAGCCTCGCCTCACGTTCTTCCATCCTCTACCGTAGTCAGAGCCTGCCGGAGAAGTCTTGGTAAGCCGCGAAACGCGTTTCCGCCATGGCCGCCATGACCGCCGAGCTCGGTCTGCCATGGCCGAACCCCTTTTCCGTGCAAGTCCGTCCGTTCTAACCCGAGTTCATGAGTCGCTAGGGTTTGTAGATGGAGTAGCCGTTGCTAGTTCGGCCGATTAGGGTTTGAATGTCGCGATACATCGCCGTCGACCGTCCTCGCCGGAGATGGTGTGCCCGCAGTTCTGGCAGTCCGCTGTAGAAGCCCTAGTGTCTCTGCTCCGATTAGGGTTCGAGGAAGTCTAGGGAGTGAGAAACGGGTGTTGGTTCGCCTCAGTTTGGCCGGAGATGGCCGGCGTGGTGAGCCCGCACCGCCGTGGCCGCCATTTCCGACGACGATCTCGATCCGCTGCTGCACTAGGCTAGTGTGTGGTACCAGTCGACGCGGATGAAGGAGAGGAATCCAACGGTGGTGTTGGTTTCGCCGGAGAGTTCATCGACGGCGAGCTTCGCCGTGGTCAAACCCTCCCCTGTTTCGGTGTGTAGGACAAGTGGGTCCGAGTTGACCCCCGGGGCCCAGCAGTCAGTCTCTTGGGTAGAATAGAGCCGGGTGTGTCTAGCAGTTAGGGTTTGATGGTTTTTGTTTAATGTTTTTCAGAATTGAAGTAATGCTTGTTTAATTTATATCTGAAGTTTGGCTAATCCAAATTAGATGAAATAAATTTTATTAAGTTTGTTTTAATGAGATCTATGCATGAAAAATATCATATTTCCAGTTTGGGATAATTTTATGTGTAGTTATAATTAATTTGCATATGGGCTGATATCTTGTTTAATGCATAATAAATTGTGTTTTGCTCAGAAAATATGGTTCTTGTTTTCATAGGTTTGTTAGGTGACCTAGAATCACAGAAAAATGATAGTTGATGTTTGACTGTGATAAAATCTGAAGTTAATGTTTATTTTGATTAAATGCTGTTTTCTTGTATAATTTTTAGTAATTAAAATATAAGTGATATGAGCATGATAATTTTTATAGACTGCTCTTGTGCTAAGAAGTTCTGGAGGAAAATGTGAAAACTGTTGTTTGACACTTTCCAAGATGATGTGTAGTTCAAATTACCTTTTCACTTTGTTATTTGTCTTTTTCATAGAGAACAATGCTTAAGCCCAAATATCATAAAATTTGTACAGCAAGCTTTATTCTCTGATGTGAATCTGCAGTAATTTTTGTAGATTTTTCTGAAGCTGTTAACTATAGGTTGCTGCTATAGGCTTGTTTTAATATGTTAATTTGCTTAATTAAGTGGGTAGTGTGCATTTCTTGTTGTGTGGGACCAGCAAGGGTGAAATGGTCATTTCAGCACATTCATATTAGTTGCACTTTGTGGTTGCGCATAGCTACTCTCTAAATAGAGTGTTGCACTCTACTGGAGAAGAGATATGCACGTATTCGATCAAGTTTAATGATAAATGCATCTCTTCCATATACATGTGGCATTCACTCATTTAGCATATGCATCACGACAGGTTCGGTAGACGAGTCAGCCGCAGCAGAGGAAACCGAAGAGCAGCAGCCACAGGAGCAGGAGTCAGGAACCGTCGAGGAAGGGCCTGAAGAGGGTCTTCTGGAGTGTCCGAACCACCTGCCCAGCACCTTCGAGAAAGGCAAGCCCCGGAGCATTTCTAACTACCTATGGTTTATAATTAACTTACTCGTATTATGCTTATTGCATTAAGTGTAGGAGTTGCTTGATACCGTTGATGCATTATATTCCGTACCTTGTTACGTTTGAGATATTTTCCCATGTTACCCAAGTAGTGGTAGGTGCGAATTTATGCTTAGCCATGCTTAGACCGGTAGAAGTCGGGCGACCTTCATGTTACCCGCGAGTAATAGGTGGTTACTTGACCATTAACAGGGTATTGCCAATAAGTGGGATAACTGAGTGTTGTGGAAAATGGAGATCGGCAGATTCCTGTAGCGTTGTGCTACAGTATTTCTAGCCGTGTCGGATGGGAAAACAGTATCATGCTGAGACTGCCCTCTTGTCATGTTGAACGCATGCCCCACATTTAGCTGGAAGGATGACTCGTTCCGACAGCGAAGCCACTCATTGTTCCAGGCCAGCTTTTGAACCCCACGCATCTGCTGAAGCCACGAAGGGGGTATTGGGACGCGGGGGCATGAAAAGTAAGACCCGGGTGATGGTGGTTAAGTCCAACTCCTTGGCAGTCGGGCTTGCCTCCGGGTATGTTGGTGGCAGTCGAATCCGTGACTTCCTGGAACGGTGTTGTGGTTATCTGTAGCTCACTGACGGGTGAGTGTGGTTTGTCTGGAAAATAAAATCACCAGCTGGTTAGGAATCGATTATAATCGCCATCGCTCCTGGATAGTGAGCACTTGACTTGAACACCGCTCTGTCTTGATATTGAAATATGATGGAACACGTGACAGCTATCGTGATACTTTTGTCAATTGTTATTCGGTCTGTTTGTTATATTTTAGTGATGATTGGATCACTACCATGACTGTTGTTAGTGCATGAGCTAATCTAGTTAAATAGGCTAAGCATTACTCAAACTTGCAGCTAGTAAACAGGAGAACATGTTACTTACTACTTACGCTTTTACGGAAACTGTTATCTCATACCAGCTCCACTATAATATGGCCTTGCATACTCCTTGGTGTCATTTATTTCTGGTTTTTGACGAGTAAGTCTAGCTGAGTACCTTCTCATACTCAGGGCTTTGTTTCCCCTTGTTGTTGCAGATGGTCAGGTTTTCTATGGCTATTGCATCAACTGCCTCTGCCCTGCTTTGGGAGATAACGAGGTCACGGGCAATGACCTATTCTATCTGTACCTTTTGCTTTGTCAAGGATGACTACTGAATGGCACTGTATCAGACTATGGGTGTGTGATTTCAAAACTATGTTTTAAGGTTAAACTTCCGCTACTTAAATTCGGAACTCGGTTTGTAATAACTAAGTTTGCTACTCTGAAAAACTTATGTAATATTCTGTCATGTGATGGTTGATGCTGAACGATTACGATCCTATGTTGTTGATGTTGGAAAAGTTTGAAATCCTTCGAGATTTCACGGACTACCGGGTTTATATGGGCTCAAGTGTGTAAATTTACTGCTCCGGCGGAGAATTTCGTACTTGTGCTCTTATAAATTGGTCGGTTCCTTTACAGCTGGCATTGGAGCATAGTTCAGTGGATACTGTTCACATGACTAAGTTTTAGAAGTAAAAAGAATTTGGGTACAAAATTATTTGACAAAATTCACAGAATTGGTGTAAAAAGTGCCTTGCAATAAAAATTAGAGTGTGCCAGTGGTCATATCCTTTATGCCCATAGGATCTCAGGTGGCTTATTTAAGTACTGACTTGGGAAAGGGTCTTGCATCATACTTTGATTTTCGTTTATTCTGTCGTCCATACGGCAAGGGTGAAATTGTATGGGTGCTATTCTTCGGAATAGTAATGTATGGATCAGTTTGCCTCTACGCCAAGGTAAGGTGAGTTGTGAGAGCATGATCGAATAACCGTCGGTCTAGGGGGGAGCTAGTTTGGTACTAGAACCTGTACACGTCAGCATATGGGTGCAAGTGAAGGTATTTAATAGTGGGAGTAATATTGTTTTGACGGGTGCATATACTGCTTACGTGTATACGGGGTGTACACCTAAGTTAGTATCTAGATTTAAATTTCAGCAATGCACGATATTCATACTGTGGGCAGGGCTGAAATGGATCTTCTGCAGGTATACTAACCGCGTATCGTTAAGACGAAGTAGTTAACATTTATATGAGTGACGTGGTATGCCACGCTTAGTTCGTATGAAGTGGAAAGGACGTACGGAACATTTCATACATATACATCCTGGCATGCTTGCTTTCTTTCCTTTCGCATTACTTCCTGCCTGATCATTGGAATATCTCTCAAGTTGGAAACCTATGCTTATGTTAAAATAATAAACTTGCTACAGATGGGACATACCAAGGAGACGGCGCGTAAGTCGATAGGTGGCAGGGTTCCCAGGCACCAGCTAGCGCCTCGATCCGAGAGGTGCAAGGACAAGTTCCTGGATGTGTTCGAGACGCCGACGTTGCTTTGGAGGGTGTTGCGTTCTGTGGGGTACCCCGGAGGTAAAGAGCCTCGCTACTTTTGGACGAAGGAGCCTTTGGGAAACACCACTCTGGTGTATGTGACGGCTGTGGTGAAGCCCAAGGAAGAAGGTTCTGACTGGTCTGGATGGATGTTCGAGAGTAAGGGGAGAGACCCTTGGGAAGGTGTGCAGGCAGCAGCTTTCCTCATCCTCCGGGACATCATGGATCGGTTTCCAGAAGACCTTAGCCTGGCTCTTGCGGGGGTGTTTCCAAGAGCTGATCTGTTCAAGGATGTGTGGGTGCAATCCAAGAGAGAAGTTATGGAGGGCGGCCCAAGTGAGTTGCAGGCATGTGATGGACCTGCTATGAGTGCTATGTTTGTAGTGATGAAGGGGTATGCAGTGATGCAGCGCAACTTGAAGGTATGATAGAATCGTTTCACAATGTCAGGGAAGAGAAATGGCAAGCTCAGCGGGAGTTTGATGAAGAGATGGAGCAGATGCAAGAGGAGCTGAACCAAAGGACTTTGGAGAGGGATCAAACCATCCAAAGGAATGTGATAGCAGCTCAGGGGATCATCAGGCTGCAAGAGCAGCTGGGGCGTGAAAAGCATGCTAACCAGAGCGCCAAGCGTATGATGGTGCGTCTTCTGCAGCAGCGAAATCAAGCTTGGGAAGGTGAGAATGCCCTCAGGGCTCGCATCATGACCTTAGAGCAGCAGTTGGTGGCGACGGAAGCCTACAATGACAACCTCCATGAAGAAGTACATCGCCTCAACAACGAGCTCTATCCATATCATCCTCCAGGTGTGGCCGAGATGGAGATGGGTATCGTTCTTGCTGACGGTGGAGCCGAAGATGGTGAAGTGCCTTTCGCCAACTAGGATGAAGAAGAGGAAGAAGCCGGTGGAGCCGACGATGCGGAGAGCCACGTGTCAGATGCCGGCAGTGACTAGAGCTTAGGCTTAGTTGTCTTCTTTTGTATCGTTATGTATCGGACCAGTTATGTTGGGTTGTAAGCTCTAAGAACCTTGTTGCTACCGTTGGGATCGTTTTAAGTATCGGACCTTCGTTGCGTTTTATTCGTTTGCATCCATGCGAGTAATAAGCGCTTTTCGTATAATCCGTTTGTGATGTTATTTATGTGGAATGACTTGTGTATGTGCCTTATTGTATGAACTATGTTCAAATAAAGTACTGCAGTTATTACGCATTTTGATCTGTATATATGGCATCACTCATTGATTATTGATTGGTTGTGCAGATGGTGAATACTCGTCGGGGAGTGGGCAGTGCTAGCTGTGTTGGTGGTGATGGACAGGGCGAGGAAGCAAATCCTCCTCCTCCTCCTCCCCCATACACGACAGAGCAGTTCTTCGCGCAGTTTCTGGGAAGTCAGCGAAGCATAGAAGCTATGCAGAGGAATATGGAAGCAAATCTGAGGAACATCGCAGAGAACACACGTCGGGCCGCAGGTCAAGGGGGTCAAGATGTGAACCAGTACAACACTTTTAAGGACTTCTTGGACACTAGACCTCCGATCTTCAAAGAAGCAGCTGAACCGATGGAAGCTGATGAATGGATTAACACCATCGAGCATAAGTTCAGGTTGCTCCATCTGACGGAATCGTTAAAGGTGGAATACGCCGCTCACCAGTTGCAGGGACCAGCTGGTATATGGTGGGCACATCATCGTACCACTTTTCCTGCAAATCAACCTATCGTTTGGGCGCAGTTTACGCCAGCATTCCGAGGAAATTACATTC
This sequence comes from Coix lacryma-jobi var. lacryma-jobi, assembly GCA_009763385.1. Taxonomy (NCBI): domain Eukaryota; kingdom Viridiplantae; phylum Streptophyta; class Magnoliopsida; order Poales; family Poaceae; genus Coix; species Coix lacryma-jobi. The sequence continues at coordinate 81,240,135 of CM019825.1, read as the reverse complement.
CTCTAGGTCTGATGGCTATGAAAGTAACAGAGTTTTTGAGTCTGACCCAGGGTACAAAAACAATGGTAGAGTACCTTCATGCTTTCAACAATCTGGCTCGCTATGCACCTGAATATGTCAACACAGAAGCTAAAAAGATCGCGAGCATAAAGAGAGGTCTGAGTCCCAAACTCATGAAGTCTATGGGAAACTCTACCAGGACGCAGTTCAATAACTTTGTCAGTGACTGTTTGACACAAGAGAACAATAACAATATCTACATCGCATCCAAGTCACGCAAGAGGGCTTTTGACGCGGGAGCACCGCAGGCAAGAAACCAGATGACCAATCATCCTCCTCCTCGTTCAGCAGTGCCAGGAGCACGTTTCAAACCTCCTTAGCGTTGTTTCCCCGGGAATCAACCGCAGGCCAAGACTCAAAAAGTTGCAAGAGGCCAGTCGTCTCAGTTCAAGATGGGGCCCGGAACTCAGAAATTTGCAGGCAACTATGTGAAGGGACCATGTTATAACTGTGGGAACGAAGGGCATCTGTCCAGGACATGCCCTAGTCCCAGAAAGAAGACCAATCAAGTTCAAGCTCGTGTGCATCATACATCCCTGGAAGGCATCTCTGAGGGAGAACCTGTTACTGCTGGTATGTTTTCTATCAACGATATCTCCGCAGTTATTTTGTTTGATTCCGGCTCATCGCATTCTTTCATAAGTCAAGCATTTGCACTTAAGCATAATCAGGAAATGGTAACAATGGATTTTGGATTCCGTATAAAATCAGCTAGTGCAAGTGTGTTGTCTAACCAGAAGGTCTTAGGGGCAACCCTTGGTTTGGAGGGTAAGCAATACAGAGTAAGTCTAGTAGTTATGCCAGGGCTGTCTTTGGATGTTATCTTGGGAATGGACTAGATGAGTAAGTGGGAAGTGGTCAAAGATACGGGAAAAAGGTTGATATCTCTTCGAGATCTGGTAATGCCACAGTTTCATCAGTTGCGTCTCCCTAGCAATCTCAACCTTTGTTCGGCAAGTTGTGCAGTTCAAGTATCAGTCCTTCAGGAAATCCCAGTGGTATGTGAGTTTCCTGATGCGTTTTCGGATGAGTTACCTGGTCTACATCCGGATAGGGACATGGAGTTTGCAATAGAGCTGATACCGGGAACAACACCTGTATCCAGAAGACCGTGCCGTATGCCTCCCAATGAGTTAGCCGAGTTGAAGGTTCAGTTAAAGGATCTTCTGGATAAGGGTCTGATTCAACCTAGTTCATCTGAATGGGGATGCCCAGCTCTCTTTGTAAAAAAGAAGAAAGACAAAGCTTTGCGTATGTGTGTGGACTATAGGCCTTTGAATGCAGTGACGATCAAGAATAAGTATCCTCTACCTCGGATTGATATTCTCTTTGATCAGTTAACAAGGGCCAGAGTGTTCTCTAAGTTGGACTTGAGATCAGGTTATCATCAGATCAAGATCAAGCCAAAGGATATACCCAAAACGGCTTTTTCTACTAGGTACGGGTTGTATGAGTATCTTGCCATGTCTTTTGGTTTGACAAATGCTCCCGCATACTTCATGTACCTAATGAATTCCGTGTTTATGCCTGAGTTGGATCATTTTGTGGTAGTCTTTTTGGATGACATCTTGGTATATTCGAAAAATGTAGAAGATCAAGCTGAGCATCTGCGGATAGTTTTAACCAGACTCCGAGAACATAAGTTGCATGCTAAGTTCAGTAAGTGTGAGTTTTGGTTGAAGAAAGTTCACTTTCTCAGTCATGTGCTATCAGAAGATGGGATCTCAGTGGATCCAGGAAAAGTACAAGAGGTAATGGATTGGAAAGCTCCAACCTCAGTTACAGAAGTAAGGAGTTTTCTAGGTTTGGCTGGTTACTACCGTCGCTTCATCCCGGATTTCTCCAAGATCGCCAAACCTATGACCTCTTTGCTACAGAAGAATGTCAAGTTTGTTTGGACAAAAGAGTGTGAAGCAGCTTTCTGAATCTTGCGGGAACTGTTGACCACTACTCCTGTCTTAGCCCAACCGAATATAGAGAAACCTTTTGATGTGTTTTGTGACGCATCCAAGATTGGACTGGGTTGCGTGTTGATGCAAGAAGGACGAGTGATAGCGTATGCCTCGAGACAGTTAAGGAAACATGAGGTCAACTACCCTACTCACGATTTGGAATTGGCGGCCGTAGTGCATGCTCTGAAGATATGGAGACACTACTTGTTGGGGAATGTGTGCAATACATACATGGATCATAAGAGTCTTAAGTATATCTTCACTCAACCCGAGTTAAACATGAGACAGCGCAGATGGCTAGAACTGATAAAGGATTATAACTTGCAAGTTCACTATCATCCTGGAAAAGCCAACGTGGTTGTCGATGCTTTGAGTCGTAAGTCACACTGTGTTATGGTACAACCGTTGTTTGAAGAAAGGTTCAACCTGATACATCCAGAAGTTTTGTTCAGCATTCAACTCAGATGTTCGCTTGAAAGCCAGATAATTGAAGCTCAGAAGACTGATAAAGGGATTTCTCATATCAAAAGGAAAATGTTGAAAGATCTCTCAACCCCTTTCAAGTTGGATGAACAAGAAGTGTTATGGTTCGGTGATCGTCTCGTGGTACCAAAGAAAAAGGATCTTAAGGATAAGATAATGGATGAAGCTCACTTATCCAAGTTATCTCTTCACCCAGGGAGCAATAAGATGTATCATGACCTAAAACTCGTTTTTGGTGGACTAAAATGAAAAAGAGATAGCAGCATATGTTGCAAGATGTGACACTTGTTGCAGAGTTAAAGCAGTTCATATGAAACCTGCCGGGTTGTTGCAACCGTTGTCAGTACCTGCTTGGAAGTGGGAAGACATCAGTATGGATTTCATAACCGGTCTGCCCACGACGGAAAAAGGGAATGATTCCATTTGGGTAATAGTGGATAGTCTAACAAAGTCAGCTCACTTTCTTCCAGTTAAAGCGATATATCGACCACCTCGGTATGCAGAAATGTATATCAGAGAGATAGTGTGTCTTCATGGGATACCCAAGACCATCATCTCAGATCGTGGACCTCAGTTTACCGCACACTTCTGGCAGCAGTTACATAAAGGGTTGGGGACCAAGTTGGTTCATGGTATAGCTTATCATCCTCAGACTGTAGGTCAGACCGAGAGAGTAAACCAAGTGCTTGAAGATATGCTCAGGGCTTGTGTGCTATCTTCTAAAGGATCATGGGAATCATGGCTACCTTTAGCAGAGTTCTCATACAACAACAGTTATCAAGAAAGCATAAAGATGGCACCTTTTAAAGCTTTGTATGGACGTAAGTGTGTGACTCCGTTGAATTGGGTCGAACCAGGAGAAAGAAGGTATTTCGGAATTGACTTTGTTAAGGAAGCTGAGAAGAAGGTTCAGATTATCCGTCAACACTTACAAGCAGCACAATCTCGTTAGAAAAGCTATGCAGATAAAAGAAGAAGACCGTTAGTGTTTAAAAAGGGGGATCATGTTTATCTAAAAGTAACACCGATGAGAGGAGTGCAAAGGTTCGGCATAAAGAGAAAGTTGGCCCCAAGATATGTGGGACCATATCGCATCCTGAAGAGAAAGGGAGAAGTATCCTATCAACTTCAGTTGTCAGAAGCTATGAGCTCGATCTTTCCAGTTTTTCATGTTTCACAGCTGAAGAAATGTTTGCGTGTACCCGAAGAAAGAATAGAACCACAAGAGTTAAAGCTTACATCTGACCTAACATATCAGGAGCAACCAGTGCGAGTGTTGGACAGCAAGGAAAGAGTGACTCGCAGTCATGTTGTGAAAGTATACAAGGTGTTATGGAGTCATCATGACGATGGAGATGCAACATGGGAAACAAAAGACTATCTCTAGAAAGTTTATCCAATTTTTCATAAACAATGGTCAGTAAATCTCGGGGTGAGATTTCTTTAAGGGGGGAAGGGCTGTAACACCTCTGGTGTGAAGCTAGCATGACATCATCATCTCATTATGCATAATCATCTCATGAGCATGAAGCATTCACATGTTGCTTTCTTTTTCATATAAAGTGTCATTTCATGTGTTAAGATGCATATAGACATACAATGATAAGGTGTTTGTTTGTGGAGTGGTTTGACTTTCTTAGTAGTTTAACCTTGTTGAGAAGTCAAAATGAGGCCATGTTTGTGTTGGTCACTTTGGCTAATGAAGTCTCTAAACCCAAGTCAACCCAATAGAGCTCTAGGAGTCCTTTTGTTTGACTAACAAAGACCTCCTTGATAGAAGCTTTGCATGGCTGAGTGCCCTTAACCAAAAGTGTGTAGCTTTTAGAGTAGAACAAAAGTTGTTTTGGGGCCAACTCATGAAAATGAGTTTAACATGGTGTTTTAGGGGCCACAAGGCAGACATGGGTGGGTTTTTGACTTAGAAATAATTCCTAAGTCCTAAAGTGAACTTCAGTTCGGCCTGGCCATGTTCATCGCTTTTTCGAGAAAAATCCGAGCCAAACCAGTGACCAAGTTTGTAACCAAAGTTGAAGTTTCCATGTAGCTCTATCCAATGGTGCAGTTTGTTTAGTGTTTCACCGAGTGGTTAAGGAGATAATCACGCTTGTTTATGGCCTGTCAGTCGGCTAATAGCCAACTGAATCGTCCGATTCAGTTTGAACCGGCCGATTCAGTTTGAACCGGCCGAGTTCAGTGGCCGATCGCGCAGAGCTTGCTCGCCGCGTGGCGCCCGGCGCTCGGCCGAGCCCGTGAACGCGCGCGGCGTGGCGAGTGAAGAAGCCCGAGCACGCCACTAACCAGCCAGACGCTCCCTCCCCTTTGCCTCTGCCTCCTTTTCACTCTCGCCGGCGCCCGAGCGGAAGAGAGGGGGAAACCATGCGTTCACCGCCGTCCTGCCGTGCCATTGCCCAACTGACCACCCAGCCAGCCTCGCCTCACGGTCCTCCATCCTCTACTGTAGTCAAAGCCTGCCGAAGAAGTCTTGGTAAGCCGTGGAACGCGTTTCCGCCATGACCGCTGAGCTCAGTCCACCATGGACGAACCCCTTTTCCGTGCAAGTCCGTCTGTTCTAACTCATGTTCATGAGTCGCTAGGGTTCGTAGATGGAGTAGCGGTTGCTAGTTCGGCCGATTAGGGTTTGAATGTCACGGTACGTCACCGTCCGCCGTCCGTCGTGCTTGCCGGAGATGGTGTGCCCGCGCTTCCGGCAGTCCGTTGTAGAAGCCCTAGTGTCTCTGCTCCGATTAGGGTTTGAGGAAGTCTGGGGAGTGAGAAACGGGTGTTGGTTCACCTCGGTTTGGCCGGAGATGGCCGGCGTGGTGAGCCCGCACCGCCGTGGCCGCCATTTCCGACGACAAGCTCGATCTGTTGCTGCGCTAGGCTAGTGTGTGGTCCTAGTCGACGCGGATGAAGGAGAGGAGTCCAACGGTGGTGTTGGTTTCGGCAGAGAGTTCGTCGACGGCGAGCTTCGCCGTGGTCAAACCCTCCCCTGTTTCGGTGTGTATGACAAGTGGGTCCGAGTTGACCCCGGGGCCCAGCAGTCAGTCTCTTGGGTAGAATAGAGCCGGGTGTGTGTAGCAGTTAGGATTTGATGGTTTTTGTTTAATGTTTTTCAGAATTGATGTAATGCTTGTTTAATTCATATCTGGAGTTCGGCTAATCCAAATTAGATGAAATAAATTTTGTTAAGTTTGTTTTGATGAGATCTATGCATGAAAAATATCATGTTTCCAGTTTGGGATAATTTTATGTGCAGTTATAATTAATTTGCATATGGGCTGATATCTTGTTTAATGCATAATAAATTGTGTTTTGCTCAAAAAAATATGGTTCTTGTTTTGATAGGTTTGTTAGGTGACCTAGAATCACATAAAAATGATAGTTGATGTTTGACTGTGATAAAATCGGAAGTTAATATTTATTTTGATTACATGTTGTTTTCTTGTATAATTTTTAGTAATTAAAATATAAGTGATATGAGCATGATAATTTTTATAGACTGCTCTTGTGCTAAGAAGTTCTGGAGGAAAATGTGAAATCTATTTTTTGACACTTTCTAATATGATGTGTAGTTCAAAGTACCTTTTCACTCTGTTATTTGTCTTTTCATAGTGAACAATGCTTAAGCCCAAATGTCATAAAATTTGTACAGCAAGCTTTATTCTCTAATGTAAATCTACAGTAATTTTTGTAGATTTTTCTGAAGCTGTTAACTATAGGTTGTTGTTATAGGCTTGGTTTAATTGGTTAATTTGATTAATTAAGTCGGTAGTGTGCATTTCTTGTTGTGTGGGACCAGCAAGGGTGAAATGGTCATTTCAGCACATTCATATTAGTTGCACTTTGTGGTTGCGCATAGCTACTCTCTAAATAGAGTGTTGCACTCTGCTGGAGAAGAGATATGCACGTATTCGATCAAGTTTAATGATAAATGCATCTCTTCTGTATACATGTGGCATTCGCTCATTTAGCATATGCATCACGACAGGTTCGGTAGACGAGTCAGCCGCAGCAGAGGAAACCAAGGAGCAGCAGCCACAGGAGCAGGAGTCAGGAACAGTCGAGGAAGGGCCTGAAGAGGATCTTCCGGAGTGTCCGAACCACCTGCCCAGCACCTTCGAGAAAGGCAAGCCCCGGAGCATTTCTAACTACCTATGGTTTATAATTAACTTACTCATATTATGCTTGTTGCATTAAGTGTAGGAGTTGCTTGATACCGTTGATGCATTATATTTCGTACCTTGTTACGTTTGAGATATTTTCCCTTGTCACCCAAGTAGTGGTAGGTGCGAATTTATGCTTAGCCATGCTTAGACCGGTAGAAGTCGGGCGACCTTCATGTTACCCGCGAGTAATAGGTGGTTACTTGACCATTAACAGGGTATTGCCAATAAGTGGGATAACTGAGTGTTGTGGAAAATGGAGATCGGCAGATTCCTGTAGCGTTGTGCTACAGTATTTCTAGGCGTGTCAGATGGGAAAACAGTATCATGCTAAGACGACCCTCTTGTCATATTGAACGCATGCCCCACATTGAGCTGGAAGGATAACTCGTTCCGACAGCGAAGCCACTCATTGTTCCAGGCCGGCTTTCAAACCCCACGCATCTGCTGAAGCCAAGAAGGGGGTATTGGGACGCGGGGGCACGAAAAGGAAGACCCGGGTGATGGTGGTTAAGTCCAACTCCTTGGCAGTCGGGCTTGCCTCCGGGTATGTTGGTGGTAGTCGAATCCGTGACTTCCTGGAATGGTGTTGTAGTTATCTGTAGCTCACTGACGGGTGAGTGTGGTTTGTGTGGGAAATAAAATCACCAGCTGGTTAGGAATCGATTATAATCGCCATCGCTCCTGGATAGTGAGCACTTGACTTGAACACCGCTCTGTCTTGATACTGAAATATGATGGAACACGTGACAGCTATCGTGATACTTTTGGCAATTGTTATTCGGTCTGTTTGTTATATTTTAGTGATGATTGGATCACTACCATGACTATTGTTAGTGCATGAGCTAATCTAGTTAAATAGGCTAAGCATTACCCAAACTTGCAGCTAGTAAACATGAGAACAAGTTACTTACTACTTACGCTTTTACGGAAACTGTTATCTCATACCAGCTCCACTGTAATCTGGCCTTGCATACTCCTTGGTGTCATTTATTTCTGATTTATGACGGGTAAATCTAGCTGAGTACCTTCTCGTAGTCAGGGCTTTGTTTCCCCTTGTTGTTGCAGATGGTCAGGTTTTCTATGGCTATTGCATCAACTGCCTCTACCCTGCTTTGGGAGATAACTAGGTCACAGGGAATGACCTGTTCTATTCGTACCTTTTGCTTTGTCAAGGATGACAACTGAATGGCACTGTATCAGACTATGTGTATGTGATTTCAAAACTATGTTTTAAGGTTAAACTTCCGCTACTTAAATTCGGAACTCGGTTTGTAATAACTAAGTTTGCTACTCCGATGAACTTATGTAATATTCTGTCATGTGATGGTTGATGTTGAACGATTACGATCCTATGTTGTTGATGTTGGAAAAGTTTGAAATCCTTTGAGATTTCTTGGACTACCGGGTTTATATGGGCTCAAGTGTGTAAATTTACTGCTCCAGCGGAGAATTTCGTACTTGTGCTCTTATAAATTGGTCGGTTTTGTTACACTAAACCTCCTACAGAGTTAAAACCTCTGCCTTCTAATCTTCGCTATGTTTTTCTTAATAATGATCCAGACACTCCTGTGATTATAAGCGATAAACTTTCTCTAGAAGAAACACTCTGCTTGATCACTGTTCTAGAGAATCATAGATCTGCCTTTGGCTATTCACTCCAAGATCTCAAGGGGATCAACCCTGCTCTTTGCACCCATCGCATTCCTACAGATCCCAATGCTTTACCTTCTAGGGAACCCCAATGTAGGCTTAATAATGCGATGAGAGAAGTAGTTAAGAAAGAGGTCTTAAAGCTGTTACACGCGGGATCATTTATCTTGTGCCACACAGTGAGTGGGTAAGCCCTGTGCAAGTTGTGCCTAAAAAGGGTGGCATGACTGTTGTTAGAAATGAAAAGAATGAATTAATTCCACAAAGAACTATGACTGGATGGAGAATGTGTATTGATTACAGAAAACTTAACAAGGCAACAAAGAAATATCACTTTCTGATGCCCTTCATTGATGAAATGTTAGAGCGGTTGGCTAATCACTCCTTTTGTTTTCTTGATGGATATTCTGGATATCATCAGATTCCAATCCATCCTAATGATCAAAACAAAACCACTTTTACATGTCCATATGGAACTTATGCTTATCGTAGAATGTCTTTTGGATTATGTAATGCCCCTGCTTCTTTTTAAAGATGCATAATGTCTATATTTTCTGATATGATTGAAGAACTTATGGAAGTGTTCATGGATGATTTTTCTGTTAATGGAAAAACTTTTGATCACTGTTTAGAAAATTTAGACAAGGTTTTGCAAAGATGTGAGGAAAAGCACTTAGTCCTTAATTGGGAAAAATGTCATTTCATGGTTAGAGAAGGCATAGTGCTTGGTCATTTAATTTTTGAACGTGGAATTGAGGTAGATAAAGCTAAAATTGAAGTAATTGAACAACTACCTCCCCCTATTAATATTAAAGGGATACGAAGTTTTCTTGGCCATGCTGGTTTTTATCATCGATTTATAAAAGATTTTTCATACATTGCTAGGCCACTTACTAATCTTTTGGCTAAGGATGTACCCTTTGAATTTGATGATGCATGCTTAAAAGCTTTTGAAACCCTAAAGAAAGCACTCACTTCTGCATCGATCATTCAACCACCTGATTGGTCTTTACCTTTTGAGATCATGTGTGATGCAAGTGATTATGCAGTAGGTGTTGTGCTAGGACAATGTAAAGATAAGCAGTATCACGCAATTGCATATGCTAGTAAAACTTTGACTGGACCACAACTTAATTATGCAACAACTGAAAAAGAATTGCTAGATGTTGTTTTTGCCATTAATAAATTTAGATCTTACTTAGTTGGAGCTAAAATTATTGTTTACACTGATCATACTGCTCTTAAATACTTGCTCACTAAGAAAGATGCTAAACCTCGCTTGATAAGATGGATTCTCTTACTCCAAGAATTTGATTTAGAAATAACAAATAAAAAGAGAGTAGAGAATTCTGTTGCTGATCACTTGTCAAGAATGCAATTTGAGAATCCACAGGAACTACCTATCAACGATTCACTCAGGGACGATACACTCTATCTAGTCTCTAGGTCTGACCCTGGTATGCAGATATTGTTAATTTTATGGTTTTAGGGTACGTACCACCAGGCAAAGATAAGAGAAAGCTCATCTATGAGAGTCGTGTTCACCTATGGGATGATCTGTACCTCTTCGGAGTGTGCTCTGCGGGCTACTCGGAAGATGTGTACCATCTGAAGAAGGAATCAAGATCATTGGAAGATGCCACTAATCACCCTATGGAGGACACTATGGAGCATTCCGCACGCATTCAAGATCTGGCAAAGTGGATTTTTCTGGCCAACCATGTATGACGACACAAAAGATTTCATCTGGAGATGTGGAGCATGTCAGAGGCATGGCAATATCAATTCAAGAGATGCCATGCCACTCACTAACAATCTCTAGATCGAGCTCTTTGACTGTTGGGGAATTGATTTCATGGGACCATTTCGAAAATCCAAGAACAGTGAGTACATCTTAATGGCAGTCGACTACGTTTCCAAATGGGTCGAAGCCCTACCATGTAAAGCTGCAGATGCCAGAAGCTCCAGGAAAATGTTTGAGGAAGTGATATTTCCAAGATTCGGAGTTCCAAGAATGGTGATTAGTGATGGAGGTTCTCATTTCATTGACAAGCACTTTCGTGCATACCTGTCAAAACATGGGATCCGTCACAACATCGCTACCCCCTATCACCCTCAGACAAGTGGCCAAGTAGAAACATTGAACAAGCAAATTAAGAACATTCTGCAGAAGACAGTCAACGAGATGGGAACAAAGTGGAGAGACAGACTACCGGATCCATTGTGGGCCTATCGTATGTTGACGCTCATTAAGTGTCATATTCTTAGCATCAACAAGGTCATATAACGCAACACAAGGGCCTAAAATCAACCAAAAAACCTTTTATAAACTAACGATTTCCACTTGTCCTTGAGTTTTATTTGAATGTAGGAAATTGCAGGGTTTTTGAGCAAAATGACCAGGAGGACCCACCAGGAGGCGAGCACACTCACCTGGGCTCACTTTGGGCCAAGGTGGGGTGGCGCCCGCCACCCATCACTGGCGGCCGCCAGGGGAGTGAGGCCCAAACTCCTCCCCTGCCACGTCACTGATCCAGGGGAGGCATGCCACACTCATTTGCAGCCATTGATCACTTAGGTCATTGCATCCAAGGGCCAAGAAGGGATGTCACATGGATCATGACCCAAATTGCCCATGTGACGGTTTTTGGACATGCAACCGACCTTGGAACCGCCTCTCTGGACCTCCTGGATGCCGTTGAAGCAAAGGCGGTGGATCCAACGGCCAGGGGGTGGCGGCCGCCACCTAGGGCTGGCGCCCGCCACAACACTCACCCCCCTGACCTAACCCTAGGTCCATAAGTACCCCCCTAGGTCCCTTAGGCTATAAATTGGACCCTCCGAGCTCATTTGTACTCAGACCTCACCTCATTAGTCCCACTCTCTTGTAAGCAAAGCTCTGGTGAAGGAACACTCTAGTTGAGAGACTTAGAGTGAGAGCGAGAGTGAAGAAGAGAAGAGCTGGAGTTGTAATAGAGGATCTTCCGAGTCTCTGGTATAATTCCAAGTCTTTCTTCATTTATCTTAGTGTTCTTCTACTTTCAGCATTTACTTTAAGTTCCTTACTTATTGTTCTTGTTGAGTGCTTTCGATCATAGATAACTTAGTATTTAGTTTGTATCTAGTTTGGGTTCTTTGCTAAGTAATCAGTGCTCTAGTTTTGGACGCAAGATTAGAGTAGTATATATTAGTGTAAGCGCGGTGCTTAGACTAGTTATACCTTAGTTTGTGGCAAGCCCCCCGGATAGCTATGGTAGCAAACAAGTGGTGACAGCCCTGGGAGCCTTGAATTCCACCACGTAGTTGGGTTAGTTCTTAAATCATAAACCTCATTGTGCACGTCTGAGGTAAATAGTCCAGAGGGTGTGTACGGTTCGAAGAACTAGATAAAATCTTTATTGCTAAGTTAGTTGTGTTCGTAAGTGTATAGGCAAACATTAATCTGTTCATCGGGCAGACCCCGCCGATTTAGTTTAGTAGTAGTCAGTTTTTCTTTCTTTTTAGTAGTAGTAGATATCAACCCCCATTCATATATTTCGATCAACCTTGCTAGAATCACTAGTTGTTCATAGCAGTCCTAGTGTTAGTTCTGCCATAGTAGCTTCCCTGTGGAAATAAATACGATACTCGGTTACTCCCGGGTGAAGTGCTACAATAGACTTATTCTGTGCGCTTCCAGAACCTACCAATAGTCATACGAATAGTTAGTTATACTTCTTACATTAAGAGTACCAACAAACCTTTCTGGCGCCGTTGCCGGGGGTAGATTCATAGTCTACTCCTAGTGACGACGTTAGCAAGAGTCAACAAGCATTTCTGGCGCCGTTGCCGGGGAAGCAATTGGCTAGAATTAATTCTTTGTGATTTCTATTGAATTAACCCCCGTAGTTCTAGCGGGTATATATATTGTTCGTTGTTTGTGATCGTTCAAGTAGTCATGGCCGGATTCAATCTTCCGAGCGACTATCAAGAAGATCCTGAGGCCATTCTTAGCAGAGAGAGAGCTAATCTCACTCCTCCGAAGAAGAACCTGGGGCTTCGTGAGAGGAGTTCTTCGAGACAAGAATCCCAGTCAAAAGTGACTGACGAACCAAGCTGCTCCAACGATCAATCAACATCGACGTCGACCAAAACACTCTGTGAGTATTCCATGCCTACTCTTGCTCACATTCCAGTGTTACCTTCTACTAGTAATGAAGATTTTGAGCTTAAACCTCATTTAATACGAATGGCTCAAGCTATTGCATTTAATGGCAAACCTTCCGAGGATGCCAATGCTCACCTCCGGAATTTTCTGGAGATATGTAGCACAATTTCTATGCAGGGAGTTTCGCAGGATGCCATCAGACTTCATCCTTTTCCATTTTCATTAGTGGAAAAAGCGAAGCAGTGGTTCCTCTTCAACTCTGGACACCTGCTGACGTGGGTGAGATGCGCGGATCAATTCCTCAACAAGTTCTGCCCGATAAGTCGGACTATTCTTTTCTGTAGCAAGATTTCCAACTTTGGACAGGGAGACGAAGAAACAATCACTGAAGCTTGGGAGAGACTACAAGAGTATTGTTGACATCTATTAACTATCATTATTTACTGTCAACAATACTTGAATAAATGTCAAAAAGGATTGCCAACTTAGAAATAGGAGGTTTAAACTAATAAATTCCACGAGTTTTGGTGATTCTACATTTTACAGGGATTAAACAGAAAAACCAACGATATCGCTTCCCCAAGAAGGAACCCGACGCAGATTTCTTTACCGCCACGTCGGGATATCTCTAGAAGACTCCAGAGGACACCATGAGACACCACAAGAAGGGGCACCACAGGAGGCTTACCTGTGGGACCGACTGGTCCCACAGGGCCCACCGGTCGGTCGGCCACGAAGGCCACGCGCTTTCATCTTCTGCAAGCTACTTCCACCGACCTCCAGGATGCATCTCGACCGTACCCCAAGTCGGTTTGATCCAACGATCAGGATTCCTCGCCCAGGGCTATATAACCAGACCCCTGACCCCCCTCTCAATCATCAGATCATCAGGCAGATCAAGATCAGAAGACAAGACATAAATTAGGGTTTCTAGAGAGAAGAGTTAGAGCTCTACATCAAGATTAGAGTTTAGTCTAGTTAGATTCATGTAGAGGCAGGCAACTTCGTCGGCATATCCGGCTAGAAGCTTCGTCTGAGTCTCCGGATCATTGTCGAAGACTCGGTAAATTGTAACTTTATTCGACTTTATGCTACATTAATATATTTCAGTTTATTCAGTTTTGGAGTTTATTCTAGTTATATATTTAATATAGATCTGATTATGATAGAGTTTATGATCATGTTCGTAAAGTACTTAGCTTTATTCCGGATAGAGTTAAGTGGTCAAACTGGTGTAAACATGGTGTTTAGGCTAAGTTTATCTGCGAATACATCCTATGCTCCGGGTCGAGAGGTAGATCGCAGGAGTGACAGTCCTGTTGAGTCCTTTGTAGTCCTCCCTCCGAGTGTAGATCTTAGTAGGACACGGTTGCAAGTTAGAATTCATTACTTTGTTCTTGATTCTAATTTAGTAATGTCCCTTGATCATGGATGATAGATTAATTAGCTATAAATGATTGTATATTAACTAGAGTAATCGCTAGGCTTAGTAAATGTGAAGTAACTTAGGATTCGAATCTCTTAATTAATCACCTGACTCTCTGCTTGATCTATGTAGTTTGCTCTATCTCTAGAATTTCCGCTATTATCATTATCATCATTATTTATCTTTACCTTGTCTTACCCCTGTTTAGACATGTGAGTAGTGAATGAATGAATGAATAATAATCTCTGCTACCTTTGAATCATATTACTAAGTTCCCAGCTTCGTTACTATCTTCGGTGAAATATAAATAACGATACCTAGATAACCTGGGTGAAATGCTGCTACAACAGGTATATTTATCTGTGCACTTGCGGATAAATATTTGTTTATATCTTTTGAGCTAGTGTCACATATAATTTACATTTCTAGTATCATGTTGGGGATGACAACTTGACGTTAAGTGAGTGTCTTGTATATTTCTGAAGGCTTTTGCTAGAATCAGTTCATTAAAGTTTATTATAAGCAATTGCATTAAGAAGTGTCTACAAGTATGTTGAATACTGTCCTCACCATGGTATGCAAGACTGGTACTTGATCCAGAGCTTCTACCATGGACTCCAGCAAGAATCTCGACAACACATTGATGCTGCTGCCAGAGGTGCATATCTCTCTCTCATTGTAGAGAAGGCAACCAAATTGATCGAGACAATGGTGGCAAATCAAGAATGGACAGAAAAATGTGCTAGAGGTATGTCTGAAATTAAGCAAGTTGATTCTGTCACCCTGCAAACTTTGGTAAAATTGCTAGAGCAAAGAATAAATGAGAAGAGAGATCGTGCTGCAAAGGAGTACTACGCCAAGCAAAGAGCCGCTTCGTCAAGTGAAGGTCAAGCAAAAATTAAGAAAGAGGATGCCAAATCCCTTCTTAATAATGGTGGCTACGGAGAACCTCTAATTCCAATGATCCAACAATGGAATAATAAAGGTATGCCTCAAACCTCCGTATTTAATTCTCCTATTGGAAAATTAGTTTCTAATCAAGGTAGAATTAACGATAGCATAAATAATAAATTAATTGAACATAATAAAAAGTTAGAAGGAATTTATGCTAAACTGAAAGATTTTTCTGAAGCATTTAAGGAACAAAATAATTTTAATAAGAGATTAGAGCAAACAACAGATAACATTAAATCTCAAATTAAATACTATGAGGAGGTAAAAGCTGTAACCACGAGAGGTGGTAAATCCACTCGTGATTCCCCTCATCCTAATTTAGTTCCTAGTAGTAATTCTGCTGCAAACAAAAATATTATTAATGTTGAAAAAGACGAAGAAGAGGAGACGTCAGCTGAACCTTCATCCAAGGTACGAACTGCTCCTCATGAATTCTATGATACACATGTATTACCTTTTCCAGATCGAAACAGAAATCCGACGGAAGACGACCAATTCAAGAAATTCGTCGAGGTAATTCAAAAATTATATATACATGTGCCATTTATTGACGCTATGCATGTTCCAAGTTATGCAAAATATTTGAGAGACATGCTCAATAAGAAGAAACCAATTCCAAGTAGGGATGTGGTTAAATTGACCGAAGATTGCAGTGCGGTCATTTTAAACCAACTCCTAGAAAAGAAGAAGGACCTAGGAAACCCAACGATCGCATGTTCAATCAGAGAGCAGCACTTCGAGCATGCACTCTGTGATCTGGGAACAAGCGTCAGCGTCATGCCCAAGGTAGTATATGATAAATTAAATCATCATACCTTGTCCCCTACTTCTATGTGTCTGCAGCTAGCCGATCAATCGCTCCGATATCCCGCGGGAATAGCAGAGAATATTCCGGTGAAAATCCGGAATCTCTTTGTCCTGGTGGATTTTGTGGTTCTGGATATTAATCCCGACCACCGGACGCCATTGATCTTGGGACGGCCATTTCCGAGCACTGCAAAAGTGACCATTGATGTAGGAGCTGGAGAAATTCAGCTCCACATCAGTGGAAAGGAGGAGAAATTCGAGTTCACACCGCGACTGGAAAAACACCCGTCATCAAGGTTCGTCAGTGCCTACATTCATCCACAACCACCGTGAAGGCGACACTAATCGGGAATCCAAAGCGGCTAACCAAGGTAAGTTAGGCTAAGGTAAGTCTTTATCCCCCATTTAAATTTTCGTTTTTACTTAAGCAAATTAATTTCCCTGCAAAATAGATGTTTACTAGAGTGATTAGGTGGATCCTAGGGGGCTTAGGGCAGCCATAGGGGTGGCGCCCGCCACCCTAGGGTGCACTAGGGAGCACTAGCCAATCTCTAGACTATTACACCTACCTCCTAGACCCAAATAACACCAAGGGAGACCCATGGCTTTGCTCATTTCAATGCAATCACTCACTCCTATGTCTCCCCATGTCTCCCCCTGTTCACTCCACCTTTTGGACACATCTCCACCCAAAAATTCTGGTGCACATGTGATGGAGAGTGACAAGAAGAGCACTAGGTGAAAGGAGGGGTGAGTTGGAGTGAAATTCAGCCAAGGAGGGTGGCGCCCGCCACTTATTGGTGGCGCCCGCCAGGAGGGAGGAGCTCACATCCTTCCCCCTTCCATCCTAAGCCTATAAATACTACCCACACCCCATGCAAGTTCTTACACCTCACTCAAAACACAAAAACACCAGCCACCTTAAGCACTAGCAAGAAAGTCATGGGCCCTCTCAAGAACTTCTTCACCAGCAAGAAGAAGAAGAGTAAGGGTGAGGGAAGTTCGTCGAGAGCAAACACCCACATTCGCTTTGCTGGGAGTGATGAGGAGAGCGTCGGGTGGGGTACTCCATCCACCAACGAAATGTCGGTGGATCGGGACTCTCCGCCCACACACCAGGCTGGACCGACCATCCGCATCCTGAACTCCGTCAATGATATCATCTGGCAGAGTGATCGGGAACGGCAGGCCCGGAACATCCTCAGTGAGAGGGAGTTCGTTCACACCCGTCACATCGACGCCGACTTGCTAAGTCGCACTGGTATGGACAGTGAGTTTCTCTATATTTCTCGAACCTTGGGATGGGAAGATGCATGGAAGGTTAATGAGGAGGGAAACCTTCCCCTCACAATGGAATTTCTGGCCACAATGCAAATATCTGCTAATCACATAACATTTTGGCTTTTTAATGAAGAACATTCTTTAACGTGGAGGCAGTTCAGGAAGAATCTAGACCTTAATGATTCATGCTTGCTGAGCTTGGAATCTGCCTGTACGGGATTTAATAGAAATGAATTTTGGAAAAGTATTGCTGGGAACAGAGACCCAGGCTTGCCCCGTACAAGTAATATCCACAACCCCACACTCAGGTTTTTCCACAAATATATTAGTATCACACTCTTTCCAAGACCTGACTTAAGACCAATTAAAAAGCCTGAAATGCTGCTGCTTTATACTCTAGTAAACCACATAAAAGTATCACCCGCCAAGGCCATAGCAGACTACTGGTCTAAATTTAATCAACGCACTGGAAATATTGAAATGACATCATGGATAACTAGACTAGCTTTTAACATGGGTCTGCTGAACACCGCTATATACTCCTACATTTCTAGTGACCGAGACCTTTTGACCATGGAGCACTTCTCGCAAGGACACCTCTTGCGTGAGAACCAGGAGACCGGTGAGATTCACATGATCTACCAAGATTATGTGAATAAAATCGCTCTTCCTGACTTGTCACTTTGGTTGGTGAATGCACCAACGTTACTTTTGGCCCTGGAAACCGAGGCAGAACAAAACCGCAGGTTGGCTCGAGAGAACACCATGCAGGTTCCCAGGAGGAGGACGCGTGCGCAGACCCGTGTAGCAGAAGAGGCCGCAAGAGCAGCAGCAGCGGCACAGGAGTTTGACCCTTTCCATGCAGGGCAGAATGAAGGAGCAGCACACTATGGTCATTTGACACCCCCTGGCTCGCACCAAGCAGGAGGATCGAATTGGCAACAACCGCAACATCCGTGGTGGGAATACGGCCAGGAGGCGTCCTTTCACTCATCCCAGTTGGGGAGTTCATCCCATTCCTTGGGAGGATCCACCCGGTACACAGGCCATGGTGATGAGTTCTTCCATAGAGGAATCTCGCCACAGGCCGCTCGCCACTCGTCCTTTCATCAGGACGAGTGGATGCGTGATATGGGATATCTTCAGCACCAAATGAATGGACTCACCATGGATACTGCCGAAATCCGTCAGGACTTGAACGACTTGAACCAAAATTTCCAAGAATTCCGCCAGGAAACTGGTGGAGAACTGGGTAATATTTCTTCTCTCCTGCAGCAGAACCAGCAAAACTGGGACGACATGTACCGTCGTCAGGGATGGATGTAACCCAACCACGCCAAAAGCCAGCTTGGGGGAGGACCCCCGTCAACGAGGTAAGTATCACTGCCATCTTTATTTCTGTCAGTTTTATTTTTATTTTAGTAATTTAAATTTGAGTTTTATCTTAGTTAATTTCCAGCTTAATTAAGTTAAAATATATATATATAATAATAATAAACAAATAGTAATAAATGAAACGTTCTCATCATGAGTCTTTTTAATGAATAAAAGTAATGTATGTCATGCATTAGAGTTATCATGGGAGAACGTATGCTAGAACTAAACTTGAGACATGAGCATTAGACTAAGTAAAGGGGAAGTAAGTTTCTACTTTGACTTGAGCAAGTCAAGTTTGTGGAGTAGTTATTTTGAAAAAAAAAGTTAAAAAAACTTGCTCTAAGTACTTCTGTGGCAAAGAAAGTCCTACCAAAGCCAAATAATTTTTACTCTTAGAGTAGGAGCTTCCACTTGCTGCATGTTAGTGTTGAGCTAGTTAGACTTTTGTTGAAAGTCATGGTAGAGAAACTTGTCATATTTTTAGACCAAGGAATTCACTTGCACCCACCTATATAGTGCTATTCTTACACTGAGAATACGCACACAACATGCCTTTATTTCCATTCATTGTTAGGAATACTCCATGGCAAAATATCATGCTCCATAATGAAATCTCAGGGACATGGCTATAATATTAAAAAAAAAAAGAGAGCAAGTGCTCTAGAAAAAAAAAAAGAAAATTCAAAAGAGCAAGTGCTCTAGAAAGAAGAGAAAATCCAAAAGAGCAAATGCTCTCATTCATAGCCATGATCCTACAAATGAGATAAAAAGGAGAAGTGCCATGAAAGTAGTAGCCACAATAAATACCACACACTTGCACATTCCTGGTCTGAACCTATGACTTGTTGCTCCTTTGCTCCATTTGTCTAACTTAGCAAAATTATGCTAGCATTGCATGCTCACTTTTATCCTACCCATTAAACCCCACATAAAATCTTAGTGAGAGGATAATTCTTCCATTTCCACATACAAATATGAGTGATCGAGTGAGCCACAGAAGTTGCTAAGCATGCTTTCTTTTGAACAAAACTTGCAAAAACTCAACATGTCTTGATTAGCAAAATAGGCAAGGGAAAGACAAACCTTCTTTCTTGTTGGTCTTTTGTTCTAATCTTGAGTGCAGGGAAGGCTACCAATTCCATGGTGATGAAAATAATATGGGCATACACAACAAAAAACATAGAGTTTCCAAGATTATTCAAGTCCATGCTTGCTCGAGGACGAGCAAGAGGTAAGCTTGGGGGAGCTTGTTGACGCTCACTAAGTGTCATATTCTTAGCATAAACAAGGTCATATAACGCAACACAAGGGCCTAAAATCAACCAAAAACCTTTTATAAACTAACGATTTCCACTTGTCCTTGAGTTTTATTTGAATGTAGGAAATTGCAGGGTTTTTGAGCAAAATGACCAGGAGGACCCACCAGGAGGCGAGCACACTCACCTGGGCTCATTTTGGGCCAAGGTGGGGTGGCGCCCGCCACCCATCACTGGCGGCCGCCAGGGGAGTGAGGCCCAAACTCCTCCCCTGCCACGTCACTGATCCAGGGGAGGCATGCCACACTCATTTGCAGCCATTGATCACTTAGGTCATTGCATCCAAGGGCCAAGAAGGGATGTCACATGGATCATGACCCAAATTGCCCATGTGACGGTTTTTGGACATGCAACCGACCTTGGAACCGCCTCTCTGGACCTCCTGGATGCCGTTGAAGCAAAGGCGGTGGATCCAACGGCCAGGGGGTGGCGGCCGCCACCTAGGGCTGGCGCCCGCCACAACACTCACCCCCCTGACCTAACCCTAGGTCCATAAGTACCCCCCTAGGTCCCTTAGGCTATAAATTGGACCCTCCGAGCTCATTTGTACTCAGACCTCACCTCATTAGTCCCACTCTCTTGTAAGCAAAGCTCTGGTGAAGGAACACTCTAGTTGAGAGACTTAGAGTGAGAGCGAGAGTGAAGAAGAGAAGAGTTGGAGTTGTAACAGAGGATCTTCCGAGTCTCTGGTATAATTCCAAGTCTTTCTTCATTTATCTTAGTGTTCTTCTACTTTCAGCATTTACTTTAAGTTCCTTACTTATTGTTCTTGTTGAGTGCTTTCGATCATAGATAACTTAGTATTTAGTTTGTATCTAGTTTGGGTTCTTTGCTAAGTAATCAGTGCTCTAGTTTTGGACGCAAGATTAGAGTAGTATATATTAGTGTAAGCGCGGTGCTTAGACTAGTTATACCTTAGTTTGTGGCAAGCCCCCCGGATAGCTATGGTAGCAAACAAGTGGTGACAGCCCTGGGAGCCTTGAATTCCACCACGTAGTTGGGTTAGTTCTTAAATCATAAACCTCATTGTGCACGTCTGAGGTAAATAGTCCAGAGGGTGTGTACGGTTCGAAGAACTAGATAAAATCTTTATTGCTAAGTTAGTTGTGTTCGTAAGTGTATAGGCAAACATTAATCTGTTCATCGGGCAGACCCCGCCGATTTAGTTTAGTAGTAGTCAGTTTTTCTTTCTTTTTAGTAGTAGTAGATATCAACCCCCATTCATATATTTCGATCAACCTTGCTAGAATCACTAGTTGTTCATAGCAGTCCTAGTGTTAGTTCTGCCATAGTAGCTTCCCTGTGGAAATAAATACGATACTCGGTTACTCCCGGGTGAAGTGCTACAATAGACTTATTCTGTGCGCTTGTGGAACCTACCAATAGTCATACGAATAGTTAGTTATACTTCTTACATTAAGAGTACCAACAAACCTTTCTGGCGCCGTTGCCGGGGGTAGATTCATAGTCTACTCCTAGTGACAACGTTAGCAAGAGTCAACATCGTACAACTTACAAGACACCGTTGGGAATGTCACCATATCAACTCGTCTACGGGAAGACTTGTCACTTGCCTGTTGAGCTAGGGTTCAAAGCTCACTGGGCGATAAAAAGATGGAACATGGACTTGGAAGCAGCATGAATCAAGAGAAAGATGCAACTTTCAGAACTAGACGAATGGCGTGAAAAGGCATACCATAATGCCAAGATCTACAAAGAGAGAACCAAAAGATGGCATGACAAGAAGGTCAAGATGAAGAACTTCACTCCGAGAGACAAGGTATTACTTTTTAATTCCAGGGTTAAGCTATTCAGTCATGTAAAGCTACAAAGTAAATAGGAAGGACCATTCACCGTGATTAGCACTTCGTCCCATGGAGCGGTGACACTTCAAAACAACGAAGGTACATTATTTAAGGTAAATGGTCATCGCCTTAAGATTTTTCTAGAACTTGAAAAGAGTTCCAAGGAGTTGGATGTGATCCAGTTCCTCACTTTCCATTAATTTGATCCTCCGCCACTTCCGAAAGGTTTCATAACAGAAAAGGTAGTAAATAGGGTTTAGGAAAGTGCAAAAGAGAGTCACGAAAAAGTGGACCACCTTCTAGAGAGAAAGGGGGTCGGCCGGCCCCACCCTTAGGCCGTCCGGCCTAGCCTGGTGTCTGATCGGGTCCTGTCGCTTCCCTTTCCTTTCTAAAGCCTCCCTTATTCCTTTTTCGTAACTTTCTGATCTGTTTCATTACGAGAACCTCGGAGCATGGATCAGCCTCCTTCTAGTTTATCTAAGACTACAAAACTAGACCCCTGCTAGCCCAGAGCCATACCATCCAATCTATTCTTATCTCAAGCAGCAGTTCAAGCTCTCCTTGTTCCATTGGCCGGCAATTGAAGGACCGAAGGTGCCACCAGAAAGCGACCAGAGGGGGGGTGAATGGGAGCTTCAAATTTCTTTTGAGAAACTTGTTACCACTGTCCCGAGAATCAACCCTAAGAGCAAACCTAGAGCTTGCAAGTGTCACGACCCTAGATGTAGGGTGGATGCTTCCTAGAAGCACAGCGAGACACAACACAACTCTGGAAACCCAACGCAAAAGCCGGAAATCAAAACCGACAACGGACGAACGAACCACGAATGAAAACGTGCGAAGCTGCACTGACCGGACTCACAGGAGCGTCCGGTCAGTTAGGATCGAACGCGTCCGGTCGATGAAAAACTGATTTGGGACCTTACTGTTTGTGACCGGACTCACTGAAGAGGTGTGTCCGGTCAAGTGTTATGTGTCTGGAAAAGTCGGCCAAAAACCATGAACAGTGTGAAGAGCGTGTCCGGTCATGATCAGGACGAGCGTCCGGTCGAGTCAACAGAAAACGATCAGATTGAACCTTCAACGACCGGACTCTGGACTGAGCGTCCGGTCACCCCGATGCGAGCGTCCGGTCACCCCGACGCAGTTCTGTTCATCCACCGATTCGACTCGATCTCACCCAAAACAAAACCTCTAGGGTTCAAACTTGGTGAGAGGAGTCACAAAGAGTATAGTGAGCTACTCCTATGAGATCATGACTCGAACCTATCTCCAAATCGATGAATCGAAGAAAATGGGGCAAAGGGAGCTAAACTCGATTTGAACCGAAAAACGAACGATCTACTAGCTCGTGAGGTTAGAGGAGAATTCCTTCGGTGGAAAGAAGTGCATCACGATCTAGAACATCTCTGTTCCAACGGAATCGCAAAAGATGCAACGAGTAAAGAGATCGATTAGCGGGAAAATCGTGGAGAAAAGCAACCCGCAAAGAACAATACCAAAACGCTAATCACAACCACGAATTTGCAACCGTGTGGCTACCACGTGCTACAACAGTGAGATTACGGTCTCACTTCCTCAAAATCTCATGAACACAGAGGTATGATTGTCTTCTCTGTGGATCTCAGTTCGCTACAGCAGGGGATTGGGAGAGCAGGAAACCTAGAAGGCAAAATAGCAAATGACTGAGATCACGGATGAGAGGTGGGTGTCTCCCTCTACTTATCCTAATTCTAGTTCCCACTCTACCCCTAACTAATTACAGAGCGAACCAGCTAAACCCTAGGGTTATTCTGGACCAACTCGAAGTAGGTGGTGATCTGACGGCCACGCCCGCACAACTGGTAGCGTTGCCTCGACGCAACCTCACCGATTGCCGCCACGTGCCGCCACCGCTCTGCTCGTCCTTTTCCTGGACCTCGCCCCCGGTTTTGAGGCCCAAACCGGGAAACCAGCCTTCACGACCAACCCCCGGTTTTGAGGCCCAAACCGGGAAACCAGTCGTCCATCGCCTGAGTTTTGTGGCCCAAACTCAGAAACCCGCAGCACCCAGGTTTTGAGGCCCAAACCTAGAAACCGTCCTCAGCCCGAGTTTTGTGGCCCAAACTCGGAAACCATCAGTGCCCAGGTTTTGAGGCCCAAACCTGGAAACCGTCCACCGGTGGTTTTTCTGTGGCTCAACCACCAAACCGACGCTGAAGAAGGGATGCACCGCCCGTGCACCCCGTCCACCGACACATGTCCCCAGGTCCTCGACCCGAGCAACACTGTGCCTCGCAAATCTCCGCTCGTCACTGTCCCAGGCTGTCAGCCGCCACAGCTGATCCTCAGGCCTCCGGTCCCTCAGTCCAAGCCTCACGTCCGCCCTTCACCGCTCTCGGTCCATCGGCACGGCACGTCTCTACTTGACCTTCACCTTGCCTTCGATCACTGTATCCGTGCTCAATGCCTGCACAACACAAGCCAAAGAACATGCGCATTATCCCAGTTGACAATCACTCATCACTCGAGACTCGGCATACACCCATGTATCCGCAATCTCCCCCTTGATGAGTGCATTGTCAACTACCAACACAAATCATAATGAAGTAGAAGAAGGAGGAAGAAAGAGAAGTAGAGAACTCATCCAAATGACCCAAAAAGCATATCAAAGCCAGAAGAAGGTCAAGTGAAAGAGCAAAACAACTTGGTCCCTAAAGACATGGGCAACGGCTCGACGCAATCAAGCAAAGCAAAGCTAGCCCTCAAGAAGAGGTAGAACAGGCTCAACACCGCTAGCAGGAAAGCTCGAAACCAACTGAAGGAATGCCAACTGAAAGGCAAAAGAGCTCGATACCAAATGAGGAGCAAATAGGCAAAGTCGCTAGTCCCTGAAGAAAGAGGCAAAGGCTCAACACAACTAGCTACCGAAAAATACTCCGAACAAATTTGGAAACATGCTCTGAACCAAGCAAAGCCCGAGCAAACTCCCCCTCCAATAGTGCACATGATTTGACAAAATTTCTCCCCCTTAGTTGATAATGCACTATCAGGCAAACTTCTCCCTTCCAAATGCATATGAGTCAAAAATGCAAGTTAGCAGCTTCAGGAATATAGTCAATAGAATGAAAAGATGCTCTACACAGTATAACTCCAATGACTCAACAAGAAACATACATGCCAGCAAAGGCTCAAACTGATCACCAAATACGAAATATGAACATATAAGCAAAGTGAGCAGTTTTAGCCATTCAGAAAAGGATGTTCACCATAAAAATAGCACTGAACATGTATAGACAGGAATTCAGACAAGTGCTAACCATGTATACAAGGTGAACTACCCCTAGCAAAGTTCAATCATCATGCTATTGAATGAAACACATACTTGTGATTTCAGATTTTAATCGGAGTTGCAGCGGTGAAATTACACAAGTTCAAAATTCAGCATGTGATTGCAAGAGGTTAAAGGCTTGTCATTGCCTAACTTTTCAACCGAGCTAAGCCTATGCAGAAGCAATCAGAAGCTGAAAGCGTCGGTTTTGGTCATACACTACACGGCTCAAGTTTAACTCAAATGTTCAATGAGAAACAGTCTCGATTTCGTGATGTGTTGACAAGAAATCTCATCTCGATCTTTCCAATTCACTTAACTTGGTTCAATTTTATAATAGAATATGAACAGACCAAGCAAGTGAATGACTCAGAACTAGAGATATAGCCACCTAGCATATATGAAAAGCACAAGTGAATTCAACACATTCTACACATGCTAGTTGCTTATCTCAATGGTGAACAATTTTCAAACTTTATGTTCATTAAGCAAGTTCACAAAAAATAGCTGAGCTCACAACATGTATCAGTGATCAGAAAGAGCATAAGCTACAAGCATCATCATATAGCATCGGAGAACACTAGACAGAGCATAATCACATTCTAAAGATTATATACATGAAGCTCAGAAAGTAAAGATGCATGATGAAATGCAAAGTCTAATCTACCCGAAAACGAAAGCAAAACGCAAGAAAAAGAGTCAGTTCATGATACAAGAACCAAAATGTTTCCCCCATCTAAAAGGGGAAACACACACCAAGCTCACCTCTCAACCTAGCAAAAGTTGATTGGTCCAAAGGCTTGGTGAAAATATCAGCAAACTGATGATGAGTATCGACATGGCGAAGGTCGATATCACCCTTCTCATAATGGTCTCGCAGAAAATGAAAGC
Source organism: Coix lacryma-jobi var. lacryma-jobi (assembly GCA_009763385.1). Lineage (NCBI taxonomy): Eukaryota > Viridiplantae > Streptophyta > Magnoliopsida > Poales > Poaceae > Coix > Coix lacryma-jobi. The sequence goes on along the minus strand of CM019825.1, from coordinate 81,214,510 downwards.
GCACATCAATGTGTTTGGTCTTAGAATACAGCACAGGGTTCTTAGCAACGCTAGTAGCACTCGTGTTGTCACAAAGCATGGGAACACGAGAAAAGCTCAGACCAAAATCACGCAAAGTGGCCATCATCCAAAGCAATTGAGAACAGCAGCTAGCCGCAACAACATACTCAGCCTTTGTGGTAGACTAGGCGACGCTAGACTGCTTGCGAGAAGACCAAGATACAAGAGAATAACCAATAAATTGGCAAGTCCCCGAAGTGGACTTGCGATCAAGTCAGCAACCAGCAAAATCGGCATCAGAATAACCGCAAAGGGAGAGGGTGGAGGAAGCAGAATACCAAATCCCAAATTCTGGAGTGAAGCATAAGTACCTCATAATGCGCTTGACTGCCTGACGGTGAGACGTGCGCGGTGACGACTGAAATCGTGCGCAAAGACACACCACGAACTGAATGTCCGGGCGTGTCGCTGTCAGGTACAGTAGCGACCCGATCATACTCCGGTACTCATTCTGGTCCACAGCTTCTCCATCCACATCCGAATCCAGGGCCATCGTGGTCGACATGGGTGTTGGAAGAGGCTTGGCCTCACCCATATCGAACTTCTTCAGGATGTCCTTGGTGTACTTGCCCTGGTGCACAAACATCCCCTCTAGGGATTGCTTGATTTGCAACCCGAGGAAAAACGTCAACTCGCCCATCATGCTCATCTCAAATTCCCTGCTCATAATGTCTACAAACTTGGCAACCAAAGTGTGAGAAGAACCACCGAAAATGATATCATCCACGTAAATCTGGACCAAGAGAGTGTCATTGCCTTGCTTGAGGAGAAAAAGTGTTTTATCCACACATCCCATTTTAAAACCCTTAGTAAGCAAAAAGGTTTTCAACCTATCATACCAGGCTCTAGGGGCTTGTTTCAAACCATACAAAGCTTTGTGAAGTTTAAAAACATGGTTTGGAAACTTGGGATTTTCGAAACCAGGGGGTTGTTTCACATACACCTCTTCTTCTATGTAGCCGTTTAAGAAGGCACTCTTGACATCCATTTGAAAAAGTTTAAACCCTTTGGATGCAGCAAAAGCCAAGAGTATCCTAATCGCCTCCAAACGAGTTACAAGAGCAAACGTCTCCTCATAGTCTATCCCCTCCTTCTGACTATACCCCTCGGCTACAAGTCTGGCCTTGTTTCTCACAACATGGCCATCCTCTCCTTGTTTGTTTTTTAAAACCCATTTTGTACCAATAGGGTGACACTCAGGAGGAAGAGGAACCAAAACCCAGAACCGATTTCTTTCAAAATTTTCTAACTCCTCATGCATGGCATTAACCCAATCTGGATCAGATAAAGCATGTCCAACATCTCGGGGTTCAAAATCAGCAACAAATGCAGAATGAGCAAAGTGAGAGATTTGTTGTGACCTTGACCGAGTGACACGTTCGTCGATGTTGTCGATCATCTGTTGAGGCGGGTGTTGGCGCTGAATATGTCGTGGCGCCTCCCTTGCTGAAGTGGCCTCCCCCTCAACAGCAGTTGGTGCCTCCTCGGGGACAAAAGGTACCGCTCGAGGTGGCGGATCCCACGGCCCCCAAGAAGAGGAAGTGTCGGGGCCGTGAGTCGTAGTAGAAGCCGCTCCTTGCGGCACAGCAAGTGGAGGGGGTGCTGGATCATCCATACCTTCAGCACCCTCGTCCTCGTCATCAAAAAGAGGTTCTCCAACCTCATGATCACCTGTACGCTCAAAACGAGAAGAAGGACAAACCATGGTCTCGTCGAAGGTGACATCGGATGTCTCCATGACTCGGTTAGTGTCAAGGTTATGTACACGATAAGCACGAGTATGAGCGCCATAACCCAAAAACACACCGTCAGAAGAACGAGACTCAAACTTGTCCAAGTTGCCCTTTTTGAGTATAAAACAGTGGCAACCAAAAACTCAAAAATAACTTACCTTGGGCAGTTTTCCAAAACGCAACTCATAAGAAGTCTTTTTTAAGAAAGCTCGGAGAAAAATGCGATAGGAAATATAGCATGCAGTGTTCATAGCTTCGACCCAATAACGCCTAGGAGTCTTATGCTCATCAAGCATCGTCCTGGCCATCTCTACAAGGGTCCGATTCTTCCTTTCTACAACACCATTTTGTGGCGGTGTGTAGGGGGAAGGAAACTGATGCTCCAAACCCAGAGAGTTACAAAACTTCTCAAAGTCCGAATTCTTGAATTCAGAACCATTATCACTCTGAATTGCTTGCATTGAGTTCATAGGGAACTCATTCTGAAGACGCAAAATTAGATTGCGAGCAAGGGAGAAAGTCTCAGTTTTCTCAGCTAAAAAGAAAACCCACGAATACCTCGAAAAATCGTCAACAACAACAAGCATGTACCACTTCCCCCCAACCGAGCTCACCCGAGCCGGACCAACAAGGTCCATGTGCAAAAGCTCTCTAGGGCGCTTAGTCATGACCTGAGTCACTGGATGGTGGGGAGCGGCTACCATCTTCCCATGTCTACAAGAATGGCAAACAAGATCTTTCTCCATGGACAACTTGGGCAATCCTCGGATTAAGCCAAGTGAGCTAAGTCTGGCAAGCAAGTCGAAGCTCAGGTGACCGAGTCTCCTATGCCACTTCCAAAGAACAGAGGAGGAAGGTCCAGCCAAAAGACAACGAGAAATTCCAAACGATTCTGAGAAATTCGCACGAAAGACTTTTCCAAAGGGCGAAATCAAACATACAAGATTGCCCTGAGGATCCAAAATGCGACTGAGATTCAGTTTAAAATGAATCTCATAGTCATCATCAAAAGTTGCGAAACAGAAAGAAGGTTAAAATGCAAGTTAGAAACAAGAGCAACATCGCGCAACACAAAGTGCTCATTAACTCGCACGGACCCATGGGACAACACCTTACCTTTGCTATTGTCGCCGAAGGTGATAAACTCCTTTCTGGCAACAGGACTAAGACTGGAGAACCACTTGGCGTTTCCGGTCATATGCCTCGAGCACCCAGAATCCACCAACCAAACATTCTCCAATCGTTTTACCTACATCAATAAAAAGACATAGGGTGAGCATACGGTCCAACACTGGGGTGAGTAAAATGGGAATTATACTAGTGTTGGGCCGGCTGCTCAAAAGAACGGTTAGTAGCAAAACGATTCCTACCACGCCTACGGGGAAAGCGATCACCACGTATAGGAAAACGTGGTCCGCTAAGGGAAGAGTGTCCATCGCGATACTCAAAACGCGGTGGGGGGGGGAATGCTCAACTACAAAGCCACCGCCACGGGGTCCATAGCCCACAACTGCAGGCTCCCGCCGGGCACGACCTCCTCTTGGCCTAGGCCTAGGAACTTGAAGCATTGGACCTCTAGGCCTAGCTGCACGCCTCTGAACATTCGGCATGTGTACATCATGGAATGGATGGTACATGTCCGCATTGTTCATCTCTCTGGCACGACGCTCCTCTCTCTTGCGCCGAAAGCAAAACTCACTCAAGTGTCCATCTCTCCCACAGTGCTCACAATGGTACCTCACCGCTCTCATATGGGGTTGTTGGTACTCACGGTAGTGGGTGTGGATCACTTTGCCCTTCTGTGGCATAAGCTCCTCTTGGATAGGTGGCATGGTGTCTAGTTTGTTCTTGAGGTGGTTTGGTTTTGGAGTCCATGTCTGTTTCTTGGGTGGTGCTCTCAGAGATTCAACAAATACCCCATCCTTGGTGTTAAGCTTGAGAGGCTCTTTGGGTGGAATCTTGGTAAGCTTGGGAGTACTGGTGGAGTTGGGCTTCTCACACGGGTTCAGACCACTCGACTCTCCAATCTTGCCAAAAGATGAAGTGCACTCAACACCCTGAGCAAAGCCTACACCTGGACCTCCAACAGCACGCTTGAATTAGGCAATCATCATCCCAAGCTGCGGCTCACCACAAGACACCCATGACAAGATGGTCCGAAGGTATGTGTTTTCTTCCTCGGTTTGCATCTTGTCATGTTGCACGTTTGCAATCTCCATCTCCAAACCCTCAAACAAAGCGCACCTAGACACTGTATTTTCTTTTTTGAGGAAACGAGACCGTAATCTCGTTGTCTCCTCGTGGGGACGAATTTCGGCTGGCAATTCGTGGTTCGATTCGCGTTTTGAACTTGTTCTTCGCGTTCTTCGTATTTCTCCACGATTTTCCCGTCACTCGTTCTTTCTCTACGATGAGTCTTTCGCGATTCCATTTGAACTAAGTTGTACTAGATCATGAGGCACTTCTTTCTACCGAAGGAATTCACCTCTAACCTCGCGAGCTAGTAGATCAGACGATTTTTATTTCGGGACAAGTTTTTTTTTCTCCCTTCCCCCGAATTTCTTCGATTCATCGATTTGGAGATAGGTTCGAGCAATGATCTCTTAGAGATAGCTCACTATCCTCCCTGTGACTCCTCTCACCAAGTTTGATCCCTAGAGGATTCGTTTTGGGTGAGATCGAGTAGAATCGGTGGACGAACAACACAGTTTCGGGGTGACCGGACGCATGCGTCGTGGTGACCGGATGCATGCGTCGTGGTGACCGGACGCACGGTTGAGAGTCCGGTCGATGAATGTCGCGCGTGGATTTTCACTGAACTGACCGGACGCTCAGAGTCGTTTTGACCGGACGCGACGCTTGTACTGTTCACTGTTCGCGTTTTCTTGTGACCGGACGCTCAGTGCCAGTGAGTCCGGTCCAACTCAGAGAGTTCCTAAACTAGGATTCGCCTGACCGGACGCGTCCGATCGTCCTTAACCGGACGCTGGTCAGAGTCCGGTCAAGTACAGCTTGCACGTTTTCGTCTGGGGTTCGTTTGTCTGTTGTCGGTTTTGCTTTCTGGTTTTTGCGTTGGGTTTCTAGAGTTGTGTTGTGTCCCGCTGTGCTTCTTAGAAACATCCACCCGACATCTAGGGTCGCGGATACTCACAATCTCTAGGTTTGTTCTTGGGGTTGATCTTTGGGATAGTGGCAACAAGTTTCTGAGAAGAAATTTTGAAGCTCCCATTCACCCCCCCCCCTATGGTCGCTTTCTGGTAGCACTTTCGGTCCTTCAGTTAGTAGCAAAACCATTCCTAGCATGTCTATGGGGAAAGAGATCACCATGTGTAGGAAAACGTGGTCCGCTAAGGGAAGAGCGTCCATCGTGATACTCAAAACGCGGTGGGGGTAACGCTCAATAATAAAGCCACTGCCACGGGGTCCATAGCCTACAAAAGCAGGATCCCATCGGGCATGTCCTCCTTGAGGCCTAGGACCTTGAGGCATTGGACCTCTAGGCCTAGTAGCTCTCCTTTGAACCTTCGGCACATGTACATCGTGGAAAGGATGGTACATGTCTGAGTTGTTCATCTCCTTTGCACGACGCTCCTCTCTCTTGCGCCGAAAGCAAAACTCCCTCAAGTGTCCATCTCTCCCACAGTGCTCACAGTGGTACCTCACCGCTCACATAGGGGGTTGTTGGTACTCACGGTATTGGGTGTGGATCACTTGGTTCTTTTGTGGCATGAGCTCCTCATGAATTGGTGGCATGAGTCTAGCTTGTTCCTGAGGTGGTTTGGTTTTGGAGCCCATGTCTATTTCTTGGGTGGAGCTCTTGGAGGTTCCACAAACACTCCATCCTTGGTGTTTGGCTTGAGAGGCTCTTTGGGTGGAATCTTGATTAGTTTGGGAGTACTGGTGGAGTTGGCGGGCTTCTCACTCGGCTTAAGACCACTAAACTCTCCAACCTTCCCAATGGATGTAGCACTCTGAACACCCTAAGCAAAACCAACACCAGGACCTCCAGCAACACGTTTGAATTGGGCAATCATCATCCCAAGCTGCGGCTCACCACTAGATAGCCATGACAAGATAGTCCGAAGGTATGTGTTTTCTTCCTCGATTTGCATCTTGTCATACTTCACATTAGCAATTTCCATCTCCAAACCCTCACACAAAGCGCATCTAGACACACAAGTGTTATCCGAGTTGGCCTCCTCAAGAGACACAATCTTGGCATTCTTCTGTGCCAACTCGGATTGCAAGCCTGCACAAGACTTGCACGCACCAAGCACTAAGGATCTAACTCTAAGCTCATCCACCTCTCCAACCAACACAGCATACTTACTTCTCAAAGTGAGAAGGTCAATCATGTGCGTGGTGCACATCTCGCACTCACTCTCCTCAGAAACGACCATGGTGGACTTAGCAAACTCAAGCTCCTTCACCGTATCCTCTCACTTCTGCCTAAACTCCTTCCGCTCTCTAGCAGCACGCCTAAGCAGCTTATCTTGACTAAGAAGGGCGGCAGTAAGTTTCTCGACCTCAGCAGAAAGCTCGTTGGGGGTCTGAGATACCTGGGAGATGTCGTCGTCGTCGTCGTCGTTCTAAGGGATCTACTCTAGCTGGCTGTCGACCTCCTTGCCGAGGGCCATGGTGTAAAAACCCTCGTTGTCGGCGAAGAAGCAGAGGCCGTTCAGCTTGTCCTCGATTCTCTTCTTCTTCTCGGACTCGTCGTCGCTTGAGGAAGCGAAGTCGTCATCCGAGTCGTTGATGTCGCTGAGCGTGGCGAAGAAAGCACACTGCTCGGCCTGGGCTTTCTCCATGTACTTCTTCTTGATGTACTCCTTGTTGAAGCCACCCTTCTTGTACTTGGGAGGGGTGTACTTCTCCTTGTGCCGGCCGGAGTCGTACTTGTGACCACGATCGCCCTTGCCCGCCACTTGCTTGTTCTTCTTGGGGCAGTTGGCGATGAAGTGATCCGGGTCACCACACTCAAAGCACCCAGCGCGTCCTCCTCCACGACGACGGTTCATGCGGTTGTTGTGAAACCGCGAGAACTGGTTGGCGAGCAAAGCCAACTCGTCGTCTCCCATGAACTCCAGCTACTCCTCTGTAACAGAAAGAAGAGAAGAAAGTGCAAATCCTCCATGGGGGTTAGCAGAAGAGCCAGAAAGCAAAGCCATCGACGGGCCAGAAGGATTTTCATAAGAAGCCCTCGCCATGGCATCAATCTCACTGGACTTGAGCTTACTGAAGAGCTCATCGCATGTGAGGGTCTCATAGTTAGGTGATTCGATGATCGCCTGAACATTAGAGTCCCACACCGACCGATCGAGAGTATGCAAAAGCTTTAAACCACTCTCATGATCGTTGAAAGGCAACAGCTCCTTGTTAGCCCTCATCCTGTTGACAATCACCTGAAAGCGAGTGAATAAACTTTCTATGCTCTCGCCAGGCATGTGTCGAAAGTTTTCATACTCTCGCTTGTGCGACTCGTAGAGACAGGTTTTGACTTGAGTGGTTCCCTCATGGAAACGCATGAGGGTAGCCCAAATCTCCCGAGCCGTAGCGAGGTGAGAAACGCGATCAAACTCCGTCATGCTCAAGCATGAGAAAAGAGCATTACGGGCTCGGCTATTGGCATCGTGCTCATCGATTTGATGCTGAGTCACACGAGCAGCCAAGACCATGCAGATATCCCAAATGGAAGCACCAATACTCTGAAGATAGGCCGACATGCGTATCTTCCAATACGCATAGTTCGTCCCATCAAAGAATGGCGGTTTGCCCACGCCGCGATCCATGTCGCCTTCTGTGGATCTGGAACCAGCTAAGGTGGAAGATCCTTAACCCGCTTCGATACCAATTGAAGGAAAGAAGGTGCTACCAGAAAGCGACCAGAGGGGGGTGAATGGGAGCTTCAAATTTCTTTTCAGAAACTTGTCACCACTGTCCCAAGAATCAACCCCAAGAGCAAACCCAGAGCTTGCAAGTGTCCACGACCCTAGATGTAGGGTGGATGCTTCCTAGAAGCACAGCGAGACACAACACAACTCTGGAAACCCAACGCAAAAGCCGGAAATCAAAACCGACAACGGACGAACGAACCACGGATGAAAACGTGCGAAGCTGCACTGACCGGACTCACAGGAACGTCCGGTCAGTTAGGATCGGACGCGTCCGGTCGATGAAAAACCGATTTGGGAAATTACTGTTTGTGACCGGACTCACTGAAGAGGTGCGTCCGGTCAAGTCAGCCAAAAACCGTGAACAGTGTGAAGAGCGCGTCCGGTCATGATCAGGACGAGCGTCCGGTCGAGTCAACAGAAAACGATCAGATTGAACCTTCAACGACCGGACTCTGGACTAAGCCTCCGGTCACCCTGATGCGAGCGTCTGGTCACCCCGACGCAGTTTTGTTCATCCACCGATTCGACTCGATCTCACCCAAAATGAAACCTCTAGGGTTCAAACTTTGTGAGAGGAGTCACAAAGAGTATAGTGAGCTACTCCTACGAGATCATGGCTCGAACCTATCTCCAAATCGATGAATCGAAGAAAATGGAGCAAAGGGAGCTAAACTCGATTTGAACCGAAAAACGAACGATCTACTAGCTCGTGAGGTTAGAGGAGAATTCCTTCGGCGGAAAGAAGTGCCTCACGATCTAGAACATCTATGTTCAAACGGAATCGCAAAAGATGCAACGAGTAAAGAGATCGGTCACCGGGAAAATCATGGAGAAAAGCAACCCGCGAAGAACAATACCAAAACACGAATCACAACCACGAATTTGCAACCGTGTGGCTACCACGCGCTACAACAGTGAGATTACGGTCTCAATTTCTCAAAATCTCACGAACACAGAGGTATGATTGTCTTCTCTGTGGATCTCAGTTCGCTACAGCAGGGGATTGGGAGAGCAGGAAACCTAGAAGTCAAAATAGCAAATGACTGAGATCACAGATGGGAGGTGGGTGTCTCCCTCTACTTATCCTAATTCTAGTTCCCACTCTACCCCTAACTAATTACAGAGCGAACCAGCTAAACCCTAGGGTTATTCTGGACCAACTCGAAGTAGGTGGTGATCCGACGGCCACGCCCGCACAACTGGTAGCGTTGCCTCGACGCAACCTCACCGATTGCCGCCACGTGCCTCCCCCGCTCTGCTCGTCCTTTTCCTGGACCTCGCCCCTGCTTTTGAGACCCAAACCGGGAAACCAGCCTTCACGACCAACCCCCGGTTTTGAGGCCCAAACCGGGAAACCAGCCGTCCATCGCCTGAGTTTTGTGGCCCAAACTCAGAAACCCGCAGCACCCAGGTTTTGAGGCCCAAACCTGGAAACCGTCCTCAGCCCGAGTTTTGTGGCCCAAACTCGGAAACCATCAGCGCCCAGGTTTTGAGGCCCAAACCTGGAAACCATCCACCGGTGGTTTTTCTGTGGCTCAACCACTAAACCGATGCTGAAGAAGGGATGCACCGCCCGTGCACCCCGTCCACCGACACATGTCCCCAGGTCCTCGACCCGAGCAACACTTTGCCCCGCAAGTCTCCGCTCGTCGTTGTCCCATGCTGTCAGCCACCACAGCTGATCCTCAGGTCACCGGTCCCTCAGTCCAAGCCTCACGTCCGCCCTTCACTGCTCTTGGTCCATCGGCACGGCACGTCTCTACTTGACCTTCACCTTGCCTTCGATCACTGTATCCGTGCTCAACACCTGCAAAACACAAGCCAAAGAACATGCGCATTATCCCAGTTGACAATCACTCATCACTCGAGACTCGGCATACACCCATGTATCCGCAGCAATCGCGGGATCAACCTCAATGAGCCTCTCCCTTCTGACGAGTCGATGGCCCTCGTGATCGCTCCTAAGAAAGACCTCACTGTTGTGCCCGAGAAGGAGATCGTGCCCGTTGACGAGCCAACACCCCTAGCCATGATGTCGTTGAAGGGCAAGGAGCCTCAACATCAATCCTTCTACGCCCAAGCTATGGAGGGAGGATCACGTCAAGGAGAGCTCAAGATCGAAGTTCCGCATCTCCAAGGAAGTCAATCTTCTGCCCCTAGGACCCAATGAACAGCTCACGGGGTTGAAGATGAACAAGTTTGGAGATGTAACTTGTATGAAGTACACATCCACATCTCGTTGTGCCATTACTGGAGTCTGAGCTGACCCCGGACAGATCCAGGTAGAGCCTCGTAAGGAGAAGTCCCCATCTGAAGCCTCTTCTTCTAAGCCTAAACGCAAGAGAGAACCCATGACAAAGTTGGAGGAATAGGTGGACGACCTCATCGATGACTACATCAGTGTTAGTAAGCAGGTGGATGCCCTTGCCAAAGCTAACACTCAGCTTAAGCAAGACCTAGCCTCTATGACAAAGATTTGTGACAGCCTGGTTAGGAGAATGGATAGACAGGAGATTAAGCAAAGCGGTTTAAAGTCTCGTGTAAACATCATATCACGCACCGTAGCTAATCACCTCAATTAGAGTGAGAGAGTTATTATTATTAGTATTATGATAAGGCACAAGTGTTAGAGTTAAGAGTCTTAAAGTTTCTTTAAAGAGTGTTTAGTTCGTTTAATTTCAATCGTTTAGGTATTTTGCTCGCTTGTGAAATAAAGTGCCTTATAAGTTATCAATAAAGTTTTGTTTTAGTTATATACTCTCTCTCTCTCTCTACTTTTGTTTTGGATATGTGTCTTGTCTCCACATGTTGTGCATAAAGGTATAACAGGAACAAGTGTGGGGGAAGGACCTAACCAATAAATGGATGATCGACCGAAGAATCGCAGGAAAAACAAGAATCACTCATTGAGACCACACATGACAAATCACCCTTGTGCGTCTATAGGTCTAGTACGTATCATACCCTCTCTATCTTCATATTGCCCTCTATTTTTAAATTGAAAACCACTTGAAACAAGATTTAAGATGAGTCCCAAATTAAACTTGATAATAACTTGAGATAGCTCACATGATCTATTCTTAGAATCTCTTGTTACTGTTGGGAATAATTAATTGTTTATCATAATACCTGACTCTACAAGTCTTGTCTTTGGAGAATTTATTTCAAATGCTTAAAATCAAATAGCAATTCTTCTCCTCGGTGGTAAAAACATATTTCCTCCTAAAGCCTTAATAATCATGACATCATTTTGTTACTCTAGCTACTTACCTTTGTAATGTTGCTAAGTTAACTTTTATGGCTTTGGTTGAGAGATTTATCATGTTCTTAAAATCAAGATCATTTAAAAAGGTAAAGTCCCCCTTGAGAAGTATTACTGTGAAAGAGACATGAGCTATGCAATATATATATATATATATATATCCGAGGAAATAAAAAGGGGCAAGTGTGTGGAACCTCGCTTATAAAAAAAATGGGCACGTGCTCAACAGTAGAATTAGCCTCATAGCTCATGGTTTCTCTTAAGCAAAATACCAAACAAGAGAGGACAAGTGTTTTCAAAAATAAAATCTTGATTAAGGAGTATGACACTTCTCTCCCTACCTCTAAGTGTTGACTTAGTAACATAATCAAAGCATAAAGTGCTACACACTTCTTAAAGCTCCAGATATAATTAATAATTTTGAAAAGAAGGCAATGCCTCATGTGAGGAGATAAGAACTTTGAGCGATATTGAGAGTATCACAAGGAGGAGAAGGAAAGCTACATTCTTTTCAGAAAATCTTACAAAACACTCCAACTATCAAGACTGAAGGGTAAAGGCAATAAAATTTATTTTCAACACTACTAATCCCAACAGTGCAGGTTTTTCTATGAACAGAGAATGTGAAAGCTCTACTTTCCTCAGGGACGAGTAAAGATCTAGTGTGGGGGAGCTTGTTGATGGTCACTAACTCATATCTTATACCGTCAATAAGTCACCTAAAAGAGAATAAACGTGACCATCAACCTAGGAAAGAGTTTGATTCTAACGAGTTCCACGAGTTGTGTCGTTCTCACTTATTTTGCAGGAATACCAACATTTCACTACATAAAAGTATCCCAAGTGATGAATCAGAGCACACCATTACGAAGAGCTCATCGAGAAGATCGAAACAGACATATGGTTTACAACAATTGGAGTCTCAACAGAAGAGTCCTCAATTGTTACAACTTGGAAGCTTCTAGAAGCAACCTGGAGTGATCACCAAGCAACATAATATAAGGGCTAAACTGACAGATCCAACAGCTATGGTGAATTCTAGTTCTCCAGGGTGTTTTCTAGCAGATGGAAAGAGATAGATTCCTTCTCCAACACGATGGATTGCGCAACAAGATTAAAAGTCGCGCTAGGGCAACCAGGAGGCTTCCAGAAGACAACTCGGCGAAGACGGCGCCTGGCGGCTGCCAGGTGGGGCCGGCCGGCCCCACCCCTAGGTCGGCTGGCCTAGGCCTGGGTCCTTCGAGACCCATCTTCGTGGAGTGTGCCCTAATCGACCTCCTCGACTCATCTCAACCGTTGTTCAAGGTTAGTTTTATCGGAAGGTCACGGTTCATCCCCCAGGGCTATATAAGAAACCTCAGACCCCCCCCCCCCTCCCTGAAGCAATCCTCATTAAGATCAGATCCAAGACAGAAACTCCAGTCATATTCATCGGGAGAGGATTAGAGCCATCTAGCAATTAGAAGATTAGTAGCCCTCTAATTAGGGATTAGATCTAGTCTCCTGTAGGATTAGAAGAGAGAGAGGTATTAGAGGGAGAATAGAAGGAGCTTCGGCCTGTCGGATGTACTTCTTCAGCTTGTACCTGCGGATTCAAGTTCGTCAAGAGCTTAGATCAGTATAATCTTCGGTCTTCAACTTCTAATTATTAGTAAGCATTCTTGTTCTTATTGTTCTTCTAGCTTGCATCTCTAATTAAAGTACTAATTCTAATTAGAGTACTCTAATCTAGTCACTCTAGAATTAGAGGAGTTGTCGTCGTGTAAGCGTGGTGCTTAGACTCGATTACTTACATAGTGTACCCTATATTCCGAATCGGTGGTAGCTCGCGGGTGTGACTCTTATAGGCCTGTTGAATCTTCCATAGTCCACCTCCCGTCTATAGGGCTAGCAGGAGTATATTACTTGGGAATCGCCATACTCTGGATGTGGTCTCCCAACATAATCCACAGTAGAATAATAATCGCATAGCTTCCTGAGGTTAGAGCTAGAAACCCTAGTGTTTGTCGACGAAATATGGTCGATAGCCCACCTAGGGGTATGCCCAAGGTGGTAGATTAGTGGGGAAGGCGCGTGGAACGACGATCCGGACGTGACACAGGAACGAATCTAGATGAACACCAGGGTTTATCTAGGTTTGGGCCGCCGAGTTCAGCGTAATACCCTACGTCCTGCGTCGAGTTGTCTACTCTGTATATTGAACAATCTGTTTTTTATAGGGGGTCCCTACTCGCCTTATATAGCCATGGGGAGCAGGGTTACATATCTTTAGAAGATCGGATCTTGCAATACAATAAAGAAACCTAGTCGATTACAAATCGATATCGTGAAGGACACGATATCTTTCCTAATCGACTATACTTCCTTGTTTTCCGGTTCTGAGAAGGCCTCCGCGTCATTATCCGTTTAGCTGGGCCGCCTATCCGACCAGCTAAGTATTAACGCTATGGACCTTCACAGCAAGTTGGGCTGGCTTTCATGAAGCAGCCCAAGTCCAGTCGTGAGGGTACCTGGGTTTATACCCCCACAGCTAGTCCCCGAGCACATTGAATTTTGGGACGATGAAGAAAAAATCTTGGTAACATCTCTGAACGTCCTCAACCATAACTCTTTCCTAGTCTCCGACCAGGTTATACTTTTGTTATCCACCATATCATGAACTCACAAGATGCAATGTGCTCTTAAAAAAGAAAAAACGACTTCTGGGAGTCTAGTGAAGTGTGCCCACTTAGTCCCCAAGCTTGGCAGTAGATGACTCAGTCATGTGATGCCAAGGTCCAAAAAATAAAGAACAAAAAATATACATGCGCGACCAAGCGCCATGTATACATGGTAGTCCCCGAGCTTGGCAATAGATGACTCAGTCATGTGATGCCAAGGTCCAAAAAATAAAGAACGAAAAATATACATGCGCGACCAAGCGCCATGTATACACGGTAGTCCCCAAGCTTGGCAATAGATGACTCAGTCATGTGATGCCAAGGTCCAAAAAATAAAGAACGAAAAATATACATGCGCGACCAAGCGCCATGTATACACGGTAGTCCCCGAGCTTGGCAATATATGACTCAGTCATGTGATGCCAAGGTCCAAAAAATAAACTATAGGCCCATGACAGAACAATCCACACCATATGCCATCAGACGTGGACAAAAGCTTCAGCTTTTTACTGCCACACTTCCCTTTAAAACGTACCTTTCCTGCACTTTCTTCCAATTTCACCATACGCCATCACATAAAGTAACCTTTACGCTGTTGAGCCCGTGACATAACAAGATCTGCCCTTTTAATGGACATGGTCCATGGGCCGAAGCAACTCAGCTATAAATATAGCATCATAGAGCCTTTGTCTTGCACATCAACCATGGCACCAAAACTTCAAACATCCGAAGGGACCGACATTTAGTGTGGTCGAACTAGTAAACCCGCCTGGGTTAGGTTTTAGAGCTTAGAGCGAAGTTCCTGGTAGGATTCTTGTGAGGGGATAGTTTGTTAGAGCTGTTCCCAATTGGTTGTGGATAGATAAGGGTGACGGAGTTCCTGGGAGGATTCTTGTGACGCCGGCAATAAATCTAAGCCGTCTTGTCACATATCGAGTCCTCCAAGGTCCTCCAAGGTTGAGCTTGTTGCTCAGGCAACCAACCTAGTTTCTAAGGAAACTCGAGGGTGTCAGGGTGATAGTCTTGCCGATAACGGGCTGCAGGGATGGTGCTCGGAACGTCCCCCAATATCCTTTATTATACAAATTGCCCCAAATCTTATCGTTCGAAACCGACATAGCTCTACCACGTGGGTAGACGTGACTGGTCATCTGACCAATCCCCAGCTTTCCTGAGAAGGCTGGCGAAGGAGCCGACCAGTCCCCAGTATGACTGGTGGAGCTGGTCCTGAAGCCAACGCAGCTCTGCCACGTGTATGCCTGTAACTGGTCGTCTGACCAGTCCCCAGCTTTGCTGAGAAGGCTGGCGAAGGAGCCGACCAGTCCCCAGTATGACTGGTGGAGCTGGTCCTGAAGCCAACGCAGCTCTGCCACGTGTGTGACTGTAACTGGCCGTCTGACCAGTCCCTAGCTTTGCTGAGAAGGCTGACGGAGAAGCCGACCAGTCCCCAGTATGACTGGTGGAGCTGGTCCTGAAGCCAACGCAGCTCTGCCACGTGTGTGCCTGTAACTGGTCATCTGACCAGTCCCCAGCTTTGCTGAGAAGGCTGGCGAACGAGCCGACCAGTCCCCAGTATGACTGGTGGAGCTGGTCCTGAAGCCAACGCAGCTCTGCCACGTGTGTGCCTGTAACTGATCGTCTGACCAGTCCCTAGCTTTGCTGAGAAGGCTGGCGGAGAAGCCGACCAGTCCCCAGTATGACTGGTGGAGCTGGTCCTGAAGCCAACGCAGCTCTACCACGTGTATGCCTGTAACTGGTCGTCTGACCAGTCTCCAGCTTTGCTGAGAAGGCTGGCAGAGAAACTGACCAGTCCCCAGTATGACTGGTGGAGCTGGTCCTGAAGCCAACGCAGCTCTGCCACGTGTATGCCTGTAACTGATCGTCTGACCAGTCCCCAGCTTTGCTGAGAAGGCTGGCGAAGGAGCCGACCAGTCCCCAGTATGACTGGTGGAGCTGGTCCTGAAGCCAACGCAGCTCTGCCACGTGTATGCCTGTAACTGGTCGTCTGACCAGTCCCCAGCTTTGCTGAGAAGGCTGGCGAAGGAGCCGACCAGTCCCGAGTATGACTGGTGGAGCTGGTCCTGAAGCCAACGCAGCTCTGCCACGTGTATTCCTGTAACTGGTCATCTGACTAGTCCCCAGCTTTGCTGAGAAGGCTGGCGAAGGAGCCGACCAGTCCCCAGTATGACTGGTGGAGCTGGTCCTGAAGCCAGCGCAGCTCTGCCCCGTGTATGCCTGTAACTGGTCGTCTGACCAGTCCCCAGCTTTGCTGAGAAGGCTGGCGCTTGTTATTAATATTATTTTGAGAGAAGGAAAATTTATTAACTCGTAAAAGACTTAAACTTTTGGGCTGGTGAAATGGGTCATAACGATTGGTATCGTAAGAATATCTGTTTTCACGGTGAATGAAAATCCCGAAGAGTCGCGCAGTAGGTTATAAAGACAAACTCCGCATACTCAGAACTTACCCTAACCGTGGTCGTTCCCCCATTTCACTGCCTTTCACCGAATCTTGCACTGTAGCCCTAGATCCAGAGCAGTAGACTCAGCGGCGAAACTCGCATTTTTCCGGCAGATCCAATGGTGCAGAAGGCGAAGAGACCTTCGGCGGCGACGACTGTGAGATTGGATCAGGAGTGGGTTCCGTCGAGGAGCATGGAGGAGAGTGTCGGCCGCCTCGCCGCCAGCAGACTTCTGCCGGACAAAGTGACCGGTGGGTGGAGAGCGTCCACTGGTGAGGCCTATCCTCAACCCAATGCTGTTGAGATAGTTGTTTTTGACGATTATTTCATTAGAGGATTTGGTCTGTCGTGCCATGCGTTCCTCCACCGATTGCTTGATTTCTGGGGGATCGGACTTTGTAATCTTGGACTGAATTCCATCCTGTCAGTGTCCATTTTCATTCATTTGTGTGAGGCGTTCCTCGGAATACAGCCGCACTTCAACCTGTTTCGCTATTTCTTCCAATTGAAGAAGAACAGTCGTGGGTCGCGCATTGCGGGTAGCGCATACGTCCTGCTGCGTGAGGGGATGGCGTCTGAATACATCAATGTCCCTCTGCAGAGTAATGTGAGCGGATGGCAAGAGAATTGGTTCTACATGACGCAGTGCCAAATGCCCACTTTAAGTTGTGTCGTGGGGAAGATAGTTGAATCAAGTTGGACCTGGTCGTCGAAGCCTTCCGCAAGCGACATGGAGCAGGTCCGGGAGCTGCTTAGTTTGATGAGGGATATGGCTGCTGATGGAATCCAGATTACTGCCAATTTTATGCACCGTCGGGTACAGCCGTGCAAAGAAAGGGTGCATCCTGGCTTTGAATATGTTGGGCGGCCTGACCCAACTCGTGAGTGCGCCGAAGACTTGGAGTCTAAGGAGCTGGAAAGGCGCGTTCACATGGTGCTCCAATTCTCTGATTGGAAACCACCAAAGAGGGTTACGCAGCCATTCAGCCTAACACGACCTGTTAAGGATGTGAGTTGCCTCTTAGTTTGTCTTTCTGTTTTTGCTCTGTTGTAGTGTTCAAGATACTAGTCTGCATTGTTTTGTAGGATCGCTCCATTGTGTACGTCTCGGACGTGCCATCAGCTGATTGGTCGGAAGGGGTCGACCGACAGACTGGAGCTAGCCGATCTCCACATTCCCATGCTGAGGAGGCGGCAGCTGAGAAGACAAGGAAAGGTAAGGAGGCCGCAGATACGGCTGACCCACGAGTTGTGAAGGCTGCGGGTAAGCGCATAGTTACTGGTCGTAGGACTGCCACGAGGTCGTCTTCGTGGGCTGATGTCCCGTTGGAGATTTCGGGCAGCGGGACGCCCAAGACTTCCGAGTCCATTCGTGACTGGGACGACGATGATGATGATGAGGAGCCGCCTCCGTCTAAACGCGCCCGCGTCGAACAGCCAACCAGGTCTGTTTTACCGGTGCAAAAGACAAAAGAGCTCAAGCTGAAGGGAGGTCTGAGCGTCAGCGACCTGTGAGCGTTCGGCTTCCTTTGTCGTGAGTTTATGGTTATTACCATTCTTTTGACCGCTTGTGCTTGTTTCACATCAGCGATCCCGTGTCGGAGATTGACCCTGTCGGCGTTGATGGAGTCCCCGTGCCGACCAGTGCCCCGGATGCGGGGTCCGAGCAGGTTCGGGAAGAGCCAGCCGCGGGCGGAGCGTCAGATGGGGGAGGTGGTGGTCGTAATGAAGCCGATGAGCAACCGTCTTCGACCAGCGCTCAAGGGGCCAGGTCGGGTAGCGGGAAGTCTTCCGACCAGTGTTTACCGGATGAGTGTCGTGAGCCATCTGTCCCGATGCAAATTCCCCCGGATGCTCCGCTTCCTCCTCCGGAGGCAAACACGCTTGGCGCAATTGGGCGCACTGTGGATCCCACCGGTGCTGAGGAAGCGCCAGTGGCGCCAGAAGAGGATGTTGTGGAGATTCCTCGCCCACCAAGATCTCCAGAGCGGATAATTAGAGTGGCGCGCCAGTGGGCCGGCGAGTGGGTGTTTCATGAAGAGAACACCGACAACCGTCCAATGAAGAATTTTGACCGGATGCTTAACCAGCTCCATAAATATGCACAGGTAATCCTTCGAAGGGTGTGACGCTGTGAAGACGAGTCGTGTGGATACTGAATTTCGAGTACTTGTTTTAACTTGCAGGGATTGTCAGATTTATCGGAGGAGCGCCGCAAATGTTTTGAGTCTATCGGTCCTTTGATCGATGCGAAGGAAAAACTCGAAGAAGCGTGCGTACGGTACCGAGCAGATCTTGACAGTGCTCGCTAGACTGAGGTTGAACTGCGCGGGATCACTGAGGAGCAGTCATCTGAAATCGTGCGGCTCTGTCGTGAAAATGAAGGTACGGACCACAAGCTACCGACTGGTAGGAGTTCCATGCTTGACTAACTTTGTTGGAACAGAACTTGCTTCGCAGGTCACCGTTGAGAAGCTGAAAGCACTGAATGGCGAAACTGTAGCTGCTAGGGAGAAGACGCGAGCCGATGACCTAGAGAAGGAACTTGAAGGTAGCCTGTTTTGATCTTTTTGATTTGATGTGTACTGCTTTCTTGTCAACTGTGATCAACTGTTGTTGTTGATGGTCGTAGAGAGACGCCGCTCTTGGCAAAACCAAATTGCGTTGGTTTGCCAAGACGTGAAGATCTGGGAGGCGTGGTGTCACGCCATGGTTCAAGGAATCGCTCCAGTTCTGGATGCAGTATATGCGACTGGTCGGTCTGGAGGTCCTCTGCCCAGACCAGCTGGTATGCTGGGGCAGTGTGTCGGATCGTGGGCGGCCATGAAAAGATTTGTAGCTGATGCTGGCGAGCAGGTTGCTGCTTATGTCTTGGCTGTTGCGCGGGCCCATTATCCAGGGATCGACGTGAAGAGGCTGGAAAGCGGCTTTCCTAGGAATAGTTTGGAAACTCAGGCGTCCGAGCTTAATGAACAATCCAGGGAGACGGCTGCCATTCTTGTGAAGGACCTGGACCTGTTCGAGGAGCCTGGGGAGCCCAGCGCTCCATAAGACCATGAATGTATTAAGTTAGCTCTTGCGGACAACTAATCGTTCCGGACTATGGAAAATTCTATTGTATCTTTGTATGTTTGTGCTTTATTCGACTGTCTGAAGTAGCGTGTGACGAAAAAGAGAATCAAAAACATTTGGGAAAAAGACAATGATGTTTATTTATAATATACTATGAAAGTACATAGGTAAGTACATATCTTTTAATCCTCAGGTGGCTATGCATAAAAACGCCGGAGCTGGTCGATGTGCTAGGAGTTTGGGACATCGGTCCCATTTAGGTCGGTTAACCTGTAGGAAGTGGGTCTTGTAACTTGTTTAACAAGATAGGGGCCTTCCTAGTGAGATGATAGTTTGTGTAGTCCGGTGGTATTTTGGATTCATCTCAGGACCAGGTCCCCTACGGCGAAGAATCTTTCTTTGACGTTGCGGTTGAAGTATCTTCGCAACCCCTCGATGTACTTTGCAGTTCGGACGCACGAGTCCAATCTTCGTTCCTCAATGCAATTGACTTCTAGCTCTCTGGCCTGGTCGGATTTGTCCTGGTTGTATTGCTCCACTCTGGGCGATCTGAATGCGATGTCTGCTGGTAAAACTGCTTCTGCACCGAACACCATATAATACGGCGAGACGCCCGTGTTTCTGCTAGGTTGCGTACGAAGGCCCCATACCACTGTTGGTAATTCTTTCAGCCATCGACCGGCCTTTTGATCTTGGTCATTAGCTCTGTGCAGCCTTTTCTTCAGTGCATCGAGTATCATCCCATTCGCTCGCTCCAGCTGGTCGTTGGCTCGTGGGTGAGCTACGGAGACGTATTTGACGACTATGCTTCTTTCGTCGCAAAAGTCCCAAATGTCCGAGCCGGTGAAAGTTGAACCGAGATCGGTAATGATACAATTAGGTAGACCGAAACGATGGATAACATCATCCAGTAGCTCTGCTGCCTTTTGGGCTGTGGATTTGACCAGCGGCTTGTACTCGATCCATTTAGAGAACTTGTCGATTATGACGTAGACGTATCTGAAACCGCCTGGTGCTGTTTTGAATGGCCCGATCATATCTAGTCCCCAGCACGAAAATGGCCAAGACGTTGGTATGGCCTGGAGGTCATGTGTCGGAACATGTGTTTGTTTGGCAAAGAACTGGCATCCTTCGCAATACTTGACCAGTTTTTCTGCATCGGCGACGGCAGAGGGCCAATAGAAGCCTGCTCGGAACGCTTTCCTAACTAGCGTTCGGGAAGCGGCGTGGTTACCGCATATTACAGCGTGGATGTCTGCTAGGATTCGTGTGCCTTCATTTTGGGAAACGCACTTCAGGAGTAGTTCTTCTTTCGCATTCTTGCGCATAAGCTTTCCATCGACCAAGATGTACTGTTTACTGCGCCGAATGAGGCACTCGGCTTCAATCTTATCTTGAGGAACGTCCGCGCTAGTTAGATATCTTAAAAACTGCTCCCTCCAATCGTCAACTGTTTGCTGAACTAAAGCGACTGTCTGGTCGGTCGGGGTCTGCTCGGTAGTCCTGGATATTTCTTGTTCGAAGGATGGCTTGACCAGGTCCTGGACAAACACGCCGTGAGGGATCTGGGCTCGGGACGAACCTATTTTGGAGAGAGCGTCGGCGGCTTGATTGTCTGCCCGTACGACGTGTTGGAATTGAAGACCATAAAACTTTCCCTCGAGTTTTCTTATCTGGGCAACGTAGGCGTCCATCTTTTCGTTGGTGACGTCCCAATCTTTATTGACTTGGTTTATGACCAGGGCAGAGTCGCCGAAGACTTCTAGCCTTTTGACTCCGAGCTCGATCGCAATCCGAAGGCCGTGCAGGCAGGCTTCGTATTCTGCTGCGTTGTTGGAGGCTGTAAAATGGATCCGGAGGACATAGCTCAGCTTGTCTCCGGAAGGCGATATAAAGTATACCCCGGCTCCTTCTCCCTCGAGGTTTAACGACCCATCGAAGTACATTACCCAGTGCTCGGTGCTGGTCGGAGGGATTGGGGTTGTCATATCTGTCCATTCGACGACGAAGTCGACGAGCACCTGGGATTTAATGGAGGTGTGACTGCAAAACTCAAGGCAGAAGGGGGCTAACTCCAAAGCCCATTTTACTATACGACTGTTGGCATTCTTGTTGCGCAAAATATCTCCCAGTGGGTACTCAGTAACCACCGCGATAGAGTAATAGTCGAAATAATGTCGCAGTTTGCGGGAGGTAATTAATATCGCATATAACCATTTTTGTACCTGTGGATACCTTGATTTCGAATCGTTGAGTACCTCACTGATGTAATAGACCGGACGTTGCACTTTGTACGCGTGCCCTTCTTCTTCTCGTTCCACGACCACGATGGTGCTTACGACCCGATTAGTGGCCGCTATATAAACTAACAAAGTTTCACCGTCAATTGGTGCGGCTAGCAGAGGTGGTGTTGTGAGAAACTGCTTGAGCCCTTGAAAGGCGATTTCGGCCTCTTCCGACCACTCAAACTTCTCGGAAGCTTTGAGTAACCTGAAAAATGGAAGGCCTTTTTCTCCTAGTCGTGAGATGTAACGGCTTAGAGCGGCCATGCATCCAGTCAACTTTTGGACATCTTTGACGTTTTTTGGAGGCTTCATTTTTAGTATAGCCCGGATTTTTTCCGGGTTGGGCCTCAAACCGTCTTTGCTTACTATGTTGCCTAGCAGGATACCGGACGGGACCCCAAAGGTACATTTTTTAGGGTTGAGCTTCCACCGGAATTTATTCAGGGCCGCAAAAGTTGCGCGTAGGTCGTCTACTAATGTAGAGGTCCGCTTTGTTTTTATGACAATATCGTCGACATAAGTCACTATGAGCTCTGCTTGAATTTCCTCGTCTAAGCATTTTTGAATCGCCCTTTGGTACATGGCCCTGTGTTTTTGAGGTCGAAGGACATCGTTGTGTAGCAATATGTCCCAAAAGGGGTAATGAACGATGTTTTTGGCTGGTCTTCTTCTCTCAGAGAAATTTGGTGGTATCTGGAATAACAATCGAGGAAGGACAGGAGCTCGCACCCAGCCGTAGAATCGACGAGTTCGTCGATGCGGGGTAAAGCAAAGGAGTCTTTAGGGCAGTGTTTGTTAAGGTAGGTATAATCAACGCACATTCCCCATTCTTTATTCTTCTTTTGGACTAAAACTGGGTTGGCAAGCCACTCCGGATGATACACTTCTTTTATAAATCCGGCAGCTAAAAGCCGGGTGATTTCTACCCTAGTAGCCTCCTTTTTGTCGCGAGCGAACCATCGTAACTTCTGCTTGATTGGCTTGGCGGTCTTCGAAACATCTAAGGAGTGCTCGACCAGCTCTCGAGGTACACCGGGCATGTCCGCGGGTTTCCACGCGAAAACGCTTACGTTCTCCCTCAGGAAGCTGACAAGCGCGTCTTCCTATTTGGGGTCGAGATCGACCCCAATGCGTGCCGTTTTGCTTGCATCTCCTTCGATCAGCTCCACCTCCTTGAAATCCTTGCTTCTGGTCGCCGCGCGCTTAGCTTCCTTGACTGGGATAGACTGGTCCTCTAGAGCCACTTTGACCGCGTCCACGCGTGTTTCCTCCATGCGGATTGAGAGGTCATGAGCTTGGGCAGTAGCGAAACTTTCCTTCTCACATTCATAAGTCGTGGAGATGCTTCCCTTTATGCTTAAAACGCCGTTCTCAGATGGCATTTTCAGTAGTAAGTAGGTGTAGTGCGGAACCGCCATGAACTTTGTCAGGGTCGGTCGGCCTAACAGTGCGTGATAAGACCCTTCAAAGTCTGCGACGATAAAATTAATGTAGCAGATGCGGTGGCGTTCCTTCGTGACAAACTGGACTGGTAGAGTGATTTGTCCCAAAGGCTGGGAAGCTTGGGACGGAAGGATGCCCTAGAAAGGAGCATCATAGGGTTCCAGGTCACTTGACTTGATGCCGAGCTCTGGTAGCACGTGCTTGAATAATATGTCGAGGGCGCTGCCACCATCGATCAACACTCTTTTGAATCGTACCCCGTCAATAGTCGGGTCAACAACAAGCGGGAAACGACCAGGTTCAGGAACCTTGGCCCACTGATCAGCTCTGCTGAACAAAATTTCTTGGTGTGACCAGGCCAAGTAGTTGGGGTCTGATATCCTCTCGTCAACTCGGTCAATGGAGTAGACTGAACGCTCGATTAGCTTGCGGACTCTTTTATCGGCCAGGATTGCCTTCCCGCCGAATATGGTTCGCACAGACTTTTCGGCTTCTCTGAAGCCTCCGTGCTTCGGGTTTCGTCTTGGGTCTGCGGATACATGGGTGTATGCCGAGTCTCAAGTGATGAGTGATTGTCAACGGGTTTGATCGCATGTTCTGTGGCTTGTGTTGTGCAGGTGTCGAGCACAGAGACAGTGATCAGAGGCAAGGTGAAGGTCAAGTAGAGACGTGCCGTGTCGAGGGACCGAGAGTGGCGAAGGGCGGACGTGAGGCTTGGACTGAGGGACCGGTGGCCCGAGGATCAGCTGTGGTGGCTGGCAGCCTGGGACAGCGACGAGCGAAGACTTGCGGGCACGTTGTTGCTCGGGTCGAGGACCTGGGGACACGTGTCGGTGGATGGGGTGCACGGGCGGTGCATCCCCTCTACAGCTTCGGTTTGTTGGTAGAGCCAGAGAAAAACCATCGGATGGACGGTTTTCGGGTTTGGGCCTCAAAACCTAGGCGCGGATGGTTTCCGAGTTTGGCCACAAAACTCGGGCTAAGGACGGTTTCCAGGTTTGGGCCTCAAAACCTGGGTGCTGCGGGTTTGCTGAGTTTGGGCCACAAAACGCAGGCTACGGTGGGCTGGTTTCCCGGTTTGGGCCTCAAAACCGGGGGTGGACGTGAAGGCCTGGTTTCCCGGTTTCGGCCACAAAACCGGGGGCGGCGTCCATGAAGAGGACGCAGAGCGGTGGCGGCACGTGGCGGCAATCGGGAGGTTGCGTCGAGGCAACGCTACGAGTTGTGCGGGCATGGCCGTCGGATCACCACCTACCTCTAGTTGGTCCTGAATAACCTTAGGGTTTAGCTGGTTCGCTCTGTATGTAGTTAGGGGTAGAGTGGGAATTAGGAATAGTTAGAATTAGGATAAGTAAGGGGAGACACCCACCTCCCCATCTATCTCAGTCATTGCTATTCTGTCTTAGGGTTTCCTGCTCTCCCACATCCCTGCTGTAGCGAACCTGAGATCCACAGAGAAGAGACCAATACCTCTGTGCTTGTGAGATTTTTGAGGAAGTGGGGCCGTAACCTCACCATTGTAGCATGTGGTAGCCACACGGTTGCAATTTCGTGGTTGTGATTCGTGTTTTGTTTGTGTTCTTCGCGGATTACTTTTCTCCACGTTTTTTCCGTCGATTGATCTCGTTGCTCGGTTCATCTTTTGCAAATCCGTTTGAACCAAGTTGTTCTAGATTGTGAGGCACTTCTTTCCACCGAAGGAATTCACCTCTAACCTCATGGTCTAGGAGATCGAGCGATTTTAGGTTTGGATCCGTTTTGCTCCCTTAGTAATTGTATGCAACCATACACATAATCAGTAACCGTGAGCAGTCAATTGTTACTGGTTACATTCAAATCACACAAAACAATTTTTCAAATTTTATTCCATTCAGATGATAATTGTTTATTGAGCCAACTGCTTAAAGCAATATGCTTTGACCAAAAAATAAATTGATCTCTGTTTTTTTTATATTGGACACCTTTAGTTTAAATATACTCCATCTGTTCCAAATTATAATAAAGAGAAAATTGCATATTTGGGACATCAAGAAGAAGTACTTGGAGAAGGCCCAGGCTGAGCAGCGTGCGTTCTTCGCCACGCTCAGCGACGTCGACGGCTCGGATGACAACTCCGCTTGCTCAAGCGATGACGAGTCCTAGAAGAAGAAGAGGATCGAGGACAAGCTGAACGGTCTCTGCTTCTTCGCCGACGACGACGGCCTCTGCACCATGGCCCTTGGTGATGAGGTCGACGGCAAGCTGGAGGACACCCCTCGGAACGACGACGACGACGACACCTCTAAGGTATCTCTCACCCACGACGAGCTTTCTGCTGAGGTCGAGAAGCTTACTGCCGCCTTGCTTAGTCAGGACAAGTTGCTTAGGCGTGCTGCTAGAGAGCGCAAGGAGTTTAGGCAGAAATGGGAGGACACGGTGAGGGAGCTTGAGTTTGCTAAGTCCACCGTGGTCGTTTCTGAGGAGGTGGAGTGTGAGATGTGCACCAAGCACATGACTGACCTTCTCACTTTGAGAGGTAAGTATGCTGCGTTGGTAGGAGAGGTGGATGAGCTGAAGGCTAGACCCTCGTTGTTGGGTGCGTGCAAGACTTGTCCTGTCTTGCAATCTGAGTTGGCAGAGAAGAATGCCAAGATTGTGTCTCTTGAAGAGGCCAACTCAGGTAGCACATGTGTGGCTAGGTGTGTTCTTTGTGAGGGTTTGGAGATGGAGATCACAAACGTGAAGCATGACAAGATGCAAACTGAAGAAGAAAACACATACCTTCGGACCATCTTGTCATGGGTGTCTAGTGGTGAGCCACAGCTCGGGATGATGATCTCCCAATTCAAGCGAGCTGCTGGAGGTCCTAGTGTAGGTTTTGCTCCGGGTGTTGATGTTTCATCTTTTGGGAAGATTGGAGAGTCGAGTGGTCTTAACCCATGTGAGAAGCCCAACTCCACCACTACTCCCAAGCTTACCAAGATTCCACCCAAAGAGCCACTCAAGCCTAACACCAAGGATGGGGTCTTTGTTGAGCCTACGAGAGCTCCACCCAAGAAACAATCATGGGCTCCCAAACCAAACCACCTCAAGAACAAGCTGGACACCATGCCACCCATCTAGGAGGAGCTTATGCCACAGAAGGGCAAAGTGATCCACACCCACTACCGTGAGTACCAACAACCCCCTTTGAGAGCGGTGAGATACCATTGTGAGCACTGTGGGCGAGATGGACACTTGAGTGAGTTTTGCTTTCGGCGTAAGAGAGAGGCGCGCCGTGCAAGGGAGATGAACAATGCGGACATGTACCATCCTTTCCATGATGTACATGCACCAAATGTTCAGAGACGTGCTGCTAGGCCCAGAGGTCCAGAACCTCAAGTTCCCAGGCCTCGGCAGCGGAGAGGACGTGCCCGGCGGGAGCCTATAGTTGTAGGCTATGGACCCCGTGGCGGTGGCTTTGTTGTGGAGCCTTTTCCCCCACCGCGTTTTGAGTATCGCGATGGACGCTCTTCCCTTAGCGGACCACGTTTTCCTCAGCGTGGTGATCGCTTTCCCCGTAGGCATGCTAGGAATGGTTTTTCCGCTAACCGTTCTTTTGAGCAGCCGGACCAACACTGGTATTCTTCCTACTTCACTAACCCCAGTGTTGGACCGTATGCTCAGCCTATGTCTTTTTATTGATATAGGTAAAACGATTGGAGAACGTTTGGTTGGTGGATTCCGGTTGCTCGAGGCACATGACCGGAAACGCCAAGTGGTTCTCCAGTCTTAGTCCAGTCGCCGGAAAGGAGTTTATCACCTTCGGCGACAATAGCAAAGGTAAGGTTTTGTCTCGTGGGTCGGTGCGAGTTAATGAGCACTTTGTGTTGCGCGATGTTGCTCTTGTTTCTAACTTGCATTTTAACCTTCTTTCTGTTTCGCAACTATTTGACGACGACTATGAGATTCGTTTTAAACCGAATCTCAGTCGTATTTTGGATCCTCAGGGCAATCTTGTTTGTATGATTTCGCCCTTTGGAAAAGTCTTTCGTGCGAATTTCTCGGAGTCTTTTGGCATTTCTCGTTGTCTTGTGGCTGGACCTTCCTCCTCTGATCTTTGGAAGTGGCATAGGAGACTTGGACATTTGAGCTTCGACTTGCTTGCAAGGCTTAGTTCACTTGGCCTAATCCGAGGATTGCCCAAGTTGCATATGGAGAAGGATCTTGTTTGCCACTCTTGTAGACATGGGAAGATGGTTGCCGCTCCCCACCATCCAGTGACTCAGGTCATGACCAAGCGCCCTGGAGAGCTTTTGCACATGGACCTTGTTGGTCCGGCTCGGGTGAGCTCGGTTGGAGGGAAGTGGTATGTGCTTGTTGTTGTTGACGACTTTTCGAGATATTCGTGGGTCTTCTTTTTAGCTGAGAAGACCGAGACTTTCTCCTGTGCTCGCAACCTGATTTTGCGTCTTCAGAACGAGTTCCCTTTGAACTCGATGCGAGCTATTAGGAATGATAATGGTTCCGAATTCAAGAATTCGGATTTTGAGAAGTTTTGTAACTCTTTGGGTTTGGAGCATCAGTTCTCTTCCCCCTACACACCGCCCCAAAATGGTGTTGTAGAGAGGAAGAATCGGACCCTTGTAGAGATGGCCAGGACGATGCTCGATGAGCATAGGACTTCTAGGCGATATTGGGCCGAAGCTATGAACACTGCATGCTATATTTCCAATCGCATTTTTCTCCGAGCTTTCTTGAAAAAGACCTCTTATGAGTTGTGTTTTGGAAAACTGCCCAAGGTAAGTTATTTTTGAGTTTTTGGTTGCCACTGTTTTATACTCAAAAAGGGCAACTTGGACAAGTTTGAGTCTCGTTCTTCTGACGGTGTGTTTTTGGGTTATGGCACTCACACTCGAGCTTATCGTGTACTTAACCTTGACACTAACCGAGTCATGGAGACATCAGATGTCACCTTCGATGAGACCATGGTTTGTCCTTCTTCTCGTTTTGAGCGTGCAGGTGATCATGTGGTTGGTGAGCCTCTTTTTGATGACGAGGATGAGGGTGCTGAAGGTATGGATGATCCAGCACCCCCTCCACCTGTTGTGCCGCTAGGAGCGGCTTCTACTACAACTCACGGCCCCGACACTTCTTCTTCCTGGGGGCCGTGGGATCCGCCACCCCGAGCGGTACCTTTTGTACCCGAGGAGGCACCAGCTGCTGTTGAAGGGGAGATCACTTCTGCACGGGAGGCGCCACGACACATCTAGCGCCAACACCCCCCTCAGCAGATGATCGGCGACATTGACGAACGTGTCACTCGGTCCAGGTCTCAAATCTCTCACTTTGCTCATTCTGCTTTTGTTGCTGATTTTGAGCCCCGAGATGTTGGACACGCTTTCACGGATCCGGATTGGGTCAATGTCATGCATGAGGAGTTAGAGAACTTTGAGCGAAATCGGGTTTGGGTTTTAGTTCCACCTCCTCCAGACTGTAAGCCTATTGGGACAAAATGGGTTTTCAAAAACAAGCAAGGAGAGGATGGCCACGTTGTTAGAAACAAGGCCAGGCTTGTAGCGAAGGGCTATAGTCAGAAGGAGGGGATAGACTATGAGGAGACTTTTGCTCCTGTAGCTCGTTTGGAGGCTATTAGGATACTCTTGGCATTTGCAGCATCCAAAGGTTTCAAACTTTTTCAAATGGATGTTAAGAGTGCCTTCTTAAATGGCTACATAGAAGAAGAGGTTTATGTTGAACAACCCCCCGGTTTTGAAAATCCCAAGTTTCCAAACCATGTTTTCAAACTCCACAAAGCTTTATATGGTTTGAAACAAGCCCCTAGAGCCTGGTATGATAGGTTGAAAACCTTTTTGCTTGCTAAGGGTTTTAAAATGGGATGTGTGGATAAAACGTTCTTTCTCCTCAAGCAAGGCAACGATACTCTCTTGGTCCAGATTTACGTGGATGATATCATTTTCGGTGGTTCTTCTCACGCTTTGGTTGCCAAGTTTGCAGATACTATGATCAGGGAGTTCGAGATGAGTATGATGGGCGAGCTGACTTTCTTTCTCGGATTGCAAATTAAGCAATCCCGAGAAGGGACGTTTGTGCACCAGGGCAAGTACACCAAAGACTTGCTGAAGAGGTTCGATATGGGTGAGGCCAAGCCTCTTCCAACACCCATGTCGACCACGACGGCCCTGGATGCGGACAAGGATGGAGAAGCTGTGGACCAGAAGGAGTACCGAAGCATGATCGGGTCGCTGCTCTACCTGACGGCGACACGCCCGGACATCCAGTTCGCGGTGTGTCTGTGTGCGCGCTTTCAAGCGTCACCGCGCACTTCTCACCGTCAGGCGGTGAAGCGCATTTTCAGGTACCTTCGTTTCACACCTGAGTTCGGGATTTGGTATTCCGCTTCCTCCACCCTCTCCCTTTGTGGTTATTCCGATGCCGATTTTGCTGGTTAACGTGTTGAGCGCAAGGCCACTTCTAGGACTTGTCAGTTTATTGGTTCTTCTCTTGTTTCGTGGTCTTCTCGCAAGCAGTCTAGTGTCGCTCAGTCTACCACAGAGGCTGAATATGTTGCTGCGGCTAGCTGTTGTTCTCAGCTGCTTTGGATGATGGCCACTTTGCGTGATTTTGGTCTGAGCTTTACTCGCGTGCCTTTGCTTTGTGACAGCACGAGTGCTATTAGTGTTGCTAAGAACCCCGTGCTTCACTCGAAGACCAAACACATTGATGTGCGCTTTCATTTTCTGTGAGACCACCATGAGAAGGGTGATATCGACCTTCGCCATGTCGATACTGACCATCAGTTGGCAGATATTTTCACCAAGCCGTTGGACGAATCAACCTTTAATCGGTTGAGAGGCGAGCTTGGTGTGTGTTTCCCCTTTTAGATGGGGGAAACATTTTGGTTCTTGTATCATAGACTGACTGTTTTTCGTTTGTCTTGTTTTCTTTTGCTTTTCAGCATACGCTTTTACATTCTGAGCTTCATGTATATAATCTTTAGAATGTGATTATGCTCTATGTAGTATGCTCTGATGCTATGTATTGATACTAGTAGCTTATGCTCTTTCTGATCACTGATACATGTTGTGAGCTGAGCTATTTTGAATGGTGAACCTGCTTAATGAACTTAAACATGAAAATGTTCACCATTGAGATATGCAACTAGCATGTGTAGGATGTGTTGAATTCACTCGTGCTTTTCATATATGCTAGGTTGCTATGTCTCTAGTTCTGAGTCACTCACTTGCTTGGTATGTTCATATTCTATCAATAAAATGAACCAAGTTTTAAGTAGATTGAAAAGATCGAGATGGGACTGCTTGTCATCACATCACAGTTTTGAGACTGTTTCTCATTGCACTTTGAGTTAAACTTGAGCTGTGTAGTGTATGACCGAAACTGTTGCTTTAAGCTTCTGATTGCTTCTGCATAGGCTTCGCACAGTTGAAAAGTTAGGCAATGACAAGCTTTCAACCTCTCGCAATCACATGCTAAATTCTGAACTTGTGCTATTTCACCGCTGCAACTCTGATCTAAAATTTGAAATCACAAGTTATGTTTCATTCTATAGCATGATGATTGAACTGTGCTAGGGGTAGTTCACCTTGTATACATGATTAGCACTTGTCTGATTTCCTGTCTATACATGTTTTGTGCTATTTTGATGGTGAATACCTCTTTGGCTAAAAATTGCTCACTTTGCTCATATGTTCATATTTCATATTTGGTGATCAGTTTGAGCCTTCGCTAGCTTGTATGCTTTTCAGTGAGTCGTTGGAGCTATACTATTTAGAGCATCTTTGTATTCTATCGACTATATTCTTGAAGCTGCTAACTTGCATTTTGACTCATATGCATTTTGGAAGGGGGAGAACTTCTCTTGTTGGCACTTTTGATGGTGCATTTTCTGAGGGGGACAAAATTGCTTTCGGTTCCTTTTGGCTTGATGGTGCATTTTCAACTAAGGGGGAGAATTTGGTCAAATCATGCCTTCCATGTTCAACTAAGGGGAAAGGAATCGGTTGTGTGCACCATGCAAGGGGGAGTTTGCTTGTTGCTGAATTTTTGAAATTTCCAATTGGTTCGGAGCGCTTTGCAAGTTGTGTTGAGCCTTTGCCTCTATCTTGAGGGACTAGCAGTCGCATCCTTGCTTCAGTTGAGTTCAGTTGGTTTCAAGCTTTTCAGTTGATGTCGAGCTTTCTGCTAGTTGTGTTGAGCCTCTGTGCCTCTGTCTTGAGGGACTAGCATTTTGCGTTGATTTTTCAATTGGTATTTGCTAGCGGTGTTGAGCCTATTCTACCTCTTCTTGAGGGCTAGCTTTGCTTTGCTTGGTCGCATCGAGCCGTTGCCCATGTCTTTGGGGACCAAGTTGTCTTGCTCTTTCCACTTGACCTTCTTCGACTTTGCTATGCTTTTGGGTCATTTGGTCGAGTTCTCTCTTCTCCTTCTTCCTCTTTCTATTTCCATTATGATTTGTGTGTGTAGTTGACAATGCACTCATCAAGGGGGAGATTGCGGATACATGGGTGTATGTCGAGTCTCAAGTGATAAGTGATTGTCAACGGGTTTGATCGCATGTTCTTTGGCTTGTGTTGTACAGGTGTCGAGCACAGAGACAGTGATCAGAGGCAAGGTGAAGGTCAAGTAGAGACGTGCCGTGTCGAGGGACCGAGAGTGGCGAAGGGCGGACGTGAGGCTTGGACTGAGGGACCGGTGGCCCGAGGATCAGCTGTGGTGGCTGGCAGCCTGGGACAGCGACGAGCGAAGACTTGCGGGCACGTTGTTGCTCGGGTCGAGGACCTGGGGACACGTGTCGGTGGATGGGGTGCACGGGCGGTGCATCCCCTCTACAGCTTCGGTTTGTTGGTAGAGCCAGAGAAAAACCATCGGATGGACGGTTTTCGGGTTTGGGCCTCAAAACCTAGGCGCGGATGGTTTCCGAGTTTGGCCACAAAACTCGGGCTAAGGACGGTTTCCAGGTTTGGGCCTCAAAACCTGGGTGCTGCGGGTTTGCTGAGTTTGGGCCACAAAACTCAGGCTACGGTGGGCTGGTTTCCCGGTTTGGGCCTCAAAACCGGGGGTGGACGTGAAGGCCTGGTTTCCCGGTTTCGGCCACAAAACCGGGGGCGGCGTCCGTGAAGAGGACGCAGAGCGGTGGCGGCACGTGGCGGCAATCGGGAGGTTGCGTCGAGGCAACGCTACGAGTTGTGCGGGCATGGCCGTCGGATCACCACCTACCTCTAGTTGGTCCTGAATAACCTTAGGGTTTAGCTGGTTCGCTCTGTATGTAGTTAGGGGTAGAGTGGGAATTAGGAATAGTTAGAATTAGGATAAGTAGGGGGAGACACCCACCTCCCCATCTATCTCAGTCATTGCTATTCTGTCTTAGGGTTTCCTGCTCTCCCACATCCCTGCTGTAGCGAACCTGAGATCCACAGAGAAGAGACCAATACGTCTGTGCTTGTGAGATTTTTGAGGAAGTGAGGCCGTAACCTCACCATTGTAGCGTGTGGTAGCCACACGGTTGCAATTTCGTGGTTGTGATTCGTGTTTTGTTTGTGTTCTTCGCGGATTACTTTTCTCCACGTTTTTCCCGTCGATTGATCTCGTTGCTCGGTTCATCTTTTGCAAATCCGTTTGAACCAAGTTGTTCTAGATCGTGAGGCACTTCTTTCCACCGAAGGAATTCACCTCTAACCTCATGGTCTAGGAGATCGAGCGATTTTAGGTTTGGATCCGTTTTGCTCCCTTAGTAATTGTATGCAACCATACACATAATCAGTAACCGTGAGCAGTCAATTGTTACTGGTTACATTCAAATCACACAAAACAATTTTTCAAATTTTATTCCATTCAGATGATAATTGTTTATTGAGCCAACTGCTTAAAGCAATATGCTTTGACCAAAAAATAAATTGATCTCTGTTTTTTTTATATTGGACACCTTTAGTTTAAATATACTCCATCTGTTCCAAATTATAATAAAGAGAAAATTGCATATTTGGGACTCTAATTGTCGCGCTTCACAGTTATAGGACTTCAAACGTCTACTTCGTAAAAATAGGCCTCCAAACATTGGACACTTGATTTCTATTGAATTTAGTGTATTTTCTCTAATTGTTATGAAAAAATATTATACCGTAGCTCATAAGCTAGGCAGATAAGTCCAAGAAAATAGGACCCATGATAACATATAGACAGTAGAGTAGTTATTTTTATCGATATAAAACATTATCTTAGTTGTATCGTGGAAAGGTTATACACTAGAGTTTGTGAGCATGTGACGGTGTGCTCTCTTTTAATTTATGAACTTTGCCTTTTAGATTTAAAATGTTACTTTAATACTAATATTTAGTTTTACAATACTGGTATGTTCTTGTGCGATCTATGTATTTTTAATATAAAAACTTTGTTGTACCGTAGCAACGCACGAGCACACTACCTAGTAAACCACTAGAATTATAAAGATCAAGTAGATTATATGTGCTAAAACATTGAAGTTTATGAAATAGATCAAGAAGATCAATATCTATTCATGCATGACCAAGAAGGTTAATGTTGTACTCTTTTTCCCTATATGGGTTTTTACTTGAAAGTTTCTCACGTAAGGTTTTAACGAGACAACATGTGCAATACAATTAACGAATGTAATGTACTCTCTCTAAGAACCATTTTTTTCTCATTGGGTTTTTGGATGTAGTTTTTAATGAGGCATGCACATATTATGGTAATCGCCTAAGAGGGAGTTTTGTGAAACATACAAACTCTATCCTAGAAGAAAAAAGAGAAGAAAGAATTCGCTAGTCTGTTTGTCTGTGGACTCTTCTTACTAAACTCTTAGGCCTCGACACGATTATATATAGTAATTACCAATATTTAGAAAAATAAAGAGTAGTCTTCTTATCTCTTATGTCTATTATATTTTACTTTTACCTACTTTGTTGATCGGGAGACAGAGAATGTAAGATCCTAACCGTTAGACTGACTGCACTGGTGCACTCTATACCATACTGGAGTAGCATATAGAGGAAAAAAATGTTGCAGCGCTAACTCTATACGCAACGTTAAATTGAAGGAGGAAGGAATCATCCGCTATGTTTGGCGCACCAGCATAGGCCTTTACCGGATGACCCATGAGAGAGAGGGCTATATCGGCTATATGTCACAAACTGAAAACCCAAATTAAATTACGATTGCACTATTGAATTCGTTACCATTAATTTTTCAAAACTAGATCTCTCATGGATATATTTAAATAAAGTGACAAGTGGACCTACAGTGGATAGAGAATGATATAGAGGATAGATGAATGCGGGGGAAATGAGTATAGAGGAGAGAATAGAGGAACGTGAGTGTGGATAGTCTTAACACTCTTTTGTGGGTCAACTGTCAAGTGTCATCATTATTATTGTAGAAAAAATGTGACCCATAAAACGGCAGCCAGGGCGTCCGACCCTCTATCTATCGAGATTACTCCAGCTTTCTCGGCCGGCGCCTCCCGCGGTCTCCCGTCCGACACTCCGACTCACTCCCCCGCACCGACCCGTCGTAATGGCCGCCGCGGCCGCCGTCTCCACGGCTCCGATGCCACCCCGACTCGCCCTCCGTGCCCATCCCTCCTCCGCCTCAACGCTCCCGATGCGCGCGCTCCCCTTCCTCCGCCGCCGCCTCCGCTCCTTGACCACGGCCTACGCTGTCAAGCAGGACGCGGCCCTCTGGACCCCTGCGCCCGTCTCTGCCGTCGGCGCCGCCACTGCTGATGGCTCCATCTCCCACGTAGCCGTCGACCTCTCCGACGCCTTGGACCTCGTGGACTCGTACACGACCCCCGGGCAGTACCTCCTGATCCGCGTGCCCTCTGCCGGGGAGGAGCTCAAGCCGGCGTTCATGGCCATAGCCTCGCCGCCCGGCGCGGGGCCCCGGTTCGAGTTCGTCGTCAAAACCGTGCCGGGGACTACAGCGGAGCGGCTCTGCACCCTCCGACACGGGGATGTTGTGGAGCTCGGCGCCGTCGCGGGGAAGGGGTTCGCCCTCGACAGGATAACTCCGCCCGACGCCGCGCAGACTGTGCTCCTCTTCGCGACGGGGACGGGGATCAGGTCATTCTCATCCCTCTACTCAATATATACATCTGTTCTCCTTAGATTTACTTCGCATAATAAACCATGTAATCTACGGACAGTCGCATCAAATTTATTTACTGAGCTGATCTCAGCATCTCCCGGTGAGCCGTTGTGATTGTGCCTGTTTGTAGGTAGAATGTCATCGAAACTTCTTTTCTTCAATCATCGTTTGCTCACACATTGTGGCACATAACTGCATTGCTCAGTAAAATAATTGACATCATAATGTTTATTAACCCTGAGACCTTAAGTAACCTCATCTTAACCCGAACAACCTAATCTATACATCTGTCAACTATTGAACCTTCATTCTTCAACCATTCAAAGCACATAAAAACAACCTTTCTGCTTAGATGCACCTGTTGCTTGTCTCATGTGGCATCAGGTTTAATACATAAACGCCAATTCATCTCACCAAGCAGAGCTGGTATGCTTAATCAACAAATAAGAATGGAACATTGTTTTACCATCCTAGAGCAGAGCTAGAATTAGTTTCAACCAGCCGAGCTTTGCTGCTGCTGTGAACTGTGAAGCAGAAGCCACATCTTGCTGTTCCTCATTGCCAATGACACCATCGTCTTGTCCACGAGGCTGCTTCTGATGATTCCAGTTGCTTCCTGCCCAGATCCACTCCCTTCCTTCAGTTTCCGTGTAGGGATAGCTTAGTCATTTGGTGGCTACTGGGGTAGAAGGGATGGTCACGTTCTCCCTCCCAATAGGGTGTCTCGTATCTGTTGTGGTTATTATCATGGCCTTACGTGTTCTTATTCATCTGCTGCTTGCTACACATCTGCTCAAAGTTGAGTACATTTGAGGTCTCCTTGTGTTCATCATTTTCACATAATAATAAATCAAGAAAAAGAGTTTTTTTAATAAAAATGTTTTGGAGCTTTAAGTTGTTTTCTAGATTAGCAAATTACAAGTTCTTTTATGGTTGCAACTGTGGAGGTGAGATGAGATAAAACAACACATTTGAATCACTGGACATCATATGTAACCAATTTTGGGTTGCTATTGCTACTTATATTGCTATGGTCATTGGAGAGAGAATTAGGGAGTGCAGACATGTGGGAAGAGAGCTAACGACGTCAAAATGAAGGGATTGGATGACACTCGACCCTTGTTTTTCCTTTTCTTTCTTTTTACTTCCTGACAA
Source organism: Coix lacryma-jobi var. lacryma-jobi (assembly GCA_009763385.1). NCBI lineage: Eukaryota > Viridiplantae > Streptophyta > Magnoliopsida > Poales > Poaceae > Coix > Coix lacryma-jobi. The sequence continues at coordinate 81,178,382 of CM019825.1, read as the reverse complement.
AGGACAATTGTGAACTTTGGCATGGTCCGCGGTGGTTGAATCTCAAGCTAAACAAAGTTAAGGATTCTTCGAATAGGAACCTGCTCAAACCAGGTGAATTCGGCTTGGGAGTTATGCTCTGGCTCTAATAATTGAAGGATGTAAAGTAGATGGTTTGCAGGAGGGGTGAAATTAGAATATAAAGAACCCCTTCGAAATTATTATGTTACTGGTTTGCTGTATTATTTAGTAGAGTATGTCCAGGTAGTTATGTAGGAATTCCCTTAGACACTTTCACATATACCTTTTTTATTCCACATCCCTTGCCCTCAATGCTAGTTGCTAGCCCCCTTCTGCTGGCACAAGCCTCCTCCCATCTTGGATTCCACCACAACTAGCTACCATGCCTAACAGACTATCAAAGCCTCCTACAAGTAGTTGCTGAGCAACGAATATGGTCAGGGACTAGGTTAGCCATAGATGGAAATCATAATCCCCAAAAATGTTATTCTCAATTTTCATCTGTATTGCGGCTGACTGGCTGACTAGCTAATTTTGCTTCTACTCTAAATTTTGGGCTTCCTCTGATCTTGCCCAGATTAATCTTGTGTATTTTTTCATGCAGTACAATTCGTTCACTTATCGAGTTCGGTTTTGCTGCTAATGAAAGAGCTGATGTGAGGCTTTATTATGGCGCTAGAAGTCTACAATCTATGGCATACCAGGTTGGAGAATTTTCCCCCATGTGTATGCAAAACGTGTATTTGCCAGAGAAGCCTTTATCTCACGTAGTAAAGGTATATAATTTCCCATTTTACAGGATAGATTCAAGAACTGGGAATCAACTGGAGTTAAAGTAATACCAGTCTTATCACGACCAGATGACAGTTGGAAAGGTGAACGTGGACATGTTCAGGTAATACAAGAATTCAAGAAATGCTCCATCGTTTTTTTGTCTTGTTGCAGGTTTTCTGGTACACACCTGAGACATCCTTCTAATTACTTTAATCTTGCAGGATGTTTTCTTCAGAGCCAAGAACATAGTAAATCCATCTTCTACAGGAGCCATACTTTGTGGTCAGAATCAAATGCAGGAGGTGCGCATAGTTGTTGTTTCAAGACTCTTTTGCATAACTTACCATTAAGCGTGTTGAACCTATGAAAATAATTGTTTGTTACTTGTGAGTGAAACTGCTACTGCATCAAACTGTGCATGGATGCACTTCAGTACTATATATTAAAAATGAAGACCTACATCCCTAAACTTGCTAACTGTAGCATCCTAGGTCCAAATTATCCTAATGAGAGCTGGCTCCCCTATGTAGAATGTTGACTCGTTGAACCTTTCTACCTCTCGTGCACTCTCCCTTCTCTCACCTGCATCAACTAACTGCACCACACGTGGTCCTTCCATCACTAAGCTTGAGTACTTGGACCGTTTCGCGTAATGGTCTTGTAGGATCCAGCAATGACAGTGTGTAGCTTGCAGAATTGATCCGACTCCAGCTAGTTTGGAGTGAATTTTCTTGGCTGCACACATGATAGGATAGAAGTTGAAGGAGCAGGTTGCCTTTTTCACCTAGGAAGCCGGTAGTGTAGAGAGAGTTTTGTTCAATTGGGGTGGCACACATTTTCTGGCGTCCCAACATACTAGATCCATGGTACCATTTGCTCTGCTCCTGCAGAAGCATGAGTTGCAAGCCCATAGTTGAAACCCTGTCAATGCTGGATATCGATGTGAAGTACAGAGTAACTACATGTTTGTTCATCCGGTCATGACATAGGTGCTTGCTCCAAATCCCACTCCATTTCATGTTGTCTTTACGCAGTTTATTGCACCTGACCATTTAGATGAATTTGGTAGTGTATCAGTACTGATTCTGAAACGAGTTCCACATTGATGGCTTTTTTTTTTTTGGTGTAATGATGAATTGATGATACTGATGACGCCCTCTACTTTACAGGAAGTCACCTCAGCCCTTGTAGCAGATGGTGTCTCACGAGACAAAATCTTAACGAACTACTGAAAGCGATCTCCGGTCTCCCTCTGTTCTATGCCTCAACGAGTAAATTTATTCCTAGACCTGGCTGTAATGTTCCCGTGATGTATGAGGGCAGTCCCAACGGTACATTGATGATGATTTCTATCTCTATTAAATGAGATGCCACCTAAGCAAAAATCTGATGTGACAATCTAATTAAATAAGAAAGAGAAGAAAATATGATGAAACCGTTTCTTCCTGGAGAAACCGAGTCTACTCATGTACCGAGGTAGAAAGAAACTGCTATTTTTGCGTTGGGAGGAAACGAGTCGTTTCTACGGCCGCGATGGAACTTTTTCGCCCGCTGCTATGTCGCTCGCCCAGGCCGCAGTTGGTACTGCGCTTGCCGCGCCGCCACCATCCAGGCAGCGCTCGCCACATGCCGCCATCGCCCACGCAGCGCTCGCCGTACGCTGCCATCGTCTCGTCATGCCTTCGTCCATATGGGTCGCGTCGTCGACGTCCAGGCCGCTGTTGCTGCCGTGCTCGTCGCACCGCCACCGCCCAGACAGTGCTCGCCGTGCCTCTGTCCGTACAAGAAGCGCTCGCCGTGTGCCGCCACCGCCCCTCTCGTCACGCCGTCGTCCGTACAGGCCATGTTGTCATTGCCCAGGCCATGCTCCACTGGTGGTGAGGGAGATAAGAGCACAAGTTCATGCTGATGACAAGGCCAAGCTCATCGGCGACTTGGAAAATGTGCTACTCCTCTAATCGGTCAGGTGTTAGAATGAAGATGAAGTTCTCACCTGCTATGCTAGCTTCTGCTTATTGAGGAAGAAGAGATGATGTGCTACTCGTCTACTATACCGTTAAACAGATCGATGGATTTGACAGAGATGATACTAGGCTCAAAAGTATCGTCTCGTGATTTACAACCAATATGTGCAATTAGTTATTTATTTTTTATTAACATTTAATGCTCTATACATGCGTCCAAATATTAATGTGATGATTGATGTGATGGAGAGAGTGTGAAAAAAATTTGAAATCTAAACAAGGCCTAAGTGTTTATTTGTTACACTTGATTTTAAGAACAAAATCGAATGCAAAATTATGTGTCCAAAAATCAATCACACAACATAAATTCTAATCTTCAAGTGAAGTCTTCAAAAGCCACAGGGACGATTGATTGGTGAACAAGTCTAATAATCTTCTAGAAAATCATTGTAACCATCATAGTATGTTACTCATTCGAGTTTTTTGTTCGAGTAATAAAAAGTAAACAAGCATAATAAAAATAAATAAACGTAAGTACATCTCGTACTTAACAATATAACATGGGTGCATAAGGCTAAAAAGATTAGACAATGTTACTGCAATTAGCTTTTAGTGAGTCATAATTTTAGCAATTGAGTATCAACAGGTTTAGCAATAGCCCTAAATAACCACATGGTCATGTAAATAAAAATAATGTATAGCAACACTCATAAATAACAGTTATCAACAATATTCATCTATTCAACAAGGATCCTAAGGCCGCTCGTGTTCGTGAGCACGTCTCATATATCAGTTTTTAACACTCTGCAGAGGTTGTACATCTTTATCCATGAGTCGTGATTGCTCTTTTACTCGAGATAGCTAACCTCTTGACCCACTTCCAAGAAAGATCGGTAGAGTTCACTATAAAGTCTTTTAAAAGTTCATCTAACAAGTTAGGGTCGCTACATGTTTTATCGGTAGGCAGAAATAGAGCCCCCTTTCGATATGGCACGCGTGCAACAGTACGCATAGGAACAAAGGTCGCACTATCCTCATTGTAGCAAACCCCTTTTGCGTCTTTCAGTAACCCCTAATAAGCTAGAAAAAAAAGTCTTCTAGTGAAGTAAAACCAGAGCCATATAGCACTCATGGTTCTATTGTAAGTCCTGGGCTGTTTCTTACAGATAAGTCCTTAGGGAGAGCAACTAGAGCGTCTGGAAAGTAGTCATACACCACAACCCCCTTTAATTGCCCGTTACTAAAACCATGTTTTAACATTTATTTATTGCATACATTATTAGTTAAGTTACTAGATCATGGTTATTCAATTTTGTGACGGAACGGCCCTAATCTCATGGCCCACGTGTCCCTATCAACCTCTGACAGCCGAACCCATGTTCCATGTGATTAAGACCTGTTCGCCACCGGGCTACATCAGTGCCCAATGTCCGCAGGATCATCTCACAATTCGGTTACAGCATTGCATACTTTTACAAATAACATCGGAATAAAGAGCGGAAGACTTAAATAACATTAGTTTTACAAAGCAGGGTTCCAAATAGAAATTAAGGTGCAGTTATTACAAACCAAGTTCTTGATAATAGAAATAGACATAGGCAACATAGTGGAGAACAGCAAAGATACTTATAATCACCCAGCCCGAGGGTGTACAACTATTCTTCGGCCTCATCGGCCTCTTCCTGGACGATGGTCACGCAGCAGGGTGCAAGACACATCGGGGACTCTGTCATACCTGCAGCATGGGTAACAAACCCTGAGTACTGGGGTACTCAACAAGACTTACCCGACTAAGAAAAAGGGAGAAGACTCAGGAATGAGAGGCTTAGGGTAGTCAAGGTAAGGCTTAAGCAAGATCAAGTATTTTGCAGAAAAGCATTTTTGTAAACCTGATTTTACTTTGGAAAGATTCAGTATTCCTCAATTCTTCATCGTTCATGATTCATTTTACATTTCAAAACATTCCTAGTTGAGAACCACTCTCCGTTGACAGTTGTAACATAACGGCCCCAATTCCCATGGCCCACTGATCACCGTCAACCACTGACAGTCGATCCGTACAGCCAAGAGATTAGGGCCGGGTCCGCTACTGGGCTACATCAGTGCCCGATGTCCGCAGGATCATCTCACAATTCAGTTACAATCTCTTTAACATTTTGACAAATAACATCGGAGTAAATAGCGGAAGACTTAGATAACAATAGTTTTACAAACCAGGGTTCAACATAAATTTAAAGTGAAGTTATTACAGACCATAGTTCAAATAGATAGAGTTGGCAGAGTAGCATATGACAACAACTAAAGGTAAAGATACATCACCCAGCCCGAGGGTGAATAATCACTCATCGGCCTCATCGGCCTCTTCTTCAACAACAGTCACACAGCAGGGTCCAAGGCATACTGAGGAATCTGCCATACCTGCAACATGGGTAATAAAACCCTGAGTACAAAGGTACTCAACAAGACTTACCCGACTAAAGAAAAAAGGAGAAGACTCAGGAATGAAAGCTTAGGGTAGTCAAGGTAAGGCTTAAGCAAGATCAAGTATTTTGCAGAAAAGCATTTTTGTAAATCTTATTTTATTTTGAAAGATTCAGTATTCCTCAATTCTTCATCATTCATGATTCATTTTACATTTCAAAACATTCCTAGTTGAGAACCACTCTCCGTTGACAGTCAGTGGACCAAGTCTCCATAATCGAGGAGCAACGTTAATCCGGATAAATAATACTCAGCTGAGGATCCCTATCCACACTGCATATGTAGCACCCAAGCTTGCATATGCCAACTCGTCTACCACGATTCCTCCAAGATTGGGCCCGGTCCTACGCCACCCGGAAGTACAGTACACCACTCCAATCCGGGACTCTAACCCACGTGGGTACATGCTACTTCCGCCATCTCTCCACTCCCAGTGCGCGGTTGTCGGTCCAATAATGGATTTCTCGGAGCCAGAGCTTTCCGTAGTATGTGAATAGTTACAAGTCTTGACCAGCAGGCCCCCATACGGATGGTCCCTACATTTTCCAGCCAGCGACAAGCACCTCGGGACTCTAACCCAAGAGTACAGGTCCTGTCAGTTTTTCAACCCTGTCCCGGTCGGTGTCAACTGTTGAGTCCCGGACTACAACATGACGGCACCGTACGCAAGGACAACATCTCCTTCCCATTGACTAAGTACGGATCAGATACCTAGCCAATAGTGGGAGTAAAGCCAAATTCCCATAAAGATCCTTAAGTGATCACACTTTTGAAATTGGCGTTTTATTGCAAAGTCTAATTCATTAAGCATTGCTAAGCATTTTTCAAATACTTTTGAAAAGCAGGTATCGGGTGTATCAGTGGTCAAGGTAGGTAGTGCATCAATTAGGATAGCACACAACTCCTATAAACCTAATGCAGTAATTTAACTCAAAAGCATTTAAGGAAATCATTTATAAAACTCAAGGGAAAGGTTAAATGCACCGGGGCTTGCCTTGGATGGCAAAAAGAGCAGACGCGGGGTTGGTGGTGTAGGTGTCGGAGCTCGGGGTTGCCTCGGGGACAGATCCTTCGGTGGCTACCTCGACTTCAGGTCCTTCTTCGTCAACTATACGGATGCAATGATGAATGCTCATGAGAAAGATGATATGAACTTATGGTGCAAGACAATTCTACTGATTCTGGATTACTCTTAAACAAGGCATGATTGAAATCTAGGTTGAGCATAAAAGGTAACTATTTCTTCCTTAAGCAATATTGATTAAACTAGCCCTTATTATAATTATCCTAAGCATCAACCAACATAGCATCACAATCATCATAGACCAAAGGGTAGGGGTCTATGAACATCAACCAATCCAAAGATCACATCATCAAACACTTATTACCAACCCTAATCACTTTTTCTATTTTCTAAATTAATTAAAAAGGTCATTTTATGAAGTTGCTCCAAAAATTACCAAATTAATCACATAAGTTCATTATGGTGTAGATAGATGGCAAAACAAATTTCATAATTTTTGGAGGTCATTAAGGTGCTCAAATTAAATCAGACATAAATTAGCAAAAGGCACTATTTAACAATTAAAATAAAAGCTCAATAATCAACTTGTTCCAAAAGACTTCAAAATTTTACCAGAGACTAAACATGGCATAAGAGGCTCACAAAAATTTGTCTCAAGATTTTTGGAGTTATAAATCACTCTCCAAAAATACCAAAACCTTCATTTTTCAATTAAAAGGGGAATTTTACATTTTTAAATTTTTGCACAAAACTCACGTTTCATATTTTTCTAAAATACTCCAGGGCATAAAGAGTCTATCACAAAAATTTCAGAATTTTTGGATGCTCACAGAAAATCATACAAAAAAGAGAAAACAGAACACTATTCACATCACTCAGAAAAAGAAAAGAGCACTGTGCCCTTTCTAGGCCGGGCTCGGCGAATCGCGGGGCTCGGGCGAATCGCGCGGGGCTCGGTCGAGACGGCTCGGTCGAGACGGAAGCGACAGCTTCGTCCGAGGCCTGGCCCGGAGGCTCGGGCGAGACGGAGAAGTAAGCCTCCGTCCGAGGCCTGACTCGGCGAAGCGGAGGGTGCTCGAGTTCGCTCGAGGCCTGGCTCGAGCGAAGAGGCGAGGGTCTGTCCGCCCGAGGCTCGGGCTCGGACGAGACGGAAACGCGAGCTCGAGGGTTGGGCTCGGGCGAAGCGGAAAAACAAGCCTCCGTCCGAGACCTGGGAGGCTCGGGCGAAACGGAGTGGAAGCAGAGACCGGAGGCTCGGACGCTTACCACGTGTCGGAGGCAGGGCTCGAGGGTGAGGCTCGACTTGTGCTCGAGGGTGAGGCTCGACTTGTGCTCGAGGGTGAGGCTCGACTTGTGCTCGAGGGTGAGGATGACCGCGGCGGCGCTCCGGCGGTCCGGCGGTCCTGCGCAGCACATGCGACCGCAAGGGCCGGTTCAGAGTCGCACGGAACCAAGGAACATGACACGGGGGTCGGTGAGGGATGATCAAGGCCGGAGGTGGCGAATTTCACGAACCCGAGTTCACCGGTGTTCGGTCGGAGATCGGGAAGATGGGGTTACGCCGGGCAAACGGAGGCGGGGAAGGTGAAATTGGAGGGTGGAAAAGCTTCACGAGCTCACGGCGGAGCTTTCGGGCTCGGTGGTGGAGCGGCGGAGTGACTGGAGAGGGCTGGCCACGGTGGCGGAGGTGGATGCGGAGGTCGAAGCTCCGGCGGCTTATATAGCCGCGGCTATGGGACGGTAGAGAGCTCGGGGATACGCGGGTAAGGTTTGCGGGGGCGTGCGCACTCGATTGCGCTCTGGCAGACGAGCTGGCGTGCAGCCGGGGCTCGGGCGCAAGCTCGGCCGGCGATGGCCACGCGGCGGCGGCGGCTGGGCACTGTAGGGGCCGAGAGCGAGGGTCAGCGCTCGCGTGCGGGCGCGGAGGGAACAGGGGAACAGCGGCGACAGGTGGGTGGCGCGTGGGGAGCAGCCGTCTGCGCTGCAGCCGCAGCGCCGGCGCCATGGCCGGGCCCCCCCCCCCTTTTCCCTCTGGCTCTACGGGAAGAAGAACAGTGCTAGGGTCTAGGGTTTGACTTTTGGCCAGTTTCTGTATTTTGCAAAAATCTCCCAAAATTTGAACTGTGCGACAAAAACTCAAAACACCAAAGTTGTTCAGAAAAATGAGATCTTCAACTTTGTCAATATGAACATTTTCAAATTCCAAATAGTTTTTGAACTATATTCGAAAACAGAAAAGGGGACACTTTTTCAAACTTGATTCAAATCAAAATTACTCTGGATTTCAAACTGAAACTTGAAAATCTTCCAATATGAAAGTTGTTCCATTTGACAAAACCTACAACTTTGCTAATATACACTTTTTCTGAAACTCAATAGTTTTTGAATAACTTTTTAAAACTGAAAAGGGGGCAAAAACTGGAATTTGAATGAATTTGAAATTACTTCAACTTTTATATAGAAACATGGAAATCTGAAAATACCAAAGTTGTTCCTCTAGGTCAGATTCACAACTTTGCTTTTTGAACCAACTCAAAATTTTGAATTTTGAAGAAGTTTATCAAAAAGGGAATAAATCCAGGATTTGGGAATTTAGGGTTTTGCAAAAGGAAAATCAAGTCAAATCTGATTTTCGAACTTTGATCAAAGCAACAAACATCAGGGAACTAAATTTGAACAAGAATTACATAGAACTAGGCACAGAGGTGAAATTACCATTTTGCCCCTATAGGAAGAAGTGGGCTAATAAGGGTTTCCGCAATAGAGGTACATCACATACAATGATACACTAAGCAAATGCATACACATGAAATCATGATCAAGATGATTAATGATGCTAATGATGATATGTCAAGTTAATTACATGCTTAAACACCAGAGGTGTTACAACAGTCAGTGACCAAGTCTCCATAACCGAGGAGCAACGTTAATCCGGATAAATAATACTCAGCTGAGGATCCCTATCCACACTGCATATGTAGCACCCAAGCTTGCATATGCCAACTCGTCTACCACGATTCCTCCAAGATTGGACCCGGTCCTACGCCACCCGGAAGTACAGTACACCACTCCTATCCAGGTACGACGACCACGTGGGTACATGCTACTTCCGCCATCTCTCCACTCCCAGTGCGCGGTTGTCGGTCCCAATCAAGGATTTCTCGGAGCCAGAGCTTTCTGAAGTATGTGAAAAGTAACAAGTCTTGACCAGCAGGCCCCCATACGGATGGTCCCTAATTTTCTAGCCAGAACTATACCTTGGTCATATCTCACCCAAGCGTAATAGTCCTGTCAGTTTTTCAACCCTGTCCCGGTCGGTGTCAACTGTTGAGTCCCGGACTACAACATGACGGCACCGTACGCTCGGACAACCTCTCCTCGCTATTGACTAGGTACGGATCAGATACCTAGCCAACAGCCGGGGAGTAAGATCAAATTCCCATAATCATTCATTAAGTGATCACACTTTTGAAATTGGCATTTTATTGCAAAGTCTAATTCGATAAGCATTGCTAAGCATTTTTCAAATACTTTTGAAAAACAGGTATCGGGTGTATCAGTGGTCAAGGTGGATAGTGCATCAATTAGGATAACACACAACTCCTATAAACCTAATGCAATAATTTAACTCAAAAGCATTTAAGGAAATCATTTTATAAATTCAAGGAAAGGGTTAAATGCACCGGGGCTTGCCTTGAAGAGCAAAGAGGGCAGGCTCGAGGGCGGCAGGGCAGTTGTCGGAGCTCGGGGTAGCCTCAGGGACAGGTTCGTCGGCGGCTGCCTCGATCTTGACGCCTTCTTCGGTGACTATACGAATGCAATGATGCATGCTCATGAGTATGCTAGCATGAACAATGCAAAACAGAGCATACAACATGAACCCTAATCACTTTTTCTATTTTCCTTAATTATTTAAAAAGGTCATTTTATGAAGTTGCTCCAAAAATTACCAAATTAATCACATAAGTTTATTATGGTGTAGATAGATGGCAAAACAAATTTCATAATTTTTGGAGGTCATTAAGGTGCTCAAATAAAATCAGACATTAATTAACAAAGGCACTATTTAACAATTAAAGATAAATGCTCATAAATCAACTTGTTCCAAAAGACTTCAAAATTTCACTAGAGACTAAACATGACATAGGAAGCTCACAAAAATTTATCTCATGATTTTTGGAGTTATAAATAATTTTCTAAAAATCCAAAACCATCCATTTATTAATTAAAAGAGGGATTTTACATTTTCAAATTCTTGCAGAAAAGTCAAGTTTCATATTTTTATAAAATACTACACAGTGCAAGGAGCATACCATAATTTTATCAGGATTTAAGGAACAACAGATTAATTCACACAAAAAAAAGAAAACAGAACACTATTCACACTCTTTCAAAAAGGAAAAAGAAAAGAGCGCTGTGCTCCTTCCTCGCAGGGGCTCGGGCGAATCGCGGCGAGGCGGACAGCAGGGCTCGGTCGAGGCGGAAACACTCGGCCGTCCGAGACCTGGCTGGTAGGCTCGGGCGAGACGGAAACAAGCGTTTCGTCCGAGGCCTGGCCGGGAGGCTCGGGCGAAGCGGAGACAAGCGTTTCGTCCGAGGCCTGACTGGGAGGCTCGGGCGAGACGGAAAGCATGTGTTCACCGAGGCCTGGCTCGAGCGAGACAGAGAGCAAGTGTTCGCCGAGGCCTGGCTCGGGCGAAGCGGAAAACGTGTGCTCGAGGCCTGGCTCGAGCTAGACAGTGAACGTGCATCCGCTCGAGGCCTGGCTCGAGCTTTACGCCGTGAAAGCAGAGACCGGGGGCTTCGAGTGCTTACCACGGTCGGAGGCAGGGCTCGGCGGAACAAGGGTCGAAGGAGGAAGCTCGACGTTGGCGGTGCTTCGGCGGAGCTCTCTCGGCGGCGAGCGGCGCTCCGGCGATCCTGCGCATAACACGAGACCGCAAGGGCCTGGTTAGAGTCGCAAGGGAGTAAGGAAGATGAAACAGGGGTCGGGGAGGGATGATCATGGCCGGAGAGGAAGTATTTCCCGAACCCGAGCTCGCCGGGCTTTCGCTGGAGATGGGAACGGCGAGCTACGCCGGGCGATAGGAGGCGGTAGAGACCAAATTGAGGGGTGGGGAAGCTGCACGGGCTCAAGGCGGAGCTGCTGGGCTAGTTGGTTGAGCGGCGGGAGCTTCGGAGTGGGCTGGCCACGGCGGCGGAGACGAGTGAGGAGCTCGGACTCCGGCGGTCCCTTTTATAGGCACGGTCAGGGACGGTAGAGAGCACGGGATGATGTGGATGAGTTCGGCCAAGGCGTGCGCACTCGATTGCAGGATGGCGGGAAGGACGGCGTGCGCGCAGGGGCCGGGTGTGCGTTCGCCGGCGACGGCCACGCGGCGGCGTCGTGCTGGGAGCAGCGGGGGACGGGGCGGAGGTTAGCGCTTCGCGCGTGCGGGTGCGGCATGATGGCGCGGACAGCGGCGGCAGGTTGGAGGCGCGCGTGCATCTGCCAGGCGTGCGGCGTGCGCAGCGCCGGCGGCTCGGCTATGGCCGGACCCCCCTAGCTCTAGGTTGAAGATGAACAGGGCTAGGTCTAGGGTTTGACTTTTGGCTGATCTCTGTATTTTGCAAATTACTCCCAAAACTTGAACTGAGCAGCAAAAACTCAAAATACCAAAGTTGTGCAGAAAAAGGAGATCTACAACTTTGCCAATAAGAGCATTTTCAAATTCCAAACAGTTTTTGAATTATATTCGAAAACAGAAAAGGGGGCACTTTTAAGATTTGAATAATTTCAAAATTACTTTTGATTTTATATAGGAACTTGAAAATCTGAAAATACCAAAGTTGTTCCTTTTGACAAGATCTACAACTTTGCTCTTTGGACCAAGTCCAAATTTTGAATAATTTTTAAATTACAAAAAGAGGGGTAAAAACTAGGGTTTGGAAATTAGGGTTTTTCAAAAGGGATTTGAAATCTGTTTTAGATTTTGGGTTTTGAACAACACAACAAAGCTTCAAGACACAAAACTGAACAAGAAATTACACAAGCAAGTCACAGAGGTGAAATTACCATTTTGCCCTTAAAGGAAGATTTGGGCTTTAGGGTTTTTGAAAAAGAAATCATTACACAGGTATTAAGCAAACTTAAATGCATGACAAGAATGATTAATGACTAATGATGATGACATGTCAGGTTAATTACAGTTAAACACCAGAGGTGTTACAGCCTTCCCCCCTAAAAGAAATCTCGCCCCGAGATTCCACGTCTTAAGAAGGAAAAGGCAAAACCTTACATCTACAGAGATTCGAGAAAGTCGGGATAGTTCTTTGCTAAGAAGTCTTCGGATTCCCAGGTGGCTTCTTCTTCAGAGTGCTGGTTCCACTGGATCTTGTACCATCTTGTGGTGGTTCTTCGGGTAACACGGTCCTTGTGATCCAACACGCAAACTGGATACTCAGTGTATGACAGATCTGGTTCTAGCTCAACGCCTTCAACTTCAACCACATGTTCAGGTACTCGGAGACACTTCTTGAGTTGGGAGACATGAAACACATTATGAATTGCTGAAAGATGATCGGGCAACCTCAGTTTGTAAGCTACCTTGCCACAACGATCCAGAATCTCAAAGGGACCAATGTAGCGGGGTGCTAACTTTCCTTTGACTCCAAAACGAGTGACTCCTTTGGTGGGTGAGACCTTCAGGTACACATAATCCTCGATCTCGAACTGCAGAGGTCGACGTCTCCTGTCAGCATAACTTTTCTATCGAGACTGTGCAATCTTCATGTTCTCTTGTATATGCTTGACTTTCTCTTCCATATCTTTTACTAGGTCAACTCCAAAGAATTCCCTTTCTCCGGGTTCAGACCAATTGAGAGGTGTACGACAACGGCGGCCGTACAGTGCTTCAAAGGGTGCCATTTTGATGCTCTCTTGGTAACTGTTATTATATGAGAACTCTGCCAAGGGCAAACAGTCATCCCAAGTATCTGCGAAGGTGAGCACACATGCTCTCAACATATCCTCTAACACTTGGTTGACTCGCTCAGTTTGTCCATCTGTTTGCGGATGATATGTCGTACTATGCAAGAGCTTGGTTCCAAGTGAGGTATGGAACGCTTTCCAAAACTTTGCGACAAACTGGGTACCACGATCAGAGATAATGCTCTTGGGTATGCCATGGAGTTTCACTATGTGGTTCTTGTACAAAGCGGCATAAGTGGGGACGGTGTAACTGGTCTTCACTGGCAGGAAGTGAGCTTGCTTAGTGAGGCGATCCACGATCACCCATATGGAATCAAAACCTCTTGATGTCTTGGGTAGACCATTGATAAAGTCCATACTGATATCGTCCCATTTCCAAGCAGGTACAGGTAAAGGTTGCAATTCCCCTCCGGGCTTCATGTGCACGGCTTTGACTTTCTGGCAGGTATCGCACTGAGCGACATATCGGGCGATCTCAATCCTCATCTTTGTCCACCAGAATTGCTGCTTCAAATCCTGGTACATTTTGTTGCTGCCGGGGTGGATGGAGAATCTAGTCAAGTGTGCTTCATCAAGGATTAACTTTCTTAACTCAGGCACTTTAGGAACTACTAACCGATTCTTAAACCATACTACTCCTGCATCATCGATCCTGAAACAATCAGCCTTTCCGGATTGGACCTTTTCGATGATGTGTTTGATTCCAGGGTTATCTTTTTGTGCAGCGATGATCTGCTCTCTGATAGGGGTTTCTATTCTGATATTATTCAGAGTTCCTTGCGGAATCATTTCAATATTCAACTTTTCCAGCTCATAACACAAAGAAGAATCATAGGGTTTCATCATCAGACAGTTGCAATAAGACTTGCGACTGAGTGCATCGGCGACCACATTCGCCTTACCCGGATGGTAATGCACTTCAAGATCATAGTCCTTAATTAACTCAAGCCATCTTCTCTGCCTCATATTCAGTTCCTCTTGAGTGAAGATATACTTCAGGCTTTTGTGATCAGTGTACACATTACAGGTACTGCCCAACAGATAATGACGCCAGATCTTCAAGGCATGCACTACTGCTGCTAACTCGAGATCATGAGTTGGGTAATTCTCTTCATGTCGCTTAAGCTGTCAGGAGGCATAAGCGATCACTCGACCTTCTTGCATCAAAACACAGCCCAAACCAGTACCAGATGCATCACAGTAGACATCGAAGGGCTTCTCGATGTTCGGCTGGGCTAGCACTGGTGATGTAGTTAATAGTTTCTTCAGAGTTTGAAAGGCTTGCTCACAGGCTGGTGACCAGACAAACTTCACAGAATTCTTTACTAACTCAGTGATAGGCTTGGCGATTCTTGAGAAATCTGGGATGAATCGACGATAATATCCTGCCATTCCCATAAAACTGCGGACTTGATGAACAGTGGTAGGTGGCTTCCAATCCAGAATGTCTGCCACTTTACCAGGGTCAACTGACACACCTTCAGCGGAAAGGACATGACTAAGAAACTGTATCTGATCTAACCAGAACTCACATTTACTGAACTTGGCATACAGCTGATGTTCTCTGAGACGGGATAGAACGATACGAAGATGTTCGGCATGATCTTCAGGGGTTTTTGAGTAGACAAGGATGTCGTCAATGAACACGACCACGAATTTATCAAGCTCTGGCACGAACACAGAGTTCATGAGGTACATGAAATGAGCAGGGGCATTGGTCAAACCGAAGGACATGACCAAGTACTCATATAGGCCGTATCTGGTGGTGAAAGCTGTTTTAGGAATATCTTCAGGACGAATCTTTATTTGGTGGTAGCCAGATCTGAGATCGATCTTGGAGAATACTTTGGCTCCAGCTAACTGGTCAAAGAGAAGATCAATACGAGGCAAGGGATATTTATTTTTGATGGTGACCTCATTGAGTGGGCGATAATCAATGCACATTCTGAGAGTCTTGTCTTTCTTCTTTACAAAGATTGCAGGACAGCCCCAAGGAGACGAGCTTGGGCGAATGAAACCCTTGTCCAACAAATCTTGTAATTGGATTTTTAGTTCTGCCAACTCTCTGGGAGGCCTTCGATAAGCTCTGCGGGATATAGGAGCAGTCCCGGGCTTTAGCTCTATGGCAAACTCAACGTCACGGTCAGGAGGCAGACCAGGCAAATCCTCAGGAAAAACATCAGGGAATTCACAAACCACGGGGATGTCCCGGGTTTCCAGAACATAGGCGGTATTTATTTGAGTGGCTGCTGGTTTTTGAGGCATTGGAAGTTGGAGAAGGAGTTTGGCGGTACTGTTAGGAATATCCACTCTCACAACTCTATTCAAGATGTCGATCATGGCTTTATACTGACACATCCAATTCATGCCTAGGATGACATCTATCTCCTGAGCATGAAGCACTATCATGGTGGTGGGAAATACATGTTCCCCCAACATTACTGGTATACTGCGAACCACTTCCTTAGTACTTATACGCCCTCCAAGCGAAAATATGCAGAAACTTTCTTTTAAATCCTCAATTGATATTTCATGATTGATGACAAAAGTACGACTGATGAAGGAATGCGATGCACCAGAATCAAATAACACAACTGCAGGGTGATTGGCAACAGGAAACCTACCGATCATGACGGGCTCCCCTTCTGGTATATCGCTGACAGCGGTGTAGTAGACTTGCCCGTGCTTCTTGACAATCCTGCCTTTCTGAGCCTGTTGCTGCTGGGCACGGTGCTGCTGCTGCTGAGATCCTCCGGGATTCTTCTGAGCATTCTGAGCATACCTCTTGGGCTTTGGGCACTCACGAGACCAGTGACCAAGCTGGCCGCAGTTGTAGCAGGGATGGTTGTAGGCTGTTTGTGGAGTGGTGATACGAACACCTGGGGCATTCGGCTGTGTGGCACTCTGCTGGTTGGCATTATGGGTGGTGGCCGTGGTACGGACGACCACTTGCTGGTTGGGGTAAGGTAGACGATTGTGGTGGTGGCTGGGGTGATAGATGATTCTCTGGCGTTTGTGACCGCCAGAGAAGCTGCTTGACCCTGCTTTCTTCTTCTTCTTCTTCTTCTCTTCCTGGTACTGGCGATTGCTTTCTTCAAAAGCAACAGCCCGGTCAACAACATCGTGATAAGACCCAGTCAGGTTATTGGACAAGCTCCTGCGGATCTTTGGGTGCAGTCCTCTGAGGAAACAATCCCTCTTCTTCTCATCTGTGTTGACATACTCTGAGGCATACTGGCTGAGATGATTGAATTGACCCACATACTGCATGACTGTGGAGTCTTTCTGTTGGAGAGCCAGGAACTGATCAAGCTTCATTTTCATTAATCCGGAAGGGATGTGATGAGCACGGAAAGCAGTGCAGAACTCTTCCCAGGTCAACCGATGACCTTCTGGCTGGGCAGCCAACAGGTTGGCGTACCAAGCACTTGCCGGACCACGAAGCTGCTGTGAAGCGAACCGTGGCTTCTGGATATCGGTGCAGTTGATAAGACCAAACTTCTGCTCCATGGTGCGGAGCCAATCATCAGCTTCGAGGGGTTCATCGGCCTTGGTGAAGACCGGTGGACGAGTTTCGGTGAATTCCACATAGGTGGTCTCTTGGTTGATGTTGTGGCGACCACGGTGAAAGTTCTGCTGTCCTTGGTTTTGAGCCATTAGGTTAGCAGCGGCGGCCAAGGCTGCAATGGCATCTGCTAGGGTAGCTGGGACAGGTGGAGGGTTTGGGAGGTTGGCATCATCAGAACCTCCAGCTCCAGTGCGAGTGTTCACAGGCATCTGTTAAGCAACTTGGAACTTAGCATTCATAGATAGGGTTCTGAAAACAACAGACTGATAGCTTCTTCTGATACAAAAGACTGATGACTTGATAAGGTGACTGACAGATGATACAGATCGATAAAGGGAAAAGATGCGAAAAGAAAGATACATGCCAGACTTGGCAACAGACAGACTAACGCCCCCAAACCTAGACTAAGGTTTTAGGTAAGCAGATGGTACAGACACTACGAGTCTAGTCGTCGTCGATGATGATCATTTCTTCGTCGTCGTCTTCTTCGAGGATGAGCTCAGGCTCTTCCTCCTCGTCCTCGTCTTCAGCGTGGACGTCCTCAGCAGGTTCAATTTCTTCGTCCACGTCTGGCTCTTATTCCACATCGAGTTCTTCCACTACTCCGTCCTCAGGGTCTTCCATAACCGGGGGTACCAAGGGGTGGAGTTGATCATACAGCTGATGCACTTCCTCATGAAGCATATCATTGAACTGTTCAATCTGAGCTGTGTACTGCTGCAGTCCGTGGAGCTGGGCTCTGGTAACGTCCTCGCGGGTCCAAGCATCATTGCGCTGCTCGATAGCGCGAACCGTGTTCCGGTTGGCTTGCTCCAGGGAAGCTCGTGCCTCATAAAACTCCAGGCGTGAGTGGTAGAAGTCATGCTCCAAGTTCTTCAGCTCAGCCTTCAGATCCTTGATCTCCTCCTTCAGGTTCTTACGGGTGCGGCGGGGAAAGCGACGACCGTTGGAAGATTGTCCAGTCTCCTCCCCAGCGCGTGGTGCCAGCTGGTGGCGTGGCACACCATGCGGTCCAGTCGACTTGCGGGCAGTCAGCTTGATACGGGCCATGTCTGGATAAGAGAAGATGGATGAGAAAGGCTAGCAAGAACAGGTAAAGGCATACTACCCCAATGAACTTAGAGAGGAAGTTAACTTAAGTGATTATGACATGATGCATGAATCGTTCCTACGGAACAAAGCAATGCAATAAATAAGGTACATAGGGCTTAAAACATGTTGTTCCACTAGCTAGTGTTGCCATATGAGAGACAAGATGAGAGAAGCAATTTGGACTCAAAATAGTCAAGTTAGTTTGTTTAGACTCAAAAGGTCTTTTGAAGTTTTCGCAAAAACGAACACTGCAACGTTAAAGTGAGATGCTCTGATACCACTCTGTGACGGAACGGCCCTAATCTCATGGCCCACGTGTCCCTGTCAACCTCTGACAGCCGAACCCATGTTCCATGTGATTAAGACCTGTTAACCACCGGGCTACATCAGTGCCCAATGTCCGCAGGATCATCTCATAATTCGGTTACAGCATTGCATACTTTTACAAATAACATCGGAATAAAGAGCGGAAGACTTAAATAACATTAGTTTTACAAAGCAGGGTTCCAAATAGAAATTAAGGTGCAGTTATTACAAACCAAGTTCTTGATAATAGAAATAGACATAGGCAACATAGTGGAGAACAGCAAAGATACTTATAATCACCCAGCCCGAGGGTGTACAACTATTCTTCGGCCTCATCGGCCTCTTCCTGGACGATGGTCACGCAGCAGGGTGCAAGACACATCGGGGACTCTGTCATACCTGCAGCATGGGTAACAAACCCTGAGTACTGGGGTACTCAACAAGACTTACCCGACTAAGAAAAAGGGAGAAGACTCAGGAATGAGAGGCTTAGGGTAGTCAAGGTAAGGCTTAAGCAAGAAAGTATTTTGCAGAAAAGCATTTTTGTAAACCTGATTTTACTTTGGAAAGATTCAGTATTCCTCAATTCTTCATCGTTCATGATTCATTTTACATTTCAAAACATTCCTAGTTGAGAACCACTCTCCGTTGACAGTCAGTGACCAAGTCTCCATAACCGAGGAGCAACGTTAATCCGGATAAATAATACTCAGCTGAGGATCCCTATCCACACTGCATATGTAGCACCCAAGCTTGCATATGCCAACTCGTCTACCACGATTCCTCCAAGATTGGACCCGGTCCTACGCCACCCGGAAGTACAGTACACCACTCCTATCCAGGTACGACGACCACGTGGGTACATGCTACTTCCGCCATCTCTCCACTCCCAGTGCGCGGTTGTCGGTCCCAATCAAGGATTTCTCGGAGCCAGAGCTTTCCGAAGTATGTGAAAAGTTACAAGTCTTGACCAGCAGGCCCCCATACGGATGGTCCCTAATTTTCTAGCCAGAACTATACCTTGGTCATATCTCACCCAAGCGTAATAGTCCTGTCAGTTTTTCAACCCTGTCCCGGTCGGTGTCAACTGTTGAGTCCCGGACTACAACATGACGGCACCGTACGCTCGGACAACCTCTCCTCGCTATTGACTAGGTACGGATCAGATACCTAGCCAACAGCCGGGGAGTAAGATCAAATTCCCATAATCATTCCTTAAGTGATCACACTTTTGAAATTGGTATTTTATTGCAAAGTCTAATTCGATAAGCATTGCTAAGCATTTTTCAAATACTTTTGAAAAACAGGTATCGGGTGTATCAGTGGTCAAGGTGGATAGTGCATCAATTAGGATAACACACAACTCCTATAAACCTAATGCAATAATTTAACTCAAAAGCATTTAAGGAAATCATTTTATAAATTCAAGGA
Source organism: Coix lacryma-jobi var. lacryma-jobi (assembly GCA_009763385.1). Lineage (NCBI taxonomy): Eukaryota > Viridiplantae > Streptophyta > Magnoliopsida > Poales > Poaceae > Coix > Coix lacryma-jobi. The sequence continues at coordinate 81,158,772 of CM019825.1, read as the reverse complement.
AAGGGTTAAATGCACCGGGGCTTGCCTTGAAGAGCAAAGAGGGCAGGCTCGAGGGCGGCAGGGCAGTTGTCGGAGCTCGGGGTAGCCTCAGGGACAGGTTCGTCGGCGGCTACCTCGATCTTGACGCCTTCTTCGGTGACTATACGAATGCAATGATGCATGCTCATGAGTATGCTAGCATGAACAATGCAAAACAGAGCATACAACATGAACCCTAATCACTTTTTCTATTTTCCTTAATTATTTAAAAAGGTCATTTTATGAAGTTGCTCCAAAAATTACCAAATTAATCACATAAGTTTATTATGGTGTAGATAGATGGCAAAACAAATTTCATAATTTTTGGAGGTCATTAAGGTGCTCAAATAAAATCAGACATTAATTAACAAAGGCACTATTTAACAATTAAAGATAAATGCTCATAAATCAACTTGTTCCAAAAGACTTCAAAATTTCACTAGAGACTAAACATGACATAGGAAGCTCACAAAAATTTATCTCATGATTTTTAGAGTTATAAATAATTTTCTAAAAATCCAAAACCATCCATTTATTAATTAAAAGAGGGATTTTACATTTTCAAATTCTTGCAGAAAAGTCAAGTTTCATATTTTTATAAAATACTACACAGTGCAAGGAGCATACCATAATTTTATCAGGATTTAAGGAACAACAGATTAATTCACACAAAAAAAAGAAAACAGAACACTATTCACACTCTTTCAAAAAGGAAAAAGAAAAGAGCGCTGTGCTCCTTCCTCGCAGGGGCTCGGGCGAATCGCGGCGAGGCGGACAGCAGGGCTCGGTCGAGGCGGAAACACTCGGCCGTCCGAGACCTGGCTGGTAGGCTCGGGCGAGACGGAAACAAGCGTTTCGTCCGAGGCCTGGCCGGGAGGCTCGGGCGAAGCGGAGACAAGCGTTTCGTCCGAGGCCTGACTGGGAGGCTCGGGCGAGACGGAAAGCATGTGTTCGCCGAGGCCTGGCTCGAGCGAGACAGAGAGCAAGTGTTCGCCGAGGCCTGGCTCGGGCGAAGCGGAAAACGTGTGCTCGAGGCCTGGCTCGAGCTAGACAGTGAACGTGCATCCGCTCGAGGCCTGGCTCGAGCTTTACGCCGTGAAAGCAGAGACCGGGGGCTTCGAGTGCTTACCACGGTCGGAGGCAGGGCTCGGCGGAACAAGGGTCGAAGGAGGAAGCTCGACGTTGGCGGTGCTTCGGCGGAGCTCTCTCGGCGGCGAGCGGCGCTCCGGCGATCCTGCGCATAACACGAGACCGCAAGGGCCTGGTTAGAGTCGCAAGGGAGTAAGGAAGATGAAACAGGGGTCGGGGAGGGATGATCATGGCCGGAGAGGAAGTATTTCCCGAACCCGAGCTCGCCGGGCTTTCGCTGGAGATGGGAACGGCGAGCTACGCCGGGCGATAGGAGGCGGTAGAGACCAAATTGAGGGGTGGGGAAGCTGCACGGGCTCAAGGCGGAGCTGCTGGGCTAGTTGGTTGAGCGGCGGGAGCTTCGGAGTGGGCTGGCCACGGCGGCGGAGACGAGTGAGGAGCTCGGACTCCGGCGGTCCCTTTTATAGGCACGGTCGGGGACGGTAGAGAGCACGGGATGATGTGGATGAGTTCGGCCAAGGCGTGCGCACTCGATTGCAGGATGGCGGGAAGGACGGCGTGCGCGTAGGGGCCGGGTGTGCGTTCGCCGGCGACGGCCACGCGGCGGCGTCGTGCTGGGAGCAGTGGGGGACGGGGCGGAGGTCAGCGCTTCGCGCGTGCGGGTGCGGCATGATGGCGCGGACAGCGGCGGCAGGTTGGAGGCGCGCGTGCATCTGCCAGGCGTGCGGCGTGCGCAGCGCCGGCGGCTCGGCTATGGCCGGACCCCCCTAGCTCTAGGTTGAAGATGAACAGGGCTAGGTCTAGGGTTTGACTTTTGGCTGATCTCTGTATTTTGCAAATTACTCCCAAAACTTGAACTGAGCAGCAAAAACTCAAAATACCAAAGTTGTGCAGAAAAAGGAGATCTACAACTTTGCCAATAAGAGCATTTTAAAATTCCAAACAGTTTTTGAATTATATTCGAAAACAGAAAAGGGGACACTTTTAAGATTTGAATAATTTCAAAATTACTTTTGATTTTATATAGGAACTTGAAAGTCTGAAAATACCAAAGTTGTTCCTTTTGACAAGATCTACAACTTTGCTCTTTGGACCAAGTCCAAATTTTGAATAATTTTTAAATACAAAAAGAGGGGTAAAAACTAGGGTTTGGAAATTAGGGTTTTTCAAAAGGGATTTGAAATCTGTTTTAGATTTTGGGTTTTGAACAACACAACAAAGCTTCAAGACACAAAACTGAACAAGAAATTACACAAGCAAGTCACAGAGGTGAAATTACCATTTTGCCCTTAAAGGAAGATTTGGGCTTTAGGGTTTTTGAAAAAGAAATCATTACACAGGTATTAAGCAAACTTAAATGCATGACAAGAATGATTAATGACTAATGATGATGACATGTCAGGTTAATTACAGTTAAACACCAGAGGTGTTACAGCCTTCCCCCCTAAAAGAAATCTCGCCCCGAGATTCCACGTCTTAAGAAGGAAAAGGCAAAACCTTACATCTACAGAGATTCGAGAAAGTCGGGATAGTTCTTTGCTAAGAAGTCTTCGGATTCCCAGGTGGCTTCTTCTTCAGAGTGCTGGTTCCACTGGATCTTGTACCATCTTGTGGTGGTTCTTCGGGTAACACGGTCCTTGTGATCCAACACGCAAACTGGATACTCAGTGTATGACAGATCTGGTTCTAGCTCAACGCCTTCAACTTCAACCACATGTTCAGGTACTCGGAGACACTTCTTGAGTTGGGAGACATGAAACACATTATGAATTGCTGAAAGATGATCGGGCAACCTCAGTTTGTAAGCTACCTTGCCACAACGATCCAGAATCTCAAAGGGACCAATGTAGCGGGGTGCTAACTTTCCTTTGACTCCAAAACGAGTGACTCCTTTGGTGGGTGAGACCTTCAGGTACACATAATCCTCGATCTCGAACTGCAGAGGTCGACGTCTCCTGTCAGCATAACTTTTCTATCGAGACTGTGCAATCTTCATGTTCTCTTGTATATGCTTGACTTTCTCTTCCATATCTTTTACTAGGTCAACTCCAAAGAATTCCCTTTCTCCGGGTTCAGACCAATTGAGAGGTGTACGACAACGGCGGCCGTACAGTGCTTCAAAGGGTGCCATTTTGATGCTCTCTTGGTAACTGTTATTATATGAGAACTCTGCCAAGGGCAAACAGTCATCCCAAGTATCTGCGAAGGTGAGCACACATGCTCTCAACATATCCTCTAACACTTGGTTGACTCGCTCAGTTTGTCCATCTGTTTGCGGATGATATGTCGTACTATGCAAGAGCTTGGTTCCAAGTGAGGTATGGAACGCTTTCCAAAACTTTGCGACAAACTGGGTACCACGATCAGAGATAATGCTCTTGGGTATGCCATGGAGTTTCACTATGTGGTTCTTGTACAAAGCGGCATAAGTGGGGACGGTGTAACTGGTCTTCACTGGCAGGAAGTGAGCTTGCTTAGTGAGGCGATCCACGATCACCCATATGGAATCAAAACCTCTTGATGTCTTGGGTAGACCATTGATAAAGTCCATACTGATATCGTCCCATTTCCAAGCAGGTACAGGTAAAGGTTGCAATTCCCCTCCGGGCTTCATGTGCACGGCTTTGACTTTCTGGCAGGTATCGCACTGAGCGACATATCGGGCGATCTCAATCCTCATCTTTGTCCACCAGAATTGCTGCTTCAAATCCTGGTACATTTTGTTGCTGCCGGGGTGGATGGAGAATCTAGTCAAGTGTGCTTCATCAAGGATTAACTTTCTTAACTCAGGCACTTTAGGAACTACTAACCGATTCTTAAACCATACTACTCCTGCATCATCGATCCTGAAACAATCAGCCTTTCCGGATTGGACCTTTTCGATGATGTGTTTGATTCCAGGGTTATCTTTTTGTGCAGCGATGATCTGCTCTCTGATAGGGGTTTCTATTCTGATATTATTCAGAGTTCCTTGCGGAATCATTTCAATATTCAACTTTTCCAGCTCATAACACAAAGAAGAATCATAGGGTTTCATCATCAGACAGTTGCAATAAGACTTGCGACTGAGTGCATCGGCGACCACATTCGCCTTACCCGGATGGTAATGCACTTCAAGATCATAGTCCTTAATTAACTCAAGCCATCTTCTCTGCCTCATATTCAGTTCCTCTTGAGTGAAGATATACTTCAGGCTTTTGTGATCAGTGTACACATTACAGGTACTGCCCAACAGATAATGACGCCAGATCTTCAAGGCATGCACTACTGCTGCTAACTCGAGATCATGAGTTGGGTAATTCTCTTCATGTCGCTTAAGCTGTCAGGAGGCATAAGCGATCACTCGACCTTCTTGCATCAAAACACAGCCCAAACCAGTACCAGATGCATCACAGTAGACATCGAAGGGCTTCTCGATGTTCGGCTGGGCTAGCACTGGTGATGTAGTTAATAGTTTCTTCAGAGTTTGAAAGGCTTGCTCACAGGCTGGTGACCAGACAAACTTCACAGAATTCTTTACTAACTCAGTGATAGGCTTGGCGATTCTTGAGAAATCTGGGATGAATCGACGATAATATCCTGCCATTCCCATAAAACTGCGGACTTGATGAACAGTGGTAGGTGGCTTCCAATCCAGAATGTCTGCCACTTTACCAGGGTCAACTGACACACCTTCAGCGGAAAGGACATGACTAAGAAACTGTATCTGATCTAACCAGAACTCACATTTACTGAACTTGGCATACAGCTGATGTTCTCTGAGACGGGATAGAACGATACGAAGATGTTCGGCATGATCTTCAGGGGTTTTTGAGTAGACAAGGATGTCGTCAATGAACACGACCACGAATTTATCAAGCTCTGGCATGAACACAGAGTTCATGAGGTACATGAAATGAGCAGGGGCATTGGTCAAACCGAAGGACATGACCAAGTACTCATATAGGCCGTATCTGGTGGTGAAAGCTGTTTTAGGAATATCTTCAGGATGAATCTTTATTTGGTGGTAGCCAGATCTGAGATCGATCTTGGAGAATACTTTGGCTCCAGCTAACTGGTCAAAGAGAAGATCAATACGAGGCAAGGGATATTTATTTTTGATGGTGACCTCATTGAGTGGGCGATAATCAATGCACATTCTGAGAGTCTTGTCTTTCTTCTTTACAAAGATTGCAGGACAGCCCCAAGGAGACGAGCTTGGGCGAATGAAACCCTTGTCCAACAAATCTTGTAATTGGATTTTTAGTTCTGCCAACTCTCTGGGAGGCCTTCGATAAGCTCTGCGGGATATAGGAGCAGTCCCGGGCTTTAGCTCTATGGCAAACTCAATGTCACGGTCAGGAGGCAGACGAGGCAAATCCTTAGGAAAAACATCAGGGAATTCACAAACCACGGGGATGTCCCGGGTTTCCAGAACATAGGCGGTATTTATTTGAGTGGCTGCTGGTTTTTGAGGCATTGGAAGTTGGAGAAGGAGTTTGGCGGTACTGTTAGGAATATCCACTCTCACAACTCTATTCAAGATGTCGATCATGGCTTTATACTGACACATCCAATTCATGCCTAGGATGACATCTATCTCCTGAGCATGAAGCACTATCATGGTGGTGGGAAATACATGTTCCCCCAACATTACTGGTATACTGCGAACCACTTCCTTAGTACTTATACGCCCTCCAAGCGAAAATATGCAGAAACTTTCTTTTAAATCCTCAATTGATATTTCATGATTGATGACAAAAGTACGACTGATGAAGGAATGCGATGCACCAGAATCAAACAACACAACTGCGGGGTGATTGGCAACAGGAAACCTACCGATCATGACGGGCTCCCCTTCTGGTATATCGCTGACAGCGGTGTAGTAGACTTGCCCGTGCTTCTTGACAATCCTGCCTTTCTGAGCCTGTTGCTGCTGGGCACGGTGCTGCTGCTGCTGAGATCCTCCGGGATTCTTCTGAGCATTCTGAGCATACCTCTTGGGCTTTGGTCACTCACGAGACCAGTGACCAAGCTGGCCGCAGTTGTAGCAGGGATGGTTGTAGGCTGTTTGTGGAGTGGTGATACGAACACCTGGGGCATTCGGCTGTGTGGCACTCTGCTGGTTGGCATTATGGGTGGTGGCCGTGGTACGGACGACCACTTGCTGGTTGGGGTAAGGTAGACGATTGTGGTGGTGGCTGGGGTGATAGATGATTCTCTGGCGTTTGTGACCGCCAGAGAAGCTGCTTGACCCTGCTTTCTTCTTCTTCTTCTTCTTCTCTTCCTGGTACTGGCGATTGCTTTCTTCAAAAGCAACAGCCCGGTCAACAACATCGTGATAAGACCCAGTCAGGTTATTGGACAAGCTCCTGCGGATCTTTGGGTGCAGTCCTCTGAGGAAACAATCCCTCTTCTTCTCATCTGTGTTGACATACTCTGAGGCATACTGGCTGAGATGATTGAATTGACCCACATACTGCATGACTGTGGAGTCTTTCTGTTGGAGAGCCAGGAACTGATCAAGCTTCATTTTCATTAATCCGGAAGGGATGTGATGAGCACGGAAAGCAGTGCAGAACTCTTCCCAGGTCAACCGATGACCTTCTGGCTGGGCAGCCAACAGGTTGGCGTACCAAGCACTTGCCGGACCACGAAGCTGCTGTAAAGCGAACCGTGGCTTCTGGATATCGGTGCAGTTGATAAGACCAAACTTCTGCTCCATGGTGCGGAGCCAATCATCAGCTTCGAGGGGTTCATCGGCCTTGGTGAAGACCGGTGGACGAGTTTCGGTGAATTCCACATAGGTGGTCTCTTGGTTGATGTTGTGGCGACCACGGTGAAAGTTCTGCTGTCCTTGGTTTTGAGCCATTAGGTTAGCAGCGGCGGCCAAGGCTGCAATGGCATCTGCTAGGGTAGCTGGGACAGGTGGAGGGTTTGGGAGGTTGGCATCATCAGAACCTCCAGCTCCAGTGCGAGTGTTCACAGGCATCTGTTAAGCAACTTGGAACTTAGCATTCATAGATAGGGTTCTGAAAACAACAGACTGATAGCTTCTTCTGATACAAAAGACTGATGACTTGATAAGGTGACTGACAGATGATACAGATCGATAAAGGGAAAAGATGCGAAAAGAAAGATACATGCCAGACTTGGCAACAGACAGACTAACGCCCCCAAACCTAGACTAAGGTTTTAGGTAAGCAGATGGTACAGACACTACGAGTCTAGTCGTCGTCGATGATGATCATTTCTTCGTCGTCGTCTTCTTCGAGGATGAGCTCAGGCTCTTCCTCCTCGTCCTCGTCTTCAGCGTGGACGTCCTCAGCAGGTTCAATTTCTTCGTCCACGTCTGGCTCTTATTCCACATCGAGTTCTTCCACTACTCCGTCCTCAGGGTCTTCCATAACCGGGGGTACCAAGGGGTGGAGTTGATCATACAGCTGATGCACTTCCTCATGAAGCATATCATTGAACTGTTCAATCTGAGCTGTGTACTGCTGCAGTCCGTGGAGCTGGGCTCTGGTAACGTCCTCGCGGGTCCAAGCATCATTGCGCTGCTCGATAGCGCGAACCGTGTTCCGGTTGGCCTGCTCCAGGGAAGCTCGTGCCTCATAAAACTCCAGGCGTGAGTGGTAGAAGTCATGCTCCAAGTTCTTCAGCTCAGCCTTCAGATCCTTGATCTCCTCCTTCAGGTTCTTACGGGTGCGGCGGGGAAAGCGACGACCGTTGGAAGATTCTCCAGTCTCCTCCCTAGCGCGTGGTGCCAGCTGGTGGCGTGGCACACCATGCGGTCCAGTCGACTTGCGGGCAGTCAGCTTGATACGGGCCATGTCTGGATAAGAGAAGATGGATGAGAAAGGCTAGCAAGAACAGGTAAAGGCATACTACCCCAATGAACTTAGAGAGGAAGTTAACTTAAGTGATTATGACATGATGCATGAATCGTTCCTACGGAACAAAGCAATGCAATAAATAAGGTACATAGGGCTTAAAACATGTTGTTCCACTAGCTAGTGTTGCCATATGAGAGACAAGATGAGAGAAGCAATTTGGACTCAAAATAGTCAAGTTAGTTTGTTTAGACTCAAAAGGTCTTTTGAAGTTTTCGCAAAAACGAACACTGCAACGTTAAAGTGAGATGCTCTGATACCACTCTGTGACGGAACGGCCCTAATCTCATGGCCCACGTGTCCCTGTCAACCTCTGACAGCCGAACCCATGTTCCATGTGATTAAGACCTGTTAACCACCGGGCTACATCAGTGCCCAATGTCCGCAGGATCATCTCACAATTCGGTTACAGCATTGCATACTTTTACAAATAACATCGGAATAAAGAGCGGAAGACTTAAATAACATTAGTTTTACAAAGCAGGGTTCCAAATAGAAATTAAGGTGCAGTTATTACAAACCAAGTTCTTGATAATAGAAATAGACATAGGCAACATAGTGGAGAACAGCAAAGATACTTATAATCACCCAGCCCGAGGGTGTACAACTATTCTTCGGCCTCATCGGCCTCTTCCTGGACGATGGTCACGCAGCAGGGTGCAAGACACATCGGGGACTCTGTCATACCTGCAGCATGGGTAACAAACCCTGAGTACTGGGGTACTCAACAAGACTTACCCGACTAAGAAAAAGGGAGAAGACTCAGGAATGAGAGGCTTAGGGTAGTCAAGGTAAGGCTTAAGCAAGAAAGTATTTTGCAGAAAAGCATTTTTGTAAACCTGATTTTACTTTGGAAAGATTCAGTATTCCTCAATTCTTCATCGTTCATGATTCATTTTACATTTCAAAACATTCCTAGTTGAGAACCACTCTCCGTTGACAGTCAGTGACCAAGTCTCCATAACCGAGGAGCAACGTTAATCCGGATAAATAATACTCAGCTGAGGATCCCTATCCACACTGCATATGTAGCACCCAAGCTTGCATATGCCAACTCGTCTACCACGATTCCTCCAAGATTGGACCCGGTCCTACGCCACCCGGAAGTACAGTACACCACTCCTATCCAGGTACGACGACCACGTGGGTACATGCTACTTCCGCCATCTCTCCACTCCCAGTGCGCGGTTGTCGGTCCCAATCAAGGATTTCTCAGAGCCAGAGCTTTCCGAAGTATGTGAAAAGTTACAAGTCTTGACCAGCAGGCCCCCATACGGATGGTCCCTAATTTTCTAGCCAGAACTATACCTTGGTCATATCTCACCCAAGCGTAATAGTCCTGTCAGTTTTTCAACCCTGTCCCGGTCGGTGTCAACTGTTGAGTCCCGGACTACAACATGACGGCACCGTACGCTCGGACAACCTCTCCTCGCTATTGACTAGGTACGGATCAGATACCTAGCCAACAGCCGGGGAGTAAGATCAAATTCCCATAATCATTCCTTAAGTGATCACACTTTTGAAATTGGTATTTTATTGCAAAGTCTAATTCGATAAGCATTGCTAAGCATTTTTCAAATACTTTTGAAAAACAGGTATCAGGTGTATCAGTGGTCAAGGTGGATAGTGCATCAATTAGGATAACACACAACTCCTATAAACCTAATGCAATAATTTAACTCAAAAGCATTTAAGGAAATCATTTTATAAATTCAAGGAAAGGGTTAAATGCACCGGGGCTTGCCTTGAAGAGCAAAGAGGGCAGGCTCGAGGGCGGCAGGGCAGTTGTCGGAGCTCGGGGTAGCCTCAGGGACAGGTTCGTCGGCGGCTACCTCGATCTTGACGCCTTCTTCGGTGACTATACGAATGCAATGATGCATGCTCATGAGTATGCTAGCATGAACAATGCAAAACAGAGCATACAACATGAACCTAATCACTTTTTTTATTTTCCTTAATTATTTAAAAAGGTCATTTTATGAAGTTGCTCCAAAAATTACCAAATTAATCACAGAAGTTATTATGGTGTAGATAGATGGCAAAACAATTTCATAATTTTTGGAGGTCATTAAGGTGCTCAAATAAAATCAGACATTAATTAACAAAGGCACTATTTAACAATTAAAGATAAATGCTCATAAATCAACTTGTTCCAAAAGACTTCAAAATTTCACTAGAGACTAAACATGACATAGGAAGCTCACAAAAATTTTATCTCATGATTTTTGGAGTTATAAATAATTTTCTAAAAATCCAAAACCATCCATTTATTAATTAAAAGAGGGATTTACATTTTCAAATTCTTGCAGAAAAGTCAAGTTTCATATTTTATAAAATACTAACACAGTGCAAGGAGCATACCATAATTTTATCAGGATTTAAGGAACAACAGATTAATTCACACAAAAAAAAGAAAACAGAACACTATTCACACTCTTTCAAAAAGGAAAAAAGAAAAGAGCGCTGTGCTCCTTCCTCGCAGGGGCTCGGGCGAATCGCCGGCGAGGCGGACAGCAGGGCTCGGTCGAGGCGGAAACACTCGGCCGTCCGAGACCTGGCTGGTAGGCTCGGGCGAGACGGACGGAAACAAGCGTTTCGTCCGAGGCATGGCCGGGAGGCTCGGGCGAAGCGGAGACAAAGCGTTTCGTCCGAGGCTAACTGGGAGGCTCCGGGCGAGACGGAAAGCATGTGTCGCCGAGGCCTGGCTCGAGCGAGACAGAGAGCAAGTGTTCGCCGAGGCCTGGCTCGGGCGAAGCGGAAAACGTGTGCTCGAGGCCTGGCTCGAGCTAGACAGTGAACGTGCATCCGCTCGAGGCCTGGCTCGAGCTTTACGCCGTGAAAGCAGAGACCGGGGGCTTCGAGTGCTTACCACGGTCGGAGGCAGGGCTCGGCGGAACAAGGGTCGAAGGAGGAAGCTCGACGTTGGCGGTGCTTCGGCGGAGCTCTCTCGGCGGCGAGCGGCGCTCCGGCGATCCTGCGCATAACACGAGACCGCAAGGGCCTGGTTAGAGTCGCAAGGGAGAGTAAGAAAGATGAAACAGGGGTCGGGGAGGGATGATCATGGCCGGAGGAAAGTATTTCCCGACCCGAGCTCGCCGGGCTTTCGCTGGAGATGGGAACGGCGAGCTACGCCGGGCGATAGGAGGCGGTAGAGACCAATGAGGGGGGTGGGAAGCTGCACGGGCTCAAGGCGGAGCTGCTGGGCTAGTTGGTTGAGCGGCGGGAGCTTCGGAGTGGGCTGGCCACGGCGGCGGAGACGAGTTTGGAGCTCGGACTCCGGCGGTCCTTTTATAGGCACGGTCGGGGGACGGTAGAGAGGTTGGGATGGGTGTGGATGAGTCGGCCAAGGCGTGCGCACTCGATTGCAGGATGGGGGAAGGAAGGACGTGTGCGCGCGGGGCCGGGTGTGCGTTCGCCGGCGACGGCAGCGGCGGGGGCTCGTGCTGGGAGCAGTGGGGGAGGGGGCGGAGGTCAGCGCTTTATTGCGGGGCAGCAGGGCATGTTGGCGGCAGCGGCTGCGGGTGGAGGCGGCGTGGCATCTGGCGGCCTTTGCGGTGCGGCGCGCGCAAGCGCGGCACGGCACTGGCCGGACCCCCCCTAGCTCTTTGTGTTGTTGATTAGGCTAGGTCTACAGTTGACCTGCTAGGATTTGACTTTTGCTGCACTCGTATTTCCCAATTACTCCCCAAAACCCGCAACCAGCAGCAAAACTCACCACCAAGGTGTGCAGAAAAAGGAGATCTACAACTTTGCCATAAGAGCATTTTAAAATCCAAACAGTTTTTGAATTATATTCGAAAAAACGCGGGGACACCCTTTTAAGATTTGAATAATTTCAAAATTACTTTGATTAATATAGGAAACTTGAAAGTCTGAAAATACCAAAGTTGTTCCCTTTTGACAAGATCTACAACTTTGCTCTTTGGACCAAGTCCAAATTTTGAATAATTTTTAAATACAAAAAGAGGGGTCAAAACTATAGGGTTTGGAAATTAGGGTTAAGGGTTTTTCAAAAGGGATTTGAAATCTGTTTTAGATTTTGGTTTTGAACAACACAAACAAAGCTTCAAGACACAAAAACTGAACAAGAAATTACACAAGCAAGTCACAGAGGTGAAATTACCATTTTGCCCTTAAAGGAAGATTTGGGCTTTAGGGTTTTTGAAAAAGAAATCATTACACAGGTATTAAGCAAACTTAAATGCATGACAAGAATGATTAATGACTAATGATGATGACATGTCAGGTTAATTACAGTTAAACACCAGAGGTGTTACAAATTTGAGCACTACCATCTTACTACCCAGTGAGTATCCATAGGTGACAAGGTGCCAGGTACAAAGACTAGGAGATCCTTAATATCAACAAGGTAGACACATGCAATATGTAATTAAGTGATACTAATAAATAAGTAACAAAGATGATCCTCATGCTATACTTGCCTTGTCAAAATTTTCTTGCCAACCCTGATCGTCAAAGTAGTGATCTTGCTCGAGGCACTGGTCACCATCTATAGTCAAATTTAATAGAGCAACATACAATCACACAAAGCCAATCATGCATAGCAAACAAGAGATATAATTAGAACGGGTGCACCAACAATAGAAAAACATATTGAAAAGCTTGTAAACTATTCTACATGTCGCTACAAAACACAAAGGCTCGAAAATCAATTGAGTTCAGGTTTAAAACGATAAAGTTATGATTTAAACAGGATTTTCATTAGAGAAAATTGAGATTAGTCTAAACAGAAACATTCAAATTTTAGTTACAGAAAAACATGTTGAACAGTAGTATCACTATGTAGAAATTTTATAATGAATCCAACACAAGTTGAATGGACCAAAACCGAGCTAAAACGTGGATTTATTGGTATTTGAATGCAGTGGCAAAACTGTAGATTAGGAAAATATTTGAATTAAAAAATAAATCAAATTTTAGAATTTTAAAATGGCCAGGGATGGTGAATTCTATTTCTAAAGAGTCCAGGGGCTCTGTAGCAAAACTCCAGTGAAAGGGTACCTTCTAACTTGTCTGTTGATCTCGCGATGGATGGCTGGAAAAACAAGAGGGGAGAGAGGGAATTACCGGTCAGACAGTGCTAAGCATGGCGATCCGCCATTGGCGGCATCGATGTGCATGAAAAAATGGCCTATGAGCCACGATTAGTTGTGCCAAGGGCACAGAGGAGATAGAGGAGGTGAAGACGAGCTAACCCAGGGACTTCTGAGGTCGGAGGCGGTTTGGCACAGGGGGATCGTCGGTGGCTATATGGCCAAGTGGTGGCGTTGTGGCAACGCGGAGGCAATGCGGTGAGCACTAGCAATGGGAGAAGTGAGTGCGAAGGGAGGACGGCGACCACTAGGCGCAACAAGTAGTAGAGAGGGGGGACGAGTGGTGGAGCTTGGTCGGTCGCCTTTGACGGCGGTTGTGATACGGTTCGCGGTGGGCGGGCTCGGTCATGGGCGACAAAGAGACACGTGCAGTGCGATAATAGCGCGAAGAGCGCGGGAAGGGGAGGAGGGAGTTGGCCTAAGCGGCCGGTCATGTGGCCGTGCGACGTAGACAGAGTGGGAGGCGCTAGAAGTTAAGGTGGCGCCAACAAATGGGGCCCAATTGCCTATGAGAGAAAGGGTACGGCTCGACTGGCAGTCAGAGAGGGTGATAAAGACATGCCTACGATATCCCAATAAATTTCCAATCTTTTTGTGGTTACAAAATTTCAATAATAAAATATTTATCAAGCAGCCTTTCAGACAATAATAAATAATATTCAGCAACTAAAATCCTCTCTCGGACTAGCGTGGGCTAACAAAGCAAAACCGCAATGAAGCAACTATAATTTTCAGGCTTCCTTCAATCAGATCACCAGACGATTGTGCTTGACACTAATTTAGTCAGATAATGCAACAATATAGCTGCAGCACAGGAACTTAATTCCAACCTCTCAGCAATCACAGAAGTGTTCAAATAATTTAATTGGACAAGCAACCTAACAGAACTGATTTGCTTGATGTTCAGAGGAAACCACGACAAATATTCCAACGAAGATCAAATAATTGTACTGACCAAGCAAGACCATAATCCAGATGGATAAAATAACTCGATCAGTCAACCAAAGACCAGCAGTAGCAATAATATTGATAGAGGGATCGGCTTATAACAGATGCAATCCAACCCTCAAAGAAATCTTTCACCCGCGGTCACGACGAAACTACGCTTAGAAGATGAGGAACATCTAATTAGTAGCAGCTTGATCACGACTCTACGCAAATCTACAAAGAATTCGAAGATAATCTCAATACGAAGAACCTGATGAGAACACAATCTAGAGTTTCTCGAGTTTCTCAAGTAACGGCTCGATGAGAAATAACTCCACACAGATAAAATTGTATCCCATTACAAGAGCCATCGGCCCTGAGATTTATGGCTCGCAGGCCACTGATCCAGACCCAACTGGACTCGACTAGACCCAAACCCAATTGGATTATTGACCTTTACGTACAAGACCTCGATGAGAAACAAATAAAATTGTATCCCTTTACAAGAGCCATCGGCCCTGAGATTTATGGCTCGCAGGCTACTGATCCAGACCCAAACTGGACTCGACTAGACCCAAACCCAATTGGATCAGTGACCTTTACGTACAAGACCATCCCATCCTGACCTTACCCAAATAGGAAATAACAAATACTCCTCTGTATAGGATTTAGAAGTCGTTCTAAAAAGAGATTGAAGACTAGTAAAGGACCTTTGAGATTTATGTCTCGCAGGTCTCACTGATCCAGACCCAACTGGACTCGACTAGACCCAAACCCAATTGGATTAGTGACCTTTACATAGAAGACCATCCCATCCTGACCTTACCCAAATAAAATAGGAAATAACAAATACTCCCTCTGTATAGGATTTAGAAGTCGTTCTAAAAGAGATTGAAGATTATAGTAAAGGAAGTCGCCGGGGAAAATGCGTAGGCAAAAGGACTCAAACCCTTCCTGCACTCCTCAAATGCCTCAAGCCGTAGCTGACTGACCAATCAATCTAAGGAAGATTGTTCTCTAGGAAATACCCACAGCCATATTTAATAAAGGCAAATTGGGAAGATTACCCACTAATTAATGACTCATTGGTATGCACAATCATGTCCTAAATGACTTCTAAATCCTATACAGAGGGAATACTAATACATCACCGGCTGATTAAACAAATGGACACTTGTCAAACTATAGACTAGTATAGACGTACTCCCTATGTCTTAGAAAGGAAGTCGTTTTGGGTTTTCATATCACAAGTTTGACTTAATTTGTATAAAATACGTATACAATATTTATATCTCTAAATAAATTTGTTAAAAACTAGACTTAAAGATCTTTGGGATGATACTAATTACTTAGTATAAATATTTATATATTTTAATATATAATTACCGGTATTTATTTCTCGGGAAGCAAGAATGACAACTATTGGGACGAAGGGTAATATATTAATATGACACCTTGGTAATCCTTCTGCTGAACTGATTCAAGGTCAAAATCTGGTCGGTCATGTATTGCATGGATCCATCATGGAACGTGCCTATATTTTCTTTCATGATTCCTTGTCTCTCATCTATTTCTTGACAAAAGTTACAGCCTTGGAAAATAAGCTTTGCCTCCCATCTTTTTTTTTCTTGATTTTCTTCATGTCATATAAAAACAAACCAAGTTGAATATTTGAGAAGTATGTGCTCATCATCCTTAATTACTTCCTTGAAACAAAGCGCCCTCGGCTTTGACTTGTTTGAAGTGACTCCTTGGCAACTGGGCAAAGATCAACGTTCTTTAGAGCAATCATGGATCCCCCATCTTTTAGATGTTGCTCTAAATTTTCTTTAGAGCAATCATGGATCCCCCATCTTTTAAATGTTGCTCTAAATTAATATAGAACTAAACTGAATCAATCTTTCTGGCTTCTTTCCTTCTATTTTCTTGAAAAGATTTGCCCCTTGAAATATCAGCTTTGTTGGCAAAGCTGCAGCACTGACTAGAAATCCGTCCTTAACTTGATTCTGCTTCAACTCATATGTAAATGAACTGAACGGTAAAGATAATTTATTTGGAATGGTCTGTGTGATTTCAGAACCCATGCAAAAACTTTTAGAAGAATCATCCACATAATTCATCACTACAACAGCTTGGTCTCCGTTACCAGGGACTTCATAATTACTAGCTGCAATTTTAAATCCTGCATAAATCTTTATCTAAAATAATTTTAGCACCTATAGCCATATCAGAGGGAGAGGGGGAGAGAGTGAAGGACCGAATTGGCGACAGGGGGGCGGGGGGGGGGGGGGGGGGGGGTGAATCAGAGCCTCAAATTTCTTTTCGAAAAAATAGATGACCTTCGTCCTAGAAAGTCACCCCAAAAGCAAGACACGGACTTGCTAGTATCCACGACCCTAGATGTAGGGTGGATGCTTCCTAAAAGCACAGTGGGATACTACACAATCCGAGAAGTCCAACACAAAAGCCGGAAACCAAATCCGAAGTCGGACGAACGAACTACGGACGAAACTGTGCAGAACTTACTGCATCGGACGCTAGCCAGCATCCAATGTCCAAGCGTCGGACACGTCCGATGCAAAATGAGCAGTTTTGAAACCTTACTGCATAGTCATAAGATGCTGCTACAGTGGAAACTCAGCGTCTGATGCTCAGGCCTCGGCGAAACTCAATGTCCAATGGTCAACGGAGCGTCCGATGCCCACTCAAAAACGTTGTTCTTTGACACGTGCCACCGGTGCGTCCGATGCCCCCGTGCGCAGCATCCGATGCTCCCGAAACTGAGCAGTTCTTCCGTGGATTCAACCCGATCTCCTCCGAATCAAAAGCTCTAAGGCTTAGACTTGGTGTGAGGGTTCCAAGGATGTTAGTGAGCTACTCCTCAGAGATCATGGCTCGAACCTAACTCCAAATCGGTGACTTGGAAGAATTCGGGGCAAGGGAGAAAGAAACCGATCCAAAACACGAAAATCGATCGATCTGTTAGCTCGTGAGGTTAGGAAGGAATTCTTTCGGTGAAAAGAAGCACCTCACGTTCTAGAACAAACTGGTTCAAACGGAATTGAAAACCAACACTCGGAGAAGACGAACGAAGCAAATCTCCGAGAGGGCAAAAACGTAAACGCGAAGAAGAACACAACACAAGGACGCAAATCGATCACGATTTCAGCCGTGTCTCAAACCCACGAGACAATAGTGAGCTTACGGTCTCACTTCCTCAAAATCTCAAATACACAGAGGTATGATTGGAGTCTCTCTGTGGATCACAGACAATGCGGTATGATGGAAAACCTAAGCCAAGGCTAGAAAATGGAAGCTGCAAGGAGGGGGCTGCCAGGATAAGTTGAGAGGAGGGGCTGCCTCTCTTATTTGTAGCCTAATACAAGTGTTCCCCTTCTACCCCTAGATACAAGAGCGAACAGGCTAACCCTAGGGGTATTCCAGTCCAACTCTGTGAAGTCTTGATATGACGGCCACGCGCCTTCCTCATCCTTAGCTTCGCCTCGACGCAAGCCTGAGGATGCCGCCACGTGTCGTCCTGTCGACCGCCGCACCTTCCTCACCGATAGCTTCGCCTCAATGCAAGCCTCTCGACGCCGCCACGCGTCGACCGTCTTTTGGACCCCCCGGTTTTGAGACCGAAACCGGGGGAAACCTGTCCTCCGACTGAGTTTTGTGGCTCAAACTCGAAAACCCGCCACCCGAGTTTTGAGGCCGTCTGTGTGATTTCAGAACCCATGCAAAAACTTTTAGAAGAATCATCCACATAATTCATCACTACAACAGCTTGGTCTCCGTTACCAGGGACTTCATAATTACTAGCTGCAATTTTAAAATCCTTGCATAAATCTTTATCTAAATAATTTTAGCACCTATAGCCATATCAGAGGGAGAGGGGGAGAGAGTGAAGGAAGGACCGAATTGGCGACAGGGGGGCGGGGGGGGGGGGGGGGGTGAATCAGAGCCTCAAATTTCTTTTCGAAAAATAGATGACCTTCGTCCTAGAAAGTCACCCCAAAAGCAAGACACGGACTTGCTAGTATCCACGACCCTAGATGTAGGGTGGATGCTTCCTAAAAGCACAGTGGGATACTACACAATCCGAGAAGTCCAACACAAAAGCCGGAAACCAAATCCGAAGTCGGACGACGAACGAACTACGGACGAAACTGTGCAGAACTTACTGCATCGGACGCTAGCCAGCATCCAATGTCCAAGCGTCGGACACGTCCGATGCAAAAATGAGCAGTTTTGAAACCTTACTGCATAGTCATAAGATGCTGCTACAGTGGAAACAGCGTCTGATGCTCAGGCCTCGGCGAAACTCAATGTCCAATGGTCAACGGAGCGTCCGATGCCCACTCAAAAAACGTTGTTCTTTGACACGTGCCACCGGTGCGTCCGATGCCCCCGTGCGCAGCATCCGATGCTCCCGAAACTGAGCAGTTCTTCCGTGGATTCAACCCGATCTCCTCCGAATCAAAAGCTCTAAGGCTTAGACTTGGTGTGAGGAGTTCCAGGATGTTAGTGAGCTACTCCTCAGAGATCATGGCTCGAACCTAACTCCAAATCGGTGACTTGGAAGAATTCGGGGCAAGGGGAGAAAGAAACCGATCCAAAACACGAAAATCGATCGATCTGTTAGCTCGTGAGGTTAGGAAGGAATTCTTTCGGTGAAAAGAAGCACTCACGTTCTAGAACAAACTGGTTCAAACGGAATTGAAAACCAACACTCGGAGAAGACGAACGAAGCAAATCTCCGAGAGGGCAAACAACGTAAACGCGAAGAACACAACACAAGGACGCAAATCGATCACGATTTCAGCCGTGTCTCAAACCCACGAGACAATAGTGAGCTTACGGTCTCACTTCCTCAAAATCTCAAATACACAGAGGTATGATTGGAGTCTCTCTGGGATCACAGACAATGCGGTATGATGGAAAACCTAAGCCAAGGCTAGAAAATGGAAGCTGCAAGGATGGGGGCTGCCAGGATAAGTTGAGAGGAGGGGCTGCCTCTCTTATTTGTAGCCTAATACAAGTGTTCCCCTTCTACCCCTAGATACAAGAGCGAACAGGCTAACCCTAGGGGTATTCCAGTCCAACTCTGTGAAGTTTGATATGACGGCCACGCGCCTTCCTCATCCTTAGCTTCGCCTCGACGCAAGCCTGAGGATGCCGCCACGTGTCGTCCTGTCGACCGCCGCACCTTCCTCACCGATAGCTTCGCCTCAATGCAAGCCTCTCGACGCCGCCACGCGTCGACCGTCCTTTTGGACCCCCCGGTTTTGAGACCGAAACCGGGAAACCTGTCCTCCGACTGAGTTTTGTGGCTCAAACTCGAAAAACCCGCCACCCGAGTTTTGAGGCCCAAACTCGAAAACCGTCGAGGATAGTTTTTCGAGGCTCAACTACCAAACCCGCGCCATAGACGAGATGTGGTTCGCACACCCCGACCACCCGCACTGATGTCGATGCATGTCCAGCCTCCACTCTGGGCACAACACTTCGCCTTCCTTCTTGGCCTCCCGCCAAGTGTCACGACGCCATCGTCTTCCTCCCGACTTGGTCGATGCACCGCACATCCCCATATGCTCTCGCTCGCCGATGCCACGTGCCAGCTACCACAGCTGGTCCTCAGGCCTCCGGTCCGTAGGTCCAACCTCACGTCCGCCTTCACCGCTCCTGATCCGTCGGCACGAAACGTCTCACTTGACCTTCGCCTCGCCATCAACCGCTGTATCCGAGCTCCACACCTGCACATCAACACAGCAAGAGACACATGTTTGCCCGTTGAACGATCGCTCATCACTCGGAATGGAAAACCACAAGGGCACATATCATCTTTTGTTCACAATTCCAATTGATGAGGCATCGTCAACACAGAGATCCATAATTGTCGGTGTTTCGAAACCGGGGGTACGACACCAACGAGTAATATGATCGCGTGCTCTCTTCCTGGATGGTGATGCAAGAGGACACAAGGATTTATCCTGGTTCGGGCAAAGAAGGCCCTACGTCCAGCGGGGGGAGGGTGTTCTTGTATTACTTGCACCTAAGTGCTTGTACAGGGGCGAATACAAGCTCAGTGAGCGTGGACCGGAGTCCGGACTCGTGTGTGTGTGTGGACTTGTGTCTTAACGTGTTGTGTCCCGTGCCCCCAGAATGAGGGCCCTGGTGTCCCCTTTTATAGAGCAAAGGGAGGCCAGGGTTACACAAGGGTATTACAGGTATCGGGGTGTATTGTGTCCCTTACGAAGAAGGGTAGGAACCCTGTCTTGTCGAAGACATTGTAGCCGACGTGGGCGTTGCTGTTGAAGCGTCCTTGAAGCGTGGCCTCCATCCTGGGCGCGGACGTGGTGGCGCGGCGAGGTGGAAGCCGTACAGCACCCATCCCGGAACGTACAGAGGACGGCGGGGTCCCTCCGGGTCTTGGGGTACCTGTCCTCCAATAGCATGAAAGTAGTTAGGGCTCGAGGGGCGTGGAGCCGGCCTCGAGGCGGCGCCTACGGGGGGCTCGAGTCCCCGCAGGTATGGGCAAGTCCCGTGAAAATCGATTGAGCGGCAGGCATCTGGGCCTCGAGGCGTGTCTTGGACGTGCCACAGTGTAGGGCGTGGGTTAACAGTGCTTCACTGGTGCCTTTTCGCCCATACTTGTGGTGAAAACGAGACTTGACTCTGCCCCGGACCACTGTGGCACACGTTGTGTTACAGAGGACGTGACTGGAGTAGGTGGATGAATTAAGTGCGCGGTATGGGGCTGGCATCCGATGTCTGCACCGCTCGAGGGAGGCAAACGCGTCTCGAGGGATAGGCCGCTGTGCCAGAGAGGCTCGAGGTCCCCGCGTGGGGTCTCGAGGTGTGGGTGTTCGGCTGTGGGGGGCTCGAAGGGTAGTGGAGCGCTTGCCCGAGGCCTGGGGGGTCGGGCGAGACGGAGAAAGCGAGCGTGCGCCCGAGGCCTGGCATGGAGGGCTCGGGCGAGACAGAAAACGAACGTGCGCCCGAGGCCTGGCTTGGAGGGCTCGGGCGAGACGGAAAACGAGCGGGTGCGCCGAGGCCTGGAGGCTTGGAGGGCTCGGCTCGGTGGGCCAGCGTCGTAGGCCTCGGGGGGTCGGCTTTTTAGGGGGTTAGACTAGTTAGGTCTGTTATTAACCGGTGTTCTAGGTTTACCCTATTTGTTTGCGTTGATTGGGGGTACCCTTTTGCGGACCCCCGACAGTAGCCCCCGAGCCCTTGCTCGAGTGCTTGCACTCGAGCAGGGGCTCCCGACTGGGATCTCGTGGGTTAGCTAACTGGCCTCGAGGGTTTCGTCGATTTGATTCCGTGGGTGTCGTGCGAGCGACACCCGCGGGTGTAGCCCCCGAGGCCACGAGGGAGTGGTTAGAACTTCCTCGTGGGCTTTTTGCGAGTTTTAGTTGCGATTTTTAGGTTCGGGGGTGTCAGGCCCCCGAGTTTTTAGACCCTCTTTCGGAGGGGTGCCAGGCTGAACCGGCCGGCCGGCTCTTCGAGCTGTCCGGCGCACCGGTTGCCCTGGCTTGTCATCCCGCGAGTCCTTTCGATCGGATGCGAGGGGGGATGCCTCGTACTACCCCGAGTGGGCGAGTATCGAGGTTCCCGGTGAGCTGGTAACGGGGAATCCAAGTGAGAGCTCGTGCCCCGTTCGATAGGGGTCGACTGTGGCCCGGAGGCGGTCTCATAAAGCATGGGTGCTCAGTCTGCAGGAGTGCCGGGTCCATTCGATAGGACCCGGTGGCTCGATGCCTCCCTCCGAGGGGATCTCACTGCATGTCGAGCTCCCCGCCTTGGATACACGTGAGGGGCCTCGAGGGCTTGGCCCTCGAGTGATGCCGCGAATGGCGCCCCTTGGTGTCCCTGACTCGGGTGCTCGAAGCCGGCTGTCGAACCCTCTTTCGTCGAGGGCCAGCCTTCGCTGCTTCGAGACTTAGGCCGGGGCCCGTTTTTGGGTGCTCGAAGCCGGCTGTCGAACCCTTTTTCGAGGGCCAGCCTTCGCTGCTTCGAGACTTAGGGCCGGGGCCCGTTTTTTACTTCAGGAAGAAGCCTTCGTCGCTTGGAATCCTTCTGCCCGTTGGGCGCGCCTTTTTAGGCGGAAACCGCCAGGGAGTGGAGATCGTGGCGCCAGGGCGGCGGGCGCGGAGTCGGAGCGGCGGCCGCAGAGGGCCCCGGCAGTTGAGCGAACGGTGAGCTGCCGCGTGTTCCCTGCATCCGGCTCGAGACGTAGTTAGGTGGGTGCATTAAATGCTATGCGGTTACCTTTTTACGTCGTGGGAGACCCCGCCCGTCGGGGTTTCCCCTTATAAATATCGAGAGAGGGGAACAGGAACCCTTTACTTTGCCTTTGCCTTCACCGCCGCCGTAGCCTTCACGCGCCCTCTCCTTCGAGCTAGTTGATTGGGGATTTTCCGGCTGCCCGTCCGCTGCTCGGGTCCGCGCCGCGCCACCGCTATGGCCGCCCAGACACAAGTGCTGCCGGCCGAAGACTGGAGCTCGTCGAAGGTGACGCAGAGCGAGATGGACTCGTTGGTGGCCCAGGGGCTTCTGCGCCCCAACCCGGAGGAGGGACCCGCGTGGTGGGTTATCCCGTCAGCGGAGCACCGGGAGCCGCACCCGCCGGAGGGGTACGTGGTGAGCTTCACGCGCTACCACCGTATGGGGCTCGGCGTCCCGCCGAGCCGCTTCATGCGGGGGCTGGCCCACCACTTCGAGGTGGAGCTGCAGCACTTCTCCCCCAACTCCATCTCGCACGCCGCCATATTCGCCGCGGTGTGCGAGGGGTACCTGAAGATGGAGCCGCACTGGGAGATGTTCGTCCATCTCTTCCGGGGCGAGCTCTTCATCAAGGCCCTAAAGCCCAGCGGGAGGCGGCTCGTGCGCATGGGCTCCCTTGCCATCACTGCGAGGGCTGGGACCTCGTCGGCCAACGTCCCCCGTGAATACCTGCGATACAAGCTTTCCACCAACCAGGCCGGGTGGGACGACCATTGGTTCTATCTGCGGAATGAAGATGGTCTCTTTCCGCAGTACACCGGCAGGGTCCTCGCTCAACGCCCGGAGAAGTGGACCTGGGGCGTCGCGGCGGACAGGCAACGCCACCTGGCCCCGCTGATGAAGATGATGAAGACGCTGGTGGATGAGAAGAAGTTGACCGTGCAAGCGGTCATTTGGGCGTTCCACCAGCGAAGAGTTCTCCCGCTGGCGGACCGCCCCCTTCTTATGCACGAGATGGGGCGGAGGCCAGGCTCGAGGCGCTTAATCGATCGAGGATGGCCGAGGAGAGGCTGTCCCGGAACGAGGGCGTCTCCCGGGTGTCAATCACGATCCAGGGGCCGTTCATCCCTGAGTACACCCACCTGGTCGCCATGGCGCCCGACGAGGGGTGTCTCGACCTGGTGAGCCTCCCTCGAGCTGAGCTATTCCGAGCCCCCTCCCCCTTTCTCCTCCTTCGAACCTTTTGCATTCTTCTTGTGGTTTGTCTCGTCACGCTTCTTCTTTCTTCAGGGGGCGTTTACTTGTCGCGCGTCGAGGCCCCCGGTGAGGGAGGACGCCGCGGATACTCAGGTGAGGCGCCTCTCTGCTCAGAAAGACAAGGAGAGCAAGGATGCCAGGAAGAAGAAAGAGAAAAACAAAAACCTGCGTCGCTTGGCTCGGGAGCAGAGACTGGCGAAGGCTCGTCGCAACCGTCAGCCTGGAGACGGGTCCCCCGAGCTGAGCTCCTCGAGCTCGGAGGAGGAGAGCGGTGATGAGGAGGAGAGCGACGACGAGGGGATGGAGGCGCGCCTGAGGCGCGCGGGGGTCGTCGATGACAGGGCTGACCGCTCCTCTGTGCAGGAGGGTATGCTGGAGGTCCCCCGGCGAAGGGACCGCGCGGGACGCAGCCGCGGAAGGCGGCGCCGATCCCTGCCTCGTCGGGGGCCCGGGTCCGTCGAGCTCTGCGGCGGACGTGCCCCGGTCGTGAGGAAGCCCCGAACCCGGAGCGCCTCCGCCACAGCACCAACGGAGGCCGCCCCCGCGCCAGCCCAGGCGGGAGGTCTGGAGAAGGGCCGTGCCTCGAGAAGCGGCCGACAGGTCGAGAAGGATTTCGGGCCCGACCGCCGCGAGCCGTCAAGGGCGCCGTCGAGCCCGAGGAGGAGCGGGCGTCAGGAGGAGGCGTCGAGCCCGCGCCATCACGAGCTTCGGGGAGGGAGCCCCCGGGCGTCTCGTGACCAGGGGCGTGAGCGTCCCCGGAGTCCGTCGCCGCACCGCCGCCGGGACACAGAAGCGAAGCGGAAGCGGGGAGGGCGCGAGCGCCGGAGGGTCCCGGAGCCCGCGCCGGGGCGGGCGCCACTATGACAGCACGAGGGAGGTACGGTCGCCCTCCCGCGACGTGGGGCGGAAGGAGGGCTCTCCCTCGAGGTCAAGCCACGGGAGGCGTCGGGAGCCCTCCCCCCATCCCAGCCCTGCGGAGATGGCCCAGGCGCAGGGCTCGAGCCGGGGGTGGGCTCGAAGCCCCCGAGTGGGTCCGGCGATTCCGGGAAGAAGCCCAGCCGCCGCTTTGGGTGAGTAATTTTCTTGGACCTCGTCGGCAGCGAGGCTTGACCTCTTTACTTTTGATGATGCATGCCATCTCTGGTCTCTCAGGGGGAAGCGCTCCTACCCGGAGGTGGACCTTGCTGCGTCCAAGCGGGCGAAGGCCTCGAGCCCCGTCGAGGCACAAGCACCTCGAGGTATGGCACCCTCCTCCGCTAGAGAAGCCGCTTGGCTGGAGAAGGCTCGAGCTGCCATGGCTCGAGGTGGTCAGATGATCGTCGCGAATTTTGGTGAGGCCGTCGCCGTCGACCGCAGGGGTCGAGGCATTCCTCTTGATTCTGATATCAATGTCATCTCGTATTGCAGGGGCCTCAGCTCACGGCATCGAGCCCGCCGCTACCATGCTTACTGAGGCGCTGCCGTCTCCCCTTCTCCTCCTGCGATGGCGTCTGTCGGGAGCGCCACCCCTCCCCCCGCTACAGCGGGTTCCGGGGGGGGAAGCGCCTGGGGCGAGCACGGCCCCGCCGGTGTCTGGGGCCGAGGAGACTACGCCCCTCGAGGCCCCGACGGTGGAGGACCTCCTGAACGAGCTGGAGCAGGGGCCGCCCCTCGCCGCGGGCTTGCCGATGGTGGAGGCGCCCGAGGGCCGCAGCAAGTGCTGACGAGACGCAGGAGGGCCCGGCCAGGGAAGAGCCGGGCCCGTGCCGTCGGGCGGCGGGCCGCAGCTGGGGCAGCTCGGGACGGAGGAGGATCAGCCCGACATCGAGCTCGACCGTCCAGTATGGCCGTTTCCTGACGCGCCAAGCCCGCCCCTTGCCATGGTCCACGTCGAGCGACCGGTTCAGCGGGGGGCTCCGCGCGAGGTGCGGGCCATCTTTCGGGAGGTGGCCGAGCTCATGGCGGAGGCGGAGCGGTCCTGCTCCGAGGAGGCGGGCGGTCCGCACAGGTGTCGGCCGCCCTCGCGAGGGCTGAGGCGGAGCTTCAAGATCTCCGCGCTGAGCTGAGCCGGAACGCCCAAATGGCGAGCCGGCTCAACGAGGCGGAGGCGGAGGTCCGGGCGGCTCGAGGCGAGGTCGCTCGATCCAAGGAGGAGGCCGCCGCCGCTCTCGAAGCGTCGAGGAAGGAGGCCGCGGACGTCGAAGCGAGGCCACCTCCGCCCGGGCTGAAGCCGAGGCGGCGAAGCAGGAGGCCGCTGACGCCCGTGGCGAGGCCGCCGCTGCCCGAACCGCAGCGGAGGCGGCGAGAGAAAAGAGGCCGAAGACGCCGAGATTGGTGTCGCCACCGCCGAGCTGCCGAGGGGGCGGGGCGCGGCAGGAGGTGATCCGCAAGGATCTGGCCCTTGTGGAGGCGGGCCGGCTGATCGAGGACCTTAGGTCCGAGAGGCTCCTCATGCTGGCCGAGAAGCGCAGGCTTGAGCAGCGTGCTGAGGGCCTGACCAGCGACCTCGCCGCACTGGGGCAACATTGCGACGGTGAGGCTTACACCTTGTTCTTGTTGGGTCTCGAAGTTTTTTGTTACGCCGCAGTCTCACTCTTCCTTGTTCGTTGCGCAGGGGTCGAGAAGACGGTCGAGGAGCTCCGCGGGACGAACCAGGCTCTCTTGGACCAACTCCAAGACGAGACGATGGTGGCGGAGCGGGCTCGCACCTCCCTCGACCGGCTTGGCCCCATGTGGGGTGCTCCTCCAGTAGCTGCGGCAGAAGGCGCGGTGGCCCGAGGCGATGCCTTGGTCGACGCCTTGTGCTTCTTCGACGCAGCGGCGCGGGACCGTGTCCGGCAAGCTCTCCATCATGGCGTCAAGCAGACGCTCGCGGTCGTTCGCTCCGGTTTCCGCTTCCCGGTCCACGTTGTCGCCAACGGCTTCATCGAGATCGAGGGGAAGGACGAGGAGTGGAACAACCGCCGTGTTGACAAAATTTTGGAGAAGATGGAGAGGGGGTACATCGCTCGCCAAGATTTTCGAGGAGGACGTGCTGCCTCCTGACGCCAGCAGCAGCGGTGTCGAGGGCCCTCCTCCTTCTAGCTCGGGTGTCGAGGCTGAGCCCGCCGTGGAAGACCTCGGGGAGGAGTACCACACCGACGAGGATTAGGGCCTGCGTGCCAAATTTGGGCGTCGAGGCCCTTGTAAGAATTTTATGGCATGGATGAGGGTCGTCGAGACCCATTTGCATATATGACTTGTTTGTTTAAAGGTGTTGTTTTCTTTTCAAATGCGTTTGACCTTCTCTTTGTTGCAAGCTCGAGTTTCTGCTAACTTAGTCGTACTCCTTCGATACGTCGCGAGCCCCTCGAGGGGAGGCGTAGGTAGGGTACCGTAGCCCGGGGGCGTAGGTGGCCGTCTACGTCGACGCCTCCCGACCTTTGGAGGCTCGAGGTATTTTGGGATTTAGACGTCGCTAGTTCACTCGAGGCACGAGTCGAGACGAGGGTCGAATTTTTTGAAAAGAAAACACGCATTTTTTCCGGAGTCTGGGGGGCGGTTACCCCCCTGTCAGCCCCCGAGGGAGGCTCGACCCTGAGCAAGGCAGGGTCGAGGCTACCTTATGCTGCTAAGCAAAATGAAAGACAACGCACGAGATTGTTCATTCATATTTGACATGTTTGTACAAAGCAACAAAATGAACAAAGCCTTGAGGCCCTTAAGGATAGAAGCGACGTAGCTGAGATATGTTCCACGCGTTCGCCAGGATTCTGCCTTGATCGTCGTAGAGCTTGTATGTTCCTGGCTTGAGCACCTTAGCCACGGTGTATGGGCCCTCCCATGGAGGGGTGAGCTTGTGGCGCCCTCGATTGTCTTGAAGCCGTCGAAGCACGAGGTCCCCCACTGCTAGGTCTCTTTTGCGCACATACTGTGTCGTGGTAGCGTCGAGTGAAGTGATTGCTGGTAGCGTGCGGAGTTGATGAGCGCCGCATCTCGGGCCTCCTCGAGCTGGTCCTTGGCGTTGGCAAGCCTCTCGTCGTTGTTTTGCTCGTTGTAGGCTCGAAGTCGAGGGGAGCCGTACTCGAGGTCCGTAGGCAAGACTGCCTCGGCGCCGTAGGTTAGGAAAAACGGAGTGAACCCGGTGGCTCGACTCGGCGTAGTCCTGAGGCCCCACAGCACCGAGGGGAGCTCTGCGGCCCATCCCTTTCCGAAATTTTTGAGAGTCTTGAACAGCCTCGGCTTCAGCCCATGGAGTATCATGCCGTTGGCGCGCTCGACCTGCCCGTTGCATTGAGGGTATGCGACCGAGGCCCAGGTTACGCGAATGTGTTGTCATCGCAGAAGTTGGTGAACTTTTTGCCCGTGAATTGGGTGCCATTGTCGGTGATGATGACGTTAGGCACTCCAAACCGGTACATGATGTTGGCGATGAACTCGACGGCCTTCTCGGAGGTGGGGTCTCCTATCGGCTTAGCCTCGATCCACTTGGTGAACTTGTCGATGGCCACGAGCACGTGTGTGTACCCTCCACTTGTCCTTTTGAGGGGACCCACAAGGTCGAGCCCCCAAACGGCAAATGGCCAAGTGATTGGGATCATCTGCAGGGCGTGTGCGGGCTGGTGCGTTTGCTTGGCGTAGAATTGACACCCATGGCATGCTCGGACCAAGCGCTTGGCGTCCCCAATGGCGGTCGGCCAATAGAAGCCTTGACGGAAGGCGTTCCCAACCAGGGCCCTCGGCGCTGCGTGGTGGCCGCAAGCCCCCGAGTGCATGTCGTCGAGGAGCTTGCGTCCTTCCTCGAGGAGGATGCAGCGCTGAAGGATCCCGGTCGGGCTTCGTCGGTATAGTTCCCGTTCGTCGCCGTAGGTGACGTAGGTCTTGGCCCTTCGAGCTATGCGTCGAGCCTCCGTCTTGTCTTCCGGTAGCACGCTTAGCGCTAAGTAGTCGAGGTAGGGCGTCCGCCAGTCGAGGTGTCGTGGTGAAGAAGAGGCGGTTGCCGACCTGCATCGCCTCAGCGGATGTCCAGGGGTCATTCCCGAGGGGTGGCGTTGAAAGTCGAGCCCCCGTGTCTAGCTCGAGGGGTGGCGTCGAGGGGCCAGCCCCGGGTCGATTTCGACGGATGGCTCGAAGACGTCCCTCGAGAAGACGTCTGGTGGTACCGTGCCGCGCGTGGACGCCAACTTTGCCAGCTCGTCTGCGGCCTCGTTGTACTTTCGAGCTATGTGGTTGAGCTCGAGGCCGTAAAACTTATCTTCCAGCTTGCGCACCTCCCCGCAGTATGCCTCCATCTTGGGATCGATGCAGCTTGAAGCCTTCATAACCTGGTTGATGACGAGCTGCGAGTCTCCTCGGGCGTCGAGGCGTCGGACCCGAGCTCGAGGGCGATGCGCAGCCCATTGACGAGGGCCTCGTACTCGGCGACGTTGTTGGAGGCGGGGAAGTGCAAGCGTAGCAGGTAGCGCATGTGGACTCCGAGGGGTGAGATGAAGAGCAGGCCTGCGCCTGCCCCCGTCTTCGTGAGGGATCCGTCGAAGTACATGGTCCAGAGCTCGGCTTGAATCTGTGCCGGCGGGAGCTGAGTGTCGGTCCATTCAGCAACGAAGTCCGCCAACGCTTGCGACTTGATGGCCTTTCGCGGGGCATAGGTGATGGTCTCCCCCATTAGTTCGGCGGACCACTTGGCGATGCGCCCCGTGGCCTCCCGATTGTTGATGATCTCTCCGAGGGGGAAGGACGACACCACCGTTACGGGATGAGCGAGGAAGTAGTGCTGGAGCTTGCGCCTTGTGACGATGATGCCGTAGAGCAGCTTCTGGATGTGCGGATACCGGACCTTGGCCTCGGAGAGTACTTCACTGGTGAAGTACACCGGTCGTTGGACCGGCAATGCATGACCCTCCTCGTGCCTCTCGACGGCTACGACCGCGCTGACCACCTGAGTGGTTGCGGCCACATAGAGGAGGAGAGGCTCGGGGGAATCGCCAACCTGGGCTGGTCGCGGTGGCACGAGGATTGGTGCGGAAGTCAGCAACCCCTTCAACTTGGTTAAGGCCTCCTCGGCTTCGACAGTCCACGCAAAGTGTTCCGTCTTCTGTAGGTAGAGGGGTAGCGCTTTTTCCCCTAGCCTCGAGATGAATCTGCTGAGAGCGGCTAGGCAGCCAGTCACTTTCTGCACACCCTTGAGGTCTCGAATCGGGCCCATCCTCGTGACTGCTGAGATTTTTTCGGGGTTTGCCTCGATCCCCCGTTGTGAGACAATGTAGCCAAGTAGCATGCCTCGAGGCACACCAAAGACACACTTCTCGGGGTTGAGCTTCACATTCTTGGCCCGGAGGCACTCGAATGTGGTCTCGAGGTCGCTGATGAGGTTCCCGACTTTCTTGGTTTAACCACGATGTCATCGACGTAGGCCTCGACGGTCCTGCCTATGTGCTCGCCAAAGATGTGCTGCATACATCGTTGATACGTTGCCCCGGCGTTTCGTAGGCCGAAGGGCATCGTAACGTAGCAATACATACCAAATGGCGTGATAAAAGAGGTTGCGAGTTCGTCGGATTTTTCATCTTAATTTGGTGGTAGCCGGAATACGCATCAAGGAACGAAAGCACTTCGCACCCAGCAGTGGAATCGACAATCTGATCAATTCTAGGTAAAGGAAATGGAACTTTTGGACATGCTTTATTCAGACCAGTGTAGTCTACACACATCCGCATTTTTCCATTCTTTTTCCTAACTAATACAGGGTTAGCTAGCCACTCTGGGTAAAATACCTCCTTGATGAACCCGGCCGCCAAAAGCTTGTGCACCTCCTCGCCGATGATCCTGCGCTTCTCCTCGTCGAAGCGGCGCAGGCGTTGCTTCACTGGTCTGGAACCGGCCCGGATTTCCAAGGCGTGCTCGGCGACTTCCCTTGGTATGCCCGGCATGCCCGAGGGGCCCCACGCAAACATGTCGATGTTCGCGCGGAGAAAGTCGACGAGCACGGCTTCCTATTTAGGCTCGAGGCTGGCACTGACGGCCAGCGTCTTGCCATCGGTCGAGGTCGGGTCGACGGGTATCCGCTTTGTGTGCTCCGCCGGCTCGAAGTTGCCAGCGTGACGCTTCGCTTCAGGAGCCCCTCGGTGGCCAGGGCGGCTAGGGCCTCGAGCGAGTCGAGGTGGACGTTGGCCTCCCCACGCTCGACGCACTCCACGTCGCAGTGGTATGCGTGCTCGTAGGAGGTGTCGATGGTGATGACCCCTTTTGGCCCCGGCATCTTGAGCTTTAAGTACGTGTAGTTGGGAACCGCCATGAACTTGGCGTAGCCCGGCCGGCCGATGATGGCGTGGTAGGCCCCTTGGAACCCAACCACCTCGAAGGTGAGCGTCTCCGGCGGAAGTTAGCCGGCGTGCCAAAGCAAACCGGCAGGTCGATGCGCCCGAGGGGGTGGGCCTTCTTCCCCGGTACGACTCCGTGGAACCCCCCGACGCTGGGCCGGAGCTGACCCTCTGAAATCCCCAGGAGGTCGAGTGTCTCGAGGTATATGATGTTGAGGCTCGAGCCCCCATCCATCAACACCTTGGAGAACCGTACGTCGACGATGACGGGGTCGACGACGAGGGGGTACGTACGCCCCGGGTTTATGACACGGTCCGGGTGGTCGTCACGGTCGAACGTGATCGGCGCATCAGACCAGTCAAGGTACCGGGGGGCGTCGTGGCAGAGTGCAAAGGCCTCCCGGCGCTCCTTCTTTCTTTCTCGAGCCGAGAGCCCGACGGTCGGCCCCCGTAGATCATGTAGCAGTCGCGCACCGGGGGGAAGTCGCCGTCCGCGTCCCCACCGCCGCGTCGATCGGTATCCTTGCCCTTAGGCGCGTCTTCTCTCTTATCGCCGAGCTTGGAGTAGTAGCCTTTCAACAGTCGGCAGTCCTTTAACTTGTGATTTACGGGGCCCCTGTGATAAGTGCAGGGGCCCTCGAGCATCTGGTCGAAAACAGCCCCGTCAGGGGGGCCTCGGGGCTTCTTAGGCTCGAGGGCGCCTGCGAGCACTTCGTCGTCGTCGTCGTCATTGGCGTCGCGCTTCGCCTTCTGACCTTTGCGTTTGTTCTTCTTCTTTTGTTGCTGTTGTTGTTGTCGTTCTTGGCGTCGTGCCTTTGTTCGTGACCTCCGGCGCGGCCACCGCCTTGCCTTTGTCCGTGGAACGGCCAAAGAAGGCCCCACTGCCTCGTCGCCTGAGGCAAAGCTGGTGACACGATCCATCAGGTCCTCGACCGTCCTGGGACGGTAGCGTCCTAGCTCATGGACTAGCTCTTGGCATGTCGTGCCGCGAGAGAACGCTGAGATGACGTCCTCATCAGGCACGTGGGGGAGCTCGAGGCGCTGCTTCGAGAACCGTCGAGCAAAATCGCGGAGGGGCTCGTTCGCCGCCTGCCTGCAACGCCGTAGATCCCAGGGGTTGCCTGGGCGCACGCACGTCCCCTTGAAATTCCCGTCGAAGACCCTGACTAGGTCGGCCCAGTCGTCGATCCGATCCGGCGGGAGCCCCTCGAGCCACCGGCGGGCGGTGTCCGAGAGGTAAAGTGGGAGTTGGCGTATGATCACACGGTCGTCGTTCTTCGCTCCGCCCAGTTGGCAGCCTAGGCGGAAGTCGAGAGCCAGAGCTTGGGCTCGACCTCCCCGTCATACTTCACGATGTTGGTCGGCGGTCGGAAGCGGTCGGGGAGGGTTGAGCTGCGGATGGCCCGGCTGAAGACTCTGGGGCCCGGGGGCTCGAGGACTTGCCGGTCCTCGTCGCTGTCGTAGCGCCCCCTCGATGGGCGCTATAGCCACGCTCCTGGGCCCCCTTGTCCTTGCGCCGGCGGTTGATGTCGTTGCGGGCGTCGTTGGGGTCTCGAGGTGGCCGGTTGTCGATGATCCGTTCGCGGACTGGCCTAGCTCGAGAGGCGTCAGGTTGGTGGACGGATGCCTCGCGCTCGTTGCGGGGCGTGTCCGCCGGCTTCCCGAGGCTGCTCCGCGTCGTCGTGACGCCGAGCTCTCGGCTTGCTGCACAGCGGCTGTCTCGAGGAGGTTCTTCATTTCCCCAAGCATGCGCCTGGCGTCAGGGTTGGAGACGGCGGGCAGATCAGGAGCAGCATCGCCGCCGCCACCACGTTCTGCCCGCTCGCGGGAAAACGCACCTCGGGGCGTGCTGGCGCCCCGTCCTCGAGGATCTGCCGGTGGACCTCTCGAGCTCGGCCACGAGCGCCGGCACCTCGAGGCTGGGCTGGTTCTTGTGCTAGGGTTTTCTCGAGCTGCAGCAGGCGTTGTCGGTCCTCCTCAGCCTTGGCGATGGCTCCCGCAGCTGCGCGAGCTGCGCCGCTCGGTCGTCGCTGTGCTGGGATGGTGCGGGGGGTTCGTTCCTCCCGTGAATACGTGACCCGCCTGCCGCAGCCACGTCTCCGGGCCCTTCGAGGTTGAGCGCCGGCCTGACGTCGTCGCCCTCGTCCTCGGTGTCGCATACGACCCCCTCGAGTTGGAAGCACTCCCTGGTGGGATCCCAGAGGTGGGTGGGGGTCTGGTAGAGTCGTCGGAGTCGGAGGTGTCGGTGGTGATGCCGCGCCGCCTGGGCTCGTGCGGGGCTGCAGCTCGCGGTACCACTCCCCGAAGGTGGCTTGACGAGGTGGCCCGACGGCTCGTGAGAGGCCACGGTCGACGCGTGCGGGGTGGACGATCTCCAGGTTGGCCATGGCCTGCAGCAGCACGCCCGGGCGTTCCTCCTGCTCCGCCCGCCGGGTGTCGGCCCGACTGCGCTCGTTGAGCTGGCGGGCGTAGGCTGCCGCGGAGCTGTCGAGGCCGAACGGGAACTGCCGGCGTCGAGCGCGGTACACCCCGTGCGGGAGGAGGCGGGCGGCGTCGACGGTGCACGGCTCGGAGGCCTCTGGCCTGGCTCTTGGTCCGTGCGCATGATGAAGCGAAGTCGCTGGGCGGGCGCGGGCGCGCCCGGGAAGTCTCGGGCGTGCGCCGGGCAAGCTCCTCCTTGGGAACTCCGCGCTGGCGGGGGGAAGTGGGTGTATGCCGCCGGCGCCGCCTGTGCCTGGCGACGATGATGACGACGGCGCCGCTCACGGGGGTGGCGACGCGCATGGTGTGGGCGACGTGCCTGCTCCTCGCACGGGGGGCGGCGCGACACGCCCTCCACTCGGGCCCTCCGTGGAGAGCAAGGTCAGCTCGTTGCCGTTGTCAGTGGCCAGGAACTCGAGGCTCCCGAACCAGATGACGGCGCCGGCAGAGAACGAAGGGAGTCGAGCAGCCATCCAGGAAACGGCGAGAGAAACCGACTCGACACGCGAAGGCCCCTACCTGGCGCGCCAACTGTCGGGTTTCGAAAACGGGGGTATGACACCAACGAGTAATATGATCGCGTGCTTCTCTTCCTGGATGGTGATGCAAGAGGACACAAGGATTTATCCTGGTTCGGGCAAAGAAGGCCCTACGTCCAGCGGGGGGGGAGGGGTGTTCTTGTATTACTTGCACCTAAGTGCTTGTACAGGGGCGAATACAAGCTCAGTGAGCGGGTGGACCGGAGTCCGGACTCGTGTGTGTGTGGACTTGTGTCTTAACGTGTCTGTCCCGTCCCCCAGAATGAGGGCCCTGGTGTCCCCTTTTATAGAGCAAAGGGAGGCCAGGGTTACACAAGGGTATTACAGGTGTCGGGGTGTATTGTGTCCCTTACGAAGAAGGGTAGGAACCCTGTCTTGTCGAAGACATTGTAGCCGACGTGGGCGTTGCTGTTGAAGCGTCCTTGAAGCGTGGCCTCCATCCTGGGCGCGGACGTGGAGGCGCGGCGAGGTGGAAGCCGTACAGCACCCATCCCGGAACGTACAGGACGCGGCGGGGTCCCTCCGGGTCTTGGGGTACCTGTCCTCCAATAGCATGAAAGTAGTTAGGGCTCGAGGGCGTGGAGCGGCCTCGAGGCGGCGCCTACGGGGTGCTCGAGCTCCTGCAGGTATGGGCAAGTCCCGTGAAAACCGATGGAGCGGCAGGGCATCTGGGCCTCGAGGCGTGGCCTTGGACGTGCCACAGTGTAGAGCGTGGGTCAACAGTGCTTCACTGGTGCCTTTTTGCCCATACTTGTGTGAAAACGAGACTTGACTCTGCCCCGGACCACTGTGGCACACGTTGTGTTACAGAGGACGTGACTGGAGTAGGTGGATGAATTAAGTGCGCGGTATGGGGCTGGCATCCGATGCCTGCACCGCTCGAGGGAGGCATAACGCGTCTCGAGGGACAGGCTGCCGTGCCAGTGAGACTCGAGGTCCCCGCGTGGGGTCTCGAGGTGTGGTGTCGGCTGCGGGGGGCTTGAAGGGTAGCGGAGCGCTTGCCCTGTAACAGAACCGACCAATTTGCACCAGATTAGCATACAGAAAGAATGAAAACCTCCGCTCTCGCAGAAATCATCGAGTACTTAAGCTCGTACAAACCCGGGTAGTCCAGAAATCTCGAAGGATTTCAATCATTCAACGAATCCAGCCAAGATCGTACTTGTTCCACGAACATGCTCACGGGTTACAACACAGTTGCACACAGTTCAAATTACATCGGAGTCCGAAATAATATTACAAACCATAGTTTGATAGTAGTAGCGGAAGCAACATAGTCTTTAAAAACATAAGTTTGGTGTTGTAAATACGGTGCCATCAGTTGACTGGGTCCACAAAAGCAACAGATGAGATAAGTGTTTGACCATGCCTTGGGTCTGTCATCACCCGTTACCGGGTACAAGCAGTTCTCGCAGTAACCATAAAAGCACTGGCCATCTGCAACAACAAGGGAAAAAAACCCTGAGTATGAGAAGGTACTCAGCTAGACTTACCCGTCATAAACCAAAAATTAATGAGACTCCAAGGATTATGTAGGCTATATGGGTGGGGTTGGCTGTACATACTCTTTTGCATGAAAGCTTTAGTAATAAAACTTAGTTTCAGAGGTTGGGCAAATTGCTTTAGTCATTAACTCTACCTGTACTAGATTTGCACCTGTACTAAACAAGCACTTGCTAATTAATCAATCAAGAGTGACTATTCATCAATAGCCTTTCAGATTCCATAACCATTTTAGTTCCATAAGTTCTACGGGAGATGATCTAAAGTCAACTGCTCACTGTCCAGGAGCGATGGCGATTATAATCGATTCCTACCCAGCTGGGGATAAAATGTCTCACACTCGCCCGGCACATTCCGGCTACGGCAGTCGTAAGCTGCCAGTCAGGAGATTCGAGAACACAAAGCGCGGGACGGCCATGGGCCCTTCTACACCGGGGGTTATCTCAGTGCCAGGTCGCTCAATCT
The DNA here is from genome assembly GCA_009763385.1 of Coix lacryma-jobi var. lacryma-jobi. Taxonomy (NCBI): domain Eukaryota; kingdom Viridiplantae; phylum Streptophyta; class Magnoliopsida; order Poales; family Poaceae; genus Coix; species Coix lacryma-jobi. Next base: position 81,123,004 of record CM019825.1, on the reverse strand, counting down.
ATAACTGCCCACGGTCATGCCAGGTCGATCAGGCCCTGCCTGCCCTCGGACCATGCCAGGTCGATCAGAATAGTTGCCCACGGTACAGCTGAGGCCCTGGGTGTTAGGCGTCAACATCTCCATCTCCGGCTCGAATAACCTTACTCGGCTTCACGGGAGGTACTCAGACCAACTCCGTTAAGTGATCGACGCGTTCAATTTGACTGAAGGGACATTCCCGAACGGGTCCTATGCGACACAGACGGGAGCCTACTAGCACACAGAACCCATGTCCTGCTGCTCTTACATCCCGCCTCCGTCTCAGATTAATTATCACATGGTTATCTCATGATAGCACAGGCTAAACATGATCAGTATCCACCTTTGCGGGAGACAGGGAATCACCCGACTTTTACCGATCTAAGCAGGGCTAAGCATATAACGAGCCTAGACCTAAACAGGGATATCAAGATATATTGCAGGTGGACAAGGATAAGTAATAATGCATCAATGGTAGCAATCAATTCCTATAACCTAATGCATCATTCATCATCAGGTTAACTAGAAAACATTTGCAAACCGCAGGAGTTAGAATGCTCCGGGGCTTGCCTTTCTCAAAGTCCGACGGACGGTGATCGCGGCACTCGGGCAACTCGTCGGCGTCGGTCCCTCCGGCTTCT